>CM050208.1:23355000-23360000 GCA_027475355.1 Coilia nasus
GTAGGAACATTTGGGACCTGAAAGTGAATGTTGGTTAGATGACTCATTTGTTATGTGTTTCTTTTTATTTGTTTATTATGACTTTTTAATGACAGTTCATAACCGTCTTTGATACAACCTGATACACAAAAGGCACTGTTTATTTTACTTTTTTTGTCCTCGGGAGCATAAGAAACTCATATGTCCTCACTCCATAGTTTTACTTTAATACTGTGATTATATGTTTGACTTTTAACTGTGTGTCTATTCCTCATCCTTTCAGGTCATCCCGAAAATTTCTCCACCTGTGATGGAGAAGACCAGACTCCTCCTTCGGCCCACACTCAGAGGTAGGGCTCTACAAAATGGACGTCTTTGTGTTTGTTTATTTGACTGTATGTGTGTGTGTATAAGTAAGAGAGTGTTTGTGTATTTGATTATATATATGTGTATGTGTGCCTGTGTGTGTCTATATGTATAAGGAAGGAAGTGTTTGTGCTTTTGACTATGCGTATGTATGTGTGTGCGTGTGTTTAAGTACAGAAATGTTTTTGACTGTGTGTGTGAGTGGGTGTGGGTGTGGGTATATGTGAGGAAGTGTTTGTATATTTGACTATGTGTGGGTGTGTATAAGTGAGAGAATTGTGAAGCGATAGAAACAAATTCCCTTGCCTTTTACACAAACTGTGGCACCACATTGCAGGTAGATTCTGTTTTCACTGTCTCCATTAACAACAACAAGCTAACAGACAAGAATTGTACTCATTTAGTTATGTGCTTATTTTGGATGTTTAAACATTTTTACTCATAAGAGAGATTTTTACCAACACATAAAATATAAGTGGGAACAGTTTGAAACAGAATACTGAATATAATGTCCATTTTCATCATTTTAATTTGAAGGGGTATTTTTTGGAAACAAAATGGCTATTTCGAAGAGCACTCAAAATTTCTCTCTGGGCTCACTGTGTGAGGAAACGAAGGTCAGGTCTTTCTTCAAAAGAAACAAATTAAAGATAACTTTCAGTTGAAGGGCGAAGTGTTGGCCTCATATCGGACTGGATCGCACGTTATTAAATCAGAGAGCGAATCACTTTCAATCCATTTGGCAGAAAGTGAGGGGGGACGAAACGCTTGTGACGAGTGGCAAAGGAGAAGCCTTTTTCCACGCCTCATTGGCTGCCAGTCACAGCTCTGTCCACGATGTGCTCTCTGCCCCTCCACCCCCTTTTCCCTCGCCCCCTTCCTCTGCCCCCCTAACTGCAGGGACATGTGGGGTGCTCTCTACCCCCCTTCCTACTCTGTTCAAGTGACTGCAGGGACATGAGGAGTGCTCTCTACCCCCCCCCCCCCCCCCCTTCCCACCCTCTCCTCTGTTCAAGTGAGGGACGCTCCCTGCCCTCTGCCTGTGTTGTGCTGACTGCAGGGAGATGAGGGGCAGCTGGTAGTGAGACTCCAGCCTGGTCACACCATCCAACCTGGTCACACCATCCTGTGTCCATCTCTAGTTACCTGTCCAGCGCACGCCTTAGCTTGAGGTCGATGGAGGCATCGCATTTGTGCATCTTTTGTTCTTATATACATCTTCTGTGTGTAAATGTGTGTGGGCCTCTGTATGTGGGTGTGCGTGTGTTTTTTTGTGTGTGTGTGTTGGTGTGTGTGAATGTACAGTACTTGTGTGTGCCTCTGTGGGTAAACAGTGTGTGTGTGTGTGTGTGTGTGTGTGCGTGCCTATACGTACATGTACTTGTGCGTGTGTGTGAGCATTGTGTATGTACTGTATGTGTGTGTGTGTGAGCGGTGTGTGTGCCTCTGTGTGTGAGTGCTGTGTGTATGTGTGTGTGAGTGGTGTGTGTGAGCGGTGTGTATATGTGTGTGTGAGTGGTGTGTGAGTGGTGTGTACATGTGTAGGTGAGCGCTGTGTGTGCCTCTGTGTGTGAGCGGTGTGTATATGTGTGTGTGAGTGGTGTGTATATGTGTGTGTGAGCGTTGTGTCCTACATGGCCACGCGTGATGCTGTGTTGTTTAATCGCCACACGGTAGTGGGGGGAGGGGACGGGAGAGGAGAGGAGAGGGGAGGAGGATAAATATAAATGTGACGTTCCAAAGGCCAGGCTGCTCAGCTGAGACGCCTGCACAGTCCAGCACTTTTCCCCGTGCACTGCAGCACACAGCACACAGCACACAGCCAGCCAGCCAGCCAGCCAGCCAGCCAGGGCATCCAACTTAGGAGAGGTGAAGAGAGGAGAGGAGAAGAGAGGAGAGAGAATAGAGCAGAGAAGAGAGGAGAGGAGAGAACATAGAGGAGAGAGAAGAGGGTAGAGGAGGCGAGAGGAGTGGAGAGAAGAGGAGAGAAGAGGAGAGGAGAGGAGAGGAGTGGAGAGAAGGGGAGAGAAGAGGAGAGGAGAGGAGAAGGGGTGAGGAGAGGAAAGGAGAGGGAAGTAGAGGAGAGAAGAGAAGTGAGTATAGAAAAGGAAAGCGATGAAGAAGGCAGGAGAAGAGAGGGAAGGTGAGGAGAGGAGTGAGAAGAGGAGAGGAGAGAAGAGGAGAGGAGAGAAGAGAGGGGAAGACAGGAGGGGAGAGAAGTGGAGACAGGAGAGGAGAGAAGAAAGGAGAGGAGAGGAGAGGAGAGGAAAGAAGAGCAGAGAAGGGAACAGAGGAGACGATAGAAGTAGGGAAGGGGAAGGCAGGAGAGGAGAGAAGAGAAGTGGGGAGAGGAGAGGAGAGAAGAGGAGAGGAGAGAGAAGAAGAGAGGAAAGAGGAGAGGAGAGGAGAGGAGAGAGGAGAGGAGAGAACAGAGAAGAGGAGAGGAGAGAAGAGAAGTGGGGAGAGGAGAGGAGAGGTGAACAGTAGAGGACAGAAGTGGGGAGAGGAGAGGAGAGAAGAGGAGAGGAGAGAGAAGAAGAGAGGAAAGAGGAGAGGAGAGAAGAGAAGTGAGGAGAGGAGAGAAGAGGAGAAGAGAGGGGAGAGGAGAGAAGAGAGAAGAGGAGAGGAGAGAAGAAGAGAGGAGAGGAGAGAGAAGAGAGAAGGGGAGAGAAGAGGAGAGAAGAGAAGAGGAGAGGAGAGGTGAGAAGAGAAGAGGAGAGGAGAGGACACAGGGGGCATGGAGGGCTGTGGGCCCCGGCCGTGGGGAGATGTGCCTGGAGGGCACTGAGTGCAGGGACAGACCCACCCTCCCTCTCCTTCTCCCTCTCCCCTTCTTTCTTTCTTTCTTTCTTGCTTGCTTGCTTTACTTCTCTCTCTCTCTTTCTCTCTCTCTCTCTCTCCCCTTCTCTCCTTCTCTCTCTCTCTCCCTCGTGGGCCAGGCAGGGTGGTGCCTGGGTGGCTGTCTGGCGGTGGGTCAGATTATTTTGAGCCCAGTGGAGGAAGGACACGCTGTGGGCACGCTGCCTCAGTGAGCGCGCCGAGGCCCAAGAGGAGAGCAGAGGAGAGGAGAGGAGAGGAGAGGAGAGGAGAGGAGAGGAGAGGAGAGGAGAGGAGAGGAGAGCAGAGCAGAGCAGAGCAGAGGAGAGGAGAGGAGAGGAGAGGAGAGGAGAGGAGAAGAAGAGAAGGGAAGAGAAGGGAAGAGAAAAGAAGAGTGAAACCTTATCCGGGGCGGGGGAGAGAGGGGGATGCTGCGTCTGCTGCCATGGGGGCAGAGGGGGCAAGGGCACTAGAGCAAAGGGCCCTGGATGTGCCTTATGGGCTTGGAACCCGCATGACCCCGTCACTCATGCTGTGAAAATGGGTTAAGAGAAAGGCATTTTACACATTCACATGCAGGATATATATATATATATATATATATATATATTGCAATCCGTAAATACACACACATATACACACACACACACACAACTACTATGGCAGGACTTGTATATACAGGATATATATACAGTATATATCCATCCATACACACACGCATGCACACACACACACACACTATTAGGTCAGGACGTGAGTGTTGTGAATGTGGACGTGAATGTGTACTCTTGGTACTTCACTGTTTCTCAGCTCTGGACATTTGTACTGTTAATGAAAGACACACATATATCCATACACATGTGTCTGCACACTGTGCACACATGATAAGAACTACATGCATGCACACTTGTGCATAAAATCAACACCATGTATAAAACAGAACACGTACAAACATGCTTAAATAACACATACACCCCATAACATACCATCTTAAATACACACACACACACACACACGCATACTTCCTCTGAGGCTCACTTCCTGCGGGTGTATTATTCCTTGTGCTGTGGAAACCAAACCCTGGCGGAGAGAGGGAGAGAGGGAGGGAGGGTTATATATAGCAGGCAGGCTTGAAGATGCTCAGCTCGCACTATAAGGTTAAAAATATTAGCATCCATACGAAGGGGACGATGGCTGCTGCTGCTCATAAATTATAGCCCCCTGACGGGACGGGACGGGACGGGACGGGAAGGGACCGGCTGCGAATGCGCCGTCGGCTCGCAGGCCTCCTCCACACTACACTGGGCTGGGCTGGGCTGGGCTGTTTACCCGACTATAGGAGGAGCATACACAGCGCAGCACAGCGCAGCACAGCACAGCACAGCACAGAGAAGCACTGCACAGCACAGCACAGCACAACACAGCACAGAGAAGCACTGCACTGTGGGAGGACCACGAACCACGTCGATCTGAGGATGGTGTAAAGATGGGTGTATGTTCTTACTGTGCTGGAAAGAGAACAAAAAGAGAGTGGTGCATGGTCAAGGATGTACAGTAGCACAGTAGGAAAGCTATAGTATGATGTTTAGTGTGTGTGGACAATCTGTAACCTATATCAAACAATGAACATTTGCGGGAGAGCAATGTCGATCTGGGCTCTCCACACTGGGCTGCTTACCCGACTAGGAGTGGCACACACAGCATAGCACAGCACAGAGAAGCACTGTGCTGTCCCTTGGGTATTTTATAGTATTTTGGTACATTTTATTATACAAATATTATAGGAATACTGCAGATACTGTAGAATCTTATAGTATTTTGGGGCATTTTACTATAGC
>CM050208.1:23380000-23385000 GCA_027475355.1 Coilia nasus
TTTCCCTTTATTGGCTGGGTTTATTTCAAGTGCAGTGTGCTTTATTTTCCTTATGCTACTTCTTTGTGTGGCCCAGTGCGACACGCGTTTGATGTAATAAGAGATATTTTTTTGCTTTCTCTGTTGGGGGTAGTAATAAATGGCAGCCAGGCAGTTGTTTGTGTTCAGGGCTAATCAGTTTGGACAAGATGGGGTTTTGTCCGTGATTGATCCACGTGTGATGCATAGACCACGGCGTCCTCCCCCCCTAAACCCACGGCTGAGCCCCGGCACTAATATCCGTGCAGCACATCCATTTGTCCGCCCGACTTCGCCCTTGTAATTACGCAGGCACTCGTGTGTTTGCTACGCGGCTCTTAACAGTGTGAAATTAACTGCGCAAAATAGAAACACAATTATTGGCGATGCTGCAAAGACGCGCTTATGCAAAACATTGTAATGATGCTAAACGGGGGGAGACTGTTCCTAGTGAAACATTTAATAAACGCAGAACAACGCGAAATTTAAATGAATTCACTGGAGCTTTCGGAGTTTCCACTTGAGACGGATTTTTACAACTCTGACTGGTCCCGTGAAAGTTTTATAGAGGATTAACAAGACCAGCTAAATAAGGATTCAAAATTAAAACGCTTTATGGGAAACAACAGCATAACCGCCACATAGGCATCCAGTAATCCCACTGTTCAGGCCATAATTATTTGAGTGGACCTCAGACGAAACTGTATTGCAGAAATTTAGAAGACATATTGGAATTTGGGAATTGGGAGACTTGTGCATGTCAGGTGGAAGCACAACTATTTCAGATACACCTGTACAAGTAGGTGGCCTTGGATAAAAGCACCCAAGATCGATTGATCTTTCCAGACAGACAGGCAGACAGGCAGACAGACAGACAGACAACCAGACAGACAACCAGACAGACAGGCAGACAGGCAGACAGGAAGACAGACAGACAGACAGACAGACAGACAGACAGACAGACAGACAGACAGATAGATAGATAGATAGATAGATAGATAGATAGATAGATAGATAGATAGATAGATAGATAGATAGATATGGCAATAGAGTTTGGTAATACAGATGCTTTTTTGTCATGATAGAGATAGCATATAGGTAGACAAAGCAAATGCCTAAGTAAAACCAACAAAAGGAAATATAACCTGACAACGACTATCAGTACAGGCCAGAGTGAGTTACTATGCATTTTTTATCAGTGCCAAATAAACAACACGGTGATAATTCAGTGGTTAATGTGTGGCCATCTGGGGAGCACAGCTGCGGTGCTCCTGAACTAAACTAAACCCTGTTATAGCGACCAGGAGTGGGGCCCTGCGGCAGTGTTGTGGGGCAGGATGCCGGGGCTACGAGGGGCTACGAGACTCTGACGGCTATTGCTGCCACTCTGTATCTCCTGTCATGTTTCACCCCCAAATCATCTCCTCTCGTATATTTATGAGCTACACCCCCAAATCATCTCCTCTCATATATTTATGAGCTACACCACCAAATCATCTCCTCTCGTATATTTATGAGCCACAACCCAAAATCATCTCCTCTCGTATATTTATGAGCTACACCACCAAATCATCTCTTCTCATATATTTATGAGCTACACCACCAAATCATCTCTTCTCATATATTTATGAGCTTCACCACCAAATCATCCCCTCTCGTATATTTATGAGGACTACACCCCCAAATCATCTCCTCTCGTATATTTATGAGCTACACCACCAAATCATCTCCTCTCATATATTTATGAGCTACACCCCCAAATCATCTCCTCTCATATATTTATGAGCTATACCCCCAAATCATCTCCTCTCATATATTTATGAAGACTATACCCCCAAATCATCTCCTCTGATATATTTATGAGCTCCACCCCCAAATCATCTCCTCTCATATATTTATGAGCTACACCCCCAAATCATCTCCTCTCATATATTTATGAGCTACACCCCCAAATCATCTCCTCTCGTATATTTATGAGGACTATACCCCCAAATCATCTCCTCTCATATATTTATGAGCTACACCCCCAAATCATCTCCTCTCATATATTTATGAGCTACACCCCCAAAACATCTCCTCTCGTATATTTATGAGGACTATACCCCCAAAACATCTCCTCTCATATATTTATGAGCTATACCCCCAAATCATCTCCTCTCATATATTTATGAGCTACACCCCCAAATCATCTCCTCTCGTATATTTATGAGCTATACCCCCAAATCATCTCCTCTCGTATATTTATGAGCTATACCTCCAAATCATCTCCTCTCATATATTTATGAGCTCCACCCCCCAAATCATCTCCTCTCATATATTTATGAGCTACACCCCCAAATCATCTCCTCTCGTATATTTATGAGCTATACCCCCAAATCATCTCCTCTTGTATATTTATGAGCTACACCCCCAAATCATCTCCTCTCGTATATTTATGAGGACTATACCATGAATGGGAGACGCAAAATAGGGGCAGATGGCAGAAGGCAGAAGATGGCTTCATTTTTGGGAGGTCTCTCTGTTTCTTTCTTTTCTCTCTCTGTCTCTCTATTTCTCTCTGTCACTCTCTCTCTCTCCCCCCTCTCTCTTTCTTTCTCTCACTCACTCTCTCTCTCTCTCTTTTTCTTTCTCTTTCTCATTTCTCTTTCTTTCTCTGTGTGTGTGTACATGTGTGTGTATGTGTGTGTGAGTTTGTGTGTGTGTGTGTGTGTGTGTGTGTGTGTGTGTGTGTGTGTGTGTGTGGGCAGTGTTTAGGGTAGATTTAGAAAATCGTGATCACTGGACAGTAATTCAGGTGTGAGGCAAAGGCAGACTGGTGGGGTGGTCTGGCAGAGAACACACATACATGCCCAGAGAGAGGGAGAGAGAAAGAGAGAGAGAGAGAGAGGGAGAGAGAGAAGCAGTAGAGCGATAGAGGAAACGAGTGATGAAGGGGTCAGCAGCAGCATCTGGGCTAGGTTAATGTCCTGCTTTAAACGGCCTTTATTTAAACAGGCCCCAATGCAGGGGGCACTGGGCGGTCTCCAGCCTCGTCGGCCCCTCATAGATATTCAGCTGGCACACACACACACACACACACACACACACACACACACACACACACACACATACACACGCACACACACACATACACACACACACACACACACACACATGCACACATGTCCATATCAATACCAGACACCTGGCTCATTTGCATTCTGTCCATCAAGGCCCGGTGCATGATGATGTCACCGGGGTCGAAGGTCAAGCGAGGATGTTGTTTTTGCATGCAGGAGCCGTCGTGGTGTGAGTGCGGAGGGTCAGCTGAACTGTTTATGTCAGTCACATTGGTGAAAGAGAGAGAGGGCTTGGCTAAAACTACTCAGCATTCCTCACAACACCTTGCGCTAATATAGCAGATGCATTTGCCTTTGAAATTACCACACACACTGAAGAAATTTATTAACAAATTTATATATATTCTGGGTGGGTCTTTTCCTTTATAAAATAATAATATAAGTAAAAATAATATAAATTTAAAGAATAGTAGGCTAATGAAATAAATTCATATGAATAAATTCATATGATTTTGGTATAGTTTTTTTTTGTGATGTAATTTAGTAATATCTTTCATTAGCATTCTCTTTCATGTGTGTTTATGTGTGAACATGTTGGTGGTGTGTGGGTATGTATGGTGTGTGTGTGTGTGTGTGTTTGTGCGCACATGTTATTAGTCTCATAGTCGCAGTGGGCTTTATTTAAACCACTCAAAGGCCTTCGGTAAATTTACAATCAAGCAGCGCCGCTGTTGTCTGCACACCCCCCCATGCCCCCCAATATTTTCCCGCAGCGCAGAACAACACAGCACAGAGCAGCACAGCACAGCACAGAGCAGCGCAGCACTGCACAGCACGCCACACTTACTGCAGAGTGCGCACATTTGGGGTCTCTGGTGGAGTGCGCGCTGATAAATGAAAATAAACACCCAGCCTGTGATACAGGAATGCGACTCCAGAGAGACAGAGAGAGAGAGAGAGAGAGAGAGAGAGAGAGAGAGAGAGAGGGAAGGAGAGAGAGGGGGGGGGGGAAGAAGAGGGAGTAAGAGAGAGAGAAAGTGAAAGAGGGAGAGAGAGAAAGAGAGAGAGAGGGGGGAAGAGGGGGTGAAGGCATGTGAGATACAGTGAGAGACAAACAGGGAAGGAGAGAGAGGGAGAGAGAGAGAGAGAGAGAGAGAGAGAGAGAGAGAGGAAGAGGGAGTGAATGCAAGGGAGAGAGGGAGGGAGAAAGGAAGAGAGTGCGGGAGTGAGAGGAAGAGAGAAGGAGTGTGAGGGAGAAGGAGAAGGAGAGGGAGAGGGAGGAGGGGGGCGGGCGATTATTCTGTTCTATCTGGGATGTTCCTGTGGGTGCACTGGGGTCTTTTTTATCTCCTCATATCGACGGGATACTCACCACTCTCTGGACTCCTTGTGTGTGTGTGTGTGTGTGTGTGTGTGTGTGTGAGAGAGAGAGAGAGAGAGAGAGAGAGAGAGAGAGAGAGAGGTAGAGAGGTAGAGAGGTAGAGTAGAGAGAGTATTTTTAAATCCCACCCGACTTTTAAAAAGGGTTCATTTTATTTTTTATAGCATTACCAAATGTAATTGTAGGAAGTAATGTTGCTCATGGTGTGGTGATGGTGTAATTATGCTATTCTGAATCAGGTTTATATTCTTCTCCTGTGTGTGTGTGTGTGTGTGTGTGTGTGTGTGTGTGTGTGTGTGTGTGTGTGTGTGTGTTTGTGTGTGTGTGTGTGTGTGTGTGTTTGTGTGTGTGTGTGTGTGTGTAAGTGTGTGTGTGTGTGTGTGTGTGTGTGTGTGTGTGTGTGTGTGTGTGTGTATGTGTGTGTGTGTGTGTGTGTGTATTGCTTCCTTGCACCGTGGCTGCCATGGGGCGAAGAGTGTTTACAGCAGTTCTTCGTAGGCTGCCTCCGGACATCTCCTGCTTTCTCAATCAGCGGCAGTTTC
>CM050208.1:23390000-23410000 GCA_027475355.1 Coilia nasus
ATAAATGTGATTTATGAAAGGGAGACATCCATATTTCCTTGATTAAAAGTGATATTCCTCATATTTTGAGGGGAGAGGAGGAGTCTGTGCAGAGCCTTAAACAATTACAGTAAAAGCTTCTGAGAGAAGAGAGGCCATTTCTCCTGCTTTTCTCCTGCCTCTCTAATTATCCCACCCTCCCTGTGCAGGATGTGAGGGAGTCCCTCTCTGATGTAGCACTTATCTTCTCAATCACTCATGTACTCACACATTCACCTACACGCTCACTCACTCATTTACTTACCTACACACTCACTCACTCATTCACTCTCACTCACTCACTCACTCACTCACTCACTCGCTCACTCACTCACTCGCTCACTCACTCACTCACTCACTCACTCACTCACTCACTCGCTCACTCACTCACTCACTCACTCACTCACTCGCTCACTGACTCACTAATTTACTCACTCACACACTCACTCACTCACTCACCCACAAACTCACTCACACACTTACTCACTCACTCACTCACTCACTCACTCACTCACTCACTGACACATTTAACTACACACACTCACTCATTCACTCATTCACTCAGTCATTTACTCACTCACTCACTCATACATCTATACTCCCTAACTGATTCACTTTCCACAGGGGGAGAGCGAGACACAAGGAGAAAGTGAGAGAAGAGGAGTAAGAGAGAGAAAAAGTGAAATGCACACCCATTCATTTACAAATCAACCACTTCTATGTATATATATGCGGACTACATGTAATGTACAAATCTATCTTCTGCTGTTCTACTCATAGCTTCTTGACTAGGTTTCATTCCTCTACTTTACTCTCCTACTGTGATTGCACCATGATTCCTACCACTGTGGATGCTGGGTAGCAGGCATGCCCAGAGAGACGGCTGTGCCCCTGAAAAAAAAAAAAATTATTGGACCCCCTTCCTCTAAAAAGTTTCAATTGACTGGGCCTCCTTTGATGGCTTGGCCCCCAATGCTTTCATGTTTATCCCCCCTGCTAGGTAATACTCCTGACACTACATCAGGACAGTGATGGTAGGGCATGAGGGTAGTGTAGGATGCACCAGGTAGGCAGTGATGGTAGGGTATGAGGATAGTGTAGAGTGCCCGAGGTAGGCAGTAATGGTAGAGTATGAGGGTGGTGTAGGATGCACTAGGTAGGCAGTAATGGTAGGGTATGAGGGTGGTGTAGGATGCACGAGGTAGGCAGTAATGGTAGGGTATGAGGGTGGTGTAGGATGCACTAGGTAGGCAGTGATGGTAGGGTATGAGGGTAGCGTAGGATGCACTAGGTAGGCAGTGATGGTAGGGTATGAGGGTAGCGTAGGATGCACTAGGTAGGCAGTAATGGTAGGGTATGAGGGTGGTGTAGGATGCACTAGGTAGGCAGTGATGGTAGGGTATGAGGGTAGCGTAGGATGCACTAGGTAGGCAGTGATGGTAGGGTATGAAGGTAGTGTAGGATGCACTAGGTAGGATGCACTAGGTAGTGTAGGATGCACTAGGTAGGCGGTGATGGTAGGGTATGAGGGTAGTGTAGGATGCACTAGGTAGTGTCCTTATCCTGCGGCTTCACCTCCACTCACATAAGCTCCTAACTGAGTGCTATAAAAGGAAGTGTCCTATTTCACTGCAAACACACACACACACATGCACATGGTCACACATGGGCACACACACACATACACACACATGCACATGGTCTCTTTCTCACGCACACACATACACACATGCACACACATGCACATACATGTACACACACACACACACACACACACACACACGATCATACACACACGTGTACTGTACACGTGTGTGATCTTTCCCACACACATTTTTGCTTCACACAAACACAGATACAGAAACATACACACACACACACACACACACACACATACACACACACACACACACACACACATACAGACAAAGTACCTCTGAGAAATTGTTCCAGGTTGCGTGTGTAGCGCATGCGTGTATGTTAGTATCCCACGAGGTGAAATCTGAGTCGCTTCTCTCTCCTGCTTCTCCTGAGAGCCCACCAGAGCTTGGCTGAGTCTAACCCAACTCTAATGTGCGTGTGTGTGTGTATAGACTGTACCTTTTTTCACTGTTGTAGTTTTAAGTGAGTGTATCGAGTGAAATTAACTGTAGCTAATATAAGACAACAATAATTAATAGTGATTAATTTTTCAGACTATTTTTTCTGAATATTCAAACTGTGCTGTTTTATGGGCAGACAGCGCAGCAGACAGTCCCTTTATGATCTCCTGAAAACACAAACACAAGCTTTTCCATGCATATATAGACAGATACACACAAATGTGTACCATACCCTTGTATTCACACACCTTGACTGCTTCTAAAAATACATTAAGACATGACCTCAAACAAAGATTTAAAAAACATATATACATCCACATTTACTATATGTGCTATAGAATTTTTACTGCATTTTATGTGATAGTAGAGTTATCATAAATTATAATATTGTTCTGACAAACTTTTCTTTAGCATGCATAGTGACTTTACAGTGAACATTAATTAATGACATTAATGAAAAAAATGCATAATGTAGCCAGACCACAAAAAGTGAACCACGATATAGCAAAGGACCACTGTATGTATGTGTATATATATCTTAAGTAATGAAATATACTATTAGACAATTGCTTGTGTAAAATATTACAAATTGTCTGGTAAGGAGTTGGTGGAGTACATTAGGGAGAATATTTAAACAAAAGAGAAAAGGAAGACTCAATAACAGCAAAGGGCTTTTGCTCTCTCCCTCTCTCTCTCTCTCTCTCTCTCTCTCTCTCTCTCTCTCTCTCTCTCTCTCTCTCTCTCTCTCTCTCTCCTTCCTTCCCCTCCTCTGCTGCTGTGTATTGTAAGTATTGGGTTTGCACCTGAAGCCAACAGAGCGCTCCCAGTCTCTACAGGCTTAGTGGCGACAGGGTCTCTGCTCAACCTACAGCAGGGCTCCCATAGGAGGACCAGAATAAAGCACAGAGCTGAGAGAGGGGGAGATGGGAGAGAGAGAGATGGAAGAGGGAGAGAGAGAGAGAGGGAGGGAGAGAGAGAGGAAGAGAGAGACAACGAGAGGGAGAGGAAGAGAGGAAGTGTGTGTGTGGGGGGGTGGGTGAGAAAAAGAGAGAGAGCAGAGAGACAGATAGAGCAAGAAAAAAGAGTGAGAAAAACAGAGAGAAAGAGAGGGATGGAGAAAAAGAGAGAGGGAGTAAAGAGAAAGGAGGGGATAGGGAGTGGGTTTTGTGTTCCTCTGATGCGGCTTCCTGAGGTTGTGTCTGAAAGCCTCTTTGCCTCAGAGCTGAGCTCCACACATCATCCCTCTTGCTTAGAGCACAGGCCTCCCCCGCAAGGGCTAACACACACACTCACATACACACATACGTACACACTCCCTCTCTCTCTCTCTCTCTCTCTCTCTCTCTCTCTCTCTCACATGCATATACTGAGCATTCACAGACACACACACACACCCGCATGGTGCACACTCACATATACACACATGCACACACACATACTCACTCTCTCTCGCAAGGGCTAACACACACACTCACGTACACACACATGCACACATACACACTCTCTCTCTCTCTCACGCATGAACATACTGCACGTACACAAACACACACATGGTACACACACACACACACACACAGCAACACACAGACATACAGCTCTGGGAAAAATTAAGAGACCGCTGCAAATGTTCCTAAAATCAGCATCGCTACAGTACATGTATGACAGCCATTCCTTTCCAGTGCCAGTTGAATTTGGAATTTGGGAGAAATGTTGTCATTAGTGTATAGAATAAAACAAAAATGTTCACTTTACCCACACATATACCTATAAGTAGTTAAATTAGAGAAACTGATAATTTTACAGTGGTCTCTTAATGTTTTCCAGAGTTCTACACACACTGTCTCTCACACATACACGTACATACACACATACACGCATGTGTGAGCAGGAGCACGCACAGAGAGACACACACCCACACACACACGTACACTCGCTCTCTTTCTCATGCATGCACGTACACACACACACACCCCAACACACACACGCACGCACACACACACACACGCACACACGCATACACACAACCACACCCCAACTCACACATACACTCTCTCTCTTTCTCACGCATGCACGTACTCACACACACACATGTACACACACACACACACACACACACATAAACACAAACACACCCCAACACACACACAGATACGCTCTCTCTCTTTCTCACGCATGCACGTACTCACACACACACATGTACACACACACACACACACATAAACACAAACACACCCCAACACACACACAGATACGCTCTCTCTCTTTCTCACGCATGCACGTACTCACACACACTCACACGCGTGCACACACACACACACACACACACACACACACACACACACACACACACACAATGTCATACCTGACCTGGAGAGAAGCTGACACACAGTGTCTTGTGGGGCCTAGTTTGCATGCTCCCAGTTCACACACACGTGTGTGTATGGTGGCGAGGTACATATATGCATGAAGGGCTGATTATTGATTGGCCCCTTTGTTTCCCCTTGCACATCCACATGACCACGCAGCACAGTACATTTCACACACACACACACACAGTAAACCCAGACACTTCACACACACTCACACACACATGCACACACACACGCACACACATGCACACACACGCACCATACATGCACACACATACACACATATGCATACAACACACACGCACACAAACACACACATGCACACACCCGCACATACACACACATACACACACACACATATACACACATACATACATACACACACACACACACACACACATGCATGCACACATACACGCACACACACATACATGCAAAGGCAGATGCTGTCTGCTTGACAACTTTTAATGAAGTTAGGGAGAGAGCCTGGCTAGCACCTCTGTCCATCACGTCATCTTTTGGGGGAAGAATATTCAAATGATGATCGATCACCCTTGTTTTCCTTCTGACCCCGGTCATGTAAACTAATATAGCACCTATCCACTCAAGCTGCAGAGGAGAGAGAGAGAGAGAGAGTGAGAGAGAGAGGGAGAGGAGGAGGACAGGAGGGGAGGAAGGGAGGAGGAGGTGGGTGGGGAGTGGGGGAGTAGAGAGGAAAGTTGCCTTGTTTGCAGCTTTTAATCGCGTGTTTGAAACAAAGGCTGAGGCAGGCGGTAATTCTACCGGCTGCCTTGGGGCCTCGCTCAGCCTTGTAGGCCCAGAGAGGTGTCCCCCCAGATTGCCTGTGTGGAAAAAAAAGGGCAGGCCGGGCTAATTGGCCCCCTCCATTAAAAACAAGCCACAGGACAGGCAGAAGAAGGCCGTGTCAGCACTTTCGGCTCTTCTGGTGACGCCCGAGGATGAGGACGGCCTCGGCGCACATCATGTGTGATTTTATAAACTCACATTACTGCCTTTATTTAATCTGCTAATGAACGGGGCAGGCCCACTGTTTAGGGCTTGGTGGTAGGTGCGACTGTTACGTACGTCCCATGTGGTACTGTTTTGCTGTGTGCCTCTGTGTGTGTGTGTGTGTGTGTGTGTGTGTGTGTGTGTGTGTGTGTGTGTGTGTGTGTGTCTGCACTGATTGCAGGTTGGGAGTGGCTGATTGCTTGATGATGTTCCAGGTGCTGCCAATTGGGGGTGCGGCCTATAAGAGGATGCTATTGGGAGAATCGTTGGCTCGTTCCTTATTTTTTTTGCTACTTCTATTCGGCCTCCTGCGTTCCATGCCACATTCTGCTCTGGTTTTTCCCCCCCTTTGAAATGCTGTCAGGGTAAGAGGCTGATGTGGGCTTTGACGAGAGGCTTTCTGGTTTGAGCCATCGATTTTCCTTTTTTTCTAACACTTTTCTATTACTTTTTGTAAATAAATATTTTAACTTTGCATCATTTGTCCGTCGTTCCATTTGCGTGAAGTTATTCCTTTTGTTGGGTGTCAGTTTCCCTAGGCTGGCCCGTAACAGCGACTGAAGCATAATGTAGGCCTGATATGATGTAGTTTTCATGAGTCATATGACGGTTTATAATAAAGTGCACTGGTTTAAAAAGTATACTCGTGTGGAAGAAAGTAGATGTACAAAGCTGTGCTTTAGCGTAATCTGTGGGTTAAGAGCATCTTGAGGATTACAAGATTAATGGTACAGAGCTTAGGCGTTGACTGCATAATTGAATTTGCACTGACAAGGATCATCATCGTAGAGTAAATACAGCGTGCATCGCCTATTCAGACGAGCCAAAGTAGCTGGGAATATGAATATCTTTTGTCTGTTCAGCAGATGCTATGAAATTGCATTACATTTAATTCAATTAGAATAGCTTTCAAATTCGCATGTTCCCAAGTGCGTCTGCAACAATAACAGTGTTTCAACATATCATGACACATCCCTGAAGCACCCAGTCAGCACGGCAGAGTGACTACCACTGCTAGCGTCTCCCTCTTTCTCTCTCTCTCTCTCTCTCTCCCTCTCTCTCTCACGCGTTTATAAATCATTTCCCATTAAAGACTTAAGCACATGGCGAATCAGGCTGAGGCGCTAATCTCACATTGAGTATCAAAAACAAATCAATTTTTACAACGCATTACACCGCACAAAAGCAGAGAGCAGCGAGGACGAGACGGACTAACTGACTGCATGTGGCCGTCTCCCTGCTCCCTGCTCAGCAGCAGCCCCGGCACAGTGCAGGTCGACAAATCCCACCGCCGTTTTTTCTGTGATTCCCATAATTGTAAATGACGTTCATTACATCAGGTGACATGCAGATTAAATGCTAATTTAATCCGCTGCTTAATTAAAATACGGCAGTCGGTAAAAGGCAGCCTGTCTGTAGGACGGGGTGCAAACTAAGGCAGACAGACTGTGTGTGTGTGTGTGTGTGTGTCTGTGTGTGTGTGTGTGTGTGTGTGTGTGTTTGTGTGTATTTGTGTGTGTGTGTGTGTGGTGTGTGTGTGTGTGTTTTTGTGTGTATTTGTGTGTGTATGTTTGTATGTGTATGTGTGTGTGTGTGTGTTTATGTGTCTGTGTCCGTGTATGTGTGTGTGTGTGTGTATGTGTGTGTGTGAATGGAGCCGGGTGCGTGCTGGAAGAATAGCCAGCGTGGCTCCTCTTCATCAAACTCTGTCAGTCTCTCGCTCCGCTTCCATCCCTTTCTCTAACGACACCTCGGCGCCAGAGCGGAGGGAAAGCTGGCTCTGGGTTTATTTGTTTTCTGCATCCAGAGTCATTTATGGCCACACGAGTGAGTGAGAATGTGTGTCAGACATCCTGCTGCTGTGTTTTATGCCTGCATGTGTGTGTGTGTATGTGTGTGTGAGTGTGTGTGTGTGTGTGTGTGTGTGTGTGTGTGTGTGTGTGGGTGTATGTGTACATGCACATGTGTGTGTGTGTGTGTGTGTGTGTGTGTGTGTGTGTGGGTGTGTGTGTGTATGTCTGTGTGTGTGTGTGTGTGTGTGTCTGTGTGTGTGTGTGTGTGTGTGTGTGTGTGTGTGTGTGTGTCTCTTTGTGTGTGTGTGTGTGTGTGTGTGCTTGCAATTGTGCTGGGATGGAAACGCTGCTGAAGCACTGTTGTGAACGTCACCACAAAACCTCAAAGGCCGCGCACGTTTGTGCTTGCATATATAGAGTGTGTTGAGGAACACGCTTTGTCTCTGTGTATATGTGTGTGTGTATGTGTGTGTGTGTGTGTGTGTGTGTGTGTGTGTACTTGTATCCATGTGAGTGTACACACATACACACCCATCTGCATGTGAGACTATTTTGATGTGTGTATGTGTGTGTGTGTGTGTGTGTGTTTCTGTGTGTGTGTGTGTGCATAAATAAGGTGTTATTCAAGGGTACGGCATCGGCAGATCCTGCAGCTCTCTAGTCTGTCAGGTGTTTTTTCTGAGCCCCTTGTCTTTCTCTCACACACACTCTCTACTCCAGCGAGGTGACAGAGATACACCCAGACCAGATTATTTTTACTTATCATATTCATAGACACATGCACAGAGCACCCATATGAAGTACTCACGGTCACTGAACAGTTTATCGGCTGCCCTATTCATATTCCAGGCGTTTTCCCCCAGACAGTGATATCAAACTGTTATTTTCCTCCACCACGTAAACTGAATTTATTCTCATATTCTCATCCCCATTTGTTCCTGATGTATTTTGGATTTTGTAATGTGGGATTTTCGCCATATAGCCTGGCTATTGTTGACCACAAACTCCACCTGCATGGACTTTCTTAGAGAGAGAGATTCTGCAAAGCTGCTGTTTTTGGGTTTAAAATAGATGTTCCAGGAGAAACTACCCTTCTAGCATACACCCAGTCTGTCCACGCTGCCCAGTTTGGTGACACCAATTACAGCAGGTATTATACTCGCTTTTGACGACAGCAGCATGTGTACAGATCAGGACAGTATCTGTTTGTGCATGAGTGTGTGTGTGTGTGTGTGTGTGTGTGTGTGTGTATACTATCAGTGCAACCCCATACCGGTACTGTACATTCTGTGTATCTTCCTTCCCACATAACACATACACACAAACATGCACACGCACACTCAGAAACACACATGCACACATACACACATGCGGGCGCCCGCATACATACACATGCACACACATAACACATACACACAAACATGCACACACACAGACACACACACACACACACACACACACACACACACACACACACACACTCCTCATCCACACGGCGCAGGAGTGTGTGGCAGGCCTGGGCTCTCCCATGAAGCTCTCCCTGTCATCTGTGGTCCCCTGTCCCTCACACCTTCCCCCATCAGATAGCCAGCATCATTTCCCCGTCCCCAGACCCACGCCCTTCACCATCACATCACCAGCATCACTGCCCAGCGACTACTGACCTTCTCCATCAGATAGCCAGCATCACTGCACAGCGACTACTGACCTTCCCCAGCACATAGCCAGCATCACTGCCCAGCGACTACTGACCTTCCCCATCAGATAGCCAGCATCACTGCCCAGCGACTACTGACCTTCTCCATCAGATACCCAACCTCCCCCCAACCCTCCTTCCCCTTCCCCTCCGCCCTCTTGTTTGTGCTCTCATCTCCACTTCCTGTTCTTCATCCTTCCTCCTCCTCTCCCTCATGTTCCTGTCCTCTTCTGTGCTGTGTTTTTATCCCTCTCTTTTTCTCTTGTGTCGTTCACTTCTCCATTTCAATTATCCATGCGTTGGGTTTATTTTCTCATTTTACCTCTTCACTTCATCTGGTTCCAGTTTTCTTCCTCTTCTTCTTCTTCTTCTTCTACTGCTTCTTCTGCTCTTTCTCTCTCCCTCCATTTCTCTCTGTCTGTCTGTTCCTCTTCTCCTCTCTGTGTCTGCTGGAGCTCCTCTCTCTGGTTGGTTGTGTGTGCCTTACCTCAGTGAGGAGAATCAGGAGTGTCACAGTGGGGTGGGCCTGAGGGGGGGGGGGTCACAGGGGGGGTCCTGACGCCTGGTGTGAACTTGTGGTGTTGGAGTGCAGCTCTCCCGAGTGTGTTGGAAGCAAGGTCATTAGGCGCAGTGCCTGTGCACGCACGCGCACACACATACACATACACACACACACTCACCTGCAAAGACACATATATACAAATTCAACCACACCCACATTCGCATACAAGCATATGCATACATTAACACACACACACACACACACACCCGCCTGCAAAGACACATATACACAAATTTAACTTTACCCACATTTGCATACAAGCTTATACAGACACACACACACACACACACACACACACAAACACACACACACACTCGCCTGCAAAGACACATATATACAAATTCAGCCACACCCACATTCGCATACAAGCATATACATACATTAACAGACACACACACACACACACTCACATTCAAACACGACACACATACACACTCAGACACTGGTGTACAGGCACCTGCTGGCGCACAGGGGGCAGTGTAATAAGACTTCCTCTTTAGAAGGGATTAGAGGAGCTGACATTCACTGGACTTTGTAATGAGCCCCAAGCCCAGTTCATTAGAGGAGCTCCCCCAGACACCTCGCCTCATCTCCCCTCTCTAGAGCTCCAGACACTGCCTGGCTTGCTCCCTCTCTCCTCTCCAGAGCTCCAGACACTGCCTGGCTGGCTCCCTCTCTCCTCTCCAGAGCTCCAGACACTGCCTGGCTCGCTCCCTCTCTCCTCTCTAGAGCTCCAGACACTGCCTGGCTGGCTCCATGTCCCCTCTCCAGAGCTCCAGACACTGACTGGCTGGCTCCACGTTCCCTCTCTAGAGCTCCAGACACTGCCTGGCTGGCTCCATGTCCCCTCTCTAGAGCTACAGACACTGCCTGGCTTGCTCCCTCTCCCCTCTCTAGAGCTCCAGACACTGCCTGGCTGGCTCAATGTCCCCTCTCCAGAGCTCCAGACACTGCCTGGCTGGCTCCACGTTCCCTCTCTAGAGCTCCAGACACTGCCTGGATGGCTCCCTCTCTCCTCTCTAGAGCTCCAGAGTCCAGACACACTGCCCAGCTCACCAGAGTCAGACCACCAGCCAGCCTGTGCTGCCTGAGGTCACATAAGGGGCCTGGAGTCCACGAATGTTTGTCCTCGCACAAGCAGGGATGCTGCCAGAAATTGTGGGCCCCCACTCCAACCATTTTATGGTCCTCTGTGGGCCTCTGGGAAGCTCTGGGTGTGGCACCCCTGCGCACAAGCATCAGTGTTGGAAGGCCAGTGAATCTTAGTTCACCCAACCTCCCCCCTCCACCCACAGTCGTGACCAGGCCCGCCGAAGGGGAGAGTGGGGGGGCAAACGGGTCTCTAGTCCTGGGCCCAGGGAAAGAGGGGGGCCAGAACTGGTTCCTCCTTTAATTATGGAATATAGGGGGGGGTATATAATAATAATAATCTTTAATTGTATAGCACAGTTCATACAAGATGCAGCTCAAAGTGCTTTAGAGTTTGGCAAGAACAACACAAGACAACATTTCTTGCAGTCCAGTGGCGCCAGAGTGGACGAACAGCGGAATCAGATTATCTTGTCCCCGGCCCAGCCAAGACTGTCAGCGGGCCTGGTCGTGACTGCCGCGTGCACAGATTTATCACATCGTTTTGGGTGGGTGGGTCACCACAGAACCACAGACAGCATGGAGAGAGCACTTGAAAGGGAGGGCTTGTGCTGTGCACTAATCATTCCCAACGTGTGACACCAGCTGATGCTGCCAGCTTGCCAGCGCGGAGGACGAGTGGCGGCCGGCGACTGGCGGCTGTTTTTTCCCTTTTTTTTGTGTCATATGTTTTTTTAAAAACGCGCAAACTGTCAGCAGGCTGTGTTTACTGTTTGGCAGGGCGTCGCGTGTGCTTGTGCGAGGAGCGAAAAACAAACAGCGGAGGTGGCGTCAGCCCGCGTCGCGTTGAGAGACGTCTCAGCATGACTCCTCGCGGCAAACTTGTGTCGGGGGAGGAGGGTGGTGTGTGTGTGTGTGTGTGTGTGTGTTTAGGGGATGTTGGGCAGTGCCAATGCAGATGTTGCAGACAGATGTGTCGGAGTTGGAACCTTTAGAAGCATTATCCCCCTGTCCCACTCGTGCAATATGCCTCCAACATCTGTGCTGCGTTTTCTTCCGGCCGGCGATATTATTTTGCTATAATGCAACTTCTCATAATTAAACCTGTGGGAAAAAAGCACTGTTGCCAAAACAGCCATCAGTGGATGTGACGCAGGGCAAGGGGGCGGTGTGTTTAGGTTTGTGTGTGTGTGTGTGTGTGTGTGTGTGTGTGTGTGTGTGTGTGCATGTGTGTGGGTGTGCTTGTGTGTGTGTGTGTGTGTGTGTGGCCCCTGCTGTGAAGTGCTGTGGCTGAAGCGGCTTTAAAAACAACCAGGAACTCAAGTGCTCATGGACGACAACACTCTCAGTCAGCCTTCCCTTCCCTCTCTCTCTCTCTCTCTCTCTCTCTCTCTCTCTCTCTCTCTCTCTCTCTCTCTCTCTCCTCTCTCTCTCTCTCTCTCTCTCTCTCAACACACTCTCTTCTATCAAAACCCTACAAAACCAAAAGGCAGTAACTGCATATTTTGTCAAAACTGGACTGGAAATTGACTTGATAAAACGGCTTTTTGTGACTAAATCTCTTTCTTCTTCCTATTAAGAAAGAACAAAACAGCATCACCACTGTTATACCAACAACATGTTTGACTGGGCATTATGACAACTTTAAATGGGTTTTTGTCAGTTCCAATGTTCATGTGGTTACTGCACTGTACGTTGTTGTAATCATTCAACTTTGAACTCATTTCAACTGGCTAGAATTGTGTGTAATTCACAGGACCTGAGTACTTGTGCAAGTGCGTGCGTGCGTGCGCGCGTGCGCGCGTGCTTGCGCGCGTGCGTGTGTGTGTGTGTGTGCGTGTGTGTGTGTACGTGTGTGTGTATATGTGTGTATATGTGTGCATTTATGCAGTATATGCATGTGCACACATATGTGCTATTCCCTAATATCTCTCCATAGCCCTTCAGTCTGATGTGTTTGCTTTCCACTCCTCCTGGGCTAAAACATTATGTGTGTCAGTGGCATATTTTCAGATGAAAAAAAATCTGGAGGCTTTTGTGAAGATTTGCCCCATTCACCCCCCCCCCCCCCCCCCCCCCCCCCCCCCCCCCAACACACACACACATACACACACACACACACACACACACACACACACACACACACACACATACACACCCACCCCCACCCTCTTTGTATCAATACTCTTTATTTGTTTGCTGAAGCTGGAGCTTTAGAGTGAAGATCAGAGGGGAAAGCCTTGGCTCTGAGGGTGTGTGTGTGTGTGAGAGAGAGAGGGAGAGAGAGAGAGAGGAGAGAGAGAGAGAGAGAGAGAGGAGAGGCTGAGGAAGAGAGAGAGAGAGAGAGTGAAGAGAGAAAGCGGGGGGACGAGAATGAGTTATCAAAAGCAGTCTCCCAGGTCAGGGTCTAAATCACTTTTTTTACAAGAAATAAAATGAGGGAATCAAAAAAAATATGGATTGTGTGCTATGAATGAAAAAAAAAAAAAAAAAAACAAGACCCCCAGCCAATCAGAGAGGAGTGCATTGTCTAATAACAGTGTAGAGGATCCAGCCGTGCTTATATTGTTCCCGTGGTAGTGTCACGTCACTCCTTGTTTCCGTTTGATTGTAAGTTTACATAAGGCTATACATAGTGATGTTAGTCGTATCTCCAGCTCACAGATTTGATATATTTTTTTGTTTCTTCTTATGCATTTGTTATTTCCAAAGAGGATTGTGAAGAAGCCAATACAAAGACAGATAGCTGGGCAATATTAACCATTGTTTTGGGCTTCCTTCAGGAGAGAAGATGATTCTGCTGTGTTGTTGCATAAAGGGCCTTGGTGACTGACTAGGCTTCGGTGGACTGTGTGTGCAGAAGGCCTCTGTTTAATATGGAGACAAAGGCACTCCTCTGTGTGCTGGGACAGGGCATGTTTCACAGGCAGTGTGCAGTTTGGATATTTAAGTTGTTATGTGGTTGTGAGAGAATAATTTATAAAGACACATCCTTTTGTTTGGTGATAGCACTGTGTGTGTGTGTGTGTGTGTGTGTGTGTGTGTGTGTGTGTGTGTGTGTGCGTGCGCGTGTGTGTGCATGTGTGTCTATATATCTGTGAGTCTGTGTGTGTGTGTGTATGTGTGTGTGTATGTGTGTGAGAGAGCGTGAGAGAAAGAGTGAGAGTGTGTGTGTGGTGTGACCAAAGTGTAAGTGTTCACAGTCTTCTGTCTCTGTCAGATCTGAATCTAGTCAATACGGCTCCTCACTGGACCTCGGGGGGGAAGCTGAAGCAAGTGGAACCTGCCTACTTTGGCTGCCAGACTCCCCCCAAAAAAGTCATCCTTGGAGGGAGGGACCCCATTTCGAACACCCTCCCCCCTCCAAAAAAACCAAAAAAACAAATACACAACCACACACATACACATAAACTGGAGTGCCACTCATGTTCCGGAATGTGAGGCTGACACGATGTACGACGCGGGATCAGAAATCTATCGAGTGTGAGTGAGGAATCATCTCCCCGTCCCCATCCCCGTCTTCCCATCCCTGGCCCGTCGAGACTCGATACGTCCAGCTACGGCCATACCCCCAACAAAATCAATCTGACAATCCATAATCGTTTTCTCTACGTTTTTTCCCCCCCTCCATTCCCCTTCTCGGGGATGTTGAAGAACATCAATCACCTTGTTCCTCTCGGAGATCTTTATCTGAAGCTCAACGCCCCTCTCGGTGGGCTTAGTGGACTGGCGTGTGTGTGTGTGTGTATGTGTGTGTGGGTGTATGTGTGTGTGTTTGTGTGGGTGTGAGTGTGTTTGTGGGTGTCAGTGTGTGTGTGTTTGTTTGCTACCAAATAGATAAATAGATCTTCATTGTCCTCTAGGAGGAGAATTATAATGTCATTGACATGGACACGTATCGGAAGAAACGTGCCGTCTTTAAAACACTGTCTATGTCTGGATGTGTCACTGTTCTTATCAATAACTACAAAGCATAGCAAAAACATACATGATGTCATTGAACACAGTCATTTACATTACAGACATTTACATTAATATTGTGTAATTCATTCTTAAGTGTTTCCATGACAACGACTCTATGATTTTTTGACTCTATGAAGCTGTACATCACAATTTCAATAGATTATAAAAAAGAAAATTCACACAAAATCATTGAACACAGTAATTTACATTGCATACATTTACATTATTATTGTGTAAATCATTCTTAAGTTTTTCCATGACAATGACTCTATGAATTTGGAAGCTGTACATCACAACTTAAATAGATCCGAAAAAAAAAAGAAAACACCGAAACATGTTCTGAAGGTGAATTGCCGTCAGCAAGACCACAATGAGATTAGAGATCTGACTCTCCACAACAAAGAAAGTTCTAGTGTGTCAGACTGAATGAATGACTGGTGACCCTGCCCTGCTGTATATCTGAGTTTGCTTTGGTGTGCTGAGGTGTCTTTGGCACCGGTACCCTGAGCTCTAGCTGGGCAGGGGCAGCTCTGGACTGCAGTGGTGATGTGTGGGCCTGAGTCCTAGACCCTAGCCCCTCCCACCCCACTGCTCACCCCCCCAACCTCACATACACACACACTTGTGCTCTCACACACACACACACCCACACACACACACACAGACAGACAGACAGACACACACACACACACACACACACACACACACTTCCACTCACACACACAAACACACACTCACACCCACACATACACACATATATAATCACACACACAAGCATACACACGCTCACACGCAAACACACACAAACACTTCAATGTCTCTCTCAAACACACACACACACACACACTTTCTCTTTCTCTCTCTCTCTCCTCCTCTCTCCTGCAGCCTGAGTAATGGTGCTGGCTGGCAGAAGAGCACTGGCCAAGCAGGCTCATTCGTCTTCATCGCCTCAATATTCAATCAGAGGGCTAATTGCACAGAGGAGAGAGGAGTAAAAATCACGGCCAGGCTAATAGTCTTTCGGGAATATATATGTGTACGGACAGAGAGAGAGGGTGGAGGAAGAGGAGGAACGGGGGAGAAAGAATGTGCTCTAATCTTAGAAAAGAGAGCAGGATAGAGAGAGAGAGAGAGAGAGAGAGAGAGAGAGAGAGAGAGAGAGAGAGAGAGAGAGAGAGAGAGAGTTTCCTTAAGGTAATGATCGTTAGCTTGTTGCAATATGTCGTGATGGTAGTTGTAATGATGGAGGGATGGCTGGAGTATCTGCTTCCTCATCCATGTGTTGCTGTAGAAGTCCAGATAGACAGACATAGACAGACCAGACAGCATCTGTCAGCCTTGATGCTCCAAAACACTCAGGCTCTAAGGCAAGGCAAGGCAAGTTTATTTGTATACCTTAGCACATTTCATACACAGAGGCAGTTTAATATGTGTAACAAAAATAAATGCAGAGAACAATATGTAAAAGTAGAAAAGATAAAATAAGTGTAAATGCTTAAAAGTTAAAAGAAAAAAATAAGCATAAGGTAAAAGTCATTTAATAAAAAAACATATAGTAATAAAAAAAACATAGTAATTAAAGGTAAATACTCCAGCCTCTCATAAATAAATGACAGTCATTCAAATGAAATCCAAACAGGAAGATGTTTTTTAAGATTCCCATAAAGCTTCTGCCATCTTATTTTAACTTGCGTGCTTGTGTTTAAGTGTTATACATTCCGTGGTACCTCTTTTAAGATGTGAAGGAGGCTGTTGCCGTTTGTTTAATCTGTGTCATGTTCCGGTGTGTCTCCAGCCTCACAGCTAAAAGTGTCCGAGTTACTGGCATCAAGGGTCTTTCTTTCACCGCCATATCAAGCGGTTATCAATATCAATCCTAAACCGACTGTGCAGTTTGGAGTATTCATTAGCGGCTGCCTTATTGCTATTTATAAGGACATTTATGACAGGGATCTGAGATATGATCTTCCTCCCTAAATACCCTCCCCGCCCCCCCTCGCCTGCATAGCCAAGCAGAGTGTGGATTTCTGTGGTCAGAGCTCTGGCCGCTGTGTTGTTTGGTGGCTGTTGTTGTTAGTGGTGATAGTGGTGGTGGTGGTATGTGTGTGGTATGTGTGTGGTATGTGTGTGTGTGTATGTGTGTGTGTGTTTGTGTGTATGTGCGTGTGTATGTGCGTGCGTGTGTGTGTGTGTGTATGTGTGTGTGTATGTGTGTGTGTTTGTGTGTATGTATGTGTGGGTGTGTGTGTGTGTATGTGCGTGTGTATGCCTGTGTGTGTGTGTGCGTGTGTGTGTGTGTGTGTGTATGCATGTGTGTGTTTGTGTGTGTGTGTGTGTTTGGGTGGGTGTCAAACAGTGTCAGAGTGGCTGCTATAATGTATTTCAGATGGCCAGCCTGGGAACGGGTGACAGACTCTCACAGTGATCACACACGCACAGAGAGAGAGCGAGAAGTAGAAATAGAGAGAAAGTGAGAGAACATGAGGTATTCTTAAGATATAAACGCTCCAAAATCCACCAGGCTTACTCCTGTCTCGAACACTACATCAGTGGTTGGGAAAAAGATACTCCGACAGTGTGGCCGACAGTTAGACCGACCACTTTCCCTGAGTAAATGAACAAACACATGGAGCAAATAAACGGCCAGGAGATAAGACAGCTGTGGTTTTACTCCTGAGGAGAGCCCTCATCTCTCCCTCCCCCTGTCTATTGTTTTCCTAATGGGGCTACACTCATATTTCCATCTTCTTTGTGTCTGCTCTGCCGTGCCGTCGGAATCGCTCGGGCTGGCGAACAATAGGCCCCCGCTGGAAGGCTATCATTGGCTGAATCCTGTGGAGAGTTGTCATTGATTTACACGTGATTCCCTATTTCCTCTGTCCTAATTGAAATAAACAGCGGTGCTGGCTGCTATCAATAGGCCTTACTGTAAATAGGCACTTGCCGGCCGCGAGGGGATTCGGTCTCCCGGAGACTCCGGTAAACAAGCCTCGACCGTGTGAGGCTCGACTCAGCTCGGCTCGCTCACGACACGCATGCCAAGACTTGCCACCTCAGTGCGACGGATGGCTGGACAGACAGATGGATAAACGAATTGACGGACAGATGGACGGATAGATAGACAGGCTCATTCACTGTCTATTTGTGTTTGTGGGCCGTCTGTCTGTCTGGGTTGTCTGTCTGAAGGAGAAAGGGAGAGATGTGCTAATTGATGCTATACATAAGGAAAAGAGCTTTAGTGAGTCTGGCGCTAAGGTCACTGTGTGAAGCAGGCAACAGCGGAGACTAATCTGGACTTTTTTTTTTAACATGGACCAGACAAACTCGTGCTGCATTTCTGCAGTTACGTAATTTCCAAAGACAGCACATTCCTGTATCGGAGAAGTGTGACATAGCTAGTCTGTGGGCTAAATATAACCGTACACCTTTCTTCCTTTGTCTGTGACCTGTGCGGTCAGTAGGCGTTTGCCGGGTGGCGGCGTGAGGTGCGTGGTCAGTCACTTCCTGTTTGTACAGTAGCCACGTCTCAGTGTCTCTCACGGCCAGGGCTGCGAGCAGCAGGGGTGTGGGAGAGTCACGCATGCCGCATCAAAGGGCTATAAATAGGAACTACAGCAGGCACCCCTGATGTGCATGTTCTGCAATGCAGAGCAGCACAGTGGGAATTCTGGGAAATCGAGTCTAAGTTCAGTTTCTCCGTGGCAGGACGGTATGGCTACTTCACTGTGGAGCGTTGTGGACATATACTGTAGCAGGCATGCCTTTGCTTCTGAAGTCAACTCAGGATTTCAACCAGACAGAAAGACGTGGGGAATTTTCCCCATTGCTTTTGGAATTTGTGAGCAATTGCAGTTTAAAGGTCAGTTTAAACTGATCACTTCTAATTGTATTTTAACAGACCATTTCCAGGAAACAAAAAATGTCAAAAATAGAATAGGCGGCCATTCTAAAAAAAACCACGCATTTTAGTCATTTTCCTGTTGAGAAGTGTTTCTGTTGATGTGGTCCTTAGAAGGTGTGTGGTGTATTTATAGACAGAAAATGAGTCATGCACTTGTGTCGTGATGCACTGCGTGGTTAGTAGATGCACTGCGTGTCTGGCTAGTTTAGGGGGTTAAGCTTGGTATATACTCGCCGTGTCTGTCAGTGCATGCGGCGAAGTGACGTCAAAATGGCGTCAGTACACATGCCGCGCGGTGTTTTTAAAGCAGCATTATGCAACTTTTTTGAGTTAATTAATCATCTTCATAGGTCGGTAGATGCTTAAATGAGTCATTACCAGGCAAAGGAAGACTCGCTTGGCCGCTCCCGCTGTCTGTGGACAGAATGTGACGCTTGCAGAATCTGGGTGTCCGTCCTAACACCCTCATACTTACAAAGTCTCGAATATTGCGAGAAGCAGGATCACATTAAATTCTGAAGAAATTCTGACTTTACTTACCTTGGTGGACATGACAACCTTTGTATTCGCCGGTTATTCTGTGTAATTTAGTTGGAAACACATGCACAGGGTGAGGGGAAGGGAAAACAGTCCTTTTTAACAAGATTGTCAATTTACTTGGAGAGACTAAGTGCGTGTCTGGCTGTCCCACACCACTTTTTGTTTTTGTAAGTTGCTTGTGCTATTTTTGCAGCGGCCCATTCAAAACAATAGGCAGTGACAAGTGTGTTGAAAGCTAACTTTAGCCTAGTAACTACCAGGCTAATGTGTTTTTCATTGGCACAAATAGGGTAATATTGCTGGAAACTCACAGGAAATAAAAACACCACCAAAACCTCGAGTCTAAGTTCAAAAACTTTCAGGATTTATTCAGTTTTATCCACATACCAACATAGGTGCAACATAGACTGACTCTTAAACTTACACACTCACTCACTCACTCACTCACTCACTCACAATTTCACTCACTCACTGACTCACAATTTCACTCACTCACTCAACACTTCCTTGAGCTACAGCTCATCCTGTTTGCCTGTTCTTTCACCCACCCACCCCTTCATTTTGTCTTAAAATGTTCTCACTTCTCCCCTCCATGTCTTCCACTGTTTCCTGTCCTCCCCTCTCTGGAGTTTTCCTCTTCTATACTCTTCCTTCATTTTTTTCTGCCCACTTTCTGGTTGTCTTCTCCGCTCCTTTGGCCTCTGGTCACCCTTCTGTTCTTCGGGGTAAAAAAACTTTCTTTTCTGTCCCGTGGAAAGTCATTGGATTTGATTGGCAAGCAGTGTCGCCTTTGTCACCCGTTGATGCGTTTATGTCACTCGAGGGTCTGGGGTTTCGCAGGTATGATTTTATTACCGTTTGTCTGCGTCTGCCTCAGGGGGAATCTGAGAGAGAGAAGATTCTAGAGAGGTCAGGGACAGCCACACCACAAAAGTACCTTTACAGAACACAGGGGC
>CM050208.1:23425000-23427500 GCA_027475355.1 Coilia nasus
ACACAACAAGATTTTTCTCACTTTAGACACAGTAGGGGTTTTCCATATGATAAGTACACAACCATCAAATCCATGCTTCATGACATGACTTCTCCAACGTCGTCAAAACAGCATTATTAATGACTTGAATTATTGATGGAGTCTCCTATCTTCGCTGGACCTGGACGTGTGTTGTTACATAAAGGCCTTGCGCATGTGTAGGCGAGGCCTCGGTGCGGAGGGAGTCAAACAAAGATGGTTCATAAATAACGGCGCGCCCGAGCTATAAACGGCTGCGTGTTTACAGTATGCACGCGTGTCGCATGTATGAAAAGGGCCGGTATGTAATTATTAGAGTTTACATGTGCAGTTAATCCCATACAATGGCCACTTACTGTCCATCTGTCAGCCATCTTGGTGAAGCATAATTCACGTGCTTACCCAGTGTGCAGCGCACAGTGGTGGCAGGACTGCGGGGCCACAAGGGGCCTTCTTTCTTCCCCATTGGATGAAGAGCAGTTTGGGCTCGAAACGTTGCTTCTATGCAAGATTGAAGGATGAAAAAACATCTCACATTGATCAGTCTGAAACATTTTTAAATTTATTTGAATACATTTGGATATAATAAATAAATAAATAAATAAATACATTTGGGCTACAAATAAATAAAAAAATAGGTTAAGATCAGTGATCAGTGTTCTGTGTTTTTTTCATCCTTCAGTCTTAGAAGATGCTTACCTGCCTTACCTGCACCTGTATCACAAAAGCCTGTGTACAGAGACACAGGGATAGAATCGTTGCTTCTATGCACTTTGGGAAGGAACATAAATTAAAGATATATTTCCAAGAGAGCTTAGGTGTGCCTAAGGACCTTTTTTCAGTTGTTTTGATACTTTTGGTTCCGCATCTTCTTAAGTTACGGATGTGCGTGCTCATGACGTTGTTGTTATTGTGATTGTTTTTATTTATTTTATTTATTTTTCACAGTGTTGTCACCTCTCTCGCTGTCTCTCCCTTACACACTCTCTTCCCAGATGTCTGTTAGCCCGTTTGTCATTCTTTTTTTTTTTCAGCAGCCCCCCCCCACACACACACACAAAAAAAAGGGAGCGCTCGTGGTTCCACAGTTCTGTGGTGTGATATGCTGTAGATGACCTGCACCTGAAGTGTGTGCAATGTGTCAGAAAGAGATCGGGAGGCCCTGGGCTGGGACGATTCCTGACACCGAGTGCAGCGCTGGCTTTCGGGGCAGATTGTGGTTTGTCATTAATGGCCCCGAAGGTGGAGACGTACGTGAGAGCTGTGGACTGTGTGCGTTCTCAGAGCAGGCGCTGTTGTTTTTTTTTTTTTTCGCTTCTATACTGATAGTGCTGATTAAGCAGCCCTAAAAGCACTGCTATCTCTCTTCCTCTCTCTCTTTCTCTCACACGCACACACACACACACACACACACACAAGAATGCATGCATACACATATGCACGTGCATGCGCGCACACACATACACCCACACTCATACACCCACACTCATACACACACACACACACACACACACACACACACACACACACACACACACCGTATAAACACTGCTCTCGCACAGTACAGAAGTGTTTCAGGCCTGCTTCATCTAATGACCTTTTCCTGGTCCTCTCAAACTGCTTTGTCGGTCTCTCCCTCTTTCCTCCCTTACTCTTTCCATCTTTCTCTCTCTGTCTCTCTCTCTTTCTCCCTCTCTCTCTCTCTCTCTTACACACACACACACACCAACATGCTCTGTTTTTTTTTTCTCTCATACTGCATACACTCTGTCTTGTATTTTTGGCCCTTCTTCTGCGCCTTGCCTCTCCAAAGTGTGTGTCTTTCTCCTCTCGTTCATTCGCTCACATCTTCCTCTCCGACCCCTCCGCTCCACGGAGAGATAATAGATGGATAGATGACTGAAAAGGTAATGGCCATGTCATAATGTCAGATGCAGCAGTGATTGATGCCCGTTCATTAGGGGCGAGCGATGAGCTACTATGTGTCACTTGAAAAAAGGATTAGTTTGACCTGATGTCTCACTGATGTGGTCGGGCCCCTGGCTGTGTTTTTTTTTTTTTTTTTTTTTTTTAGCAAAAGACAAACCCCCCCACTCCTTCACTGAAGCTCCCGACAGAGATGCTCAGATGATTGTGGATTGTCCGTCTCCATGGTGAATTACACACAAAAAAAATCTACAAAAACAAAAAAAGAAAGTCACGGATCTTAAAGAGGGCTGACATGTCGTGTAACATGACCTCCTGATCCGAATCTACTACAAGAATGGGGGAGCGGCCCCTATAAATGTGTGCTGATCACCACTGACGAATACAGTGATCCCCCGTCTTTCATGGCAGTTAGTTACGTTCCAGAACCCCCCGCGATAGGTGAAAATCCACAATATATCGAGATCATATAGAAAAGATTTTATTTTATAGTTTAAGCCTTAAACTACCCCTCCCACACACTGTTTTAATACATTAACTGTATGCATTGTTGAAT
>CM050208.1:23435000-23437500 GCA_027475355.1 Coilia nasus
CCGTGTATGCGCACACATATACACATACAAAGACACACACACACACACACACACCGTGTATGCGCACACATATACACATACAAAGACACACACACACACACACACACACACACACACCGTGTATGCGCACACATATACACATACAAAGACACACACACACACACACACACACACACCGTGTATGCGCACACATATACACATACAAAGACACACACACACACACACACACACACACACACACACCGTGTATGCGCACACATATACACATACAAATACACACACACATATCACACAGTGGTTATGCTTACAGATATACACATATAAAGACTGTGCAGCTCACACCACACACACACACACACACACACACACACACACACGCAAACACACACACACACACACACACACACACACACGCAAACACACACACACACACACAAACACACGGACACACACGCACACACACACACACACACACACAAACACACGGACACACACACATACACACAAACATGCACACACACACACACACACACACGCACACACACGCACACACACACACACACAAACACGCACACACACACACACACACACACACACACACACTCATGCAGCAGTGTAAATATTACCCCAGTGTGCCTCTGGAGCGGGCGGATTAGTGTTCATTTGTAGGGGCTGGCATGCAGATGAGGCGGCCTAACCTTCTGATCTGGGCGGCAAACTGCATTCTAATGGAGACGGCCGCAATTACCTCCGACAGCGAGCCTGGGGGGGTTGTGGGGGAGGGGGGGGTCAGGGACGGGGGGGCCGGCGGTGACACGCATTATACGGGGGTCTTCAAGCACACACTAATTACCGAAGATGATTTAATTAATGGCACAGTGATACGGCCCTCTCGCAATTAATCATCGCGCTACGCATGTATTTTGCCCACGCCGCCACATGTTTGTGTAATAACTCCGCCTACCTTATTTCACCACTGTCTCGACGGGTGTGTGTGTGTAGGTGTGTGTGTGTGAAAGAGAGGTGGTGAGAATATGAGAGATGAAATTGAGGAAAAAGAAAAACATGTGTGTGTGAGAGAGAGAGAGAGAGAGAGAGACAGAGAGAGAGAGAGAGAGAGAGAGAGAGAAGGAAAGAGAGGTAGAGAGAGTTAGCCTGGTAAACCTGCCCCTCGTACTTCATTTCATTTCGTACAGAGGGTCTGGAACAGAGACCGTCAGAAACGATTTGTTGGAGGTGTGGACTCTGCTGAAGTTTAAAAAAAAGTGCCTTTACCTAATCGCTAACACCTGGTCGTCACGTATGCAATTAGCCTACCTACGCACTACAACTCAAGTGTAGCACACAAGGTTAACATCACGGCTAACGAACACACCCTCTGTTCGCTGATTGGATCGGTCTTGCTGATACTTGCTAAATGACCGTCAAGAGATTCCGGTCCAGACCCTCTGTACAAAATGAAATGAAGTACGAGGGGCGGGTTTACCAGGCTAAGAGAGAGTAAGACAAGGAAAAGATATATGTGTGTAAAACTACATTACGTTACATTACATTTAGCAGACGCTTTTATCCAAAGCAACTTACAGTACAAAAGGAGGACATAAACAAGCTAACAGAAGTGTGGAGGAACACAGAGTAGACAAAGGCATAGCAAAGTTGGAGCAGCCTAGACTTCACACCAGGAGGGAACACACAAGGAAATAGATGTGCTTTGAGTACGTTTCCCGGAGCAGGGACACTTCAGACGCACACACCACACACACACACACACACACACACACACACACACACACACACACACACACACACACGCACACGCACATATGAGGGGCCGTTCAAGACATTATTCATTCTGCCCCTCTCACATACATATATTCTCACTCTCACATACATACATAGTTTGCACTCATATACATACATTTTTAACACTGACATACATATATTCTCCTCTCACATACATACATTCTCCTTTCACATATGTTCATTTTTTACACTCACATACATACATGCTCTTCACACACACATACATTCTCATTTCACACACATACATATTTTGCATTCACATACATACATTCTCCTCTCACATACATACATTCTCCTCTCACATACATACATTCTCCTCTCACATACATACATTCTCCTCTCACATACATACATTCTCCTCTCACATACATACATTCTCCTCTCACATACATACATTCTCCTCTCACATACATACATTCTTCTCTCACATACATACATTTCTCCTCTCACATACATACATTCTTCTCTCACATACATACATTCTCCTCTCACATGCATACATTCTTCTCTCACATGCATACATTCTCCTCTCACTCTTACCACCACCCTCCCCCTACCACCACCCTCCCCTACCACCACCCTCCCCGTTTCATTGAAATTCGAATGGGAGGCGTGTGGAGTTTAACTAATAAATTGGTCCTTACGTCTTTCTGGAGTTGTTGATGATTTTTGGAACCATGTGTCATAATCCGCAACT
>CM050208.1:23445000-23450000 GCA_027475355.1 Coilia nasus
ATTTCTGGTACTCGGGGGGCACGATCAATTTCAGTCACGCAAGCGCTCAATCGCGGTTTGAATTTAAGCAAACGTTCATACATATAAAAGGAGATATATGGGTAATTATGACGACAAATCCATAAATTCATAAATTAGCCATTGTCCTCATGACAGTTTTTATATCCCAGATTAAAATATTGTTGTGTTGATGCGAGTAATTTATTAAGAAGTGCCATTAGGCTTATTTACAAGCCTCGGCTGGTGGACGGCCAATAATACCATTAACTGCATTGTTGTGGCTCATTATGCAATAAAATACACAATAGTAATTGTAAGACTACAGATGCAGTGTTTTTTTTTCGACCAGGTTATTATGTTTGCTGCTGTTATTACACTCTCTGGAAGCGTCGTAAATCTTCCCAGGGCAGTAAATCACTCGCTGCCAGTCCAGCTGCTGTTTCCGTCGGACCAGCCTTGCCAAATATGACCTCAGAGTAGCCACATTAATGCACACCACAACGCCTCCATCAATTAGCATTTAGTCAATTAAAATAATCAAACGTAATGACGACTATATTTCTCTTTGTGATTAATGGCTTCCGGTAGCTGTTGTTCTTTGCCGCCTTTGAATAAAGTGAGGAAAAGTTCTCTCCTCTTTTCTTCTCTTTTTTGTCTACTCTTCTCTTCTCTTCTCTTCTCTTCTCTTCTCTTCTCTTTTCTTCTCTTCTCTTCTGTTCTTTTCTCCCCTCTTCTCTTCTCTTTTCTTATCATCTCTTCTCTTCTTCTCTCTTCTCTTCTCTTCTCTTCTCTTCTCTTCTCTTCTCTTCTCTTCTCTTCTCTTCTCTTCTCTTCTCTTCTTCTCTTCTCTTCTCTTCTCTTCTTCTCTCTTCTCTTCGCTTCTCTTCTCTTCTCATCTCCTCTGTTCTTTTCTCCCCTCTTCTCTTCTCTTTTCTTATCATCTCTTCTCTTCTTCTCTCTTCTCTTCTCTTCTCTTCTCTTCTCTTCTCTTCTCTTCCCTTCTCTCCACTTCTCTTCTCTTCTCTTCTCTTCTCTTCTCTTCTCTTCTCTTCTCTTCTCTTCTCTTCTCTTCTCTTCTCTTCTCTTCTCTTCCCCACACAGAGTATCTTTGAAACGTTACATGGACACATTCCTGATAACCAAATAGACACCTCTCTGTTTCTATTGTCAGTATTACAACGTGGGCCTTCTACCCATAAAACAGTGTAGCAAGAATGTTCCTCAGCTTGGCTGCAAAAGGGGGGAAAAATACTAAAAATCTGGTGAGCAAAGTCAGCCTATCCATCTCAGAGTATAAACCAAACCCTAAATGTCTAAATTGATTTATAGATGAAGCTTTTTGGCTGTAGTTGTCATATTTACTGTTCTTCAACTCCGCAGCTCTATAAAAAGCATTCACAGTTGGCTGGGGGCTACAGCATGGGATTGCTGAGCGCACTGGAGACTGGAGACAGTTTAGTGGCATGTGTGTGACTGTCACTGATGTAGAGAGAGGACGCTTTATTGGCGTGGCTGTGAATGTGTCAGTGAACGCTGTGCCATGTGTTCAGCTCCAGGGTGTACACGCAGTGCTCTCTCTCTCTCTCTCTCTTTCTCTCACTCTCTCTCTCTCTCTCTCACTCTCCCTTTCTCTCTCTCCTCCTCTCTCTCATTTTATCTCCCTCTTTTTCTCTTTCTCTCTCTTTCTTCCTCATCTCTCTCTTTCACTCTCCCTTTCTCTCTTTCCTCCTCTCTCTCTCTCTCTTTCTCTCCTCTCCTCTCACCGCCACGACATTGCACTCCTGTGGCTGTCAGACGATAAACATATAAAGCTTCTCCTGTAACCTGCTTCACCACACACACACACACACAGATTTACCAACACACCTACACACACACACACACACACACACACATACAAACAGACACACACACAGATTTACTAACACACAGACACACTCACACACACACACACACACACGCGCGCGCACACACACACACACACACACACACACACACACACACACACAGACACACACACCAGGCAGCCAGGCGGCAACACAATCAGATGGGGGAGCAACAAGCGCATCATCCCCTGGAGGATCGGCGTGGCGTTTGAATGTTATCTCAGAGGGATAAGAGATAATAAATGACACATTCACTCACTACCAGGGAGAGGCAGACAGAAAGAGAGGGAGAGAGAGAGAGAGAGAGAGAGAGAGAGAGAGAGAGAGAGAGAGAAGAGAGAGAAGAGAGAGAGAGAGAGAGAAAAAGAGAGAGAGAGGCAAAGAAAGATATATGTGTGTGTTTATATCTGTGTGTTTATGTGTGTGTGTGTGTGTGTGTGTGTGTGTGTGTGTGTGTGTGTGTGTGTGTGTGTGTGTGTGTGTAGGTGTGTGTGTAGGTGTGTATGTGTGTGCATTTGCTGGTGTATTTGCATGAGCTGAAGTACATATGGAGAGCCATTATGAGAAACTCAAGGTATTTGAATAAATCGAGTCATTAGGTATCCGTTTGTGGGAAAGCAGTCACCAGCTGACATTCTCTCTCTCTTTCCCCCCCTTCCTCCCTCCCTCTCTCTCTTTCTTTCTCTCTTTCCCCCTTCTCTCTCTCTTTCTTTCTCTCTCTCTCTCTTTCTCTTTCTCTCTCCCTCCTGCCAGTTTCTGTTTCCTTTTCCTGTAAAGACTCTAACAGATTGGCTTGTTTGCATTTGCCTGTTTGGCAGCAGCTTGCGTCGGGCTGGGTAGCTCTTAGCCGCCCGTCACCTCTCCCACCCCCCCACATTCCCCCACACCCCCCCACACCGCTTCCTTCTCCTCCTCCTCCTCCTCCTCCTACTCCTCTTCCTCTCCCTCTCCGTCTAACACACACAGACAGAGACACGTGCGCACATGCGCTCGCACACACCCCTCATTCTCCCAGCCCTCCTGCAGTTTTGGGAGCTTTCAGCAGCCTGCTTCCCAAAATACAAACCTTCTGGTGGAGCAGCCACATCACGACTTGACTGACTGTTACACAATCTTCCTTATTTGCTACATATGGCCGACAACTTCTCAACAACTTCTTTGACATATGGAGTCTCTCTCTTTTGTGTGTGTGTGTGTGTGTGTGTGTGTGTGTGTGTGTGTGTGTGTGTGTGTGGTGTGTGTCTTGAGTGTGCATGTCAAAATTAAAATGATGCAGACAAACTCATTTAGTCTCGTGGGGAGAGGATGCTCCTTAGTCCATTGATGTATTCATCAAACACAATTATAAAGTCAAAATAAGTACAAAAATTGCACTAGTTACAAATAAACTCAAGGGATATATAACTTAACAAAATGCTTGTATGTGCACTTTAAATGTGTACAAGATAAATCAGTAGCTGGTCAACTACAACACAAATGACCACTCAGCTCATTAAAGAATTATGGTATGAATTATACATTTAAAACACTCTTACAGGAGTCATACATATGCACTCTGTAAATGTAGGTTTTTATGTAAATATAAATTACTATACATGTATAGTATATATATATACTATACATTATTTATCAATTTTGAATCTTAAAATAAAAAAAATGAATCAATTTGTGCTTTTGCTTCAAAGTGTATTTATTATTATTATTATTATTATTATTATTATTATTATTATTATTATTATTATTATTATTATTATTATTATTATTATTAGGCTTATTATTATTATTATTATTAGGCTTAATATTAATATTATATATTAAGCTTAGTGCATACAGCAAAACAAAAGTAAGCTAAATAAAATATAAACTAAATATAAAATAAATAAAATAATTTCACTATATATATTTATATGGGAAAAATAAAAAGAGTAAAAAGCATGTAGCATGTCATCCATTTTTTTATTCTCCTCCGCACTCTTTCTACCTCACAGCTGATCTTTTCGCGTCTATTTTTTTTTTAACTTTCCCATCTTCTTTTTTCCCTTTGAGACTCTGCTGAGCACAGTGTTACATTAGGTGTATCAGCCAAGCCCACTGCAGGCTGTCAGGCAAAAGCAGTACATACTACTATGAGTGTGCTGTGTCCCATGTTAGGCCAGGACTCTACAGAGGGTCTCCATTCGGCAGGAATAGAGATAAACAGTGTGTCTCTCCTCTCCTCTTCTTATCTCTACTCTTCTCTTCTTATCTCTCCTCTCCTCTTCTCTCCTTATCTCTCCTCTCCTCTCCTCTCCACTTCCCTCCTCTCCTCTCCTCTCCTCTCCTCTCCTCTCCTCTCCTCTCCTCTCCTCTCCTCTCCTCTCCTCTCCTCTCCACTTCTCTCCTCTCCTCTCCTCTCCTCTAGTCTCCTCCCCTGTCCACTCCTCCCCTCTTCTCTCCTGTCCTCTCCTCTCCTCTCATCTCCTCTCCTCTCTGCTCCTCGTACATGTGTACAGTGTACATTGTACATGTGTGTAGTGACAGCAAAAGATACTCTCCTCTCTTCTCCTCTCCTCTGTCAGGGTCTGACTGCAAGGCCACACGGTCATAATAGTCTGGGCTTCAACTGGGCAGGAGCGAGCGCTTGTCTGTGCTGTTATTTACGGAGCCCGGTGCATTATGGGTAGGGCGTTATGTGTGTTTAAGGTTCCACTCTCATCCGAGGGCGGCCGCTCAGCTGCACCCCTCAAATGAAGATTTACTGCTCTGTCACGCCAGGAATGGATCTATTTCAACACAGACAGCTCACTAGCATATGGATGCAGAGGAATGGTGTGTGTGTGTGTGCGTGTGTGTGCGTGGTTGTGTGCGCGTGTGTGTCATGTGTGAAATGTAGTGCCTCTCTGTTTGGGCGGAGGGAGAGAGAGCACTTAATGCAAAGCATTTAAAATCTATAGTGCCGCACTGCCTCCAGTCTAGCGGCTCTATTCTCAGTGGGGCGGCCTGAGGGGGCAGGTGTAACACTTCCCATGTTCTTCCCATGTCCTAAGGATGCATCATGAGTGTGTACACTGTACATCTGCATCTGTGTGTGTGTGTGTGTGTGTGTGTGTGTGTGTATGTGTGTGTGTGTGTGTG
>CM050208.1:23455000-23462500 GCA_027475355.1 Coilia nasus
TATATATATGTGTGTGTGCATGTGTGTGACAGAGAGAGCCTGTGAAAGGGGAGGGAAGGCTCGGACGGCGGGTGCTCATGACCGACATAAAGGAGGAAGTGGAAATTTTTCGAGGTCACAGGATGTATCAGATTCACGACAGGAAGTGTGACAGACTCAGGTGGGAGGGTGTCCGGATGTCGTGCCCTCAGGTTGACACCTCCAGTGGGCCTGAGGGGAGGAAGAGAAGAGCAGAGCAGAGCAGAGTACTGCTGCTGATGCTGATGCTGATGGTGCTGATGCTGATGCTGCTCCACCCTCTCCACACCCTCTCCTCCTCTCCCCTCCTCCTCTCCACCTCCCCGGCTGCCACCGCAGGGCTGCTGCAACATGAGCAGCACATGAGTTATTAATAAACACGCCTCCCCACACAGCTGGACATCACTGGCCAGGACTTAACCCCGTTTAAAGACATCCGCACCTGGGAGCTGAGGCTGCAGCCCACAGCAAAAAGCACAGGAAACAGGAAGCAGACAGTCACCCAAACAGACAGTCACACAAACAAACAAACAAACAAACAAACAAACAAACAAACAAACAAACAGACAGAGACAGAACAGAGGCAAAACAGATTATTTCATCAACACAAAGGTCATCAAGAATTCATTCTCTTCTCCAATCCTAAGTCTTGACTTTCACATGTGATTTAGCACACAAGTTGATTTAGCTTTTGGACTTTTAGTTGTCAAATTTTTCTAACCGTGTTGAAGTAGTGTGAGGTGTGTGTCTTCTGCAATGGTAATGTAAGCATCGTTAGGTGTGTGTGTATGTGAGAGAGATAGATCTAGATTGCCATTGGTGTGTGTGTGTGTGTGTGTGTGTGTGTGTGTGTCCTTGTTTTGTGAGCTGAAAGGCTGTGTAAGAACACGGGACTACTCTCTTGTGCAGGCAGATCAAAGGGCCGATCCCCTCCTCCTCTAGGCCTGCACACTGAAGGAAAATGAATCGATTAACTATCAAATGATTCCGATACAGCGATCGATGAGGCTTTGTAGCGCCAGCTCTCAGGAAGCTGGCTTTGCCATGAAAAACAGCACTCATGGATCTGCTGGCCTTCAAAAACAAAAGCCATCTTTGTTGTTCCTGTTTGTAGATTCTCCTCCTTCTACACCCTGCAACTGCCCCACACACAAACACACACCCCCACACACAAACACACCCACACACACACAAGTCCCAGGCCGTCTGCTGTCATCACTCAGACCCCCTCCACGTAGGGATTAGCTGGGCGTCTGAACACGTCCGGCTGCCATTGACCTGACCTCTTGGGCCATCGATGGCCGTCTCACAGTGTCCATCAATGGAGAACTCTAGCCATCAAGAAGAGAGAGAGAGGAAGGGGGGGGGATGAAAGAGAGAAAGATGGATAGAGGAAAGAGAGGAAGAGAGGGAGCGCTTGTATGTGTGCGTGTGTGTCTCTTTGTCCAAGCCTGCCCACTTCTGCCAGCTATCTATCGAGCGCGCTTCACTGGGATTAGCACGGAGCGGGTGGATGTTGCTGACCGCATCATGCACATGGACAGCCCAGAGAGGAGGTACAAGAGAGAGAGCCAAGATCGCAAGGGATGCTCGTCTTCCTCTGTGCTTGTCTTTCTCCCTCCCTTCCTCCTCCTCCTTGTCTCTGACTGCTTGAAGGAGTCGCTTCATTAACAATTTAGTGCGGATTCTGACCAGAACACGTCTGGCGTGCAGCGGGTGACTTTCAGGAGTCGGTGACGCTTCCGCTTTGCAGCTTAGTTCAGCGTCGGGCCGTGTCTGGCTCAGAATATGCTAATGGGAGAACATCTGCTAGGTGTGTATCTGTGTGAGTGGGTGGGTGTGTGTGTGTGTGTTTGTATATGCGTCTTGCATCCGCTGTTTGAGTGAGGAGGCGAGAGGGTGAGCATACTTGAGAGAGAGAGAGAGAGAGAGTGTGTGTGTGTGTGTTTTCTGTGCCCCAGCTGGGGGTCTGCCACCCTAGGGTGAATGTGTGTGTGAGAAGAGGGCTCAGCAGCGATATTGATGGGAGGAGAGAGAGAACTAGAGAGACAGAAAGAGAGAGAGAAAAAGAGATAGCGAGAGAGAGAGAAAGGGAGCTCCAGACGTTAGAGTGTCTCCTCTCCTCCTCCTCCTGGGTGTAAGAACTCTGGGGCATCGCCAGGCGCCCTGCAGGAATCTTCCTCACCTGAGTCACGCTGTCAACACGGCTCTCCTCTTCCTCTCTGGCGGGCCGTCTCATTTCTCCTCGGGAGGCGGCTATTTAAGAGACGTGTCTGCAAATTGTTTTTGCTCTTCCAGTGACCCAGGCACCACCACGGGGGTTTCCTGAGAAGTTTGTTGTGACCAAAACTGACAAAAAGTCAATCCTTCTTTTGGGGTCCTCTTTTCATTCTCCCGCTTGTTTTAAGATGGGCTTTGCTAAAGTTAGCTCATGCTGTTGTATGTTTTTTTTTTGTCTTTTCTTATCCAGTCTGTATCCAGGCAGGGTGTGTTTATGGTGGGCAAATCTGTATGTGTATATCTCTGTGTGTGACAGATGAAATTTTTGTTTGTATGTGTGTGTATCGTCTGGGGTGTAGTGTGTATTGTCTAGGGTGTGTGTTTGTACAGTCTAGTTCCACATTTAAGTTATAGATTTGCAGGTGTGCTTTCTTTATGAGCTTGTAGTCAGAACTATACAGAGGTGTGTTTTGTGTATATATATATATATATTATATATAGTATGTGTGTGCACCTGTGTGTGTATATTAGGGGGGGAGAGAGAGAGAGAAAGAGAGGAAGGAAGAGAGAGAGAGAGAGAGAGAGAGAGAGAGAGAGAGAGAGAGAGAGAGAGAGAGAGAGAAAGAGGGAAAGAGAGAAGGGAGAAAGAAAAAATGTGTAAAGAAAGAAATAGAGAGAGGGAGAGGAGAGAAAGAGAGTAAAAGATGGAGAGCAGTGGTGTGAGAGGAAGGAAGGCTTGGTGGAGAGAGATCTCCTATCTGTGCTCAGGCCATTTGCAAACAATACTGCCAGTGACACCTGGTTGCCCCAGAAAAGCCTTCATCAGTGTTCCCACTTTATCGCCTCCTGTTCTGGAGCAGACCTGGCATGCTGGCTCACCTCGACACCCACACACTCTGTCACACACACACACACACACACACACACACACACACACACACACACACACACACACACACACACACACACACACACACACACACACACACACACACACATATCCCCTCTCCCTCTGTCTCTGTCTCTGTCTCACACACACACACACACACACACACACACACACACACACACACACACACACACACACACACACATGGATTAGAGCCTCTTCAGGTTTACATGCTGCACATCATTAGCCACCCTCCCTCAATATCAGGCAAAATAACAAGCAGTCCTCTCTCTCTCACACACACACACACACACACACACAGACACACACACGGACACACACACACACACACACCAGCACATCCATTAAGCAGTGACACCTTTACTGCCTCCTCTCCTCTCTGCCTCTCCCACCAGCCCACGTGAAAGAGAGAGAGAGAGAGAGAGAGAGAGAGAGAGAGAGAGAGAGAGAGAGAGAGAGAGAGACAGACAGACAGAGAGAGACAGAAAGAGAGAAAAAGAGAGAAAGAGGCAGAGAAAGAGAGAGAGAAAGAAAGAGAGAGACAGAGAAAGAAAAAGAGAGAGACAGAGAGAGAGACTGACAGAGAGACAGAAAGAAAGAGAGAGAGAAAGAGATACAGATTGAGACAGAGAGAGAGAGAAAGAAAGAGACTGACAGAGAGAAAGAGACAGAGAAAGAAAGAGAGAGAGAGGCAGAGAAAGAGAGGTAGAGATTGAGACAGAGAGAGAGATAGAGAGGGAAAGACAGAGAGACAGAGAGAGAGAGAGGGAGAGACTAAGAGACAAACCGAGAGAGACAGAGGTGAGTGCAAGGAACAGGGCCAACAGACTAAGCCATAGCAGTCCAGCCAGACCCAGAGCCAGGCTGAGGGGGGGGACAGCATAGCAGGTCTGCAGTGGTGCGTATGGAAGTGAAGGCTGTCTACGGTGAAGGGTGTCTGCCATAGTCAGGTCAGGAGGGCTCCGTGCGTTGCATATGGCGCAACTCTATTCCTCCCTTTTCATCAAAAGATAATAATGAGCTTTTCAAATGAAGCAATCAAAGCCCGGCTGTTCAGTGTCAGCCGTCATTCTGTGGTTCCGCTGAAGCCGTAAAGCGCTTGCATTCCCCCCCCGCCCCAACACCGTAGTTTGCGTTCTCTCTTTCATCCTCTCCCTCTTTCTCTCACTGTGCTCTGTCGCTCTTCTCAGTGCTGTACGAGAGCCTCTGTGTGTGTGTGTGTGTGTGTGTGTGTGTGTGTGTGTGTGTGTGTGTGTGTGTATGTGAACACAGTGAGATAAGGCACCTGCACCCAAGCTACATGTGCCTCTACATACATACGCATTATACAATCTTATCTGTGCAGCAGACTGACTGGTGTGAGTGTACTGTGTGTGTGTGTGTGTGTGTGTGTGTGTGTGTGTATGAGTGTGTATGAGTGTGTATAAGTGATGTGTCGACCATTGCTTTGAGCTTTATTCACATCTTCTCATCATGTCCAAAGAGGATTTTACTCAAAGAGCATTGTGTGTGTTTGTGTGTGTGTATTTGTGTGTGTCCTTGTTCCTGACATAAATGTATGAACCGAATAGACTTGTACACTATGATATCCCACTGAGAGAGAGGGAGGGAGAGAGAGAGAGAGATGGAGGGAGAGAGAGAGAGAGGGACAGGGTGAAAGCTAAAGACAGATAAGATACAGTAGTGTGTACAAGGAGCCCGTGTCCACAGGGAAGGTAGGCCGAGCCCCTGAAACACGTCACTCTCATGTCGGTGCTGTGAGGCAGGCCAGGTGCCACATGTCTGACAGCTGCCAGGCACAGAACACACTAGTGTGTGTGTGTGTGTGTTTGTGTGTGTGTGTGTGTGGCTGAGTGCAGGTGCGTGTGTGTGTGTACTGTATGTCTGTGTGTGTGTGTGCATTTGTGTGTGTCTGCGTGTGGCTGTGAGTGCAGGTGTGCGTGTGTATGTCTGTGTGTGTAGGTACGTGTGTATGTGTGTGAGTACATGTGTGTGTGTGTGTATTCTTTTCTTGTGGCATGCTGCTGTGCGGCAGATAGATGCTTGTGTGACTGACGGGGGAGCTGTCATCAGCCCCGTTCTCAGCTTATCTGTGGTGTGAAGAGCGAGGCTACCTCGTCTCCAGAGCCCCACACAGTCTCCAGGTCTTGTTGACAAGAATACCGAAGTGTGGGAAGTTTTTAACAGCATGTGAAAATAAACTGCAATGGGCTCTCGAACAGTGAAATGATATTTAACACAGTTGTTGCGTGGTGATAGTCACGATAATGTTCTCAGGTTGGTGGGAAAAAACGAGAGAAAAAAAGAGAGAAAAAGGTTTTTAGTTTCTACCGAGGGGCCTGTTTGCTGCAGCGGCAGCTGAAATGGATCCTCTGGGTCGGCTCCGTGTTTGTCCCGGCTCCGGGGGGGCTATCGATTCACCTGACTGGCCAAGCGCGAAAAATCAGGTTGGCTCTGCCTTATGATTGGTTGATCCGTGTGTCAATGACTTTGCTGGAGCGAGTAATGCGTCTGACAGGAGGTTTGTTTATGGACTTGTTCCGGGTCACGGTCAAAGCACAGCTTAGAGCACACACAGGACTAGCCTTTTTTCACGCCTCAGCTCAGTTCTGTGTGTGTGTGTGTGTGTGTGTGTGTGTGTGTGTGTTTGAATATCTGTGCATGTCTGCTCTAACAGTTCAAACCTTATTTCTTGTGTTTTTTTCCATGTCTGAGATAAACTGACTGATCTGTTTAAATCAGTACAGATGAAGAGAGACACACATGAGACAGCAAAAACACAGAGGCTCAAGAAACTGTGAGAAAGTGTGACTTTAATGGGCTTTGTTTTGTTTTTTTTTCTTTCTGCCTTCCAGAAACACAACCATGACACTGGAACGCTGATCTCTCTCTCTCTTCCGCCCCAGCCCACTGAGGCTGCCCCAAAGCACAACCTTCCTGAAGGAAATCCCCGAAGTAGAAGAGAACAAGACAACCAAACGAACAAATGATGACAACAACAACAAAAACAACAAAACGCTGCCCACCTTTATCAACGTCGAGAGCTTTTCTTCTCCTTCAGCCGATTTCTCTGCGATTTTTCAACTAAACATCTACTGACGACTACAGGACGACACGGGCAACAACAACAACAAAAAAACAACAGAGACTCATAAACGAATTGGTCAAGCATTTCTTCAGGGTGAAAACTCTCTCCGCATGTAAAAAGACACAAAAAACTGAAAAAAAGAGAAAAAAGAAACACATTTCTGAGAAGATGAAAAAAAAGATTACCCAGAACATCCATACACACATGCTATCTCTATCATATCAATTGGTATGGACACACTTTTGACCCCAGTTAATCCTCAGTCGAGATGCTTCACTGTAATTACCATTAGCAGAGCACTTTTCTAAAGTAGATCATAGAGAGCTCCTATTCTCTAGACTGACACTGGGTGGCCAGTTATGACATGATGTCCAGATATTAGTACTTAGCCCACTGCTGCGTTTAAATGATGTACAGTCTAGCCAAGCTATACAGGCTCATTCTTAGCCATTTAACATTGTCATATATGTATATAATTAACCCATAAACCCATACGTTTCACCCCTGATCTCCCTTATCTTTCTAATTTGTCCTAATACACTTAGCACACCATTTAATCCGAGTTATCTAGAGCAAAATGCAGACGTGTTTATGTAGAAGAAGTCTGACTTGAGGAAGTAGTTTTAGATCAAGTTTCTCCCTGATGACCCTTGCTGTGTAGATGACCCCATCGTGACCCCGACAGAGACGAGGCATGGTGAAAGACCCCCTCTCCCCCTAGACACACATACCCCCCGTGCTAGCAGTAGCATTTGGGGAATCGGCAGGGATTCTGGTGAGGTGGTGCCTCCCAGGCCAATCTGCTGGTGACAAAGACACTTTTGGGGAAGGCCAGCTTGTTAAGACGTGAGACACCAGGCCCAAACGGTACAGTGCTTCCCCGAAGAAAGAGGAAAGATGGAGGGTGGACCTGAAAGTCCCCCACTCCCCCCTCCTCTCCTTCTCTTCCCTCATTCTAAGCCCCAATACCCAAGCCCCTATCCCCCCCCCCCCCCCCCACCCCCACCCCTCCACTGACTTGGCATTTCAGTTGATGATCGTACTGTGAGTGTTTGTTTTTTTTCTGGGATGGACTCTATAAAGACTTCACTGTAGATCGGGAATAGACGTGGATGAATATTCCATCAAATTATTTTGGCAGCTCTTGTTGTACACAACATTCAGTGCAGTATACCGTATTTCCTTCTCTCTATCTCTCTATCTCTCTCTCTCTCTTCTATCACACTCTCTTCTGCGCCCTCAGCTCCCTCTCTTTTAGGCAGCA
>CM050208.1:23467500-23472500 GCA_027475355.1 Coilia nasus
CCGAGGCAAGAAGTGTGTGGCCGGGCTAATGCGCTCCCTAAACGACGCCCAGGCAGGCAGGCAGGCAGGCAGGCAGCGGGGGATGGCGGAGGGAGAGAGGGAGGGGTGGTGGTGGAGGAGGTGGAGGAGGGAGGCTAGCGTGACTGTGACGACTGTGGATTATCCACAACTAATGGATGTGCGCAGTCATTTTCAGCTCCGAGGTGCCACCACTGCTGTTGCTACTGCTGCCTCTCAGCCAAATAGCTCCCCATCCCCCACAACCCACACCCCTCCACCGTCGCTATCCCATAACCCCCCACCCCACACTGGCAGCTCTCGTTTGTTATAAACGCTCTTTAGGCGTCCAAGCCCAGCTAGTCTTCCTCCAAACAGCAGATTTGGAGAGGCTGAGAGAGATGCACTTAAGCTGCCGTGCCACTCCGCGCCCCTGGGCACCAGTGCTGGCTGAGAGGAAGGCTGGCCTGCCCCCGGCTTTGCCCGTTGGCTTACACGACTTTATTAGCGTAATCGCCATCGGCCGCCAGACACAGACGGCTAAAGCACACACGCACACACACTCACACACACACACACATACACACACACACACACACACTCTGTCTCTCTTTCGCCCAATCCCTGCCATGCTACACTAAAGTCCTCCTCTGATTAGTGCCACACATATAACAATGATGACAACTTAGACAGCCCACTAACAGACCACTGTCCATTTCAATCCATATATACGAAACACACACATACACACACAAACAAATGTAACCGCCATGCACAGGCACACATACACACACACACACGCACGCACACACACACACACACACACAAACAAATGTACCCGCCATGCACAGACACACACACTGAACTGTGAGATGTGTTTATTAAACTACAAGAGCAGGCTGATGGCCACCTCTCTGGTCCTGTGCACCCTCACTGCGCTCTAGTGCGGTGGGTCCATACGGGCCAATACGGAAGACACAGCACGCCTTTGGGTGGCTCTCCCTCCCTGACAGCACTCTTACAGTATCTTACTGCTTTTTAGCTTAAGCACTGCACCACTTGACCCCTGCCGACCTCTATGGCGCGATAAGCTCGGTGAGATAAAGCATTAACATGCTGAGCCGCCCGCCACCGTCATCCATCACCCCGCCTGTTTCCGACCCAGCATGCCTTGCTGCCGAGGCGCAGAGAAAAAGGGGGGTGAGTGGGGTTGGTGTGGTGTGGTGTGGGGTGGTGGGAGCTGAGGGGGAGCACAGGCATTCAATGCGCCAGTGTTCTTTGTACAAATCTGTAAAAAAAAAAAACACAAAAGAAGTCATAACAACAAATATGTGTAGGTGGTTTTATTCTTCCTGTGTGTGGTAACAAAAAGAAACAAAAAAAGAACAAAACAAAAAATCTTACAAGCTAATGTCTGTGGAGATGTTGGGGTTTTTGTGTATAATTATTACTACTCTGGTTGTGATTTTTTTTTTTTTTTTTTAATGTTGTCAACCAAAAGATTTTTGTACAGCTTGTGGAGGTTGCCATCTGTGATGTGTAGAACCAACTGTCTGAAGTCCTGGCGAAGACAAGTCATGCAATTGCTAGGAGAAGGGGAAAGGAGATGGGGTGCAGGTCATGCGTAACTGCAAAGGTTTCTTTCAGAAGATTGTTATCAGTCCTGCTCTTTTATTTCACAGAGTCTTGTTTACTTTGCTCTAAATACAATTATATAGGCGATTCTACAGCAATACCGACAATGTGAAAAGCCAAAGGATCACTGGATGAGCCCACGTACATCTACACACACACACATGCACACACACACACACACAGCCGTACACACAAACACACACACTTCCCTCAAAAGATTTGAGCTAGCGTACAGCACATTCATGCTATAACTTCCTCTAAACTCAGATGTGAAGCTTTAATAAACATCTGCAATAATCACTCCCAGACCTCATTGGCCTGGTAATAAATAAATTCAAGTCTTCCTATTTATGAGTGCCATGAAGATGAACAAAGATGAGACCTCAAAACCGCGTCAAAAAATATTCTGATTCGCAATAAACACAAATAAAAAAAGTCACCAATTTACTTTCTTGTTTGTAAAGGTACAGGGGTTGTGAGACAAAAAGTCCAGTTTGTTAACAGAGTGTACAGCACTTGTGTTTGACTTCTAGAACTTTCCGTGTGTCAGCTGTGTTCTTTAGGCTCACTGTTTGTAAAGAACCTTAGGCCAATATGACAAGCCACCCCCAACAGACAGGGGCTACCACAGCCAGCCCTCAGAGATGTTCCTCCTGTGTTCCTCATGTACGTTAAGAGTTTTGTGATGTCTGCTGACTGACTGAGGGTCACGGGAGAGCTCGTCTCAAAGGCAGCCGTGTGTCAGTTGGCCAAAGGTTTTGGTGGTTGGGATGAACAGAGCAATGTCATTCACCAGCAAAACTCCCCCTGGGTCCTAGTGTTCTGTAGTTCTTGCTGTTGCTTTTAGTAGTGGGGTTTATTAAATGTTACCATGGTGATTTGAAACGTATCCCAGACATCCTGTGCCCATAGTGTAGTTGGACCTGTGCAGTAGCTCAGTGGCGTTATGCTATACTTTAGCCCTCGGGGAACAAAGTCATGTTATCTTGAATCTAAACGGTTATCTCTTCTATTTTTCAGTAAAATGTGTGTTTCTGTCCATTCTGTCCATTATGCATGCGATGAGTTCTCACGTGTACGACCCAATGACCCCACCCCTCCCCTCCCCTCCCCTCTCCCTCCCAGTCTCTGATCCCTCCAGATGTAAATATCACTAGAGCTGTTATTAGTCCGTAAACCGCCCATTTCTGTACATACCCGTGTAAATATCGAACAGCTATGCATGCTGATATTCTAGCAAATTCTTTCAGGTACTTTTATAATCCCATTCTCATACGGCATGTACTTAAAAAAACTAGAAAAACAAAAACAAAAAGGTGAAAAGATGTGATTTTAGGGAAAAAAAGGCGGAGACAAAGACAAACTTGTGAAATTCGAAGGGGATCAGAGATGGCTTTGTTGAAGCAAAAGTAAAAAAAAAAATAGAAAAGAAGAAAAAAAAAAATGTTTTGTTGTCGCTCCACTGCTGTGTGACTTGTTTTGTTTTGGCCCGCCATTCTCAGCGTGCACTCGCTCATGTCAGTGGTGACCTGTCTGAACGTCTGTGTTAACGGTTAGGGTTGAGGCAAAACCGCTCAAACTCACACGTATACACACACAAACACACACATACATATGCACACATGCATTCTCTCAGAGACTAGCAGGGCCTGAGTGAACAACACACACACACACACACACACACACACACACACACACACACACAAGAGAGCAGGAGATTCGGAGCAGGAGAGGCATACAGTACAGTAAAGCTGCTCAGCTGCATTGTTAGAGTTTGGCCCTGTGCAAAAATAATATCCTGGACGACGATTTAGGGCAGCGATCTGCATCAGTCATACTGCAGGTCAGTCTAAAAGATCCTATCCACCTCTAAGGCTGCAAACAATAGTGGCAATATATTTTGCAATTACTCTGCGACTGCCAAATCAAGCACGGGAGTTAGGAGAGGCAGAGTGTTATTTTATTTTATACAAAGCACTTACCACTATTATTTACACATGAGCACTCAAGTTAATTTGCCAGTGTTTATTGCTGTGGGACAGGGCACCTGAAGCCTGAGAAACAGCCATAAGATGGCGAGTGTCCAAGTCGCATTGTGAAAAGAAAAATACATGACAGTCAGATTTGCCTCAGCCCTATGCATTGAAATGTAGATATTTATGAAAAGAAAGCGGTCTTTGCTGAAGAGGTTGGACTTTCAGATGGACAAGACTGTTGTTATTGTTTTTTTTTAAAGGAATGTTTATTTTCAATCCATGATGATCATAATAGTTGGAAGTGTCTGATTTTTAATCTGTGCTAAAGATATTTTAAATTTAATAAATAATCATTGTAACAAGACAAGTGCTGCGTGATGTTATTTATTCACTAATCTTTACCTAACAAACATGCATCGAAATTGCTATGTAAATTAGTTTCAATGCTTTATTTTATTTTGATTAATGGTATACTGTACATAGTAGCATCAGTACTAAATCTTTACTAGTTCTTAGCAGTGTGGTACTGTGTGGGTATTAGATAACTGTAGACATTATCTAATCTATAAATATGGAAGCACAAAAACAAGGTCTGTCCCACAGTATTTTGAAGCAGTACAAAATGTACATAATTTTTTTTCACCTAAGCCTAAACACTAAACTGCTTCACTACAGAAAGACTTTTATACTGACAAGAAAAAATGGACTAACTGAAATAAATGTAAGTGTGTTTGTAAAAAAAAAAGCTCAGGTGACTTTCTCTGTGTCACATGTGGGTCATCTGTGAGTCTGAGTGACCTTTTATCTCTGACCCTGAGCTAACAGAGCCATGCAGCCCTTGTCCTGGAGAGCTCTGTGGAGGTCGGTGCGGTCATTCGTGCGGCCCACATCAGAGTGCATCTGCTGGGGAGACAGTTAAGCCCTTGGCCTCTCTGGAGCACGGACAGGAGGGTCGAGGGCAATCTCTGAGAGGAGAACAGGGTCCCCAAAACACAGACAGTTTTTTAATGCTTGCCGCTCCTTCTTTCACTCTCGATCTCTCATTCCCTCTCTCTTTTTATCTCTCTTTCACACCCTCACAATCTCTTTTTTCCTCTCTGTCTCCCTTCCTGTTGGATTTCTCTCTTTCAAACTTTCCCTTTCCCAAATTCTCTCTTTCTCCCTCCCTCTTTCCCACACTGTCTCTCACTCTTTCCCCCTCCATGTTGTCCCCTCCTTCCTGCTCTCTCTCTCTCTCTCTCTCTCTCTCTCTCTCTCTCTCTCTCTCTCTCTCCATTCTGTGTTTACCTTAGCACTCAGCGGTGGCTGGGCCTGCGAGCTGACAGCCCATCTGAGCGTGTGCGGGCCAGATGTGCAGGGCGACCCAGCCGGCAGACAGACAAACAGGCCCAG
>CM050208.1:23482500-23487500 GCA_027475355.1 Coilia nasus
ACTTTCTCAGCACTACTTCAGCTTCAGTCCAGTAAACCTTACCTTAAATACCCCTTACCAATCACACAAGCACGGGCTCCGGTCCAGTCTCTCAACCCCACTGGGAGTTGGGGAGCTACAGTAGCAAACTTCCTGCACACCTGCACCGCGCATGGTCAGGGGCCGTGTGCGCATTTGGAAAACGACGAGACATGAGTCATCTTTGCGGCACTCTGTCTCACGATTTTTATGTCCACCGCCAAACTGCGTGGTGGTGTGTATGAACGGAGCATGTGCAAAACTGAAGTTCCGTAAGTCCCAAATCCACCTCAAAATCCTTTCACAACATTCTTCCACTGTTTCTGGGATAATACCGCAACAAACTCCGGTTAAAAACTTCTCCATAACACCTGACACAACTTCGGAATCAACCTGTATACTGTGCCTGTTCCTAATTTGTAGCTATGGGCTGTGCTTTGTCAGGACCTTCCAGAAGCCAGTGTCAGCAAGCCTCTGACCAACACTCCCGATGGTGACGGGCGTCCACACAACTGGGGATTTAATGTATGCCTAGGCTATGCAACACGCACTGCAACCGCACAGCCACTGCCTGCAGAAGCATGCTATTATATTGCACTTGGACAGAAAGACATTACCATGGATTGTTTTGTTGTTGTCATCTTTTATTTCTTTCAATTTCTTTTTCTTTCTTTATTGCTTTCTTCCTTCCTTCCTTCCTTCCTTTCTTTCTTTCTTTCTTTCTTTCTCTTTCTTTCTTTCTTTCTTTCTTTCTTTCTTTCTTTCTTTCTTTCTTTCTTTCTTTCTTTAAAACATTTGGGGGAACATGCCTATGCAGTAATGTTAAAATTGACAAATGAGGTCAAGGACGGAAACTTGCCACTCTGGACAGACAGAATGCTGAGACATGAGGAGTGACTGGGGCCTGAGACACATCTCAAACTCACGCACAAATCTCATGCTCAAATCTCATGACTGTCTAGTCCTCAGTGACTGTGTGTCAAGAGTGGAGAGGTTTGGGCACAGTGACTGAGCGGTCTGAGTGGGTGGATTTCAGTAGGTGTGTACTGTATAGGGCCACAGACAGGGGGGGGAGTGTGTGTTTGTTTGAGTAGACCAAAAAAAGGGAGGGAAAAGGGAAAGAGACAGAGAAAAATGGGGTCTCAGATGGCAAACAACTTCATAGGGCACACACACATACATCCACACACACACACACACACACACACACACACACACACACACACACACACACACACACACACACACACACACACACACACACACACTCCAGTGGCAGTGGCGAGACACTGAGTGTGTGTCCTCAGCTGCTCTGGGCTGGTGAATGTGTGTGTACTGTATGTGACCCATGGGTATGTTTGTGTGTGTATGTGTGCATGTGTGTGTGTGTGTGTGTGTGTGTGTGTGTGTGTATGTGTCTGTCTGTGTGTGTGTGTGTGCATGCGTGTGTGTGTGTGTGTGTGTGTGTGTGTGTGTGTGTGTGTGTGTGTATGTGTGTGTGTGTCTGCACTAGGCCAGTGGCAACCACAGCTTTCCTGCTGACGCTCACTGATTTAATTACACCTCTGTCAGCCAATCGGCTGGCTCTCACCCCCTCACTGCATTTTCATACACTCCTCTCCTCTCCTCTCCTCTCCTCCACTCACCTCTCAAGGTTACTGCTCACACAGTCACCTTCAGTGTCAGCCCTCAGGGCTCTCACAGAGACACACACACACACACACACACACACACACACACACACACACACACACACACACACACACACACACCAAACAAAGACAAACACAAATACAAATACAAATATGGCACAAATACAAACAGTGCACAAACACATAAACACACACATATTTACAAGCGCTCCAAAGTACACAAATGACACAAACTGAAATCTTGTCAAAGAGGTTGATGAGGGCCTGATAACACACACACGCGCACACACGCACACACACACACACACACACACGCACACAACCAAACACGGAAACACTCCTTCTCATAGCTGCATACACTTCCCTTACAATCCCACACCCATCAGTATTAAAAACAAACTTCATCCACTGAGCACTCTTCATACCGGGATGGACAAAAGACAACAGACGATGTCTATACACGTTTTACATTCTCCCTAGTACTGGTGTACACTTACTGTATGTTTGCATCAGAGCCACACACTGCTTCAACACACCCTCCCCAAGGAGCCATGCAGCCACATCTGCAGCTAATATACTCAGACACAAGAACAAAAAAAAAATCACACACACACACACAGATGCACCCACATGCACACGTGTGCACACACTCACACATACTGTACACACACTCCTACACACACAGTATACTGTATATACTAAGGTTTTGCCACATGCACACGCATGCATGCACGTCTGCGCATACACACACATGCCCATACACACACATGTACACACACACACACACACACACACACATGGACGCACGCGCGCACACACACACAAACACACGCACACACAGTATATACACTGAGATTCTGTCACACTTCCACCTAAAGCAGTTTTTCCTACACCCCCAAATTCCCCATTTCCTTCCCCAGTCAAATCAATCTCCCATTGACAGGGAGCTAATTAGGTGGACTTTAATTTTGCCCAGTAGAATAGATCTGTAGCAATCGGACACGGGAACGAGCGCGCAGGCTGGGCTCACCTTGAGAGCTCGCCACAGGGGAGAGGCACCGTTAGAGAGCAGTGGCCAATGAAACTTCAGGAATCTATAAGCACCTTGATCACACTACTACACAGCATCTCCTCTCTGCATTGTGTGTACGTGTGTGTGTGTGTGTGTGTGTGTGTGTGTGTGTGTGTGTGTGTGTGTGTGTGTGTGTGGGAGAGAGAGGGTGTGTGAGTATGTGAGAGAATGTGTTTGTAAGTGTGTGTGTGTGTCTGTGTGCACATATGGGCATGTGAGAGTGTGTGTGTGTGTGTGTGTGCCTACATGCATGGTGCATATGTATATGTATGTGTATGTGTATGTGTGTTGTCCGTGTGTGTGTACTGTATGTGTGTGTCTGTGTAGACCAATGCATGACTGGGGTGACGCTGATTGAGTTAGTTACAGTGGGAAGTGTATACCTACATCTTACAGACACACTTCATTAGAGTCAGCAGTGCACACTCATTTAAATAGTCAAAGACAAAAGACCTGCAAAGGACCTGTACAAAAAAGACCTTCCACTCTCCACTGCACACAAGCTAGACCTCCACAACTAGACCTCCCACACAGTCTGTGGCCCCCTCTCTAGCAATTCCCTGTCTTACTGATGCTTAACTTCACCCTGACGTAAAGGACAAATTCAATGTAAAACGAACTTTGGGTATGTTAAAACATGCACTAGCATTGTGAGCTTTTTTTTTTAAAAAAAAGTAAAAACGGTAAAGTTAGAAATGCAATAGGCTAGCGTAGTTTTGTTCCTTAGCAAACATACCAACTCGTTATCATGTTTTAACATACCCAAAATTCATTTTACACAGAATTTCTTCTTTAAGGCCATTTCACACCAAAGACTATAACTACAACAATAACTATAACTTTGTGAAAATCGTTCTCACTTTAGTGAATGGCTCTGTTTAGATATTAACTATAACAACAACAAAAGGATTGAATGATATAATTGGGATCACTTTTAGAGCGATTCTAAGAACTGTAAAAACACTGTGGGCCAATCAGAATGAATTAAAATATGTAGGTTGTCCTGTGTTTTTAGTAGTTTACTAGTTTACACTAGTAATGACAACTGTGCTGTGCTGTGCATTAAAATGACGTTCTTCAGTGTGGATGCTCATATCATTCTTCTGGTTTGTCCTCATCATTATAGTTCTTGGTGTGAATGGCCCTTTAGGACAGAGTCTTATGTGATGTTAAAATAAACTGCCTCTATATGACAACCTTTCACACAGCTGGTGTCCAAGTACCTATCTAATCACAGAGACAGCCACTACAGCTACCACTGTGACATATGCCAACACATGTGACCCATGTCCAGCAACAAGCAATATAGCATTCAGCCTCTCAAAAACCCATTCCCTAAATAATGAATGATCCCAGTCTTTTGGATGTTACAAATCTCCACAAAATAACCAGAATAGCAACTGATGCTGTATCATACCATTGCACTTATACTTTACAGAGAGAAGCAAAAAAAAAGTACTGACGTAGGATACAGTTTATGCTGATTCCTAACACACCGCTTTTCGTAGCAAAAAAAAAAGTAGATGTATGCTTTTGTCCTCAACAGATATACACAATTTATCATATCAGTAGATGTGATGAAGTGCCATCACTAGGATTTAGGATGGGCTTTGACTGCCATTCCAAAGGCGTTGCGGTCACAGTGCATGTCTGGTACCCCGAAGGCCTGGATTTGAAGCCGGGTGGGGTGACTTCTGTCCCGCTTCACTACACATGGCGTCAGCGGTGGAATGGCTTTCCAAGAGGCCATCGGAGGCACACCTACTGTAAGAGCCACATGAGGGACACCCAGGTAAGGTGAAGGACCCTGGGGCTAGGGACCCCAGTGGTGGGTGAAACATGTGTATGTGGGGCAGCCTGGATGGGAGAGGTATGGTGGGAGATGCATGAGGGGCACCTGAGTGTATGTGAAGAGCATGGGTGCACTTCCTGAAGGGAAAGTCAGTGTGATGGAGTGCCATCACTAGGGTTGAGGATGTGCTCTGGCCTGGCTCTTTGGCATTGCAGTCAGAGTGCATGTTTGGTACCCCGGAGACCTGGGTTTGAAGCCGGGTGCGGTGACTTCTCTCCCCTTCGCTACAGTAGACATTACTCATATGACACACACCAATCAGAAATCCTCCTACATGACACGACCACGCTGGGCAATGAGAGCTGTCAAACGCACAGTAAACCATTTCTCAATGGCATCTGTTTTCAGTGTAAACCGGACTGCCATAACTACAACATGTGACCTGTACCCTAAACCTACAGTGTGT
>CM050208.1:23495000-23502500 GCA_027475355.1 Coilia nasus
AGGGCTCATGCCGACCTTCAGCTCTCAACTTCAGCAGGTAGTCTTGCTCGTCCAGCCAGGAGGCTACTCACAGACACACACACACATACACACACTGAGCTACTTCCAAAGCTGTGTGTGCATAGCAACGAAAATTTCTAAACTCCCCCAAAGCAATTTTATCACCTTGTGGACTTCCGTTTGGGTTTTAAATTACATCTTTCTGTCCCCTATGGTTTACAGCATAAATACAGACCATCTACATTAGCCACATGGCTACCTAGACACAGACTGAATATCCACACATGTGCACACACTTACAAACATACAGTACACACACTGCAACAGGTAGATGACTTTGAATTTGCACACAAATGCAGTCATGTATGGACACACCACATCTACAAGCAGATGTCTTTGTGTGTGTGTGTGTGTGTGTGTGTGTGTGTGTGTGTATGTGTGTATTTGTGCACATATATAGTGTTTCAACACACACACACACACACACACACACACACACACACACACACACACACACACACACACACACACACACACTCATGAATATCCCACAGCTGTCAGAGGCACACATGTAGCGGCCGGCGCATTATGAAGCGCTGGCGTGGCGTAAATGGGATTTGAAAGTGGGTGCGTGTCGCCTGCCCGCCGAGCACTGGCCCTGAGAAACCCCATTAGAGGCCTAATCCCTCCCCCTCCATGTCCCCCCAGGCATGGCTTGACCTCCTCCTCCTCCATCACATCCCTCCATCCTTCCATACCTCCACCCCTGTGCTGATCTCTCTTTCTCCACACATTAACACGAATGACCCAGGCGGACAGCTGGGGCAGTGGTGTCGGCCATTTTGAGGGTGGGGGTGGGATGGGGGTGTATTAGTGAGTGCCTGTCCACACGGGAATGTTTTTAGGTTGAAACTGTTAAGTATTTCATCGTTTTGGCTTTTCGTCCACACGTCACTGCCGTTATCCATCCACATGGGTGCCCTGAAACCTTATTTATGAAACCTTACAAACACACCACTGAGCATTGTATTAAATTACAGCATTGTCAACATACTGTAGAAGTGGATATGACAGTTGTTAAGAGAGGAGGCTATATCATTTATGTAAAGAGTGAAGAGGAGTGGTCCTAATACAGATCCTTGTGGGATACCCCTGTTTATTGGAAGGAAGTCAGATTACGTAGTCCTTCCTGTAATTTTACACATTGAAACCTTCCATCAAGATAGCTTTGAAACCACGTAATAAAAATATTTAAATTTTTGTTTAGTATTTTGTAACAGGTTATGGTCAACTGTATCAAATGCTTATGATAGACCTACAAAAAGTGAGGCGCAGTGGTTCTTGTTGTCTAAAGCAAAAGCTTTTGCACTGGTAACCAGGTTCAGAGCAGAGACTGTGCTGTGTTTTGCACTAAAACCAGACTGGTTTTGGTTTACTACAGAGTTTGAAGTTTAACTGGTGCTAGCTAAAGATTCTAAGATTTTTGATAAACAGGATCGTTTGGAGATAGGGTGATAGTTGTTTAATTCATCTTTATCCCCATTTTTGTGTTCAGTGGTGTCACATGGGCCATTTTCCAGACTTGGGGGAATGTGCCAGAACAGACAGAGACAGAGAGATTAAACATCTGACTTAATTGCTCAGTAATAAGAGGGGCAGGTAGCTTTAGCAGGAAAGGGTCTAGATTGTCCTCTCCAGTGGCGCTCCTGGGATCTAAAGCATTAAGTGCCTCTACAGTAGAACTTCAGTAACTGTGAAGGGGGCTAATGAACATTGTACACCAGGAAGTGAGGCGCCAGCCTGGGCACCATTGAGTGGAGGGGGGTGCATAGGTGATCCTTGGGTAGGTTATATGACCCACTTGTTATATGGCCCACAGCGGGCAAAACGTGGCCAGCTGTAGCAAAGTGTTGATGAAAGCCTTATTATTAGCCCTATTATCAGTTATTGAAGGCTGAGCAAATCCCAGTGGGGTCTTGTAAACTGTAGTTTTCGAGGATTATAGAGGAGGGAACAGAAGTGGTCGAACTGCAGGTGATAGATGTAAATGCTTTCCAGAAGAGTGTGGGATGTGAATAGGAGTAGGAGAGCAGGTGTAACAGAGGGAAATGTGATAGTGGGAGCAGACAGAGAGGTGGTGTGTGTCTGAAGGCGCTTATAAGTGGGGCAGGCAGCGAGAGAGAAGACACACTCACACACTCATACACACACACACACATTCGCTCTCACCTCCTTCTCCTTGACTGTATAAGGGAACGGCAGACGCTGGGGACTGGCTTACACTGCCAAACTCCCCTATACAGTACATGCCACCAACACACACACACACACACACACACACACACACACACACACACACACACACACACACACACACACACAAGAGACGAATGCTGAGGGTCCTTGTATGTATGGCGATGCTGGGCCTCAGCTATACATTTAGTGAACACTCGCCTACAGACATCTCACTATCTTTCTTCTCTCCTTCTTTATACCCTTTATATCTCCGTCTCTCCCGTCTTCTTCTTGGTCGAGTCATCAGGTCAACAACATCAGGCCACTCATCCTTTCACACAAATTAGCCACACTGGTGAAATCTGTTAAGCACACTATGGTAGTCACTATGTCACTATACTTAGAATGTCTGTAACAGCTGTGAATGCTCATGGGGTTTAGGATGCTGAAGGAATGGGGAATAATGTGATTTAGCTGGATCAGTGTGTGTTTGAACATGCGTGTATGTGTGCAAATGAGTGTGCCTGAATGTGGGGGTATATAAGGGAGAGTGTGTGTGTGTGTGAGGGTGAGTGTATATGAATGTGTGTTTGTGTGTGTGTGTGTGTGTGAGAGAGAGAGAGTGTGCCTAAATGTGTGTGTGAGGGTGAGAGAGTGTCTAAATGTGTGTGTGTTAGGGTGAGAGTATCTGGATGAGAGGGTGTAATGCCCATGTGTTCCTGAAGCATCAGAGCTGTGAGGGTTGGATGGCGGGGTCAGGGTGTTACTGGAACATGTCAGTCTTTTCAAGATGCTGTCAAACTCTTGAGTGTGTGTGTGTGTGTGTGTGTGTGTGTGTGTGTGTGTGTGTGTGTGTGTGCGTGTGTGTGTGTGTGTGTGTGTGTGTGTCTGACGCACCAAGGGAGAAAAGACATGCTCAAACACTTCCAGCATGGAAACAAGGCAGAGCTCTGTCACTCACAAGTGTAACTCACAAAACACACACACACACCCACACACACCCACAGACACACACACACACAACACACACACACACACACACACACACACACACACACACACACACACACACACAGACACACCCACACACACACACATACACACACAAGCCTGCAAATAGAAAAACACCTGAGAAAAACACTGAATGCTGTGTGTATTAGATCGAGTGCTGAAGAAAAGTACAGGAGCGATCGAACACATTCTACGTATTCTATTCTTCTGCGGTGTGAAGTTAAAGGTGTGAAATTATAGCTGTCTTTCCCCCATCCAGCAACACTACCGTATAAATACAGCAGAGGTGAGGCACCAGCCACGCACCCTGCATATAGCTGTCACTCAAGCATAGTGTCTGGATGTATCTTGCATGTATGTCATGTCTGACAAGTTAATGTAGCGTGCATTTATTACACACGTTTACACAGGATTAGGGGTGTGTGAGCGTGTGTATGTGTGTGTGGGTGGGAGCATGGGTGTGTGTGTGTGTGTGTGTGTGTGTGTGTGTGTGTGTGTGTGTGTGTGCTGGTAGCCTGCCCGTGATTACATTATGAGCGCGTAGCGTGGAAGGTCAGTGGGGGCCTCCCTGAAAAGATCATATTTTCAAGAGCGCAGGCAGCGAGCCCATCCAGCAGCAACCCAGCGAGGTTGTTTATGGAGACATCACACCCACACACACACACAGATACATAGACACACACACAGATACAAAGACACACACACACACACACACACACACACACACACAGATACATAGACACAGACACACACACACACACACACACGGTCTTTCACACACTCTCTCTCTCTCTCTCTCTCTCTCTCACACACACACACACACACACACACACACACACACACACACACACACACACACACACACACACACACACACACACACACACACACACACGCAATCCCCTGAGCTGTCTATGGGATAGGGCATAAATTACAATAAACCAGATTCATTTGTTTATGGATCCTTGATGGATTCACTTTAAATATTTGTTGTTTGTTTGAAATTATTAAGGTTTGTTTAACGATGGCAATAACGTGTCACCCAGAGCTCTGGCACTTAAAGTAATTGATGTGCGGGGACAGAGCAGGAGCGATGGGCGAACTATGGAGGCATATTGCCCCCTTGCTACTTCCATAGCTGATAAAAGCACCTCAGCTCCATGTCACACAGCTCCCTGCTGGAACGCCTGCTGTGTCCCACGACAAACAGCACTGGCGGCCATGTTGCAATCGTTTAAAAAACATCAGTTTAATACATTAAATTCATTTACTCAAGAACCTTTTTCCCATCACAACACCTTTTAATGTTATTCTACATGGCCGCAAGAATAACTAGAAAGTACACACAGAGTGCAGACCTCCGCATGCCCTATCGCCCAATACTAATGAATCTTTCAAAAAAATTGAAATGTAAAAAATGTAATCATCTCTTCATTTGCCCATTCCCAATCTTCCCAGAAAATCCCATGTAAATATGTTTATTACTTTTTGCATAAAGTTGCTAACTAACACACAAACAGACAAACAAACTACTGCCGGGAAAAGACATCTTTCCCAGAAAGGGGATTACTCAGACTTCTTCTTCAGAAGAAGATGGATATAATGTGGGCAGAAGAGAGTCTCCTTTGCTGTATCCTGTGACTCCCACACATATCCTAGGCTCTCACCTAGACTATGCCTGACTCTACGCGATCCACAGCAGACGAGGCCCAGATCTGGGCCTGAGTGTTGGGCGCAGCAGAGCACAGAATAGCAGGGCGGACACACTTCACTTCAAGTGCCCATCTGTTCTTGGTGAACTTGCTGTGGCACCCCTCCCTCTGCTAATCACTGGGTGGCTAATGAGTTGTCTCGGGGGACGGTGACCTAGGCGACGCAGGGCCCCGGGTCTATAGAGGGGTCAGGGGGAGGAGCCTAAAGATGGCGGGGGCGGGAGATGAACCCGAAGATGAACAAACGTCAGCGATGTGGTAGCCCATGTCATGGTACTAACTGCTGTGTGAAAGCCCTAGAACAGATTGTGTTGTTTTATAAACTACCAAAGACCAGGACTCTGATCTGGACACACACAAACGCATGTACAGCGCACGCACACACACATGCCTGCCCACACACACACACACACACGCACACACACACACACACACACACGCACACACACACACACACACACACACGCACGCACACACACACACACACACACACGCACACACACACACACAAACATATGCATGAACAAGGACAAATCCTTGAATGCTGTAGGATTGTTTGAGAGTCTTCACTTGGTAAACAGCATTAACAGTTGTTTCTCCTCACTCATGCAGGTAAACACACGTGCACACATACACACACACACACACACACACACACACACACACACACACACACACACACACGTGCACACATAAACACACAAACACACACACACACACACACACACACACACACACACACACTAACAGAGAGAGTGAGAGAAAGAGAGAGTGAGAGAGTGCATAAAAACAAGTTGGGAGTGGTGAGTGGAGTCCCTAAACAGAGTGTTTTCCAGGAGCATGCTCTGCTGAGCATGGTGCATAATGTACTGTGACGTAGTAGGCAGGAGAGTAACAGGCCAGAAAGTCATTAGAGCCCTTTCCATCTCTCTCTCTGTCTTTCTCTCTATCTCTCCATCTCTCTCTCTATCTACATCTCTCTCTCTCCCTCTCCATCTCTCTCTCTCTGTCTGTCTCTCTCTCTCTTTCCTTTCCATCTCCATCTCCCTCTGTCTATCTATCTCTCTCTCCCTCTCCATCTCTGTCTCTTGCTCTCTCTCTTTCCATCTCTCTCTTTTTCTCTCTCCATCTCTCTCTCCATTTCTTTCTCTCTTTCTACATTTCCTTTACACACTCTCTCTTCATCTCTCTTTAGCCATCTCTGTCTACATCTCTCTCTCTGTCTACATTTCTCTCTCTCTCTCTCTCTCTACATCTCTTCCACACTCTCTCTCTCATCTCTCTCTCTTTTGCCATCTTTCTCTCTTCATCTCTCACTCTTCATCTCTTCCACACACTCTCTCTGCATCACTTTCTCTTTTGCCATCTTTCCTGCTCTCTCTGTTCATCTTTCCCTCTCCCCCTCTCTCTCCTGTTCACACACACACACACACACACACACACACACACACACACACACACACACACACACACACACACACACACACACACACACAGCCATACTCTGTCACTTTCCATCCCTTGCTTTTCCTTCTTTCTTTGTTTTCCTCTCTCTTTTCCTCCACCCCCCGCCCCCAATCTGCTGGATGTGTGTGTGCATGCGTGCATGTGTGTGTGTGTGTGTGCGTGTGTGTGTGCATGCGTGCATGTGTGTGTGTGTGTGCGTGTGTGCTGACGTGAGACTGTGAGTATGTGTGTGTGGGTGTGTGGAACTGTGAGTGTGTGTGGGTGTGTGAGGGGGCACTGTGAGTGTGTGTGTGTGCGTGTGTGTGTGTGGAACTGTGAGTGTGTGTGTGTGTGGGGGGACTGTGAGTGTGTGTGTGTGTGTGTGTGTGTTGGACTGTGAGTGAGGTTTGCTATCTATCTATCTATCTCTCTCTCTCTCTCTCTCTCTCTCTCTCTCTCCTTTTAACCTCTCTCTATCGCAGTCATTCATGTCTCCTGTCTGTTTGTTTACGTCTCACTCAACACTGCTACTCTCTCTCACACACACACACACACACACACACACACACACACACACACACACACACACACACACACACACACACACACACACAGCCATACTCTGTCACTTTCCATCCCTTGCTTTTTCCTTCTTTCTTTGTTTTCCTCTCTCTTTTCCTCCACCCCCCGCCCCCAATCTGCTGGATGTGTGTGTGCATGCGTGCATGTGTGTGTGTGTGTGTGTGCGTGTGTGTGTGTGGAACTGTGAGTGTGTGTGTGTGTGGGGGGACTGTGAGTGTGTGTGTGTGTGTGTTGGACTGTGAGTGAGGTTTGCTATCTATCTATCTCTCTCTCTCTCTGTCTCTCTCTCTCTCTCTCTCTCTCCTTTTAACCTCTCTCTATCGCAGTCATTCATGTCTCCTGTCTGTTTGTTTACATCTCACTCAACACTGCTACTCTCTCTCTCACACACACACACACACACACACACACACACACACACACACACACACACACACACACACACACACACACACACACACACACAGTCAAGCACAGCCCATCCATCCATCCATCCATCACATAGTCAGAAAAG
>CM050208.1:23505000-23512500 GCA_027475355.1 Coilia nasus
TGTGTGTGTGTGTAGTAGGGTGTGTGTTTGCAGGAGTGTGTGTGTGTGTGTGTGTGTGTGTTTGTAGAAGGGTTTGTGTGTGTTTGTGGGAGAGTGTGTGTGTGTAGTAGGGTGTGTGTTTGCAGGAGTGTGTGTGTGTGTGTGTGTGTGTGTGTGTGTGTGTGTGTGTGTGTGTGTTTGTAGAAGGGTTTGTGTGTGTTTGTGGGAGAGTGTGTGTGTGTAGTAGGGTGTGTGTTTGCGGGAGTGTGTGTGTGTGTGTGTTTGTAGAAGGGTTTGTGTGTGTTTGTGGGAGAGTGTGTGTGTGTAGTAGGGTGTGTGTTTGCGGGAGTGTGTGTGTGTGTGTGTGGGGGGGGGTGTGTGTGTGTGTGGGAGTGTGAGAGGCAGCCCTGGAGTGGTGCTGTGAAGCCCAGCCAGCTACTCTTAATTATGTTAATTGCAGCGCTCAGGGCTGCTGCCAAGTCATAGAGCTTTTGCTCAGTCCCACAGCCTGGCCACTGAACACACACACACACACACACACACACACACACACACACACACACACACACACACACACACACACACTGAAGCATACTGGCCGCACTTACATAAACAGAGACACACACCATCCCACACTTACGCATTCACAAAAATGCTGAGGCCAAGACTTTCACACAAATACCAACACATTCCAACCAACACCTAAGTACACACACACACACACACACACACACACATACACACATACACACATACACACACACACACACACACACACACACACACACACACACACACACACACACACACAGATGGAAGCAAGCTCAATTAAGTGTTTGACAGTAATATCAGAAACAAAACAAGGACATGTATTGTACTGAACATAATATTGTTCATAAGACATCATCTTGTCATCTTTGTCTGGCACACAATAACAAGAGGCACCGTGAACTGATAAAAGCAGATAACAGGAGAATACGTGTAGGGACAAGTAGTTTGTGTGTGTCAGTTTCAGAGTGTGAATCACCCCTTCATAATTAGGGGGTACTACCTTTTACGAAGGTACTCCCTTTAACATTAATGACATTAATATGTCGGTACCCCAAAACCTGCTATATTTGTCTCTTTGTGGGGGGTGCTGGGTACCCCCCAGTACCCCCTGTATTTCAAATTATGGTCAGTGTCCTGCAGGACAGAGGAAGGGCTGTACTGTTCTGTACTTCTTTACTATGAGTGTGTCTGTGTGCTGGGGTCAAAGGTCATCTGTGGCAATGAGATGGACTTCTGTCTTCCCTTTTTTTTTACTTAGATGTGATCCATTGTGGTTCTACACTTCTTCCCAACACACAAAAGGATACACACACGCACGCACGCACGCACGCACGCACGCACGCACGCACGCACGCACGCACACGCATACACACCCTACTTTGTTTGAATACTGTGTGATGATAGGACACACAGAGGCACAGACGACTTAAGCTTACAGATAACCTGTGAGAAGGACAGAGAGAGAGAGAGGGAGGGAGGGGGAGAGAGAGAGAGAGAGAGAGAGAGAGAGAGAGAGACAGAGAGGGAGAGAGAGACAGAGACAGAGAGGGAGAGAGAGAGAAAGAGAGAGAGAGTGAGAGAGTGAGAGAAGGAGTGAGAGAAACAGAAGGAGAGAGAGAGAGAAAGAAAGAGAGAGACAGAGAGAGAGAGAAAGACAGAAAGAAATAGAAAGAGATAGAGAGAGAGAGAAACGAGAGAGAGAGAGAGAGAGAGAAAGAAAGAGAAAGAGAGAGAGAAAGAAAGAGAAAGACAGAGAGAAAGAACGAGAGAGAGAGAGAGAGAGAGAGAGAGAGAGAGAGAGAGAGAGAGAGAGAGAGAGGGAACATGGTGCTATCTGCAGGCAGGGCCGATGTGCTTGTTTTAGCCAGGAGGCAGAACTGACACTCAGATTAAGCTGTCAAAAGGAGATGGAGCTCCTGGCTACCTGTCAGGCATATTTCACACACAAAGACAGCTGTGCGCATCTCTGTGTGGGGCTGTGTGCATGAGTAAGTACCTGTGTGTGTGTGTGTGTGTGTGTGTGTGTGTGTGTGTGTGTGTGTGTGTGTGTGTGTGTAGTGTAGTGTGCTGATGTTTGTGTGTCTGTGTCTGTGATGTGTGTTTGTCAGTGTGTGTGTGTGTGTGTATGTATGGATATTTGTGTGTGTGTTTGGGGGGGTTGTAGACTACAAAAGGAACACTGAGCATTGCTAAGCCTTGTCAACTAGGTAGGAAGGTTAGGTAGGGAGGTAAAGTCTAACTCTGGACAATCGATTCTCTTCTGCCAACAGTTTAAAAGTCTCACTTCTCCTAATTCTCCTCCCTTCACACACACACACAGACACAGACACAGACACAGACACACACACACACACACACACACAGACACACACACACACACACACACACACACACACACACACACACACACACACACCTCAGGCTTGCTGGTCTCTATTAGCACCCTATCAGAGTTTGAAAAAGAATTAAAGGCGGCACACAAACACACACACACACACACACACACGAAGAATAATAATCTGCATTGCCTGCAGCGAGGTCGTCGAAGAGATGCTGCGAAACTTTAGAGAGGCATGTGGTACTGTAGAAGGTTGTTTAAAATGGAGGTGCTCATGTGGGGGTATCTCCAAAGCAGTGGAACATGATGGCTAGTCTAGCAGGTAACCTTGCAATGGCTACTTTGTTGGTGCCAAAAAATATGAATAAACTCTTTAGTTTCTTTTGTCATTTTTAGGCATTTATTCAAAGTCTATAGTGGCTCATGGGATACCCTGTAAATATTGAGAACATGATGGTAATTATAAAGTATTAAGTGAATTCTCACTACTCAAACTGATGACTTTGTGCTTGCACTTCTGAAAAAAAAAAAACTTCTGTGATTACCTAAATAGTTACAGCTTATTTTTTTAAGTTTTAATATCCACCAATACTGAGCATTTAATAATCAGTATTGTCATAGTGAAAACTTTATTCCATATTCCCTTATCTAAGCTAAGAAGTCGTGATTTGGCAAATTACGGCAGCGGAAGTAGACAACAGAGCATGATTTGGAGTGTGTTATCTCCATAGCTGTACTCTAGCCTCGGTGCGCCCATACTGCCTGTGACGCTGCATTTACATTTCGCGAGCAAGTCAGTCTGGCCAAGCTGCCCATCTAAACCATTTGTGCTCAGTCCTCAGATAGGGGGCCAATGAAAATCGAGCATTTCAAAAGGCAATGATGCGGTAGTTTAGCGACCGGAAATTTATCTCAGTCACTGTCTACATGGCGAACGTGGAGCAACCGTAAGATTTCAATGCATCTGTAGCTGCTGTTTAGGACGAATTCAAAGGGAAGTTCTCTCTGAAAATAGAGCAAAGGGCAGCCCTTAAAGCAATTGTTGCGGTAAAGGGCGTTTTTGCAATGCTACCGACTGCCTTCGGTAAAAGTTTAATTTATCAGTTAGCCCCGCTGGTAGCCAAGTCGATGGGGCTTTGCGAGGACGCTGTTGTTGTGGTCATTTCGCCTTTGGTCACACTGATTCGTTTTTCGAATATCAATATTGAATGACCAACACCAGCCACTCTCATGTTCACCTAACAAATCCGACAAAAATCATTTAACGCCATCTATATGACTACAGGCTACTACTACTTTTTGTTTGGATCAAGCAGTTTCTTTCGCTACGTATACATCAGAGGACAGAGGGGTGTGATTGGTTGAAGCTTCGTCCAGTAGCAAACAGGCATTTGAAAGAGACGGGTTAAGCCCGCCTTCTGAGAAATGGGTTTACAACACAGCTTGGCCAGACCAATGCTCGCAGAGCATTGACAAGTCGCGATAGCCAGGCTAGCTGTACTCTGCTTGGCAGCACAAACGGTAAACATGAGGATTTTCAACAACAACAACACAAATTACGCTACATGCAAAAAAGCATACCACTCAAGATTAACAAATAACAGCTGGTCCATATTTCCCAGCAGAACCTACAGTAAGCGAGGCAGCTTAAAAAGTGCAGGTATAAGCTGTGAAAAATGCCCTCTGGAAAAAAAGGCTGATTGCTGATCAGTTGAGTTTGATCACAATACTGCAGACAACATGTGTTTTGGGTGTATCTATCAGCATGTGTATGTCTCCGTCTGTGAGTATGTGTCTGTAGTGACGTGTGTGTGTGTGTGTGTGTGTGTCCATGTGTCTATAGTGACATGTTTGTATGTGTGTGTGTGTGTCTATTTGTCTATACTGATGTGTGTCAAGGTGTGTGTGTCTAGGTGTGTGAATTTGGTGGCGTGTGTGTGTGCATATGTGTGTAGAGTGGCATGTGTGTCTGATTGCGTATGTATAATGTTCTGTGTTTACTCAGACAGCTGTCTGTGTCACTCAGGCCGGCAGTGGATGAGAGCTGTGATGGATGCAGAGTTTAGGCGGCCTGATGCTAACCACAGGACGCTGACACCTCCCCCGCCTCCATAATTCTTCATCCTACTGTACACCTGTTCTGTTCTCCATACACATCTGCACAAGCATGCACACACAGAGACACACACACACACACACACACACACACACACACACTTGTGTACACAGGTGCATCCAAAATAAATGCAATATGTGCATGTGGATACACACACACACACACACACACACGCACACACACAATTCAACATTTTACAAGTTGTGATAGAAGTTTATTCACCTTCCACCTCTGCACACATTGCTCTGCGGAGCCATGTCCAAACACAGAGAACACAGACAATAAGAAAGGACATTAATGCTAGCTATGTCCAGCATTGGTACAGGAGGTGGGTGGGTGTGGATGTGGTGGGGAAGGAAGTGGAGCTCATAGTTAGGTGGGGGGGGGGTGGTTCTAAAGAGAGGGTGCCCCTCTTAGGATGAAGGGTGTCAGGCAAGACAACAGAAAGGGCCAAGGACACAGAAAGAAGATGTTAATGGTGGACGAGAATAGAAATTGGGTTTTATTTAAAATTTAAACAATGTAGAGGCATGCTAACACACACCCAGGCACAGAAACAGTCGCACAGTCGCACACACACACACACACACACACACACACACACACACACACACACACACACACACACTAAAGTGCTCCCTTTCGATGCACTTTCTAGGCATAGCTGCCTTCAATTGGCTCCATGGCTCAAAATTGCATTTAAAGTCCTTTTCATTATGCTCCAGGGAGATATAGCAGTTAAAAATCACAGCATTCTCATTTTTCTGCCTCCAAACAGCTTGCACATTCTCATGCGGACATAATTACCTGAGTCTGTCAGGCGAGGGAGATGGAGCCCACTGATTCCCAGGCAATGGGGTGGGGAGAGAAGAGGGACCTTCTCCCTCTGCACACACACACACACAAACACACACACACACACACACACACACACACACACGCACTCACACATGTGCACACACACACACACACACACACGCACTCACACACACACACACACACACACACACACACACACACGCACGCACTCACACATGTGCACACACACACATACAGAAGTGAGGACACCCACACACACACACAAACGCACACATCTACGTACGTGCACACATACACACACTCACACATGTACACACACACACACATAAAGAAGTGAGGACACCCACACACACACACACAAACACACACGTACGTACGTGCACACATACACACACACTCACACATGTGCACACACACACATAAAGAAGCGAGGACACCTACACATACACACAAACACACACATGTACGTCTGTGCACATATACACACATACTCACACACACACGCACACACACAAACACACACACACATCTATGTGCACACAAATCACACTCTACAAAAATGGTCAAATACACAGCTACTGTACCATAATTACTGAAATTAAAACAACACAAATGTAAACCCTGTAAAATATATATTAAACACTACCCTGATAGGAGCGGATTTATCACTGCTGGGTAAGCTGACTGCAGAGACACCCACACATGTAATCACACCTGTCTAGAAGAACTAGTAACTGCACTGCACTGCATGTGAGTAAGTGCACTGAATCTCTGTGTGTGTGTGTGTGTGTGTGTGTGTGTGTGTGTGTGTGTGTGTGTGTGTGTGTGTGTGTGTGTGTGTGTGTGTGTGTGTGTGTGTGTGTGTGTATGAGCGTGATTGTGAAAGAGTGTATGGTTGACATGGGCGAGCCGAGGGCCCGCATGAGCGATCGCCGCTGTTTTAACAAGTCAAGTTTAACAAATGAGCTAATATCAGTTTTCAGAGCCGGCCCTGTGACCAATCAGTCAAATGGGCCGGGGGCCCCGGCGAGGGGGTCTTAAGCGTGTACCTATTTAAAACAATCTTCCCCTTCCCCGTGTCACAGCATAAACATTCATCATGGTGACAGAGGCTCACGCCGACCCACTCTGCTCCCGCTCCCGCTCACTCTCTCCTGCCTCCACGGGTCCTCAGCCTGCCCCTCAAACAAACACTCGGTCGTCTTTAATTATACCTGCAGGGGAAAAATCTGATAAATATATATATATATATATATATATATATATATATATATATATATATTTTTTTTTTTTTTTTTATTATTTTTTTTTTTTTCAGATTTTTATATATACAAATATATAAATAAATGTATAAATATATATATTTAAAATAACCAGTGCTCCCTGGGTTGGTCAGATTAACTGAAGGCCTATTTGATCACATTTGACTAATTTCTGGCATAAATCTTCACTCTGCATGGTCTCATGGGGAGGCCATTATCGCAGCATTGACACTAAAGCCTCTAAGACGCTCTCCTTCTGCCTGTCTCATTTCTTTCTCTCTCTCTCTTTAGCTCTCTATCTCTCTATCCCTTTCCTTCTATCTCTCTCTCTCTCTATCTCTCTCCCTCCTCTCTTTCTTTTCTTTTTTTTTTCCTTTTTCAGAAGAAAAAAAAGTGTTGAGAAGGGGGAGGAAAAAGGCCAGCACACAGGGGAAGGATGACTTTGAGAAAGAAGGTTGACGTGGCGGAGGACTCGCTTACATAACACCCCCACCTGAGGCTTACGGGAGGAGAGGAGAGGAGAGGAGAGGAGAGGAGAGGAGAGGAGAGGAGAGGAGAGGAGAGGAGGCCCTCACTGCGGATAGGTGCTTTCTTTAAAGACAGACACCCACTTTTTCACCACTGAGACAACACTGACACTGAAACTATGTGCAGCAACACTTAACCCTGTGAGGCCCACTGTTCATCAAATTTAATTCAAACCAAAAAACAAAAAAATAAACCTACACATTCTTTTTTCTTTTTAAAATCACATTTATATTACTAATACACTGCACTGCAAACCACTGCAACACTACTGGATGGTAGATTGTGTAAATTGGCTCAGTTACTTGGCCACAAAGTCATACGACCTGTGAACCTGCCTTGAAGTACAGCACCTTGTTGCACCTTGTCCATTGGATTGCATTGGATTTGATTTGGACAGCATTTGGGAT
>CM050208.1:23517500-23520000 GCA_027475355.1 Coilia nasus
GGTGTGGTGTAGGCTGGGGGAGGATGGTGTGGTGTAGGCTGGGGGAAGATGGTGTGATGTAGGCTGTGGGTTGGTGGTGTGGTGTAGGCTGGGGGAGGATGGTGTGGTTGTAGGCTGGGGAAGATGGTGTGGGTGGAGGAGGCTGGGGGAAGATGGTGTGGTGTAGGCTGGGGGAAGATGGTGTGATGTAGGCTGGGGGTTGGTGGTGTGGTGTAGGCTGGGGGAGGATGGTGTGGTGTACTGTAGGCTGGGGGGTTGGTGGGGGTGGTGAGTGAGGGGTGTTTGGGAGGGTGGGGGGTGGTGGGGAACACTAGTGGGGGTGTTAGGGTCGGGCAGGGGGTGGATGGGAGGTGTTGGGGGCCCCAGCGCAGGGCTCATTAGAGGGGGGCGAGAGAGAGAGAGAGAGAGAGAGAGAGAGAGAGAGAGAGAGAGATGAGAGAGAGAGAGAGAGAGAGAGAGAGAGAGAGAGAGAGAGAGAGGAGAGAGAGAGAGAGGAGAAAGAGAGAAGAGCTCCTCCTCAGTAGTCCCTCTCCAGCACTGTGCCTGCTACCGCCTGGAGAGTCCCATCGCTTACCACTTCCACTCTACTCCACTCCGCACACACAGCAGGTTAAATACCAGTCTCTGCACACTGGATTCTGTGTGTGCGTGTGTGTGTGTGTGTGTATGACAGTGTTGAGCGTGTGAGGATGTGTGCGTGTGTGTTGTGAGCATGTGAGGGCGTGTGTGTATGAGCGTGTGAGGATGTGTGAGTGTGTGTGCGTGTGTCTGCACACGTGTGCATGTATGTGTGTGTGCTGTGTGTAAGCGTGTGTGAGCGTGTGTGTGTGTGAGATGTGTGTGAGTGTGTATGAGCGTGTGGAGTGTGTGAGGATGTGTGTAACTGTGTGTGTTTGCAGGTGCGTCTGTGTGTGTGTGTGTGTGTGTGTGTGTGTGTGTGTGTGTGTGTGTGCGTGCACATGTGTGTATGTATATGTGGTGTGCATGTGTGTGTTTGTGTGTGTGTGTGCACACGTATGTGTGTGTGTGTGTGTGCGTGTACGCATGTCTGTATGTGTGTGTGCGCAAGTGTAAGCATGTATGTGTATGTGTGTGAGCATGTATGTGTATGTGTGTGTGTGTGTGTTTGAGCATGTCTGTATGTGTGTGTGCGTAAGTGTAAGCGTTTATGTGTGTTTGTGTTTGAGCGTGTATGTGCATGTGTGTCTGTATGTGTGTGTGCGTAAGTGTTAAGCGTGTATGTGCATGTGTGTCTGTGTGTGTGTGTGTGTGTGTGTGTGTGTGTGTGTGTGTTTTAGCATGTCTGTATGTGTGTGTGCGTAAGTGTAAGCGTGTATGTGTGTTTGTGTGTGAGCGTGTATGTGCATGTGTGTGTGTATGTGTGTGTGTGTGTATGTGTGTGTGCGTAAGTGTAAGTGTGTATGTGCATGTGTGTATGCATGTGTGTCCTGTGTGTGTGAGTGTGAGTGTGTGTACGTACAGTGCATGAGTGAAAGCAAGGGAGCGAGTGTGCTTGGTGGAACACCATGTTTGAGCAGCTGTATTTGTCCCGCTACATATTCTCATTTACTTGTCCGTGTTTGCACATTGGTTAATTAATTGCTCGCATGTCCTCCGTGACTGAAACAGCACTGTAGCCCAGCAGTGCACAGGCACGGACTACAGCAATAACACAACGAGACCGCGTCTCTCACACCCCGCTCCACAATCATTAATGCTATGGGAAGGTCAGAGCCGCATTCAGATCACCCTTAGGGTCGCACCTTGACAGTCAGTCGGCTAAATCCACCGAGGGGAGAAATACTTTTGAGAACATTGTGGACTAATACAATTTTTATATTTTAAATTTGGATGACAGTATTTCAACATAAGAGCCCTAATGAGAATGACATCATTGCCTAGCACTGACAATGGCCTCCTACACCACGCTAAGTTTTAAAGAGACGAAGTTTTAAAGAGAGCTAAGAGTTTTAAAGAGACGAAGTTTTAAAGAGACGAAGTTTTAAGAGACTAAGTTTTAAAGAGACTAAGTTTTAAAGAGACGAAGTTTTAAGAGTACTAAGTTTTAAAGAGACTAAGTTTTAAAGAGACGAAGTTTTAAAGAGACTAAGTTTAAAGAGACTAAGTTTTAAAGAGACTAAGTTTTAAAGAGACTAAGTTTTAAAGAGGCTAAGTTTTAAAGAGGCTAAGTTTTAAAGAGACTAAGTTTTAAGAGGCTAAGTTTAAAGAGGCTAAGTTTTAAAGAGGCTAAGTTTTAAAGAGGCTAAGTTTAAAGAGGACTAAGTTTTAAAGAGACTAAGTTTTAAAGAGACTAAGTTTTAAAAGAAAGGCTACTGTGCTCACAGGTGCTTCAGCACACAACAGAATCACAAGAGTGACATGGTTAAGCAGGACCCGGCGCTTGCGAGGGCGAAATGTGCTGTTTGACCTGTCACGACAGTCGCAAGGACCACAGGAGACGTGCGTTTGAGATGGCGGTGTGTGTGGTGTGTGTGTGTGT
>CM050208.1:23522500-23525000 GCA_027475355.1 Coilia nasus
ACATTTCACCCCCCACGCATGATTGCGAGCAGGGGCGGGAGTGACAGGGCGGGCCCGGAAGCGGCGCTCCATCTGGCCGAGCGAGGGAAGGCACACACACCCGCACACACCGTTCGTGAAGTAGTACAAGGATAAATGACTTCAGCTTTCAAACGAGAAGGCGTCATGACTGTGGACCATGTTAAAAAAATATGATAAATGAATGACTGTGACCTCACTCTGACCTGATCTAGATCTGACTGTGCTTATTTGTCATATACAAAGCTGGGGAACGTACATGGAAAATACACCATCAACAGCAAAAGTGTCTATGGTCAAAGCAGGTGTACTGTTTGTGTACTGTACTGTGTGTGTGTGTGTTGTGCTGTGTGTGTGTGTGTGTGTGTTGTGGTTTGTTGCTGCTTCTCTGCTGGGAGGCCCTCTCAGGCTTCTCCAGCCCAAAAGATGCTCTGAGAGTGTGTGTGTGTGTGTGTGTGTGTGTGTGTGTGTGTGTGTGTGTGTGTGTGTGTGTGTGTGTGTGTGTGTGTGTGTGTGTGTGTGTGTGTGTGTGGAGGATGTGATTTCTCATAGCCCTCGGTGTTGGGTGAAGCCTCTTGTTCCCTTTGCCAAGCCAATCAGGGTGAAATCCACCCCTCTACTGCTGTCTTTATTTTCTTTCTCGTGTTTCTTTCTTTATTTACTTCATTTCCTCATGTAATTATTCTGTTTGCCTTACTCTAGCCTCAGGACCCTGGAGTAGTTTGACAACATGGCAGGGTTGAGCCTGATGAGGTTGCTTGAAGAGATACTATGTGACTTTAGGTCCTTTTTCTCAACGGAGCTCCCCCTAGTGTCTCCAAATAAATGAACACTCTCGTAAAAATGCACTGGTTTTCTAATCCCCCAACTCTGTGCATGTGTTTTTCAACCTTAACTGATCAACATCACTATGTATAGCTGATGTAATGGTGAGTGGGGTGAGGGTGAGGTGTGTGGGGTGTGACCTGTGTGAGGTTGCTGAGTTGTGAAGGTGAGGCGGCATGGTGCAGTTGGCCATCCCTCCTCCTCAAGGGTGGCACCCCCCTTCTCCTCATCTCCCCACCTCCCCATCTCTCCACCTCCTCATCTCCCCACCTCCCCTTCTCTCCACCTCCCCTTCTCCCCACCTCCAATCTCCCCATCTCCCACCTCCCCATCTCTCCACCTCCCCTTCTCCCCATCTCCCCACCTCCCATCTCCCCACCTTTCCATCTCCCCATCTCCCCATCTCCGCATCTCCCCACCTCCCATCTCTCCATCTCTCCATCTCTGCATCTCCGCCACCCTCCCAGCCTTTTCCCAGATGCCCCGTGTGCCCTTCCTGCCCCTGCCCCTGCCCCTGCCCCTGCCCCTGCCCCACTGAGCCCCTGTGCCCGCAAGCCCCCGCGTGCCAGCCAGCAGTCATATGGCACAGGGGGGATGGGGCGAGACAGACAGACACGGGCCATGCCAACCACCCCCACCCCTCTGAAACCCCAAACTCCTCAAAATACCAGAGAGCTCTGTGGCAGGTGCCAAGTCCTCCACAGACCCCTTGGGAATTGTGAGATGGAGAGGGAGAGAAAGAGAGAGAGAGAAAGAGAGAGAAAGAAAGAGGGGGTGAGAAAAAGGTGAAGGAACTGAATAGGAGGGAAATGAACAGGGAATGAATGCTGACCTTCAAGTGAAACTTTACTTAACATACAGTAGATTTGCATTGTTCTTCTCAACAATCCATTCATTTTTTTCTGTGTATTTTAATTCACAGGATTATCATGGTGATATATAAGATGTCAAGTCTCATTGCGCTGTACATTTTGTTGACCATTTGTGTAAAGCAAGTAATGCAGAAATGCAGAGAAACACATAATGCAGAAATACAGAGAAACACAACTGCAGAAAGTTGGAAGACAGACTAGCAGGTAGAAAAAAAGCACAGAAATTGTTCTTGTACAGGGAAATAAGACATAAACAGGAAAAATGCCTGAGGTTTTCAGTGAAGATCCTGATAACTGAATCATACTGTATTTGGCATCCACTTATTCTGAGATCGTTGACATGTTGGAGTGTTGTTCTCGCCCAGTAGGGGGCATCATAGCTCAACTGAACACCACTATTTTCTTAAGTGGTTATGAAACAAAGGCAAACAGTCATATTTTTTTTCTTGTGTTCGCTGATTCCAAACGAAAAAAAAAAAAAGAGAGAGAGTACATTTTAATACTATTTACAAATCATAATGCCTCACTAATATTGGGCTTTCCTGACATGTGGAAAATGGAGTAATTGGCCATCACAACATTGAGTGGTAAAATTATTTGTCCATATCTTGTCCACTGTGCATTAAATCTGTCCTGTAGCCTGTTTTAGAAGTAGTTATGACTTTGAGGAGTTTGTCTTGGAATGGATATTTTAGAAACATGGGCCTCTTAAACGCACTTACCCAAGTCTCAATTGAAATCTGCAGCAACTTACTTACAGGATATAGTAATACAATTTTGTAACA
>CM050208.1:23530000-23532500 GCA_027475355.1 Coilia nasus
GAGAGAAATCGGCGACACGCGGACGACGGACACGGCCGCATGTGATTGAATATTAGCAGCAGCAGCTCTGTCTCTCTGGAGCACGCAGATGGATTGCTCTCATCACACACACACACACACACACACACACACACACACACACACACACACACACACACACACACACACACACACACATATACACATATACACATATACATAGCACACACATACACATACAGACACACACACACAGTGTTCATGTACGCATATTCACACATTTGCAGATTAATGTATGAAAAATGTGGGGCTGTTCTGTCTGCTTCTGTTGGCTGTGGGGAAGGTTGCGGTGGACACTAGAACGGGTAAGACTGAGGCCCACACCAACTCACACAAACTCACAAGAATGCCTCGCAAGATGGTTTTCCCATGCATGTACAGTACGCATCACTGTGTGGATTTACTTGCTTAAGTCTCATTTGCTTATTTAGTTGACCCCATACTCCATTTTAACGCTCCATGAATATACACACACACTCACACACACACTCTCTCTCACACACACACACACACACCCACACACACACACACACACACACACACACACACACACACACACACACACACACACACACACACACATATATATCCATATCGACACAGACACACACACACTCTCTCAACCCCCTTCCCCCCCAACGCATCAGTACTGTCTAAACGCCATGATCTAATCAATAATTACAACTGTTAATCAATGAGATTTTAAATAAGTATCGATCAGGCGCACAAGGTTATCTGAGCTCAGAGCTTTACAGTAAGCCACGTGACACAGAGTAGCAGTGAAACAAAACACGAAAAATATCTAATATCGACATAAATGCCTGATTTCCTTTGTTTATTTACCTCCCCTTCTTTGTTGCCAGTTTCTCAGCTTAACGAATGAGGCCATTACACAGGCTTCTGAATAAAGGAATAAATAATTGAAGGAAGGAATAAATGGTTGTGTGAAGTATTTTCATTAATACCTAAAGTGCTTTACGTGTCTCGAAGTACTAATCTTCCTGTTAGCAATGGCACTGACCTGCAATGTAGATCAGCAGCAAACGGACCGTCTGTGTACTACAACCAGTGTACTACTACCAGCGTACTACAACCAGTGTACTACTATCAGTGTACTACAACCAGTGTACTACTATCAGTGTACTACAACCAGTGTACTACTACCAGCGTACTACAACCAGTGTACTACTATCAGTGTACTACAACCAGTGTACTACTACCAGCGTACTACAACCAGTGTACTACTACCAGCGTACTACAACCAGTGTACTACTACCAGCGTACTACAACCAGTGTACTACTGTCAGTGTACTACAACCAGTGTACTACTGTCAGTGTACTACAACCAGTGTACTACTATAAATGTACTATTACCAGTGTACTACTACTAGTGTGCAACTATTAGTGCACTACAACCAGTGTACTAGAACCACTGTACTACAACCAGTGTACTACTATCAGTGTACTACAATCAGTGTACTACTATCAATGTACTATTACCAGTGTGCTACTATTAGTGCACTACAACCAGTGTACTAGAACCACTGTACTACTACCAGTGTACTATTATCAGTGTAATACTACCAGTGTGCTACTCAGTGAACCCTTATTAGTGTGCTTGACACATGTTATGTAGTACCTGGCACATGTAATTGCAGTGTTGTCCTGTTCCCTGTGATGGGTGCAATAGATGGCCAATGTTCATACTACTATCAGTGCTGCACTACAAAGGCAAAGTCCAGTACGTACATTAAAATGCCCTTTAACATTGCATACTGCCTAGTCAAACATGTTGTACGTATAATAGTGGTGATGATTTTATGTACTTTCTTAATAGCAAGAAGCAAGAGATTTTGTCACAACACAAAAGAGGTGTTATGAAGTCATTTTCGAGTCTATTTGTCAAGTCAATTTGACAAAATATGTAGTTACTGCCTTTTGGCTTTGTAGAGCAGAGTGTATTACTCAATGTACTACAATTATTGTACTCATCTGTGTACTACAGTACTAAGTGTGCTACTATCAGTGTACTTCTATCAGTGTACCAGTGTCAGTGTGCTTGATACATATGATGTAGTACCTGGTACAGAGCATAGCAGTGTTGTCCTGTCCCCTGTGATGATCTGTGGTGGTTGCAGTTAGATGGGGGAATAGTGTTGATCTGTGGTGGGTGCAGTGTGTGAGAAAATAGTGTTGATTTGTGATGGCTGCAAAAGATGTGAAATAGTTTTAATCTGTGGTGGGTGCAAAAGATGGGAAAGTAGTGTTGATCTGTGATGGTTGCAGTAGATGAGGAAATAGTGTTGATCTGTGATTGGTGCAAGAGATGGGGGAATAGTGTTGATCTGTGATGGTTTCAGTAGATGGGGAAATAGTGTTGATCTGTGATGGGTGTCAAGATGGGAAAGTAGTGTTGATCTGTGATGGTTGCAGTAGATGGGAAAGTAGTGTTGATCTGTGA
>CM050208.1:23540000-23545000 GCA_027475355.1 Coilia nasus
TTTTCCCCCCAGCTTCCTCTCTTTCTCCCCTTTGGTATTCTGTCCATATTGAAATTCCTGCTCGTAATGTATTTCCGCCCCCTTCTAATCTCTTCATCAAGGCTTTTGGTTAAATCATGATGCATAGTCCGGGCCCCCCGTTCAGTGCTGGCCCCATTTGTCACGGCGTCGTCGTTCGACGTATCTACTTTTTATCCATCTCTTAAATCAGTCGCTGCAGCTATCGGCAGCAGCCTGGGCAGGCTCCAAGTGCGTTGATTGAAGTGCCATTGTTTGGAAGACAAGCCTGGCTCAATCAATAGGCAGTCTTACTAAATTACAGTTTGCATGAAAAATGAACGGCCCTAACCCCCCCACTCCCACTCCTCGAACAATCCCCCCAACACACACACACATACAGACAGACATACACACACACACACACACACACACACAAACACACACACACACACACACACACACACACACACACACACACACACACACACACCACCTTGTTCTCTTTCTCTCTTTCATAGACACATGCACACACACTGACACACACACTCACACACACACACAAACACACACACACAAACACACACACACACACACACACACCACTTTGTTCTCTTTCTCTCTTTCATAGACACATGCACACACACTGACACACACACTGACACACACACGCACACACACAAACACACACACACACGCGCACACACACACACACACACACACACACACACACACACACACACACACACACACACACACACCCACACAGGGATGTCTGTGAAAGGGGATGGCTTTGTCTTCACCAGGAAAGTCATGCTTTTCCCCCACTACTCAAAGACATGACCAAGGTGAGGTTTTTGAAAAAGAAAAGTGCTAGAATTATATTAGTGTGACTATGGCTACCTGTTACCTCTGTGACTTCCTCTTTTGCCTCTCCTTTTTCTTGCTCTGTCCTTCAAAGAAACACATAACTTTGGCGATTAGCCAGATTTCCTTTAGCACACATCGTTAATGCAAATCCTATTAATTAGGAGTATACTTGTTTATTTTTCTTATTTTCATCTTTCCAGTTATGTTCGCCCTACTTTGCTACTTGCAGTATGTGGGCAGCTGTCTCATTATGTAAAGCACTCTGGATCAACTGTGGTCATTAGATGTGCTAAATAAATAAAATAACTAGACTTGACCGACAAATCTTTTTCTTGCTCTTCACACTGTTACAACTGCCAGGCTCGTTTAGCAGAAGAACATGAAGGGAGACCACGCGTGAACAACTTTTCCAAGGAATAAAGCTTTTATTTTTCAATAATGAAACGCAAAAAGGTGTAAGTGTGGTAAGAACTAAAAGTGTGTGTGTGCCATGTGGAAAAGGTGTGGTGTAAGCAAGAGCAAAATCCAAATGGTGCCTGTAAGGAGAGAGGGAACAACTGGCTGTGTGAATGGGTGGCTCTTACACCAGCACAGGCCAATTAGGCCGACCAGCCACATCTGAGGTCAATCGCCACCTATGAGGCAATCAGGAAAGCAGGAACAGCCAAACCCAACACAGAAACAGGAAACAGGGTTGTAACAACACAATATGTTACCATGTTATTACATTATTACATTACATTACACTTATCCAGAGCGACTTAGAGATATTGACAGGGTTTCAGTTACAGTCCCTGGAGCAGTGTGGGGTCAGATGCCTTGCTCAAGGGCATCTCAACCATGGGCAGGGCAGGATTCAAACCTGCAACCCTCCGATCCAAGACCAAGTCCCTAACCACTAGACCACAGCTGCCCGGATGTTATATTATTTCTGTATTGGTAAGTGTTAAAAAGTATGCTGTCATTGTCATTAGGGGACACTAAGGTCCTGTGGTGGAGAAAGAGAACGAGACACAAAGAGAACGAGAGAAGAAAAATAAGAGAGAGAGAGAGAGAGAGAGAGAGAAAGAGAGAGAGAGAGAGGTCTAACCCTTCATCCCTTCACCCTTGACTTCTCCCCCTTGACCTGACCTGGTATAAAGGTTGTAGTATGACGTGGGTTGCAGGCCAGGGGGGGGGGGGGGAGTGGGCACGGATGCTTTGTTGTGAGCAGTATTTTGGCCAATGAGGGAGGGGTGGAGGGGGATTGTGGGGTGGTGGTGGTGGTTGGGATTTAGTTGGTGTGCAGGGGGGACTTTCTGGAGCGGGACCACCCCTCCGCTTCAGCCTGGCGTTGGGTCAGCCCCTAACCCCCGACTATTAATCATCCGCCACAGATATTTACCCACCGTCCATTTGGCCACTGCTCTGCGGTGTCTAGAGGGTCAATTAGAGAGCTGCCGCTGTGTGTGTGTGTGTGTGTGTGTGTGTGTGTGTGTGTGTGTGTGTGTGTGTGTGTGTGTGTGTGTGTGTGTGTGTGTGTACACGTATTCCTGTGTGTGTGTGTGTGTGTACGTGTTCCTCTGTGTTTGTGTGTGTGAGTGTGTCTATGTGTGTGTGTGTGCACATGTTCCTCTGTTATTGTGTGTGTGTGTGTGTGTGTGTGTGTGTGTGTGTGCGTGTGTATGTGCGTGCATGCTGCCTTGAGACGCCAGCCGCTCAATTAGCCAGTGCAACAGCAGAGAACCAGCAGCACTACTGTCCAGGCCTGTCTGCAGCGCATCGTCCTGGGTCGCTCGGCTTACAGCTCGGGGCCAACACTCACTCAGGCTTTACACACAAACACCTTTCTTTTGTTTCTTTGTTGTCCAGGCAACCTAAAGGTCATACGCTATGATCTACTGAGTTTTTAGTACTCTGTTTGATTTTATTGATATTGTCTAAATAGTCACAGTTGGTATTTCTAGCAAAATCACAAGCATGCCTTAAAATAAAACTGCAATAAACAGTTCAGAAATAAATTATTGTGAATAAATTGGGGTGTTTTGCTTTTAAGCTGTAGGTACTAGTGTACATGTGCAAAAGTTTTAGGCAGGTGTGAAAAAATGCTGTCAACTAGGAATGCCTTCAAAAATGGAAGTGCTAATCATTTATGTTCATCAATTAACAAAATGCAGTGACTGAACAAAAGAGAAACCTTAATCAAATCAATATTTGGTGTGACCACCCTTTGCCTTTAAAAGAGCATCAATTCTTCTAGGTCTATTGCATAGAGTTTTTGAAGGAACTTGGCTGGTAGCTTGCGCCAAATATCTTGAAGAACTAACTACAGATCTTCTGTGGATGTATGCTTCCTGACATATACTACCAATTTGGTGTAATTTGTTGATCATACACCAATCCGGCAAAATCCCCGACTTTGTGTGTACCCCTGTGTGTGTACACTTTGTGTGCACCTGCCTAAAACTTGTCAAAACCAACTTGTGCCCATCTTATGCCTTAAGTCCTTTCAGCTTTATGGGTGTTTTAACATTAAACACGTGGATGGCTAAAAAGATACAGTACTGTCCAAAGATTGTAGGCAGGTGCCTTCAAACCAGCATCAGTTCACACACAGGCTACTGTAGATTTGAGAAAATCTCTGACAAAAGACCTTTAGTATTTTCCAAAACAAAGTGTGTAGCTATAGGAAATTCACAAGCTGAAAAGCATCATTCAGCCCTCTGCTCACACCGAAACAACAGACGCATCTTTCGAGTACTCCCTGTTCCCCTTTCCTCTTTTGCTCTCTTTCCTTTTCTCTCGATCTATCTTTTCTTCACTTCTTTCTGTCCACTTTCATTTTTCCCCGTGTCCTTTAATATTTCATAAATCTGTTGATTCACTATCTGGCAGGTCTGATAGGTCATCGTCGGGCTATTTGTTGCCGCTGGTCCGCCGGCGGAGGGACGTGCCGGCCCCACTGCTTTCCACTGCATTCATTACCGCTCTGATAGATAGACAATATGTGGGAGCCAGAGATACAGGCACTGAGAGCCAAACAACTAGGAAGGGATGGAGGAGGGGAAGGGGGGAGGGAGGAGGGTGGAGGAAGAGGGGTGGGGTGGAGAGATACACGAAAGGCGGAAAGGATTTGCTTCCAGAGAGAGAGAGAGTGAGTGACGGAGGGAGGGAGTGAGAGAGAGAGAGAGAGAGAGAGAGAGAGAGTGAGTGACGGAGGGAGGGAGTGAGAGAGAGAGAGAGAAAGAAGAAAAAGGGAGGGAGAGAGAGAGAGAGAGAGAGAGGAGAGAGAGAGAGAGAGAGAGAGAGAGAGAGAGAGAGAGAGAGAGAGAGAGAGAGAGAGAAGGACAGAGGGCGGGAGGGAGAGAGAGTGAGAGAGAGGAGAAGGGAGAGAGGGAGGGAGGGAGGGAGGGAGGGAGGGTTGGAGAGATAGAGTGCACAAGGGGGGGGAAAAGGGAGAGAGATGAATGCTTTATTTACTGTAAAAGTGCTCGGCTAATACAAGTGGCTTTTTCATGGCAGCTTTTATTCCATAAAGGCAAAGTGTGTGAGTGTATGTATATAGGGAGGCCATCATAACATGCATTATCTCCTGATCCCGTGCCAGGAGGGGGGAGGTGCCCCAGTGAATGATCCCCACACACACACACCACGCACACACACCACACACACACACACAGCAGACACATACACAGGTACATATGATAATGGATTGTCTCTCCAAAACATGTCACCCGCATTGTAATGTAAAAGCCCTCTCTCTGGCTCTGTGGCGGAGATGAGCGATGGGGGTGGGGTGGGGGGTGTCAGAGGGGCCCGCGAGGGCCACGGGTGACGCTAAATGCAACATGACTTTAAAAGCAGCGCTCTGGGGGTCCTCACCCTCGCCTCGCCACGCCATCTGAATATGCAGGCGGCCCTGAACAGAGTAGGAGAGGGAGAGAGGGAGAGAGAGAAGAGAAGAGAGAGAGGAATGATAAAGTGACAGAGAATGAGAAAGAGAGAAGAAAAGAATGATAAAGTGAGAGAGAGAGAGAGGGAGAGAGGAGAAAGATAAAGTGAGAGAGAAAGAGAGAGAGAGAGGAGAATGATAAAGTAAGAGAGTGAGAGAGAGAGAGAGAGAGAGAGAGAGAGAGAGAGAGCAGAAAGATAAA
>CM050208.1:23550000-23555000 GCA_027475355.1 Coilia nasus
GAAAGGGTGAGATTTACATGGGGGGGTTATAAAATTGCCCTTCCATGTGATCGGCGCTCCCAGTGTTGGTAACTGATGGCCATTTAAGATCCATAAAAGTGTTATTGTGCATAATGCCTTATTAATGTATCTGTGAGGGGGAAGCAAGAGTGAGTGAGAAAGTGCCGCCTGAATAAATTGCTCCATGATCTCTCTCTGTCTTTCTCTCTGTCTTTCTCTCTCTCTCTCTGTTTCTCTCTCTCTCTCTCTGTTTCTCTCTCTCACTCTGTCTGTTTTTTACTCTCTATCTCTGTCTCTCAGTCTCTCTGTCTCTGGCTCTCTTTCTCTTTCTCTCTGATTCTTCCTGTCTGTTTTTTACTCTCTCTCTCTCTCTCTGGGTTTCTCGCTGTCTGTTTTTTACTCTCTATGTCTGTCTCTCTCTGTCTTTCTCTCTGTCTTTCTCTCTCTCTCTCTTACTCTCTCTGTTTGTCTCTCTATCTCTGTCTCTGTCTCTCAGTCTCTCTTTCTCTTTCTCTCTGATTCTTCCTGTCTGTTTTTTACTCTCTATCTCTGTCTCTCTCTCTCTCTTTCTCTCTCTCTAAGTCTCTCTGTCTTTCTGTCTCTGGCTCTCTGTCTCTGGCTCTCTCTCTCTTTCTCTCTGATTCTTCCTGTCTGTCTTTTACACTCTGTCTCTATCTCTCTTTGCATGCCTCCTCGCTCTGTCAGTTTTTCTATCTTTCTCTTCCTCCTCCTCTTCCTCTTTCTCCTCCTCCTCCTCTTCTTTCTCCCCTTTGCGCCAGTCACCATGGAAAACACCAGCGGCTTTCTGGAGAGGCAAATTGTTCCCTAATGCCCAGATTTATCCCGGCGAATAAATCTCTCCATGTCGCCTTTACCCACAATTTATTCTGCGTGTGATATGATAGTCCAATAATGGGCCTTTGTAATGTGGGGGGAATTTATTTACCGGTGCGACACCCCCCCCCCCACATCAACACCGCCACTGCCACCACCACCACACTGCCATGCAACGCAACACGCTACCAGCATCAGCACCCTTTAGACAATATCAGATGAATGTTTATTTTTAGGGAACCGCAGTCGAGTCTTTGCTGTTCACTTATCTTTAAATGTTTGTATGTGCGCGTGTGTGTGTGTGTGTGTGTGAACATCACTATGTATAGGTTGTGAGGGTGTGTGCATGCCTATCTGTGTGTGTGTGTGTGTGTGTGCGTGCGCATGTATGTTTGTGGGCCATTTTAGCTGATTTCCAGCTGAAGATTCCTCCACTGCCCCCCGCCGCCCCTGGTACACCGCCCCTGGTACACCCCCCGGTACACCCCCCCTCCTCCCCCTCCATCGGTGCTTTATTCCCAGTGAAGTCAGCCTTGTCCCTGCCTGCGCGCCACCATACAAATGCAAATGACACGCGTCCCCCATTGTGCCGGCGGAGAGCGCGGGCCGCAGATACACACGCCGGCGTGGCAGATAGCCCGCATTTACATGCCCACATCAAAAAAAAAAAAAAGGAAATACTTGAAAATTGATTTTCTCTTTTTTTTTTACTCCACCCATTGGGCTCACGTACTGTAGCGCTCTCTTTTAAGACTTCTCTGTGATTGTGTTTTTTTTTTGGTTCTTTTTCTCACTGTACCTTTTGTTTCGAGTTTTGTGTAAATATAAACATATATGTTTCTGTTGTTTTGTTTTTATGGTATGGTCGTATGTTTCGTAGCTGCAACTGATACGACTACAGATTGCAACTGCAATGGAACCGTTTGTCAATGGTTTGCCCTCCGTCTTATTTTGGCGTTCTTTAGTGTGCGTTATCTGAATCGCGCTTAAGTGTGCACCGAGCAACCCCGACTTGTGTAGTTCAGCGTGTGTGGGTCTCCGTCGCACAGGCCTATAATTACTTATCATGACTAGGCTACTTCAAACAAAAGAAGCGCCTTACACTTGTTCACACATTCTTAGCCTCGCTGCCCTACATGGTAGCTCTTGTACATGTGGCTGCCTCTGGACCGGTGATTTTTGGGAGTGTTTTTTTTTTTTTTTTTCATTTTCTCTGCTTCCTTCCTCTTCCAGCGCGTTGAAAAGCTCGTCTGCCCTGACTGACTGTCTGGCCCGTTTGCCCACTGGAGCGTAGCTCCCTCTTTTGCAAACTCTGTGTCCCCCTTGTCGCCTTTAAGAAGTGCTTCTGGTGAGCTTTGTTGGGAGCCACGGAACGATGCAGCGTTTTTTTCACTTTGCAACTGCTTACGACAGGAGTTTCCTTTAAGTTGCTAGCTTAACTCCCCTGCAACCCCCCCCACAACACAGCACAAGCACCCCTACCCCCCCCCACCATCGCCTCCCCACCCCCACCGGCCCGCCACCAGAGCTAACCCCTTGTGTGTTCTCCACGCACACCTGCACCGCTTTTAGACACTTTAATCCAGTTTTATTTAATCTGCTCAGTTTCTTAACATCCCCATAACACACGTATGTAGACACACACACAGACCACACACACAACACACACACACACACACACACACACACACACACACATCACACACACACACACACACACCTAAAGACGAGATGAGCTTGTGTAGAAGTTGTGTACACTAACCTGTCAGAAAATAGCTGCTGTGAAGTTGTGTGTGTGCATTTTGTGCCTGATTATCTCAGTTTGAGGCAGAGTTGAAATTCGATTTTTGAATTTGTTTGAAAAGTAGGATTGTCAGAACTGAGGCTCTGTTTGCTGGAAATGAAGCTCAAATCATGCACATTCAATAACATGGTTTTGTTAATTCAGTGGTGCATTTGCTGTGTCTGAACAGTGTTTTGGGAATGGCGTACACACAATCCCCACTATTCCACTACCCTCTCCAAAAGTATGCCGTCTGACATGCTCCATCTTTCTGCCCAAACATAAAGGAGAGAGATGACCTTTAGACTCACCCCTGACCCCTTGTGCTCCCCCTCTTTCTTACCCTCTCACCGTTCTGGTATTGCTTGACATGGGTTTCCATCAGGACATGCCCCATAGGGCAGGATGTTTTCCCTCAGTAGATGCACTAGATGAAGGGGCAGGAGATGATCCTGTGTGTGGGGAGATTAGCCTGTGTGCGGTGTTTCCCCCCAGTAGGTGGGACGTGGGCTGGAGATCAGCCCTTGCGCAGTGGGGCTGGAAACGAGGACTTGCCCTACAGGCCAGGAGGTTTCCCCCGTAGATGTGGTAGTACAGGGGGCTGGACAGGAGCCCATGCATGGGTTTTCCCCTAACTGATGCAGTACTCCAGGGGCTCTGGATGTGGGGTGTTCTCCCAAATAGGTGCCATACTCTAGGGGGCTGGAATTGGGGTGCTCCTCCCCCAGTAGATGCGGCTCTCTAGGTCGGGGGCTGGAATTGGGGTGTTTTTCCCCAATAGATGCAGTACTCTAGGGAGCTAGACTTGGGGTGCTTTTCCCCAGTAGATGAAGTACTCTAGGGGCCAGACTTGGGGTGCTATCCCCAATAGATGCAGTACTCTAGGGGCTGTAATTGGGGTGTTTCTTCCCCAGTAGATGCGGCACTTTAGGCCGGGGCTAGATATGGGTTGTTTGTCCCCAATAGATGCAGTACTCCAGGGGGCTGGATATGGGGTGCTTTTCCCCAGTAGAGGCAGCACTCTAGAGGGCTGGAGAGGAGGCTGTGCAGGGGGAGCCTCTGGTGTCTATGGGAGAGGCCCCCGGATTAATGAGGTTCCAAGTTGCGGCGGTGATGAATGACAGGCTGCGGTAGTTGGCGGCGTACAAAAATGTCACCCATTTAGTCTCGTAAAGGAAGAGAAATGAATCCTTTCCGCCTTTGAATCTACATACACACACAAACACACACACACACACACTCACACTTTTATGCATGCATCCTTACGTACGTACGCGCACACATACACACACACATACACACACACGCACATTTATGCACACATGCCAGCATACACACACACACACTTATGCACACATGCACACTTATGCACACACGCTTCAATATGGACACACACACACCCATCCACAGATTTCCTCATCCCCGCTTAGCATAAAACGGGTTCGCCTTGACATTAGTCCTAATTTAAAACCATGTTTGATGCATTTTTAAACAGCTCTGGACTTTTCAAGTTTCGGGTGTACATAAGCTCATATCTGAAATCATTTAATCAGCTGTCCAATCACACTGCATATTTAACTCAATGTAATGTCTCACACCCCCCCCTGCCCCCCCCCCCCCCCCCCCATCCCCGATCCTTCGTCTCCTGCCGAGCTTTGCAGCGAGCCTGCGAGAGACAGCTCTCTGTGTAAGCACTCTATTAGGGCCGTGCCTGAGCTTGACACTTGAAAGGGGGGGACAGTTTTTTCCCTGTCTTTTTTCCCTGGTAATTATCTATCATATTTATGACTGTCGACGACTCGCTCTGTTCGATATTAAAAAATGAACGCCTTCAGAGGAGATTCTCTCTCTCTCCTTCCCCCCAGCCTCATGTCCACTCCGGAGCGTGTAGTGGAGAGTGTTCTGACACTTCTGTGAGCGCGGAGCAGGAAGAAGAGGAGAGGAGAAGAGAGGATATGCTTGGCTCACTCACAGACTAAATGAGCAAGCGTTCTGTGCACCGTGTGTTTGAGTTTGGGGTGTTTGAGTGCGGCTGCTGCGTTACTGCATGACCTTGGAGGCAGACACACAAGCACTCATGCATACACAGACAAGGACACACACACACACACACACACAGACACACACACACACACACACACACACACACGCACACATACATCCTCATCCTGGCCCATCTTAAGACCTTTAAACAAAAGAGATGTATCACATAACTATACAAATAACACACATACACACACACACACACACACACACACACACACACACACACACACACACACACGCACACACACGCACACATACATCATCATCCTGGCCCATCTTAAGACCTTTACACAACAGAGATGTACACATAAATATCCAAGTAAAACACACACACACA
>CM050208.1:23557500-23560000 GCA_027475355.1 Coilia nasus
TGTCTATCGCTCTCATTCTACCTTTCCTTTCAGTGTTTCTCTCTCTCTCTCTCTCTCTCTCTCTCTTTCTCTCTCTCTCACTCTGTCTTTCTGTTCTTTTTTTTCTCTCTTCCTCTCTTTCGATCTCTCTCTATCTCATTCACACACACACACACACACACACACACACACACACACACACACACACACACACACACACACACATACACACACACACACACACACACACACATTGTTGCCATTGTTGCTGTGGCTCTAGAGGAGCATTAGAAGGACTGCAGCTAAAAGGGTAACACATGCTGGACAAATGCGACAAGGCCTCGCGATGCAGCCGCAGCAGCAGTAGCAGCAGCAGCAGCAGTAGCAGCAAGGAGACAAGCAGTCGCGATGCAGCCGCAGCAACAGCAGTAGCAGCAAGGAGACAAGCAGTCGCGATGCAGCCGCAGCAACAGCAGTAGCAGCAAGGAGACAAGCAGTCGCGATGCAGCCGCAGCAACAGCAGTAGCAGCAGCAAGGAGACAAGCAGTCACGATGCAGCCGCAGCCGCAGCAGCAGCAGTATCAGCAGCAAGGAGACAAGTCTGTATTGTGCTCCCCTTACTTCACTCTTTGCACCACCTCTGGGGTGTAAGCCACACTCTCTCTAGTCACTCCTCTATTCGCCCTGTCTAACGGCCTCGCCTCGCCTCGCCTCACGCCGTCTCAAACTAAGACTGATTAAGCAGCCGTAATTGCTGTTGTGTAGTGATTAGGTGAGGTCATCAGTGACAGAGTTGGAAGTGATAATGATGAAATATTCATAATAATTAAGAAGCCTGTCAGTGGTCCTTCTGAGCTGATGCCCCATTGTCTGTGTGTGTGTGTGTGTGTGTGTGTGTGTGTGTGTGTGTGTGTGTGTGGCGTGATGCATGGCCGCAATCGCTACCCCCATCTCACCACTCCCCTGCCTGAGTGGTGCACACACGGTCCGCACAAAGGTACAATTAACCACAACTTCAATTCAACTTTAATTAAAACCACAATTAACAGTATGACATTCACTCAGTGGGCCATTGTCTCTCCCCCACCGCACCCACCACCCTACTCCCCTTGTCTTTGTCTTTCTTTCTCTCTGTCTTTCTTTCTATCTATCTCTCTCCCTCTCTCCATTTCACTTTGTCTCCTTCTATCTCTCTGTCTCCCTGTGCACTGGGACTACTGGCTGAAAGTCATGTTGTTCTCTTAATTGCTCTGTACAATATCAAACCCCCACCGCCCACCCCCCTACCCCCACCTTGACTTACTCGCTTTGTAAATTTTAGCTCCATATCTTCTGGTCCATATACGAATGGCGGAACAGATTGAATTAAAACAATGAAGGTCTAATAAGATAAAACCCAATCAGAGTAGATTAACCTTCGCTGGGAACGGGCCTTCACCGGCCTGTCCGCGTCGCTCAAGGGAGTTGGGGAGGGTTGGGGTGTGGGGGTAGCAGGGGGCTTGAGGAGGGGGTAAGGAGGGGTGAGGTAGGGGCGAGTGCAAAGGGGCACCTAGACCTCCAAACTTTAATCTTCATTACGCCCTTTGATTTTTCACCCAACAAAGGAGATGCATAATTTAGGCCCCTTTGAAGTGGTCTCGATAATACTGACAACATGTTACCTTTAATCTGAGAGCCCCCCTGGAACATTAAATATTTAGCCCCCTTTTTTTACAGAACAAAGAGCCAGCGGGACACACCTCTGCACCTCCTCCTGTCTCGGGGTGTCACCACACACACACACACACACACACACACACACACACACACACACACACACACACACACACACACACACACACTTTGCACACACGTGCCCAGGAAGGGCCAATTAACTTCACAGAGTGATTTGTGTGTGAATCACATTCTTGCTTCTGCGTTTCAATGAGTGTATGTGTGTGTATGATTGTGTGTATGTGTGTGTCTGTTTTGTCTTCTCTTTCTTTTCTTTTTCTTGGCTTTTTTTCCCATCATGCATTTTTCCTTGAAGAAAAGTAAAGTGCAGCTGTGTGCAAAACCATGTGTTGAAGGTGTGTGGTTGACTTGGAGACTAACCTTGCCAAGTATTTGCCAGACATTCAGTTGGGAATTAAGTGTGTATGTGTGTGCGCACGCATGTGTACATGTGTGTGTCCCTGTGTGTGTTTGTGTGATTGTGTGTGAGTTTGTGTACAGTATGTACATATGTGTGGGATGTAATGCTGTTTCCCATGTGTGCGTCCCTGCGTGTGTTTGTGTGTAATTGTGTATGTGTGATTGTGTGTGAGTTTGTGTATGTACATATATGGGATATAATGCTGTTTCCCATGAGGGTGTCTCTGTGTTTTGCGGTACATTAGGCCGTGTGTGGATGTATGGATGTATTAGGGTAAGGCCTAAGCTTGAACCCCAGGGGGGTGGAGGGACTGGGGATGGCATGTGGGCCTCTCTTCCCCTCTGGAGGGTGGGTGGCTGGGGAGGTGTGGGAAGGCAGTGAGGCTGG
>CM050208.1:23570000-23577500 GCA_027475355.1 Coilia nasus
TTAGTGTCAGAACCATTTATCTTGTGACCTAGAATAGATTTAATTAACAGGCACATACAGTGGAGGAACTGGAGAGACAGAGGGAGAGGGAGAAGCAGAGAGAGAGGGAGAGAGAGAGAGAAGGAGAGAGAGAGAGAGAACTCCAGTCTACATTCTTCCGGTTATGGCATGAGAGAAAGAGCGCAGACCCTTAGAGATACCGTATGAGCATCATGTAATTTCTCAAGAAGCGTTTGCCATGTGCATCCATGTGCTGGGCGTCAGGGCTTTGGGTTTCTGTGGTAATTCTGGTACGGCCTTGAACCTAAATGGTTTGGAGGCATATGGCACGACACTGTTTGCTACTGTCAAGTGACTAAATATCTGGTTGGGTGAGCTGTTGTTCACCCACATACATCCAGATGTGTGTATTTTTAACAGGGGTGTTCACCACCGAGATGCCATTGTAACTTAGCCAATATCCAATATTGCCCTCGGGCATGAGATATCAACCCGTGCCTATATCTGTCTCCTGTCTGCTGGCGGGGTTTCCTGTCAGGGGCCGTGTACACCTGTCTCAGGGTGAAAGCTCGTGCCTGACCTGACCGGCACCATTATCCCTCAGAGGTGAGACAGCTGACGGCTGGTCAGATGCTCCCTGTACAGCGGAGCCCCTGGGGGCCTTTGGCCACCGATGACGGGTCTGGTCTCAGATCAGTGTCAGAAATAGTCAGGCGCAGTGCAGCCAGCTTTCCCATGCCTTTCTCAGGTGTAATGACACATCACAATGGGGGCATCCAGGAGCCAGAGGAGCTAGTCAGAGGAGTGCTCGGTGTAGCTGTACCTGACTGCTTTCTGCTATGCCTGAGCACAGGCTCTGTTCAATGCTCACGAGACAATGCCTGGTGGTTCTGCTTTGTTTGTCTGCATCAAATCGTCACTATTGATTGTTTCTATATGTTTGGGTATCTTAATAAGAATTCAACACATGAAATAGCTGTTGCACCATTCTGTGCAACTTAAGTTGTTGTGTAATTTATATTCCAGTTGTGGGGCTTCTCTAGCCAGGCTAGTGCTGACTAGTGCCTCAGCTCAAGTTTATTTACCTCCAGTAACGGCGTCAGGGAGCATTAACATAGGTTTCGGTTCGCTCCGTCTGTGAATGTGGACGGGCCTGTGAATACTGTAGATGGAGAGCTGAAAATGATCACGTTGAACTCAGGCTTTGAAATTGAAGATTTAAAGCCAGAACAGAAAGAACGCTTGAGGAATTGTGTCGAGGGAAAAGACGTTATTGGTGTAACTTCCTACGAGTTTTGATAAAAGCTTAATGTAACAAGCAGCGGCGATTATTTGAAGCGACCGAGGGGCGAACGGATATCAGTGCAGAGGTTTCAGATGCTTTGCACGGCGTGAAACTATGCGAAAGCGAAAGCAGCTAATGCATCAGGCTAGGGCCTCTCAGCTAACTTCCTGTGAAAGCCTCATATACCGATCATGTCAAAGTGCTAGTCACTGCTGTATGTCTGTACTGGCTGTCAAAGTTGAGGGGCATTGTTGCTTCACACTTGTCTCTTATTCCTAACAGGATTCACTGAATTAAAAGGGAACAGACACTAATGGTGCATTTCTGGCCGCCAGAGAGCCGTTGCAGTGCACTGCTGCGTGGGTGTCAGGTGGTATGGTGCGGTGTGGTGCGGTGAGCGCGCTCTCTGTCTCCGTCTCTGCTCTGTGATGCTGGGAAGACGGATGGAGCCCCCACTGGCCCCTCACTCTAAAGCGCTGCTCCAATCCAACCGCTGAAAACTAATATTAATCTGGAGCAGCTGCTGCTTTCATTTACTACTCCGTCTGATTCAGAGAGAGAGGGAGAGAAAGTGCGTTTGTGTGTGTCACAGAGAGAGAGAGAAAGACAGAGAGAGAGAGAGAAAGTGTGTGTGTGCATGTGTGTGTGTGAGAGAGAGAGAGAGCGGGTGTGCTCCTTGAGACTATAAATTTCTTATGAAACATGAACATTTCCTCGCATTGCATCAAAATGTCGTTTTGCCATTCGGCTGCAGCCGTGCTCCTCTGTTTCTCTGTTTATTTTTAATAAAGAGGTGGAGGCGAGGCCTGGCCAGGGGGATTATGGGGGACGTAGTGATGTAGGGGGCTGGAGTTGGACTGGAATGGGTCTTTAAATGACTTTTGGGGCACTTGAGATCACCCTGGTGCCCCATCGGAGGGCCTTCTCAACACCATCACTATGAACCACTTTTTACACACACACATACACACACACACACATACACACACACACACACACACACACACACACACACACACACACACACACACACACACACAAACACGCATACAAATACAAACACACACACACACACACACACACACACACACACACACACACACACACACACACACACACACAAACACACACACACACACAAACTCCTGCGTTCATTTAAGCATTGAGACGTGCATATTCGAATGTGTGGTGTCAAAGTGTGTGCACTCGTGCAGTGTGTGTGCTTGTTATCAAATGAAAGTGTCTTGAGTAATGCAGACACACTCAATCCTACATACTGTACCCTCCCTCCTGATCATTTCTCCCCTCTTATTGCCCTCTGCTCCTGAGGGGTTGCGCTGGAGGAAGGTTCTAGAGAGGCTGGGGCCTCTTTACTGCCCCAAAGACACCTCTCATTCTCTTGCCTCTTCCAATCTCTGTCTCTCCATTTCTGTCTTTGTTTCAGTATTTTTATTGTCATCCATTTCTCTTTCCTCTGTTGTGAGCCTTTTCCAGCTTCTTGTTAGACAGACTGTGTCCTTTCAACACATGATGATTAACCCCGGCTTCCTTTGCCAAACAAAGACTGGAGGTTGAAAAGAAAAACAACTCTCTTCTCCTTTGTTAGTGTACGACTCAACACACGTTACTCTTTGTGTGTGGGTGTGTGTGTGTGTGTGTGTGTGTGTGTGTGCATGTGTGTGTATGTGTTTGAGTGTATGTGTGTGTTTGTGTGTCTGTGTGTGTATGTGTGTGTGTTTTGTGTGTTTGTGTGTGTGTGTGTGTGTGTGTGTGTCTGTGTGTGTGTGTGTATGTGTGTGTTTGAGTGTGTGTTTTTGTGTGTGTGTGTGTGTGTGTGTGTGTGTGTGTGTGTTTGAGTGTGTGTTTTTGTGTATGTGTGTTCCCCTTCAGTCGATTCACTCGGTACAACACAGAAGTATGGGATATCACGCCCTCGCGTGTCTGGCTGAAGACACCTCTATTCACGCCTGAAAGGCACGTGACGCGTGGTGACGTAGGCGGGTCCGCCCGACTCGCATATAAGCGAGTCACCCGCGTCATCACCTCAGTTCAAGCTCTCTTCACCTGCGCTTGGACACCTCATCTGCTGCACCGCCTGTCTTGCCTGCGAGCTGGTTGTAAGTGTGCTACCTGTAAACAGCTTAACTTAACTTCTAAACAGCTTAACTGTCCTACCTGGTTTGTCGGCAACATCCTCATATTGGTGAGTCGCTTTCCTCCGGGGCGCTGTTTTAGTGATTAGTGAACTTGTAGTGTCTCATAGCCATGTGCTCACTCCCAACTAAGTCCCCTTTGAAGCCCGGTGTCAGACCTTGCCCCCAGGGTTGTGGCTTTTCTCTCCATGAGAAAGACTACCACGAGGCTTGCCCGGTCTGCCTGGGAATCTTCCACGCCCGCAGAGCTCTGTCCCATCCTGACGAGTGCGCCTTCTGTCGCCAGCTCAGGCGGGCTACCCTCGAACGGCGTGTGAAGTTTGTGGAAAAGATCCTCGGTCAGGCATCTGCTACGCGGGAGCCTCTCCTCTCCGCCCCCCCTTCTCCCCAGGAGGACCTGGAGTTGGAGGGTGGAACGGTGGCTAGCTGGGCTGACCACATGGAGGAGCTAAGTGGGCTGGAGCTAGCAGCTCCATCTCCCGAAGCTCATCCATCCGCGCCCTTCGTGGCTGCGGAGGAGGATATTTTCGACCTTGGGTTAGATGAGCATGGTCTGTCCGATGACGAACCGGACCTACAGGCGGCTCAATGTGTTTCACCTGTTGCGGTCGACTGTCAGGGCGAGGTGGATAATTCCTTCTTTGCCCTATACCGTCGTGCAGCTCATAAGGTGGAAGTTCCGTGGCCCTCCGCGGCCCCAGCTCAGAGACCCACTCGGTTCTCTGGTTTCTTCTTGCCCCAGGCACCTGCTGCTGTGAAGCTTCGCCTTCCGCTTTTCCCCGATTTCGTTACGGAGTTAACGTCTTCGTGGAATAAGCCCTTCTCTACTCGTGCCTCCGTGCCCGGCTACGCGCAGTTCCTGGAGCATGAGGGAGCCGAGACCTCCGGTCTGTTACATCCGCCACCCATGGAGCCATCGTTGGCCGCCTACCTGGCTCCCGCTCACAACCATGGGGTTGTAGGTCAGTCAACGCTCCCGTCGAAGCACTGCCGCTTCTCCTACAGCCAGCTGGAGAAGTGCTATAAAGCACAGGCTACCACAGCTCGCGCCATGTCCTCTATGTCTCTGCTGCAGACGTACCAGGCCATGTGCCTAGCCGAGTTAGATAGTCTGCTGCCCGCTGGAAGCCCCGCTACTGACCTGCTCAACGAGATCAGAGTTGCTACGGACTACACTTTGCACATGACCCGCTGTGCTGCTCTGTCCTTGGGTAGAGGATTGGCAACCACCGTGGTGGCCCAGCGTCATTTGTGGCTCACCCTCTCAGACATGCCTGACAGGGATAGAGTCTCTTATCTTGACGAGCCAATTTCCCCCTCAGGTTTGTTTGGTCAGTCGCTCGATGCAATTCAAGCATCATTTGAATTGCGTAAGAAGCAGGCTGAGGCCCTTCGTAGCGTGTTGCCCAGACGTGACGTCGTGAAGCCCAAGCCACCGGCACCCTTCCGACGGCAGGTTCAGTCGTCCCAGCCCGTCAACAAGAGGGCTGCGTCTGCTTCCCCAGCTCCCCCCGGTCAGCCTTCGAGTAGTGCTGCACGCCAGCCTGCTTGGCCCAGACCTCCTCCTCCTCCTCCCGGTCCACAGAGAGGCACCGCGTTTAGGAAGAGGAAGCCAAATTCCTCCTAGCTCCGGCTTCATCCCACGGAGGGCTGTCGCTTGCGGGAGACACCGCAGCCCCCCTTTCAGTGCCACCAGAGTCGTGCCACAGTTTGTTTCAGGGCCCCAGTCCGAAAAGGACTCGTTTGTCCCTCACACAGTCTCCCAAGCACACCCACCTTCCAACACCAGTTCTGTGTTCAGCCCAGAGTTCGGGCAAATTAAAGCAGTGTGTGTTTTGTGTTGCAAAAAAGCCTCAAATAAAAAATGCTGTTCATTTGCAAAATGTGTGCATAAGCGGTTTCCCCTGTGCGCCTACCCCCCTTTGGCCACATGGGGGCACCAGCGCTCCATTCATATCCCCACCGGGTCGTCTCACTTCCCAGATTGCCCACTGGCGCACCATAGAGGTTTCGCCATGGGTCGAATCCACAATAGCCAGGGGATACAGGCTGCAATTTCGCTTCCGTCCTCCTCGGTTCTCCACTGTTGTCGAGACGAAGGTCTCGGGAGCTGCAGTTGTAGTCATGAGGGAGGAAATAAACACTCTGCTCTCGAAACGGGCGATACGGGTTGTTCCTCACACAGAGGCTCACAGCGGCTGGTACAGTCGTTATTTTGTAGTACCCAAACGCAATGGCGGGTTACGTCCGATTCTGGACCTCCGTGCATTGAACAAGCATCTGAGGGTTTTCAGTTTCAGAATGTTAACATTACGTCAACTTCTGCGCTCGGTCGGTCTGGGGATGTGGTTCACCTCGATAGACCTGACAGATGCCTTTCAGCATATAGCTATTCAGGCCGCCCACAGAAAGTTCCTCAGATTTGCGTTCGAGGGCACTGCTTACGAGTATCTCGTCCTCCCCTTCGGTCTGGCACTGTCTCCCCGTTGCTTTTCAAAGATACTGGAAGCAGCGCTCGCTCCCCTGCGAGCTCAGGGAATACAGATTCTAGCTTACCTAGACGATATGGCCGTAGTATGTCGGTCCCAACAACAAGCAGCCACGCACACGGCCATGGTGCTGTCCCATCTTCAGATGTTGGGCTTTTCGGTGAACTACGAGAAAAGCTCCCTGACACCCAAACAACGGATGGAGTTTCTCGGTCTCGAGGTGTGCTCTCTCACCGGTCGAGCTTTCTTAGCGGCGCACAGAGAGGCTGCGTTCCGCGAATGCCTAGCTCTTTTTCAATTGGGACACAAACTCCGTTTTCTCACTTTCCTCCGCTTGCTGGGTCTTATGGCCTCTATGATAGCGGTGGTGCCTCTGGGCTTATTGCACATGAGAGCGTTTCAGCGCTGGGTACTGTCTCACCGTCTGGACACATCTCGACATTTAAACAGGAAGCTTTTGGTGGATGCAGCTTGCCTCTCGGCTCTGTCACCTTGGAGGCAGCAGGGTCTGCTCCGCCAGGGTGCACCACTAGGCAGGATAGTCTCCCGAAAGCTTATAACGACGGATGCGTCCCTCAAGGGCTGGGGAGCAATTTGCGAGGGGAATACTGTGAGGGGAGAGTGGTCCCCTTCTCAGAGCAGACTCCACATAAATTATCTGGAGCTGTTGACGGTGTTCCTAGCTCTCAAGCATTTTCTCCCGTTCGTGGGGGGGCATCATGTTCTGATCAGATCAGACAACACCACAGTTGTGTCGTACATAAACAGACAGGGGGGAACTCGTTCTCTACCCTTGTTGCAGCTAGCGAAGTCACTGCTCCTATGGGGCGAGCGTCATCTGCTGTCAGTTCGTGCGACTCACGTTCCGGGTGTTCTCAACCAGGGTGCCGACCTTCTCTCCAGAGGGGGGCCCCTTGTGAGAGAGTGGCGTCTCCATCCCGAGGTGGTGTCTCTGATCTGGGATCGGTATGGCAGGGCCAACGTCGATCTCTTCGCATCCAAAGAAAACGCGCACTGTCCTCTGTTCTTCTCGATGCGAGATCCCAGCGCTCCATTAGGAGTGGATGCACTGGCACACACCTGGCCGAGGTGCCTGCTATACGCATTTCCCCCGGTGGAACTGATCCTCCCCACACTGGAGCGAGTTCGCCGAGATGGACTCTCTTTAATCCTGGTGGCTCCGTACTGGCCAGCGAAGCCATGGCATGCGGAAATAATCAGCCTACTGGTGGACGAACCGTGGTCTCTCCCTTTCCGTCCGGATCTCCTATCGCAGGCGGGGGGAGAGATTGTGCACCCCCGACCGGACCTGTGGCGCCTGCGGGCTTACCGGCTGAGCGGTCGCGCTTAGTGGCTAAGGGACTGCCTCCTGCGGTCATTGCTACTATTCAAAGTTCAAGAGCATCGTCCACTAGGACTCTGTATTCTTATAAGTGGCGTGCTTTCGAACATTGGTGCCTGGACAGAGATCTGGTGCCCTTTCAGTGCTCTGTGGTGGATATTTTGTCGTTTCTGCAGGAGCTTTTTGATCAGGGTCTTTCTTTCTCAACCATAAAGGTCTACCTGTCAGCTA
>CM050208.1:23595000-23597500 GCA_027475355.1 Coilia nasus
AAAAGAAAATGAAAAAAAAAAAAAGAAATAAAATAATAAAGTAACAACAACAGCAGCAACAATGAGACGCCCAGTCTTGCTGAGTAGCCTTTCAGTCTTCCATTTGTCTTGCTCACACGCCAGAGGGGAGGACAAGGGGACAAATGCGCCCCTGTCCTGGAGACGGGGAGCCTGGACGGCTGGTCCCCAGCACCTGCCCACCGAGCCACAGGCTCCAGCCCTCCTGCCTCCTGCCTCCTGCATCCGAGCCCCAGCCCCAGCCACAGCCTGGCCACGAGGCACTCTCGCTCACCCAGCCCAGGCTTTAGGCTCCACACAAACACCACAAACACATAAATCCAGCCCCAAGCACTGCTGCGTGGGCAGAAATAGCCCAGTGAAGATGAAGAGAAAAAAAGGAAAGAAGGGAAAGAAAGAAAGAAAGAAAGAAAGAAAGAAAGAAAGAAAGAAAGAAAGAAAGAAAGAAAGAAAGAAAGAAAGAAAGAAAGAAAGAAGAGTTGTTACCTTTTCTATGTTAGCAAAGATTTTGATAAATGGGGAAAGACATGACATTTTTTTGTGCGTTTAGGAATAAAAAAAAGAATGGTGTTCTTTTGGTACAAATCTTTGTTTGTGCTGTGGTTAAATCAGAATGTACTATAGTCTAGTGGCTTTGCTTAAAAAAAAAAAAAAAAATGTCTGTGGACACATCAGAGAGTGGCAAAGCAGTTGAGAATAAAGTCAAAGAGTCATTGCCATAGTGGGCATGGTATGCAGTGAGACAGGTCTCTGCTCTGTATTTGGCATGATGTGCAGTGAGACAGGTCTCTGCTCTGTATTTGGCATGATGTGCAGTGAGACAGGTCTCTGCTCTGTATTTGGCATGATGTGCAGTCAGACAGGTCTCTGCGGTCTCTACGGTGTGTGCAGTGTGGAGGAAGAGGCGTACAGTACTGTATGTGGTCTGTGATGGGCGTGAGACAGGTCAATGGTTTGTGTGTCCTTATGCCTGTCTGTGACAATCTGCTGCAATGGAGCCTTTGGAGTAGCATAGCATTAGTGTGGAAAGATGTGGAAATACCCCTCCCATTCTCCCATTCCACCCCCCGACCTAGCCTACCCCACCCCACTCCAGTCATGTCTCTCTTAAAACACCCCCCCCCACACACACACACTTCCCTCTCTCTCTCTGTCTCTCTCTCGTTCTCTCCCAGGGAGAGAGGATTAAAGGCTCTCACCTGCGTGGCGGCTGCTGCCCTTGAGGACGTGTTCCCTCTCTGTGGGGTCAGAGGTCGCAGTGCTCTCGGCCGTCTCTAATGGGATTGGCTCCATCAGAGGTGGCCACTCCCCGTCACCCCTCCCTCCTCTTGCTCTCCCTCTCTCCCTCTTTTTTCCTCTCTCACTGTCCCCCTCTCTGACTCTCTCTCTTTTTCTCTCCCTCTCTCCCTCTTTTTTCCTCTCTCACTGTCCCCCTCTCTGACTCTCTCTCTTTTTCTCTCCCTCTCTCCCTCTATTTTCCTCTCTCACTGTCCCCCCTCTCTCTTTCTCTCTGGCTTTATTTTTCTCCTTTGCCATTCTGTTTCTCTTTTTTTCCTGTCTCTCTTCCCCTTTTCTCTCTCTCTCTCTTCTCTCTTTCTCTCTTTCTTTTCTCTCCCTCTCCCTGTATTTCTCTATCTTTCTATCTCTCTCTCCCTCTGTCTTTCCCTCCAGGCACAGCCGCCCGCCCCGCTGACAGCCCAACAAATCCATCACAGGGAAGAAGTGTTTATTAACCAGCCTTGCAGTCCTCTCTTCCCCTCTTTTCTCCATTTCTCCCGCTCTCTTCTCTTCCGCCTTTCTTTTCCTCCCAGCTTCAAGCATTAGACGAGTCTGTGCCAACAACCACCTCACTTCAGCTTATCGTTCGTGTTACTTACATATCTCGCTTTCACAACAACATTCATATTATTTAACATAATATTTTCTTTTTTTTCCCCCAGACAGTGAGTCTTGGTAGAGCTCTAATTCTTGGTCATATACTCTATTTGCACATTGTCTGAAATATTTATATTCCCCTTACAGTGCTTATTGCTGATCTTGCCTCCCACGCACACACACACACACACGCACACACACACACGCACGCACGCACGCACGCACGCACGCACGCACGCACGCACGCACGCACGCACGCACACACACACGCACACACACACACACACACACACACACACACACATCAACACCCACGAACATTGGCACAGAAACATACAGACACACACACACACACACTCACTAGCAGCACACTGACTAATTGATGCTGTCTGCTTCCCCTGTGACTGAGATGGCCCAGTGTGCCGTGAATCATCATGTATGCAGTTCTGATTTACATTATATACACTGGATTGTATCTAAGGACTATCAATGCACAGCGTGAATATCCTTATATTGTAATAATACATATCATCATGATTTTCAAAAGAGTATCAGACTGAGCCAGTAGGCATGGCAATTTCAATTTCTTTTTTCAATGTTTGTTGGT
>CM050208.1:23602500-23605000 GCA_027475355.1 Coilia nasus
AACCCCCCCCCCCCCTCCCCGCCTCCACTACATCTGACCAAAGGGTAAAATGAGCATGGAGAATTGAAGAGGTTCTTGTGACATGAAAGGCTTTTAATATGTGGCTTTTGTAATATATATTCTGTATTTTCTCCTTTGTGAGTAAGATAGAATATGTGTCCGAGGCCAGGAGGCAGGACACTGCAGGAGTTCTTTGTGTTCGTGCAAAAGAATCTCTCTCTATGACTGGAGTTAAAGCTGGTCAGATCCCAAGATGGTGTAAAGGTCTTCATTAAGGATGCATCTGAATTCTTATGTGTGTTCCTTCCCCCTTCCATATTTGAAAGTTGCTCTGTATATTTTATTTCAGTCCCATTTTTAGTTCCGTTCTCATGAAGTGGGGAAAGTCTCACTTGTACTGTATAGAATATGGAGATATTATGTGCCTCCTTCCGCCCACCCAGCAGGGCAAGACTGATAGAGCTACGCAACATTCATGTATGACAGATGTGACAGGTGATTTTGTAGAGAGGACCGGTGCATTAGAATAAAACCTTGATGGCGATCCTTCAGCCTGTCAGCGCCGTGTCACAGGAGTAAATCACCAGTGAGTTGCTGCTGTCTCCGTGCCTGTTGACTGGGGTTGGGTGTTCTAGCTGTAGAGAAGGTCCTCCGTCTTTCCTGCGGTGGCCATTTTCGTCTAAGTGGGAGAGCTGGGAAAAAATACAGGAAGTAGTGTGGGTGTGATTGAGAAGTGGCATTTACAGTTAAGAGCAAGCATGGTCACACTTTATTTGGATGGACCTATAGATTGTCCTATAGACTATATATATGCTAAGGCAAGGCAAGGCAAGTTACATAAAGGCAGTTTAATGTGCTTTACAAAAATAAAAGTAACAGTATGTAAAAACATAAAAGATAAAATAAGTGTAAAATAAGTGTAAAATAAGTGTAAGGTAAATAAAAGAAGAATATGTAAAGCATAAAAGATAAAAGGAGTGTAAATGCTTTAAAGGATGAAAGTGAAATAAATAAATAAAGGTATAAATCACTGGGAGAAAGCATCTGATAACGGTTTGGCCTTAAGTCTAAATTTGAAACTACCAACAGTAAGAGTATTTTTGATGGTCTCTTGGAAGTTAGTTTCAAAGCTGAACTGCATAGCAGCTAATACTACTAATAAACAGTTTCACTGCATGTCAACAGTTTCACTGCATGTTCTACTATCCAGTATGTCTATGCATGTGACAAATAAATATCCTTGTATCCTTGTAAACCATCTGTTAACGCTGTGTCTTGTTAAGGTTAGGGTTAGGGGTTGGGTTTGATCAAGGTGATCAAGTACACAGTACACAGTAAAGCAAATTGAACTGAATTTGAATAAACCATCATGTGTTTGTGGGTGGAATATCCAAATGAAGTGTCACCTAGACCACTGACAACATTTATCACACTTTTCTTGAATGGGTCCCGAAAGACTGTCTACAGCTATTGACATTATCAGTAAAGTTCATCATTAAAACTTTCAGTTGAAACTCTGTTCATTTTATTGTGTGGTTAAGGTAAGGGTTAGGGGTTGGCTTTGTTTTAAGGTAATGGTCAGCTAACAGCTAGAAAGACAGAAGTTAAATTCAGTGTGCCATTTGTGCTTATATAAGTCTCTGTCACCAGAAGGGAAATCCTGTCAAAAATGTAAGAAATCTACTTTACGTGCCATGCCTCTATATCTGTCACTAGCATCACATTAGCTTTTCCTGCTGTGTCCACCTTTCCAATATGTTTTAGCTACTTGTGATGTGTGTCACATATTAGAAAAAAATGTTTTTTAAGGGGGGGAGTGCCCTTTCCATGTATGGTTTTACAGATGTCCACTTTAGTATTGGGCACTCGTATCTTGCCTCTCTGTTGAACAGTGCAGGCACGTTGAGTTGGTACTGTGTGTTGTTGTTGAGTTGGTGCTGTGGTGTTGTTCAGTTGAGTGCTGTGTGTTGTTGTTGAGTTGGTACTGTGTGTTGTTGTTGAGTTGAGTGCTGTGTGTTGTTGTTGAGTTGAGTGCTGTGTGTTGTTGTTGAGTTGGTGCTGTGGTGTTGTTGAGTTGAGTGCTGTGTGTTGTTGTTGAGTTGGTACTGTGCGTTGTTGTTGAGTTGAGTGCTGTGTGTTGTTGTTGAGTTGGTACTGTGCGTTGTTGTTGAGTTGGTGCTGTATGTGTTGTTGAATTGTAAGGCCCAAGGTGAATTTCCTTTTGAGGACAATTAGGTATACTTTACTTATCTACTTTACCTAAAGCAGTACTAAGTAGGTTCTGTCTTCGGTCGCTCTACAGGTTGCAGAGAAGCGGAGTTGTTTCTCATTCAAAATACAGAGGTCCTCCAGACCTACTTAGTGCAGTGATATCCCTAGGAGGGTGGCAAAAAGAATTCAGAAGTGCCTTTCACCCAGTTACAAGCTCATGAATCACTGAAACAATTTTGGAAACATTTTTATAAGGTTGAAAACACTTCTTAGTGTTGCTTTAATTGGG
>CM050208.1:23610000-23615000 GCA_027475355.1 Coilia nasus
GTGGGGGGGGGGGGGGGGGGGGGGGGTGAGGTTTGAGTTGGCTTCCTCTGCAGTTTGCAGTCGAGCCCTCGTCCCTGTTGAGCTAGATTTCGCACCAGCGTTTCCACCGCGTGCGAGGGTCTCAAGGACAACAACGAGGCCTCAGTCTGCTCTCCCCCCCTAGTCACCTCTCAGGTAACAATAACAGTTTTTTTTTTTTTTGGGAGGGGGGGGCAGGACCGGAGGTGAGGGAGGGAGGGAGGGAAGGAGGGAGGGAGGGAGTGTGGAGGCTGGTTTCACTGCCCTGGAGTCATCTGGCTGTCTCCTCCAGTTGTTCATCATCCTATCCCAGGCGACTGTCTCCATGGCCTGACCTCGTCACCATAGCTACATAAAAACTAACACGAGAAGCGTCTCCGGTGAAATCCTGTCCCAGACGCACACACACACACACACACACATACACACATGCATGCACACAAAGACCCACAAACTGATGAAACAGATGATGATGTTTGTGCACAGACACACGCATACACAAACACACACACACACACACACACACACACACACTAAAGCGGTCAGCCACAGATGTAGAGCAAACTCTCTTCCACAGAGACCTGCAAAAGCCAAACTGCTGGTGGAGTGGAACATGGTTACAGCAGACCCTGAACACCTCCCACTGGCTCTGCTGCCCCCATCGCCATACATCACAACATAACACACGTGTATCCTATAGCCCACTTATCACCATACATCACAACATAACGTACATGTATCCTACAGCCCACTTATCACCATACATCACAACATAACGCACATGTATCCTATAGTCCACATCGCCATACATCACAACATAACGTACATGTATCCTATAGCCCACATCTCCATACATCACAACATAACGCACATGTATCCTATAGCCCACATCTCCATACATCACAACATAACGTACATGTATCCTATAGCCCACATCTTCATACATTACAGCATAACGTACATGTATCCTATAGCCCACTTATCTCCATACATCACAACATACATAACGCACATGTATCCTATAGCCCACTTATCGCCATACATCACAACATAACGTACATGTATCCTGTAGTCCACTTATCGCCATACATTACAACATAACGCACATGTATCCTATAGCCCACTTATCGCCATACATCACAACATAACGTACATGTATCCTGTAGTCATACATCACAACACACAGGACCTAACATACATGTATCCTATAGCCTACTTGTCAAGCTCTGCCACTAGATGTGCCAAGGCTTTGTGTCCTGCCTGATAGACAGTATGGTCTAAATCAGTGTTTCTCAATGTATTTTAGACCGAGGATTACTTCCCCCCTTAAAAAAAACCTCAAAGACCACTCTTCCCCCCCATCTGAGGCTAACAGGGCTATGTAAGTGCATGAATTGGTGCAGCATCACAGCCCTAGCTAGGGAATGGCATGAAGATGATATACAGTACACGTTGTTTAAACACACTGTGCATAGCGTAGGTTAGCTTAAGAAACGTGAAAACATATTTTTAGAATATATATTTTTAAATATTTTAACAAATCTGCTTGCAGACCACTTGGGATTTCTTGCGGACCACTAGTGGTCTACAGACCACACTTTGAGAAACACTGGTCTAAATGCATGGAGTCTGTGGGATATCTTGGTTTGCTTTGCCATATGTCTGCACTTGCACACTTGCACTTTGTGGTTAATGTATGTCAGTGATGTGCGTCGACCGTTTAGTTTTATGTCACTTAGTTTGATTTTATGCTTTAGTTTGCATAATCCTGTTTCGTTTTACTACGTACTCCTCTGTACATTAGTTAAATGACAAAAAAGAACATCCACTTGACTTGATTGCCTACATAACCAAGAGGCTCCAATGCCCATATGAGTAATTGTCACCGAAGTGCTGTATCTCGTACTGTATGTGACACGCAACCTGAAGTGAACCTGAAGAGGCAAAGGGAAATGGACAATGTGGTTTTGTGTGATAAAGACTTTGTGAAATTGAGTGATGCGTTAGCAAGTGCAGGGTGCTGTGACCGAGCGAGCGAGTGAGCTCTTAAGGAGCAGCTCACCATTTCAGCCTATTTCTGTAAGCACAAACACAGCCTACTTCTCTTCTCCTCTGCTATACAGTATGTCCCCAGCAAAACCTGCTTTCAGCACACTCTGGTGGGCCGTAAATGTGTGTGTGTGAGTGTGTGTGTGAGTGTATGTGTATTAGTGTGTGTTTGAGAGAGAGAGTGTGAGTGTATGGGTGTGTGTGTGTGTGCGTGTGTGTGAGTGTATTTGTATTAGTGTGTGTACGTGTGTGTGTCTCCTCTTTATAAATATTTTTTGCTCCTTCCCCCTGTCGTGTTAGAGGTGTGATTTACCATGCGCATAAGCAAAGAGAAGAAGAAGGCAGCGTTTCAGGGCAGGACATAAAGAAACCGGCAACAGAGGAAAACAGGGCTTTGTGGGGCGGCCATTACTCACACAGGGAAGTGGCTGCAGACAAGACAGGAAGATAGCAGCCATGGCTTATGGCACCCTGTGTGTGTATGTGTATGTGTGTGTGTGTGTGTGTATGTGTATGTGTGTGGGCTTGTGTGAGACTTCTGGAAACTTCCAGCTTTTATTCACTTCACAACAACCTAAAAGTACACTTTCATTTACCGCCGTGTCTGTCACATGGACAGAATAAAATGAGCTACTGTACTGCGAAAACAGCGCACCGCTCACACACCGTACACTCATCTGGAGTCTGCTTTTAGTTTTGTGTTTTCTGTTTTATAATCAATCCCTTCTGGCCTTTGGGATTTGGGGTGCTTGGGGTGCTGGAGAAAAGGGGGTTCCACCTGGACGTCTGACCCGTTCGGCCATGATGTATTCGGGGCCAAGCGCTGCGGCGTGTAAGGTTATAATAACGCATTTTCTCCATTATTTCATAGCGGAAGCGGCGAAAAGAAGCATGGGAATCCCATTCCCGCCCATTACCCGCTGGCCCCTGGTGGAACAAACTCATTTCCCCCGCTGCGTTCAATCAACACCTGCCGCCCGGCATTTAGCCAGGACTGGATATGGGAGTTATTTTCACATCTCTATGTCGAATTCATGTTCGCTTTAAATTTGTGCGCTTGCTGTGTTGCTTTGCCGCCACCCGCCCAGTCGCCCAGCACTCCCACCACACCCCTCCCCCTCCCCTGGACTGGGCTGGACTTCTAGCCTCTTTTGTCTCTCCTGCTCATTTTCACAGCCTCTAATAACTTGCTGGAGGTGGCTACCCAGTCGTAGTGAAGTATTAGTGTGGGTGTGTTTGTGTGTGTGTGTTATGTTTCTGTGTGTGTGTGTGTTGTGTTTCTGTGTATGTGTGTGTGTGTGTGTGTGTGTGTGTGTGTGTGTGTGTGTGTGTGTGTGCTGTGTTTGTGTGTGTGTCTGTGTGTTTTTATGTGTACATATGTGTGTGTGTGTGTGTGTGTGTATGTAGGTTGTGTGTGTGTATACAGCAGGTGTGTTTGTGTGTGTGTTGTGTGTGTGTGTGTGTGTGTGTGTGGTTGTATGTGTACGTAGGTGTGTGTGTGTGTGTGTGTGTGTGTATGTAGGTGTGTATGTGTATACAGCAGGTGTGTTTGTGTGTGTGTTGTGTGTCTGTGTGTGTGTGTGTCTGTGTCTGTGTGGTTGTTGGGTGAGTTGTGTTTCTGCGTTTTGTGTGTGTGTGGCGCATGCGAGCCACTGAGGGAAATGAAGTGTTTGTTGATTATTCCTCCCTTTTGTTTATACAAGTTCCCTTCCTCACTGTTTCTCAGTCTTTCTGCTGGGATGGATCGAGCAAGTGGGAATTTGTTTTTGTGTGTGTGTGTGTGTGTTTGTGTGTATGCTTTTATGTGTGTATGTGTTTAAAAGAGCCTTAGAGAATGAGCATTAAGTGTGTGTGTATGTGTGTATATGTGGCGAGGTGTGTGTGTGTATGTTGTGTGTGTGTGTGTGTGTGTGTGTGTGTGTGTGTGTGTGTGTGTAGTTCTAGCCAAGGCTTCTGTGTCCCTGCATCATTACCCAGCTTGTGGCTGTGGCCTCTCATTTCCGTGTCAGTGGCGTATGAGCGCATTATTGGGGTTCGGGGGACTGCTGCCAACACCTTGTGTATGTGTGTGTGTGTTGTGTGAGAGAGAGAGAGTGTGTGTGTGTGTGTGAGAGAGAGACAGAGAAAGACAGAGAGAGAGTGTGTGTGTGTGAGAGAGAGAGAAAGAGAGGGGAGAGCGATAGAGAGAGAGAGTGTGTGTGTGTGTTGTGTGTGTGTGTGTGTGTGTGTGTGTGTGTGTGTGTCTGTGTCTGTGTGTAGATGGAACGGGCAGCTTCCCCCCAGATTTATGAAAGCAGCCATTTCCAGCCACACACACACACACACACACACACACACACACACACACACACACACACACACACACACACACACACACCATTTCCAGCCACATTATCTTCCCCGTGCGACACACACCTTCTATAAATCACGCCATCCGCCACAGGGGCCGGGGGCAGTCCTTATTACCGCGCCGTGTGTGTGTGTGTGTGTGTTTTGTGTGTGTGTGTGTCGGAGCAGTGGCGAGAGAGCAGACGGCAGGACGTGTTCGCCGCAGATAGAGACACTGTGTGTGCCGCGTCGCACAAATCACACCGGACGGACGGCCTCAAGTTGTTACCTTTGTGCCACCTCTCTCTCTCTCTTTCTCTCTCTCTCTCTTTCTCTCTCTTTTCTCTCTCCTTCTCTCCTCTTCTCTCTCTCTCTTTCTCTCTCTCTCTCTCCTTCTCTCCTCTTCTCTCTCTCTCTCTCTTTTCTCTCTCTCTCTCTCTCTCTCTCTCTTTATCTCCTCTTCTCTCTCTCTCTCTTTCTTTCTCTCTCTCTTTCTCTCTCTTTCTAGAATTTGGTGACTGCCTGTGCAAGAGCCCACGGCATGTTCCCACTAAATACAACACAGCCTAGGATGCTCCTAGCTATTGGTTGCAGGCGTTTTTGTG
>CM050208.1:23622500-23625000 GCA_027475355.1 Coilia nasus
CATAAAGAGCAGATTATAAAGTCATTTATGAGGAGTGATTTATGTGCTCGATCAGCCATGATGAAACTGTTCCAAAAACTGATTCCAAACAAACCACCGTTTGAAAAAAAAAAGAAAGAAAGAAAGGAAAAAATCTGTATTGGTTTGAGAGAAGGGAAAAAATATTGCAATAATATCTGCTGAAGATCAATAACAATTCTCTCTCGTTCCCCCACTCATGCTACCCGCTCCTTCCCCCTCTCCCTCTGCCCTCCTCTCTCTCTCTCTCTCTCGTCTCTCTCTCTCTCTCTCCTCTCTCTCTTCTCTCTCTCTCTCTCTCTCTCTCTATCTATTCTCTCTCTCTCTCTCTCTCTCTATCTATCTCTCTCTCTCTCTCTATCGCTCTCTCTCTCTCTCTCTCTCTCTCTCTCTCTCTCTCTCTATCGCTCTCTCTTTCTCAGTCTCCCACTCTCCCACTCGGTCTCTCTCTCCTTCTCTTCATTTCTTCCTCTCTTCCCCCTCCTCTCTCTTTAATCCGATCATGCGGGCAATAAGTGTATGCAGCATGAGCGCATTTAATTTTCCCGGCTTCTTGTGAGGAAGCCCAGAGGTGAGCTTTAATAAGGATCAATGGCACTTTATCTAGGACAGGACCCACTTCACAGCATGCAAATTAAACACCAACACTTACAGGAAAAAAAAAAGAAATGGATTTAATTAAAAAATGTAGAACCACGGGCTCTGGAAATTCAATTAAAGGATTTATGCAAAGGTTCGCTAGCTTTTTGTGTTGCAGTTACTGCTTCTATAATGAGCTTTTCATATTAAAAATCAATAGGTAATCTGAGGTGCAGGATCGGCTGCTTATACACATTTTTGAAATCAATTTGAAAAATAGTCCATCAGCGGGCTGCTGGAGTTAGTTGGTGGGGGGGCAAACACACATCGGGGGGTCGGGTTGGAGTTGGGGTGGGGGTGTTGGTGTGGGGGGCGTTGGATGCCAGCCTTGTTTTGGGGGGTGGAGTGCAGGATGGGCTTCTGGACACTGTGTGTGTGTGTGTGTGTGTGTGTGTGTGTGTGTGTGTGTGTGTGTGTGCGTGTGTGTGTGTGTGCATGATAGTAATAGTTGTGGGTAGGGGCTGAGGGGGTGGTTGGGTGTGGGTGGGGATGTGTAGTTGGTCAGTTTCAGTGTGGCTGGAAATGGTGCGGTGGAGATGGTGTGGTGGAGATGGTGTGGTGCTGTAGGTTCTCTGTTTAAAGGCAACAGCAATTTTATTTTTTATGTTATGTTATTTATGTTTTTTCTTGGGTGTGGTGGGGGGGGGGGGGGGGGGGGCATATATGAGGGTATGTCAGATGTTGGAGCTCAGAGGTGATGGTGCTGGAGAGATCTGGGTGTAGAGAAATGTGACAGGTGCACAAGGATGGGCTTAGTGTGTGTGTGTGTCTGTTTGTGTGTGTATGTGTGTGTGTGGATGTGTGGATGTGTGTGGATAGGTATGTGTGCCTATGTCTGTATCTGTGCGTGTGTGTGTGCGTGCGTTTGTCTGTGTGTGTGTGTGTGTGTGTGCATGTGTGTGAGTGTGTGTGTGTTGATAGTCGTCTGAGAGGAGCTAAGAGGGGGGAGGGGCAGGACTAGAGGTAGGGGAGGTGCTGCCTAACAATGGCTGCAAGAGCCTTTGTTTAAATGATGTGCATTTATAGAGACCATTTAGGTGTCATCCAAATACCCCTTGCTGTAAGCTGAAATACCACCACAATAAAAGACACATTACCTTGTTATATTGGGTTATATTTACACTGAAAAATATACAACATGTTGATTTGATTTAAGTTTCTTTGTGTACATGGTTGTGGGTGTGTTTGTGTGTGGTGTGTGTGTGTGTGTGTGTGTGTGTGTGTGTGTGTGTGTGTGTGTGTGTACGTTTCCCTGAATGTGCCTGCATTTGTGTGTGTGTGTGTGTGTGTGTGTGTGTGTGTGTGTGTGTGTATGTGTGTGTGTGAGAAGTAAGCGTAAGATACAATCCCCCTGTAAAATAAGACATCTTTAACCCCAATTAATTTCATCTAATAGCGTAGCCGACTTATCGATTGGCTGAAAATGAATAATTAATGATAATTTGCTAATAAAGCCAGGCGATGAGATGGCAAGTAAACACACCATGCACTGATGCAGCCAGCACAGGACTGGACAGGCAAAGAAAGGGGGGTTATGCAACACTCCCACTGCCTGTCACAAAGAGCCATCACGCATGCAGCCACGTAAACAGCTCATGAATATTAACATGGCTGAAGCGGGTCCCAAGTAGAGTGAGAACATGACAACGTGTCCTTTACACACACACACACACACACACACACACACACACACACACACACACACACACACACACACACACACACACACACACACGTGTCCTCTGAGTGAACTCTCCTCCGTGCAGATGGAGTGGCCAGCATCCACGTGGAGGGGCCACCCCTATTCTGATGAAGATAACGCAGGGCTGCTTTCACAGACGGA
>CM050208.1:23630000-23645000 GCA_027475355.1 Coilia nasus
TCTGAATCTGTCACTCCCTAGGACCCCCTGTTCTCTCCACAGCTCATCCACCTCATTCACACACTCCCTGCCATGCCTGTCAAGAGGAAGCCTTCCCCTGGCTTTATCTCTATCAGAATTTCACAACAAGGAACAATAACCAGAGCTAAAGCTGTAAACCAAATGAAGGCTGATCATTTAGTCATCAAGTGTAAGCAGCTCCAGCAGTCTACAACTGCAGAAAACATACTACACATAAACACAGAATCGACGCAACAAGGGTAAACTGACACAAATTGTATGCAGATTGAGACTACCTACCTTGCCATCTCCAACTGCAGCAGCACACTGCTTCACTATGTCTGACACCTCCACACTACCCATCAACCCATCAACCATACCAGTGCAGGCATAGACATCCGTGTATAGGATGTCTATGAGTGCAGGCACAACCCCCCACCACTAATTTAGAGTGTCACATGCTGCATAATGGACAGCTTGTGTCTCTTCAATTTTCCTCCACACACAGCTCCCAAAGCCATCTCTCTAAGCCCCCCGCACCAAGACAGAAAGCAGTTCAGCGTACGTTACCCAGCATTCCTTGTGCTGTTCCTAAAATCTGTACCCCCCCACACACACCCCCCAGCCTGGTAAACCAGCCCCTCATACTTCATTTCATTTTGTACAGAGGGTCTGGCAGTGCTGTACTGACAAACGTTTTTCCTCCTGGAGGTGTGGACTCTGCTGAAGTTTAAAACAAGTGGCTCTGCCTTTACCGCAATTGCTAACGTCTGGTCGTGACATATGCAATTAGCCTGCACAATTGTACACAGTACAATTCAAATGAAGCACACAAAGTCAACGTCATCGCTCACAAACAGTCCCTCTGTTCGCTGATTGGCTAGGTAAAATTCTGCCTAGCACAGCAATGTCAAATGAAGCACTGCCAGACTCTCTGTACAAAATGAAATGAAGTACGAAGGGGCTGGTTTACCAGGTAGCCACCCAAACCCCCCCCCCAAAAAAAAAGGGACCACAAGAAGCCACAACCCACATGAAAGCTTAACAGATACCCTTGTTACCATTAGCATTACATCGCATCAACCTGGAGGCCCAACAGACAGAGGCAGCAGGAACAGATAAGGGACACAAAGGGACAGGGAGGACTCCTCCAAAATGGCTCCTCTTATCAGCGAGGGGAGGCGGGTACGGGCGGGAGCGAGAGAGACTTTATCAGTCATGTAGATGGCAGGATAGGCAACAGTCACATCGGGGAGAGAGATAGCTAGATTATTAAAGTCACGCCTATTTACCAATGTCCTTTTCAGCATGTCAGCAAAAAAAAATTAAAAAGAAAGAATGTGTGAGAGCTACACTACAATATATCTCTTCGATATGAATTAAAAGCTGTTATTGTTTTGGATTTGTAAAGGGGCGATATTGTAATTTGTGCACTGCAAATTACACATTTCCCCTGTGAAATACCTGCCCAGGAAAAGCAATTAAAATTGGAAACAGACAAGGATGAAAGAAAAATTAAGATAAATAAATGATTTCACAAAACACAGACATTATGGGCATATTCAACCATATTTGTGCCCAAGAATACAGCTCTCCTTTCTCATTAGAGTCCATAAGGTTAAGGCAACTCCTTTCCAGAAATTTCCTCTTCCTTTACCTCAGCCCCTAATCAAACCTTTGTGAGCTGGCCAGTGGCTGCCATACAGGTGCGTGCATGCATGTGTGTGTGTGTGTGTGTGTGTGTGTGTGTGTGTGTGTGTGTGTGTGTGTGTGTGATCCTTCGCACAGCTAGACCATAAATCATCCTCGGCCCTCTACGCCAGGCGCAGGGATCTCCGCACACCCACTCAAGCCGGGCTTTAATATTGTTTTGGGTCTCTTCCTGTCAACATTATGCTTATGTTTGCAACCTTGCATACTCTCGCAGGATGCCACCCGTGTTCAGCCAGCAATTAAAACGATACCATCTCCACATCCGCCCAACCAATAACTGAAATAATATCTGTGTTTTATATTGGGCCCAGCAGCAGCCATGAGAGAGGGAGAGAGAGAGAGAGCGAGGGGGGGGGGGGAGGAATGGGGAGAGAGAAGGAGGGGTGAGGGAGAGAGAGAGAGGGGGAGAGAGAGCGAACGAGAGAGAGAAAGGGGGAGAGAGAGAGAGAGGGAGGGGAAAGAGAGAGGATGAGGTGTTGGTTTGAAACTCTTATCTGGGTGTAGATTTAAATAAGAGCAAAAGCTCAGCTTTAGGGATCTCCCGTCAGGAGTCTTAATCAGGCTGAGAAATGAACAGCAGCGTCAGCACGACTCGAAATTAATTACGCCGCCCACCTTTGTCCTCTCCTATTTACCAACATTTAGACTTTCCAACCTCATTCCATTACCTGAGGTGCCAGCTACACCACCGGCAGCAGAGAGAACAGCTCATTTCCGAGTGCAAGGACACTGCAGATCTAGCTAAAGTATATCTGATATACGCAAAAAAAAATCCCCCCTCACATTCAATGTAAAACACTTATCCTGATGAATTATTAGGAAATTGTCTGATGTCTTGAAGCCTCTCGCCGTTTTTTCAAGTCTGGTCTTCTGTACAAATGGGAAGAAGTCAGAGGAGCCGTGATTAAAAACTCTGATGGGGGAGAGAAAGACATAGAGAGAGAGAGAGAGAGAGAGGGAAAGAGAGAGAAAGTGGATAGAGGCAAGATGAAAGAGGATTGATACTTTCAACTAATCTGGGAAGATGAGAGCTGGGGCAGAGCTCAAGAGATATTGGAGTAACGGCGGAGTGATACACACAAATCTACGCTAAAGCGCAGCCTTCCCCTCGCCTCGCTTTGCCTCGCCTCGCCAGCCAGCCATCCGGCCCAGCCTCCCTCGATGCTAGTGCTCAGACAGACGCGATTAACCAGAAATGAGCTTTGCTGAAATATCGCCTTCCACTAGATCAAAGCCCGCCTTGGGTGCAAACACAGAAGGCATGGCAATGGATAAAAATTGCTAATCCAGAAATGTAAGATATAAAACAAAGCGTCTATCATAAGAAATGTGTGGCCCACAGCGCAGTCTTGGCACAGAAAAAAAAGTACAAGTGAACATGAAACACCCATAGTACATATAATGTTTTACTATGTTAACAGTATCTATAGGCATAGTATTTTTACTGTAGATAGGATCAGCTGGCTGATTTATGCCAACACTACAGTGTGTACAGTCAATACGCCACACAGAGTACAGTATGCACAGTCAATACACCAGACATGTCCAAAGTCCGGCCCGCGGGCCAAATCCGGCCCGCGGGCTCCTTTCCACCGGCCCGCGGCACCTCTCAGAAAACAGGTGTTAGTAGCCTTTCTTGCTACAGAGCCATAACTACCCACGCGGAATGCCGGTGATTGTTTTGTTATGCTAAATCGCCCGCATATGCTAAACTGCGTGGCCACGCAGAGAACAGGTCTGGGGGAGGTGTTAATAGTCTTCATCGCCTTATTTCTTGAATTATTCAACGGTTTATGGCAGTACCAACCCAAAGTATATCGACATTGTAACAGTATTGTTGTTCTTTGACCACAACACACTTACTAGTTTGCCCTTTGGTAGGCATTATTCTGGGTTTTATTTCGCAAAGAAAAATCATACATCTTGCTATTATGTCGTGTGATGTGGCTATTATTAGCTCTCTTAACAGCAGGGTTAGGTTCTTTAATACGGACGTTTATTTGACCAACGAACATTGTAAACATGGGGTCAAAATATATAATTATAACATTCACAAGAACACTTCAAAACGACATGATGACCTCTCGGATATCTTAAGTTGCTTCTGCCCCCACAATCGCAACAAGCAAGTGAGCCAGGATGAGAATGGACGCGGTTTTCCGTGATGTTCCACTCCGGGAGAAAATGGTATTTGTGAAGCTCACATATGTTGTGAAAAGAACCGGTTGCAATGTTCGTTGAACTGCAGTCTGACACTGACACAGACTGTCGGAGTCGACACCAGCTGGATAAAGACAGGTTCCAAGAGATTCGGACATTTGCCAAGAAAATGCTGAGCTTATTTCGCTCGAATACCTGTGAGAAGACCTTCTCACTTTTGAACTTTAACAAGAACCGCGTGAGGACAAGACTGTGACTCCCACTTGCGTGACATCATCAAAACCACTGCGTTTGAGCCAGACTTAGCATTTTTGCAGCAATCGAAATCTCAGTAGGCTACCACCCATCACATTAGTGCAGGATAGTTACTTGTTTAGTCTTCTGGGGTAGGCTAAATAAATTCTAAAATGTGTGTGTGTAATTGTGATCAAAATTCTCAGTGGTTTGTACTTCTGAATAAGATAAATGTTAGTGCTGTTTACTTATGTTATAAATTCACGTTTACAGTTTACATGTAACAGTGAATAATAGCATGTTATGTATAACAGTGAATTATGAATAGTGTTTTTTTTTTCACTCAGACTTTTTCTGCATTTTATTACTGGTCTTCAAATATAAAATGCACAGTAATTTTGGTAAACACATATTTTCATTTGTGTTTGAAATGTGAAGACATAAAAACTATGCCATTGCAACAAACATTTCATTAAGTACTTAATTTGCATATTATTCATATTATTAGTACTATTAATATTATTATTATTGTTATTTCTATTGTGTGTCGTTACAATGGTTGGCCCTCACACATGTTCACCTCGCCAAATCCGGCCCCCCTGGCAAAAAGTTTGGACACCCCTGCAATACACCATATCAATGATCAGGTTCTACAAGGGAAGTCAAAGACGGTTTGAATATATTTCCCTCTAAACAAATAGCAGCATTTCCAGACGCAGTGGAACTGATGGGCGTAAGGCTAAAAGAAACAACCTCCAAGAGCTCGGGGCTACTGGAAGAGGTCAGAGGCAGAGGCCCCCAGAGCTGAAATGGCATATTCCCACTGACAGCAAAAATGGCCGTCTCCACCACGCAAGACAAACAAGAGAAGCCGCGGGAGACGGACCCAGCCACGGAAAATGAACCGCAAACCGATTTCTCAATAGAGTGCACTATAAAAACACAACTTTAACATAACACCACTACACTACCAGGGCTGAATCTCCTGCTGTTCTGACAGCACTGAGACAAAAAACATCTCTGCCCTACAAAGCCAAAAGGCAGTAACTGCATATTTTGTCAAAACTGAGTTTAGACTGGAAATTGACTTTATTACACCTCTTTTGTCTTGTGACCAAATCTCATGCTTCTTCCCATCAAGAAAGCACATAAGCATTACTACTATTATTATATCTACAACATGTTCGACTGGGCAGTATGACAAATTTGAAGGCATTTTTCTCAGTTTTAATGTTCGCATAGTTACTGCACTTTGCCTTTGTAGGGCAGTTCTGCTTGTGAAACTTAAAAGTGTCCAGAGGCACCAAAACGACTGAAGGAACAAAACAAGCTGACTGTACAGATGCGCCATAATGACCTAATTAAGCTGTTAAAACGCGGCAGTTAACCGACCACCCACCTACCACGACAAAGGTGACCCGTCGGCACAGGGCAGGATCACTGCTGAGGTTTGCCCAGCGGCAGAGAGCGGAGACGGGGGGAGGCCTCTCGCAGGAGTCCCTCTCAGCTCAGCCCCTCTCACTGTGGACTTACCGGCAGCAGCAGCAGCAGCAGCCTCCCACGCTGCCAAACGGCAACGCCAGACAAGGTGCTAATTAATCAGGCAGATTCGTCCGGTCTGCTGCAGCTCCCAAGCACTGAGACGCCTGTTCTGTGTGATGTATGAGTGCCGAGAAGAGAGAGAGAGAGTGTGTGTGTGTGTGTGTGTGTGTGTGTGTGTGTGTGTGTGTGTGTGTGTGTGTGTCTGCATATGCGAGTCTGTGTGTGTGTGTAAGTGTGTGTGTGTTTCTGTTTGTGTGAGTGAGTGTGTGAGTGAGTCTGTGTGTGTGTGAGTGAGTCTGGTCTGTGTGTGTGTGTGTGTGTGTGTGTGTGTGTGTGTGTGTGTGTGTGTGTGTGTGTGTGTGTGTGTGTGTGTGTGTGTGTGTGTGTGTGAATCTGTGTGTGTGTGTATGAGTCTGTGTGTGTGTGAGAGAATGAGTGTGTGTGTGTGTGTGTGTGTGTGTGAGAAAGTCGGTGTGTGTGTGTGTGTCTGTGTGTGTTTGTGTAAGTGTGTGTGTGTGTGTGTGTATTCAAGCCCTTGTCTGTGTGTGTGTAGAAGCAGCGGGTAAGTTCGCACTCCTACCATGGACTTGGTGAAGGGCCGGGCCAGGTTGAAGAGCAGCGTCATGAGCCACCAGCCGCGGTGGATGTGGGTGTACATCATGTTGCCGGGGTGCAGCGCGTTGCAGGTGACGCCGTGCGGCGAGAGGCGGCGGTGCAGCTCGGCCGAGAAGAGCAGGTTGCACAGCTTGGCCCGGTTGTACGCCAGCATGGACCAGTACTCCTTCTGCGGGGGAGAGAGCAGGTCCAAGTCCACCTTCCCGCACGGGTCCAGCAGGTCTGTGAACCTGCGTAAACACAACAAAATACGAGTCAAGTAGTGAAGTTAGTCAGCCATGTACACAGTACATAGTGAGACGAAACAACGTTTCACAAGAAATATTTGCGGAACAATCAGTGATACATGCAACTGTTAAAACCGAAGACAGATACAGTATAGTGCACATACACACTATTAAGAACTACACACGTACATACAACCACCCCCCACCCCCAACAGCCCACACACACACACACTATGATACATATGGATATACACGTTACACAATGCACAAAAACACCATGCTAGACAGGGCATGGTTTGTAACAGAGCTTTATTGGCTAGTGGTTATGATTGGGATATTATGATTATATATGATATGCGATCTTTGTGAGCGCAAACGCAACTTCCTTTGTTTTGTCTGTGTAAGAGAGGGGAGAACAACTCTTTTACTCTTGGGCACCGCTTGGCACACACAGAACACCATCTAGCGAAGGCTAAAATCCTAAATAAGCCGATTCACATCAGTTTCCACACAACCCCTCACTGAATCAAGATCAAGGTGGCCATTATTTGACGGTTGCATAGCAACGTCAACAAAACATAGCAAACAGCATTTCTCAAAAATGTCAGTGTTTCAGAGTCACCAAAGACAGAAGTGACAGTTCCACCAGCACTACCTGCCTCCATCATGGCCCTCGCCTCTGCTCCCCTGCGGCTGCTCCTGGGTGGGTATGCTACCTCTGACCTTGACATGGCAATGACCTATGACCTTGATATGACCTGTAATATGACAGATCCTCTGAGCACATAGGGCAGCTATGTGAGGGTAGAAGGTGAGCAGGCCCTGGTATTCCATTACATGATTTGGGGCATTTATCTCTTTATTGCCCAACAGGGAGGGAAACAGTATCATCCCTTTTTATTTCTAGATTTTTTTTTATTATTTTATGTCTTGAACCGGGCCAGCTGGAGTAAGTGAAAACCCTAGCGATCTGTAGGACCAATTACTCCCTGAGCCCCAAATGCTCACCCAGAGATAAAGTTTTCATTTTGAAACCACTAGCTTATTTCTTTTTCTTTCTTTCTTCCATGGACTCCCTCTTTGGTCCCTCTTTCTCCATCCTTCTCTCTTTCTTTCTCTGACTCCTCATTTATTCACTCGCTAGTTCGTTCTCTATCCTTCCCCCAGCACCTGTCCCTCAGGGTTGTGTGTGTGTGTGTGTGTGTGTGTGTGTGTGTGTGTGTGTGTGTGTGTGTGTGTGTGTGTGTTTTTAAAGCCCTGCCAAAAGCTGGAGGAAACATAATCTTGAGCGGGGTCAAGGGTGAGACTTTGAGCTTTCGCCACACAAATTAACTGCAGCGAGATGGCAGGACGGGCTGGTAATGAAGCTATACGCGACGGCACATGAAACAGACAGTGAATTGAGCCCTAACCTCTCCTCCCCCCAAAAAATCTGTAATACCAGACTTAAACAGAGGTCAGGTCCTGTGTTATAGCCAGTTTCTGGTTTTCCTTTCACCTCCTACCAGAATAATCCTTCCATCATGGGAAAGGTGGCTGAGGTCTGGTCAACATGAGGATTCGAAGGGTAAAAAAGATGTACATACACTCTATGTGTGTGCACAGTGTGTGTGTATTTGTGTGTGATTTCATGTGTGTGTGTGTGCATCAGAGTGTATGTTTGTGTGTGTGTGTGTGTGTGGTTTTGGTGCAACCTAACTGCTTAATTTACAGTGCAATATCTGTATCTGAAAGGACATGAAGCTTCTGGCATGACCGGCCCAAATTCTTCCATTGAGACCTCTATATCAGGGACCATATCACAACCCCTCACCTCAACCCCAACCCCAACCCCAACCCCAACCACAGCCCTTGCAACCTCGCCTCCTCATTTCTCCCATGCCGCGTTATGGTAGAGCAGTCTTCTAGATCAATACAGAGCAACTCCAAACGTCAGTAGCTCCTCATCTGATGGGTTCCTAAACTAAGTTCTCCAGCACAGAACGGTTCCTGTGTAGTAGTGCCCAACCATGACCCCTCCTGCCATGGGTAACCCTGTACTGTGTGTGTGCGTGTGTGTGTGTGTGTGTGTGTGTGTGTGTGTGTGTGTGTGTGTGTGTGTGTGTATGGCCATAATGCTGTAGCGATGTCCGAGAGTCAGTCTATCAGCCTCTCATCTGCCAATCCTCCCCAACGCTCCTCATCTGAAAATCGATGTTCTCGGACACGCAGCCAGGACGTTTTTTTTTTTTTTTTGGTGGTGGAGATGGAGGAGACGTCTGTGAGTTACCCAGGCGAGGTTGCCCCCCTCACCCACTCCCCTTTACCCCCCCGGAAAGAGCCGGAAGACTTGAGCAATCGGCCGGGCAGCGCTCCTGACAGGCACGGAGCCAGGAGGGGTCACCGAGAAGCTCATTGAGCCCGATCACTGAACGCATCATAACCCGCACCAGTCGCCCCATCCATCACGCTGCCCCTGCTCTTTACTGCATATGGATGACATCTGGGAAAGTGCTTCTGCGTGTGTGTGTGTGTGTGTGTGTGTGTGTGTGTGTGTGTGTGTGTGTGTGTGTGTGTGTGTATGTGTGTGTGGATATGTGTGTTTGAGAAACAGAGAAAGAAATTGTCTGAGGGTGTGTGCATGTCGGTGTATGAGTGTAATTGCCTGAGAGAGACAGAGAGAGAGCGAGAGCGAGAAAAGGAAAGAGTGTGCATTTTCTGCATACGAGTGTATGAGTTTCCATATGTGATGTGTGTGTATGTAAGAGTGTGTGTGTGTGTGGATTGGAGAGCCCAGGCACACACAGAGTGTGAAGAGGTCCTCACTCAACACTTCCTCAGCAGAGCAGCAGAGCATAGCTGGCGGCTGTTTGTCTATCCTGCTGTCCCTTATAAAGAAAACAGCCACTGCCTGCACTACCTTACACTACATACAGTACGCCACCTAAGTGATCTGCCTATGCAATGGCTTTCCTGCATCCACCAATGCACTTCGATGTGTACCAGAAGCACAGCCAGTCCTGTGTGTTCTGAATGGGGAGGGGGCATTGGGTGGCAACTGGTAGATCTCTACCGGATGATTGGTTTACACTTGTAACTTTGATAGGTAAAAATAAAAGTGAAGTAATAGTAACATATATTTTAAACACAGCTTTCACTGGCCAAGTGCTATATGAGAAATTAGATTAAAAAGTGGTGGTGTGCCTGTAGCCACCTATGTACATGTGCATGTTTGTGTGTGTTTAGTGCGCACTGTATGAGAATATGAGATTGCAATCGAGAATGTAAATGTCTGCATATGAGTGTGTGTGTGTGTGCACATGTGTGGATGTGTGTGTCTGTGTCTGTGTGGTGGTGGTGCTGTGTGTGTGTGTGTGTGTGTGCATGTGTGGATGTGTGTGTCTGTGTGTGGTGGTGGTGCTGTGTGTACTGTGTATGTGTGTGTGTGTGTGTGTGTGTGTGTGCGCGTGTGTATGTGTGTGTTTGTCTGTATGTGTGTGTGGTGGTGGTGCTGTGTGTAAGGTATATGTGTGTGTGTGTGTGTGCGTGTGTGTGTATGTATGTGTGTGTCTGCATGTGTGTGTGGTGGTGGTGTTGTGTGTACTGTGTATGTGTGTGTGTATGTGTTTGTCTGTGTGGTGGCAGTGCTGTGTGTACTGTGTATGTGTGTGTGTGTGTGTGTGTGTGTGTGCGTGTGTGTATGTGTGTGTTTGTCTGTATGTGTGTGTGGTGGCAGTGCTGTGTGTACTGTGTATGTGTGTGTGTGTGTGTGTGTGTGTTTGTCTGTATGTGTGCGCATGCGTGTGTGTGTATGTGTTTGTCTGCATGTGTGTGTGGTGGTGGTGTTGTGTGTACTGTGTATGTGTGTGTGTATGTGTGTGTGGTGGCGGTGCTGTGTGTAAGGTATATGTGTGTGTGTGTGTGTGTGTGTGTGTGTGTGTGTGTGTGTGGTGGTGGTGTTGTGTGTACTGTGTGTGTGTGTGCATGTGTGTATGTATGTGTGTGTCTGTATGTGTGTGTGTATGTATGTGTGTGTCTGTATGTGTGTGTGGTGGTGGTGTTGTGTGTGTGTGCATGTGTGTGCGTGTCCCTCTGACCTGTGTGACTCGGAGGACACCACCACCACGCGTGCGGGGGCGGAGCGCTTGAGCGTGTCCTGCAGCAGCTGCAGCAGGTGGAAGTGGCCCAGGTGGCACACCTGGAAGGTGGACTCCAGCCCGTCCTCCGTCAGCCGCCACGGCTGCCCAAACACCGCCGCGTTGCACACCAGGATGTGCAGGGGCCTGCCGGAGAGGAGAGAGACACACACACAGTAAGCACACACACACACACACACACACACACACACACACAAGAAGCACACACACACCAAAAAAGCACACACACACTATAACCCACACACACCCAAGACGCACACACCCACACATACACACACAATAACACAACACACCCAAGACGCACACAACCACACATACACACACACAATAACCCACACACTCAAGAAGCACACATACACACACACACACACACATACACACACACACACACAATAACCCACACACACTCAAGAAGCACACATCCACACATCCACACACACATACACAATAATGCAACACACCCAAGACGCACACAATCACACATACACACACACAATAACCCACACACACCAAAAAAGCACACACCCACACATACACACACATACACACACACAAAATAACCCACACACACCCAAGAAGCACACACCCACATACACATACACACACACGCACAGGTCAGTGCCTCACACACAAACCAATCACTCAGACCCGAACCCGCATTGACTCTGAGTATATGTACAACAGAAACACAGTGGGCCTACTTCTAGGTCATCCTGATCTTCCCCACCCAAGGATGGAGACGGACAAAGGCAGAGGGGAGTGGTTAGGTTGGCGCGGAGAATGAGAGCAGGCAGAGGAGAAGAGATAAAAGGTGGGAGCAGCAATAGAAAGCAGGAGAAAGGAAACGACTGGAAACAGCGTTTGGCAGAGATTCAGCATATGTGTGTGTGTGTGTGTGTGTGTGTGTGGGGGGGGGGGGGGGGGGGGTGTCTGAGCAGTTATCAGCTGGCACCTGGAACTGGGCTGGGGTCCAAGCTTGCATCGCTCTTTTTAAAGGCAGAGGGCACAACACCATGGGCTTCCACCCGGACCATGCCACCAGACTGCCACACACACACAGTGCTGTGCAGGACACAGGATACTAGAGCTGGGTATTGATATGGATGTCCTGAATCGATACGATTCCAATACACACGGTCACGATATGATACAAGTCTTGATCCGATACGATTCAATACAATATTGATATTTTGGCATTTTTTAATGAATTCACTAATTTATTTTAATTTCTTAGTATCAATGCCAGTTTTGCTTGTTTATGAAATGACTGAGTGGAGAATAACCCTGTGCTCGCCAATGTTTAGCCAGCCAATGTTTACATATATCCGAATCAATATGTATCGATAAATCAATTTTATTAACCCAGCCCTACAGGATACAAACAGTACACTTTTAGAGACATTTCTTGTTTAAAGAACACTGGATCACCCTCACTGCTACTGTCTGGCATCATTACCCGTTCTACACTTTATCAATGAAAACAACACCACTAGCTTTACTCCAAACTCCTTAAAGGAAATGAAACAGAGAGATAAACCCAAGACATCCAGTATATTTTTAACACAGACTTCACTGCATAATTGACTTTCCTTTAAAAATGTTCGATGTTTGGACTTATGCCTACCACAAGCTACTAATTCAAATGTACTAATTTAGAACTGTGTAGTAGAAGTTTTAAGTACTGTGTCTAACATTAAAAACGTACTGTCCCCATATCATTTATCATTCCTTGCTCACAAAGGCAAACTACACTGGGAATAAAGCGTGATGAGATTGGAGCTTGCTGGAGTCACTGAGCTCCTTGCGAGACACCCGCAGGCTAGCTGGACCTCCCCTCACACCTCATCGCGGCACGTCCCATGATTCTCCTTGCTCGCGCGCCGGGGCTGGGGCCGCAGCGTCCACATCGCCACGGCAACATCCTTGCCTTTGACAGAGTCGCTCCAGTGGGCTCGAAACCGCGGCAACCGCCGCAGAACAATCTGAATCCACCCCACCAATTTTTAATTTCTTCCATTAGAATTAATTATGAAGGGCCACGGGCAATTTGTGTACTCTGTGTTTAAGACTGCCTGCACGATTAATTAAAAATTGGATGCTGGAAAATTAATCTAGGAATTGTTATGCCCCGCGCTATAATGAGCCTTCCTGTGGCATAAAAAAGTGGAGGGTTGCCATCGTGTACGATCACCTTCACGACCCCCCCACGCTGGAGAGCTTACGACGCCGCTCCCAACTCAGAACAAGCTCACACAGCACATGTGCTCTGCAGTGACTGGCCCACCTCCCACCCGATAACACGACGACTCTATGCATCAACTTTTTGTAGTTATATAAGTGCTTCTCGTAAAAAAGTGTGTTAAAAGTGTGTAAAAGTGTGTTGAAATTATGAGCAATTATGTTGATATAATCAGTTCTCACTCTTAAAAAGGAACCTATACTGTAGACTTATCTGAGAGTTATCTTCAGAGTCACCAGTGCTTTGCTTTGCCATTGTAAAGGCAGATGATGATGGAAAAGGCATGGACAAGATGTTTTTAAAAGTATCCATCGAGGAAAGAAATTCCATTGAGAGAAAATCCCACCTCCTCCTTCTTTTTCGTTTAACACATGCACATGGAATAGGAAAGCATCGATTGATATTGATTGCTTCAATATGACTTGGCAACGTTTTCACAACCCTCTAATTGCCACAGATGATATGCTTTAAAAAAAACATAGAATAAACCTTTGCTAAATATCCATTTGTCACGCAACTATTTAATATAACATTTCAGTCTCCAGATCTTCATCTGGTTATTTCCTTGATTAAGGTCTGATAACCAAAACGTTGAATTATATAGTTGCTTGTGTGTAGGAGGTTATTCTAGATTTTCCAACACACCTATTATTAAGAAGTGTGCAAAAGTTATATTTTTTGTGAAAACAATAAAACAAAACCAAACTATCTCATCTGATGTAATGATCAAGGTTTAAAGACTTTTTTGAGAAAACAACAAAAAAAAGCTTGCAAAATACTTTGCCTTCCCCACCTTTAAACAGTGCAGGTACAAGAGAACCCGAATTCATTCCATATCTTATTTTGGATGGTATAAAATACTGCTTTTCCTTTTTTTTATCTTTTTTTTTTTTGTGATGTCCATTGCAGGTAATATTGCTGATGCAGGCAGCGCAGGTTCTAACACTAACTTCAGAGGTTGGGCCTGGTCCCCAAGGACTTGTGATGCTTGAGAGCTCCGAGTGCAGCCGCGCTGAGGTGCCAAACCACAGCCCAATCAACTCCTGCAGCTCAACGCCAAGACGCAAGATTGACGCAAAGTGAGGGAATGAGAGGGAATTGGTCATTTGTAATGCAACACTTTGGGTCTAATAGGCCATGAAGGACAGACCCCATTCTGGCCAACAACAGCAACAGCACACAGAGAGAGACTGAGAGAGAGAGAGAGAGAGAGAGAGAGAGAGAGAGAGAGAGAGAGAGAGAGAGAGAGAGAGAGAGAGAGAGAAGAGGAAGAGAAACAGAGAGAGACAAAGACAGAGAGAGAGAGAGCAAGCAAGAGAAAGAGCGAGAGCGAGTGAGAGAAAGAGCATGAGAGAGAGAGAAAGAGAGAGAGAGAGAGAGAGATGTTGACTTCTACTCGGAAATGGGGAAAGGATATTCAGAGTGACCTTGACAAACTGAGTTGACTTCTGCTACATCTAGTTCTCCCAGTAAGTACTGCGTACACTCTCCTTCATTCCCTCTCCCACAGACACACGCACACCTACACACTTACACACACTCACACACACTCACACACACACATTTCCTCAGTCACTCATTCACTCAGTCGTGAAGTCCAAAGGCAGGGGGAACATCCCACCCCCTGTAGAGGAACACGTCTCTCTGGAGGCGTGCGGAGCGGGAGACGTATCTGTGAGTTCCGGCTGCCTGACACACACACACACACACACACACACACAGCGTCCCGGGCCCCGGCTCCCAGCTCCCACCAGCCTCATCATCGGCAGCCGCTCATGCAAGCACAATTAAGACCTCAGCTTGGCTCTAATGAAGCGTGCCTCTGTGTGTGTGTGTGTGTGTGTGTGTGTGTGTGTGTGTGTGTGTGTCTGTCTGTCTGTCTGTCTGTGTGTGTGCGCTTATGCAAGTGTGCATTTGTGTGCATGAGTGTGTACTCGTGTGTGTGTACTTGGGTGTGTGTGTGTGCATGCGTGTGTGTGTGTGTGCACTCATGTGTGTGTACATGTGTGTGTGTGTATGTGCATGTGTGTGTGCATGTGTGTGTGTGTGTGTGTGTGCGTGCGTGCGTGTGTGTGTGTGTGTATGTGTGTGTGTGAGTGAGTGACAGGAGAGGCGATGAGTCTCTGTGGCAGAG
>CM050208.1:23650000-23662500 GCA_027475355.1 Coilia nasus
ACTCATCATCATAAACAAAGCAAATGAATTTACTCCCAATAAAACTCCTACGGGCACCAACCACTCCGTCAGCTGAGAGGAACTGACAGACTAAATGACACACACACTCACAAACCTGCAGACTCTCTCTCTTTATTGCTAAATGACACATACACACACACACACACCGGCAGGCTCTCTATATATTGTTAAATCTCTCACCCACACACACCCACACACACAGACACAGACACACACACACACACACACACACACACACACACACTTACACACCTGCGGCGCGGCGTGTCGTCCTGCTCTGGCACTCGGCCATCATGAGGAGAAAGTGTCTGCTGCTAACACGGTTACGGCTAACAGCATGGGAGCGCTTCACACTCAAATCACATTCAGGCCCCTTTTAAAAAGCCACACAATCAATTCCCAACGCCTCAAATTGAATGGCCAGGAAATTGGAGGGAGTTTACGGTGGATGGGAAGGGGGTGGGGTAGGGTGGGGTGTGGTGGGGGTGGGCACGGGGGTGGAGAGGGAGAGGGAAGGGGTGGACAATGCTCAGCCGTGTGGGGAGTGAGAGAGGGTGTTATGAGGAGTGTGTGGGAGGGTGGTGGGTGTATCAGGTCAGAGGAGATTGGGTGGGTGGGGAGGTTTTGGGACCTTGACCCAGACGTGGGGAGGGGGTGGGGGGTTGGTTGTGTAGGTGTATTAGGTCAGAGGAGACCAGGGTTGGAGAGGTTCTGGGACCTTGACCCAGATGGGGTGAGGGCTGCTGGAAAGGGCCAGCCAGGAAGTGGCAGGTGAGGTGGTGGTGGTGGTCGGGGTAGGGGGGGAGGGGTGGTCAAATCCAGGACACCCCCCCCCCCCCCCCCCCCCCCCCCCCCCGCTTAAGCCAATCGGCCTGCTCACTCTGGGTCAGTGCGCGGCGCAAATGATCTGGCTCCCAAATGGCCTGGAGCAAATGGGTTAATCTGTGGCCGCTGTTCGGGGCTATCGCCCTCCATTACAGCCAGCGGCGCAGACGGCAGCCACTGGCCAGACACAACGCCCCTTTGCCTCTACCCATACCTCTCCTACAGCTGTAGGTGTGTGTATGTGTGTGTGTTTGTGTGTGTGTGTGTGTGTGTGTGTGTGTGTGTGTGTGTGTGTGTGTATGTGTGTGTGTTGTGTGTGTGTGTGTGTGTGTGTGTGTGTGTGTGTGTGTGTGTGTGTGTGTGTGTGTGACCGATCTGTGTGTCATTTCAAGAGAAACACAACCCTCTGTCAGTGGCTCAAGTACAGATTATTTTCACCTGTACAGAAACAGAAGCCCAAATTGTTTCTATCGCAATGCAAAAATTGAACCTTTACTGGTGTTGACTACTCTCCATTTCCCACTCCCTCTTTCCATCTATCTGTCTCAGTTGCTATCCCAAAATGGGAGAGGAGAGGAGAGGAAAGGAGAGGAGAGGAGAGGAGAGGAGAATAGGGGAGGAGAGGAGAGGAGAGGAGAGAGAGAGGAGAAGAAATGAGAAAAGAGAGGAGAGGAGAGAACAGGCAAGAGGTAGAAGAGGAGAGGACAAGAAGAGGAAAGGAGGAGAGGAGAGTAGGAGAAGAGGAGAGGAGAGGAGAGGAAAGGAGAGGAGAGGAGAGGAAGAGGAGAAGAAGAGGAGAAGAGAATAGGGGAGGAGGAGAGCAGAGAGAGAGGAGAAGAAATGAGAAAAGAGAGGAGAGGAGAGAACAGGCAAGAGGTAGAAGAGGAGAGGACAAGAAGAAGAAAGGAGGAGAGGAGGAGAGGAGAGGAGAGGATGGGGGGAAGAGGAAAGGAGGAGAGGAGAGTGAGAGGAAAGGAAAGGAGAGAGAGAAGAGAGGAAAAGAGAGGATAGAATAGGAGAATAGGGAAGGGGTAGAAGAGGAGAGGAGAGGAGAGGAGAGGAGAGGAGAGGAGAGGAGAGGAGAGGAGAGGAGAGGAGAGGAGAGGAGAGAGGGAGGAGAGGAGAGAGGGAGGACAGGAGAGGAGAGGAGAGGAGAGAGGGAGGAGAGGAGAGAGGGAGGACAGGAGAGGAGAGGAGAGGAGAGGAGAGAGGGAGGAGAAAGGGAGGAGTGGAGCACCATGCCGCAGGGCAGCAAGGGAGGGGCGGTCAGGGAGAGGAGAAGGGAGGGAGGAGAGGGGGGAGGAGGGGTGAAAACTGGCCAGCGCCCAGGTCTCTGGTTCTGGCTCGGGGCAGCAAAGTGTCCTGCCTAGGGGCGGCCAGGGGCCAGAGACCCACAGCTCCCTGCCCAGCACGCTACAGCACAGCACAGCACAGCATGGCGGGCGTACAGTACAGCACGGCACACGGCAGCCTGACCCGGCGGACCTCGGCCCAGTGGGGCCCTGCGGCGCGCCCTACCTGGAGGTCAAGGACACACTCACTTACACCAACAAGATGGAGGGTGGGGCGTTGAAGTGGAGAGTGGGGGTTGAAGGGGAGGGATGGGGTTGAAGGGAAAGGGGGGGGGTGGGGGTGCGATATATTCTCAATTGGAGACCTTGTGATGCTCTACAGTGCATCTACGTTTTATGATCACAATGGGCAGCTGTGGCCTTATGGTTAAGGAGATTATAAGTCGCTGTGGATAACAGCATTGGCTAAATTATATGTAATAATCTAATAATAATTATAATCTTTACTTGAATAGCACAATTGATCCAAGATGCAGCTCAAAGTGTTTCAACAGTTTGGCATGAAAAACACAAGACAACATTTCCAGCAGTCCGGTGGTGCCGTGTAGCAATGTCACAGAGCTAAAGGCTCTCCTCTGCACATAGATTGCCTACGCTGGTATGCTGTTTGCTTGCATTTGGGATAGGCCTTCGCCTCCTATGTGTTGCAGCGGTTGTTGTTTGGATAGTATCGACCTTGACAGCGTCCTTCAGATGATGTGATTCACCTTTAACTCACTGTCTCCTTCCCCACCCCCCAACACACCAGCCCAGCTCTCTCCCTCTCCCCCTCCTCCTCCCCCTCCTCCTGCTCCTCAGAGACAAAACACAGACCACAGCAGCGAAGGCATCTGCACCCAGGGGAACGCCCCAAACCACATTAACCACTAGAAAGCACTCGAAGAGCACAGACCTCCACCGAGGCATCCCAATGTCTCCCAATAACAAAGAATCCTTCCAAAACATTCCTGGATCCGGACGGCGATCCAGATCACCTCCAAATTCTGATGACTTTTTTATATATATTGGCCCATAATCTTCCTGGAAAAATTCAAGCAAATCTGTTAACAACTTTTTTTTTGCGTAAAGTTGTAAATTAACAAACAAACAACAGACAAACAGAGCAGTGCCAGCAAAAACAAAACCTCCTTGGTGGAGGTAAATACAACTCGATAACCAAATCGCACCGAGCGACTGTTAACAAAGAAAAAACAGATGGCCGAGATAGAGGGAGACAGACAGACAGACAGACAGACAGACAGACAGACAGACAGACAGACAGACCGACAGACAGACAGACAGACAGACGTGCAGTCGGCCATCAGGGCAGACTACACTCACTTCTGGCACCCAACAACAACACCACCACCAAACCAAAAAAAAAGTCAGAGTCCAGTCGAGCTGCGACATTATGATCCCCTGTCAGAGTGCTTTATGATGGGGGGACATAAATCAGCGGGCCCTTTCCTCATTGACCGGCTCCATGCGCCCGTGACGTGTGACTGGAGAGTGGCGGCTGGCGCGGGCGGCAGGCGGCCCTGCAGCCCTTCCACCGAGGAATGTAACTTCATGAAAGCATGTCCGTAATTGATTTAACTAGGAGACTGTGAAGGACTTATTACTCTGAAGAGATGAGATTGATGGAATTATGTTGTAGGGGTTGGGATACTTATTTATTGACCAGGGGAGAGAGAGAGGGGAGGGAGAGAGAGAGAGAGTGAGAGAGAGAGAAGGAAGGTGCAAAAAAGTGAGGGAGGCTTAAGAGTGAGTTGCAGAGATATAGCAAGGGAGACAGACAGAAAGAGAGGGAGCAAGAGAGAAAAAGAGAGAGACAGAGAGAGAGAGAGAGAGAGAGAGAGAGAGAGAGAGAGAGAGAGAGAGAGAGAGAGAGAGAGAGAAAGTAAAGGAGAGAGCTGGGGGAGTATAATGGGAGAGGTTGGCCCTTGGCCCCATCTCTGATTTGATAGCTCGGTAATGGAGACAGGAGACAGCGAGAGAGAGAGTGCAGAGAAAGAGAGAGAGAGACAGAGAGAGAGAGAGAGAGAGAAAGACAGAGAGAGAGAGCAGAGAAGGGAGGTACAAGGGGCAGCTGAGAAGGATGGAAGGGTGGAGGGGTCAATGGAGAAGAGTGGAGGAGCAGTGGAGGGGTGGAGGGGCAGGTGGAGGAGGTAGAGGGGTGGAGGGGCGGATGGAGAAGGTAGAAGGGTGGAGGGTGGAGGGGCGGATGGAGAAGGTAGAAGGGTGGAGGGGTGGAGGGGCGGATGGAGAAGGTAGAAGGGTAGAGGGGTGGAGGGGCGGATGGAGAAGGTAGAAGGGTGGAGGGTGGAGGTGCGGATGGAGAAGGTAGAAGGGTGGAGGGTGGAGGGGCGGATGGAGAAGGTAGAAGGGTGGAGGGTGGAGGGTGGAGGGGCGGATGGAGAAGGTAGAAGGGTGGAGGGTGGAGGGGCGGATGGAGAAGGTAGAAGGGTGGAGGGTGGAGGTGCGGATGGAGAAGGTAGAAGGGTGGAGGGTGGAGGTGCGGATGGAGAAGGGTGGAGGTCAGGGTCTGGCTGTGGCCTGTGACCACTGGCTAAGTGCAGGGCAGAGATGGAGGGGAGGGTAAAGAGCTAAGGCTCCATGGAGGGGAGGGTAAAGAGCTAAGGCTCCATGGAGGGGAGGGTAAAGAGCTAAGGCTCCATGGAGGGGAGGGTAAAGAGCTAAGGCCTGTGGCTCTGGGGAGAAATCAGACGCTGGCTCTGTCGGCCTCCCCCTCTATATACACTGCTCAAAACAATTAAGGGAGCAAACCCATTTTGACAAAATGTTCATATAAATTCAAGTTTACCTGAACTGTTTCTTTAGTTTTGACTAGCAGTGTGCTGAACCTTTTGTGCTCAAACATTGTAGCAGCAAGGCCCTGTATAAAGGCAAGGTGCCCACAGTTGTTTCACAGTTGAATTCTGTACCCCTAATGGCTAAAATGCGTGCAGTTTTGATTGTTATATGGCTGAGTTTGTTGTTCCTGGTTGTAAGCAATGCTGCCAGGCGCTATCTGGATCCAGCAGACGTGGCTAAAGCAGTGCAACTGTTGGAAGATCGGAACAATCAGAGGGAGGTCGCTCGTCACTTTGCTGTGTCACGCAGTGTGATAAGTCAGCTCTGGACACATTACCAGGATACTGGGGAATATTCCAGACCACCAGGGCATGGTCGAAACCGGTGTACAACAGCTCCACATATATTCTGCTTGCTCCCTTAATTGTTTTGAGTAGTGTATACATGGGCCACTAGAACATGCGGTTATCTCTAAAGCACAGCAGAACCCCTTCAGAGTCCACTCTGCCTGAAGAGCTGAGCCGACTGGGGGAACATCCCTTACCTCCATCGGGGCAGTTTATGCAAAAAGTCTTAATCAGAACAAGTGCACCAGCCAAGAGAGAGGATTTTTGTGGTGGTGGTGCGAGGGTCTCTGTACAACCCATCTCAATGGCCCCCTTGAGCTTCCCCAAGTGGCTTTTAGCTTCATAGCCTTGCTCTACCAATGAACATTAAGTCAATAAAAACATAAACTCAACCTAGGCTGAATGGAAAAAGGATAAATGTAAACCCTAAGGCCTCATTCACACCGCATTGTGTGTGGTGCGGGATGAGAGCTGTGTGGTAAGCGGCATTTCACGTGTGTGTGTGTATTCATACCAGGCATGTCTGCGGGGCAGTGTGCTAATGCCGCAGATGCCCCTTGCCTCCCGCACAGAAAAATAGACCAGGTTTTTATTTTCTAGTCATAGCACAGTGGCTGCGTGGTTGAGTCGCTTTAACACACACATGTACCGCGTGCACAGTCTAATCTGTTAACCTGCATTCTAAACAAAAACGAACACAAACCTCGCACACACTGCAAACACACAGGTTTTGGTGTGAATAAGGCTTTAACCTCAGCAAATGTTTATAGAATGTCATTGCGAGGGATGTAGCTGCAGATGTGGTTCTCTAATGTACAGTTGTGCAGTGGTAGTGGTAGTGGTGGTGGTGGTGGTGGTAGTGTGTTCCACTCACAGTTTCTTGGCTTTGAACTCCTCAGCGAACTCCCTCACGCTCCTCAGGGAGGCGAGGTCCAACATCATGGCCTCCACACGAGCCTTCCGCTGTACACAGGACACACAGAGAATGCACACACACATCAAAGTCATGCAAGACACACAATATAGCACAAACAGCAAAAGAACTAAATAAAAGAACAATTGCACTTCATCAGTAATCACCTAGTGTTAACACTTTCTATGAAGCTTGTATTCACAAGCCTCTATAAACACATTTATAATGCCTTCATAAAGCTTAATAATGCTTGAAATTAGTATTCATAACTATTTATACGTACTCATCACTGCACTCAGGCAAGTGAAGCTTTATAACCAAGAAAGCTCTTCGTCACTTGATGTTGGAATAGGGCTTATGACATAGCATTATACAGTCATGGAGTCAGGAGTACAGTCAAGGGTACATGTAAATGGTGAGGTGGATGCACGGTGCAACACCAGATATTTTAAACAGACATGCAAAACATGTTTGAACAGTCCCAGTGCATTTTCATGGTCTCTATTGCACATATAGATGCCATAGTGTGATTCTGGAATGTTAGAAATTGTGTTTAGTACATAAATTCTACCATAGAGTGAATAAACTATATTGACAGGTGAAGAAACTCTGTTGAGAGGTGGATAAACTCTTTTTCTGAAATCTTCGCGGTGGGTAAACTCTGTTTACTTGCGTTTATCCTCTACTACAACCCTGATCCCCTGCCTCTATGCTTTGGCCTCCAGTGCCTCAGTATAGGCACCCCGAGGCCTACCTGAAGCCTGAGGCTCTCTCTCGCAGACGTCCATTATGGCACGGAAAAGCCTCGCGAGCTAAATTATGCATGAAAAAAAAACACACAGTCCAAACCCACGATAATAGGCCACTCAGCATCAGCTCCTAGGTTTACCTTTGATCACCACGTGTCGCAATCAATATTCACAAAGGCAGATAAATCACGGGGAGAGGCCCAGTCATACAGTCCATGGTCACAGGTCAATGGCAGGCCTCATGAGGGCTGGACAGCAGGCCGACGATAAGTCATAGTGCCCCTGATCAGTCATACCTGCTCCACATTCATTTATCAATCGCTCATTTGACTGGTTTATGACAAAGAAATCTTAGTCTATTATGAACATAAAACACAGTTATGATTATTAAAACTTACGATTATTAAAACGGAACTAAGAGGGAGAGAGAGTGTGTCTATGTGTGTGTGTGTGTGTGTGTGTGTGTGTGTGTGTGTGTGTGTGTGTGTGTGTGTGTGTGTGTGTGTGTGTGTGTGTGTGTGTGTGTGTGTCTATGTGTGTGTGTGTGTGTGTGTGTGTCGTGCACAAAGTGCCCACAATGTACAAATGTAATTGGGCTGAAAGCTCTGTGGTCCACTGGTAGTGATGTGTGTGTGTTTTTTAACGACAGCTGTGAGTGTTAGTAAAGACGGTATAGCCCAACATCACTTATTAGGGAGTTTTGTTGATGAACGGCCAAATAAAAATGGGGAACTTTATTAAAAATCCGGGCGGTGTGCAAAGGGGATGCGAGGGAGCGGACAGCTACAGCTACAGCTACAGCTACAACGGCGCGGGGTGCTCTACGCGCGGCCTCGGCCTTCGCCAGGTTGGCAGAAAGCCCGTCTCATTACGGCGGGGAGGGGGCCAGACCGCCACTGTGGTGCCTCTCTCAGCCAGCGGTGCTGATGAACCTGTCCTCTGGCCAGCGAGTTATGAGTTTAATATGGGGGCCCCGCCGGCCCCTCGCAGGTCCGCTCCGCTCCTTACAGCACAGCACAGCACACCAGCAGCAGCAGCAGCCACGCGCACGGGGACTCTGTCCTTAATTAGAGATGTAGAGCATGGGGGGCCCCACGTGGCTGCATTAATGAATACACAAATGTACCTATTTCTGTGTGTGTTTGCAAATTTGTGTGTATATGTGTGTATGTGTGTATGTACAGTGTATGTGAATGTGTATGTGTGTGTGTGTATGTGTGCAAATTTGTGTGTGTGTGTTTCCGAATGTGTGTGTGTGTGTGTGTTTGCGAATGTTTGTGTGTTTGCGAATGTGTATGTGTGTGTGTTTGAGTATGTGTGTGTGTGCACGAATGTGTGTATGTGAGTGTGAGTGTGAGTGTGAGTGTGAGTGTGTGTGTGTGTGTGTGTGTGTGTGTGTGTGTGTGTGTGTGTGTGTGTGTGTGTGTGTGTGTGTGCGCAAGAGGAGGAAGGGGGGGGGGGGGCAAACAAGGGATGGGGGGTGGCGAGGGAGAAAAGAAGCTGACAAACTGAATGGGAGATGGTGATTCATCGCCTCATCAATTCATCAGCTCATTTTCAGCTCAGCTGCTGAACTGCTGACACCAGGGCACTGAAATGGACCCTTCTCAAATAAAAAAAGATCCCACTGTGTCTCCTGTTTGTTAAAAAATAATAAATAAATAAACTAATATGGCTTTAATTACAATTTGCCTTTATATCAGAGGTCGCCCTTGAGTGGGATCAGGTATAGGGGAACACAGAACAGAGGAGAGAGGGGGAAAGAGATGATTGAAAACAGGGTTGTTTACATAGTGGAAAAAGTATATACCTAAACATTTGCATTCTTAATGACCATTTATTCAAACATTTCATAACAATATTTACTACCACAAAGCTGTTGATCAAAATTACTATTTCTATATTAGGAAGACTTTCTTCCAAGTCTTACTTTATTTTTGCCTCAGAACTGTGCTCCTTATACCCATTTTCTTTCTTTTCATTCTTAAAATTGTCTTGCACTATTATTTACTTATTCTATGTTGTAAATATTCATCTTACATGTTTGCACTGGAGACGAAGTTGCTTTCAATCTCACTGTTCAGGTGTATAGTGACAATAAAAGGCATTCTATTCTATTCTATTCTATTCCATTCTATTCTATTCTATTCTATTCTATTCTATTCTATTCTATTCTATTCCATTCTATTCCATTCTATTCCATTCTATTCTATTTTATTCTATTCTATTCTATTCTATTCTACTTTATAGATGTCCTTGATCAAGACCTCTAGCCACAATGCTCCAGGGCGACTGTCCCTGCATCTACTTCAAGACATACCTACTGTAAGTCACTCCTTTTGCCTTTTGCCGATGCCTTTTATCTGCACACTGTATAAGCACTACATACACAGGCTTATTTTTATGTCTCAATCTGTCCACTCAAACTCAGAAGTTACCAGAAGTCACCATTTATTTTCAAAGGTCGCCTGGTATAGTTGGGTTAATACGTTTCTCAGGTGACAGCACCACTGCAAAACATTCCAAGGTGAGCCACCGCTATGTGTATATGCTTGCTTGTGTGTGTGGGATGTGATGAGGTAAACTTTCCTTTACTGCTATAATGTGTGTAAATGTTTGTGTGTGGGCATGTGTGTGTGTGTGTGTGTGTGTGTATATACTTCAGTCTGTACCATCTCAGTAAACTCTACTCTCTCACAGAGAAAGACAAAGAACAAGGAGCCGAAACACAGAGACATGTGCATGTTCAAGACAGCCTGGCACTGGACATGAACCGCATGACAGAGAGCGCTAGCTGTAGCTGCTGGAGATTCGACAGCCGTCGGGTCCGGATGCCCCCCCCCGCTGCTTTACCCGCGATTCACACGAGGCTCTCGGCTACGAGTGGGCACCACAACAGCAACAGATAATTGTCATATTAGATTGATTGCACGAGGGGACGACACGACTGCGGTACAGCAGCGTTCTGGTATTGTTCCGGTACGCAGCCGAAACACAGCTGAAATGAGATGAGCGGGCTGAGTCTGTCAGGTGTGCCCACACTGTCACACTGTCTGTGACGAGGACGGAGAAACCAGAGGCTCCATGCCCACGCTCCATCTCCACTCTTACTTTCTCACTACCAGAGCCGCAAGTGCACTGCAAGTTAGTTGCGCAACAATTCTTGCAAAAAAAAAGGCATGCAGATTTAAATATGCAGAGGACTGATTTGACAGGCTATAATCCCTAAATTGTGGTTGTGCTGGAAAACAAACTCAAGTTTACAGATATATGGGCATATATACGTATAGTCCATTTCAAGAACACAATCAATAACAAAGCTCGGGCATTCCCAAAGGATTTCCAGTGATGTAGGAATCATAGATAGGAAACTAGAAAGCAACACTGAACTAGCGGTGATAGTTTAGTGTAAACGAAAATAACCTGTCAGTTATCAGGAAAGATTGGACTTGCACTAGATCTCAGAGTAGTTTTAATAGTTTAATTTAATAAACAACAAATCCCAAAGGTTCTTGTTTCACAAAAAGCAGCAAATCAAAAAAGTTCTTTCAAAAAGGTAAAAACAGATAGAAGAACAAAGAGCAGAGCAAGAAGACAAACTTAAACCAGCTCGTATTTTCTAAGTAATCCCAGGAAGGATAATACGAGACAAGAACTTGACGCTCTTTACAGCACAGTCTGTAACAATACTTTTCCCTCTGATTTTAAAACTTGCAAGGTATCCCTTTAAACAATATAAAACAAAAACAATGAACATTCTATTTTATTCCCAAAATACTCCTGCTATATCTTTACATTGTTAAACCCAGAAACCTTTTGGGAACGAATTATGTCATAAATCGAACTCTCTTGAAACGGTCTATAAAAGTCTTGGGTTACTAGCTTGAAGCTGCCATTGTTTTGGATCAATATTTCTTCTGTGAGTTATGCATGTCAAACGGTTCTAGACTACAGTTCTATATTACATATAATCATAGTATTATACATGTCTAATTTTCAACATACAAGTTTGCTTTTTTTCCGGCAAGCCCTCTTGTGTTTTATCATTTATCCTGCGAATTCGGTTACGTGTGTAAATATTTAAAAGTGAATATTTTAACATACAAAAGAGATTTGCTTTGCTTTATTCTGTACAAAGCAAACAAAGAATCAAATTAAGTTATTACATCATGTTTACAAGTACCCGCATTTGGTAGTTTATTTACCAATCTGTTTTACACACTGAAGTGTGTGTGTGTGTGTGAGAGAGAGAGAGAGAGAGAGAGAGAGAGAAATAAAGAGAGAGAGAGAGAGAGAGAGAGAGAGAAAGACAGAGAGACTGTGTCTGAGTGGGGAACGAGCAAGGAAATGAATAAACAATCCGACACTATAAAGAGATCTCACTAAAGAACTACATTACATTATGTTGCATTAGTAAATAACGAAATTACGTTAACAGTCCTAAACTTAGCCACCAACCCTCACAATATCGATACACAGGTTTAAAGGTTAAAAGTACACATAATACAGGCCGCTACCATGTCACTCTCTCCAGTTTTGTATTCGGTACACAGGTAATCAACAAGAGTGAAAGAGCAGACAGAAAAAGAGTGAGGGAGAGCGAGAGAGAAAGTACAGGGAAAACAGAGAGAGAGAGAGAGAGAGAGGGAGAGCAAGAGCGATGGCCTGGCAGAGACGGATTGCCTCTGTCTCCCTAAACAGCACTCATCCACTGGGGCCGAGTGTGATAGGGACCTTGTCAACCCGAGCAGCCACCCCCATAAAGCAGCTAAATCACGGGCAGCAGCGCCATAGGACATTTCCATATGACTGCTATGCACATGTGGCTCGCTGGGTTGCTGCTGCTGCTGCTGCTGCTGACGGGCTTGCAGTGGCATGAAGCGAGAGAGACATGGCCCTGTGTGTGTGTGTGTGTGTGTGTGTGTGTGTGTGTGTGTGTGTGTGTGTGTGTGTGTGTGTGTGTGTGTGTGCACAGCAGATAAATGGGCCGTGGGAACCCATCCTTCATGACAGCTGAGAGACACGTTCCTGGGTTTTCTTTCTCTCACTCTCCCTTCCTCTGCGGGATTGGGAATCTCAAACGTTGTTTTTCTTTTTTTCTTTTTTTTCCCCCCAAATCCTGATACACTGTTCCTGGGTGTCCCTCAGGAATGCTGTCAATTCCCGTCACCCGGGGAAACAGGTTTCATTCCTCACTTCCCGCCTCTCTGTCATCCATTTGTTATGTCTGATATCTATTCCAGAACATCGTTCTGCCGTGTCTGTGTTTCAGGCCGGTGGCCACGTGTGACACTCATAACTCTCAGAGACATTCATAATCCAGAAACTAGCAGATGACTGTCTTACGTCTCTGATTCTGACTGCCTAAATATCTCCAAAACTCTGTGGGAGACCCTCTTCATTCTGTTTATGGACACGAGGAGCCTGCCTCTTGTTTGCCTGCTTCTGCAGAGGCTCAAGGTTAAATATATGACGATATGACCTCGAGCATCATCATTGC
>CM050208.1:23672500-23685000 GCA_027475355.1 Coilia nasus
TACAATGTATGTACATGAAACAGCATGTAACATTGTGTTCTTATACTGTACGTACCCAACACCAACCCTAAACCTAACCCTTACCCTAACCATAAGGTACAGTGTAAGTACATCATGTCACATGTTGTTACACTCTTCGTTACACTGTACTTTATGCTGTAGGTGCACTGTAAACAGTGATCTTTAAAGTAAAGTGTAACCTGTATGACTGTAAAATTTCCCACAATGCAGTTCCCATCAGCACATATCTGAATATCTGCCCCCGCACCTGCTCCCCCTTGGCCCATCTCTTCCTTTGGCTCTGACCAGGCTTCCTGAGAACGAGAGTAATTACAACCTGCCTGGAACAAGAGGGAGGGTGGTTATGGTAATTAACAGATAAGGCATCACCTTGTTCAATTAAGGACAATAAGAGGGTTAAAGGAGTCTTTTGATCTCCATTATCTCCACAGTCATCAACAGCTGATTCTCTGTTCCCTGGGTCCAATACACCTGAGTCTGACTGCTGAGTGTTTTAGATGTCTTTTATAAATAGTCTACCGTGAAGGCCCCACACCAATCACAGCATAAGCTAAGATGTGCGCAGGTGCCGCTGTGTTTGCACCACCAGGGGAGGGAGGGAAGGAGGTAGAGAGACAGAGAGAGAGAGAGAGAGAGAGGGAGAGAGAGGGAGTGGTAGAGAGAGAGGAAAGAGACAGGAAAGGGAGGGAGATGTATGAGAAACAGCAGCCCAGAGGCCATATCGGGACAAGAAGAAAATAAATGAAGGAGACACCTCAGTGAAAAGAAAAAAACAATGAAAGAGAGAGAGAGAGACAGAGAGAGAGAGAGAGAGAGAGAGAGAGACAGAGAGACAGAGAGACAGAGAGAGGGGAGCGAGGAGGTGACCCTCCTCTCTCTGTCTCTCTCTCTCTCGATGCTCATTACGGGGCCATTACAGTGCGAGAGGCGTCGTGTGCTCCTTACATCATCTCATCATTAGCTGGTGTGAAAGAGGCCTTTCTCTCTCCTCCCGGCTCTAATTAGCCACCCCGGTCCTCACGCCCCAATCTCCCGGTCCCCATTATTCCAGGCAAATAATGGCAATTATGGATCATGTACAATAGAACAGTAACATATGCTAATGTATTAAACGCATAAAGGAGCTATTAAAAATCACTGAAAGATTTAAAAAAAAAAAAATGGTGACAGAAAAAATACAAAATACACTCTGTAGTGGTTTCAGCTATTATGTGACTTATATTAAGGCTACTGTCTACAAACCCAGCTTGTCTACAGGCAAAGCTACACCAATTTCTTTAATCATCGCAAAGTCAAAAGGTAGGCCGGTAGAGTTGGACACTTGGAAACAGAATATTACAGCACACTGCACTGACCTCTCCTGTTCCTGCAAAAGGGACACACAAGAGAGAGAGAGAGAGAGACAGAGAGATACAGAGTGAGAACTAGAGAGAGAGACAGAGAGAAGAAAGAAAGAAAGAAAGAAAGAAAGAAAGAAAGAAAGAAAGAAAGAAAGAAAGAAAGAAAGAAAGAAAGAAAGAAAGAGAAAGAAAGAAAGAAAGAGAGAGAGACTGTAAGCAGAGGAGGGGGAGCCCTTTGCAGCTACAGTCCTTACTTTTACAGTCTTCACATCACAGCAGCCCAGGCTTATTGTGAGAGAGGACACAACAGCACATGTGTTGATTTCTATGGCAAACAGTCAGACACGGATATGACCACTCGGTCACGAATATGACCACTCGGTCACGCATATGACCACTTGTGAAGTGCTGGACAGAGTAGGCACCATACACCCCAGGACGGATGAAAGTGGGAAAAGAAGGGAAGGGACGTCACAGGCAGTGACGGGCAGGGAACAAAGTGCCCCGGGGCATCCTCATCACGCATGTTCTTCATGCCATCACAGCCACGCATGTGTAATGATGGAGTTCACGTAGCCGCCTAATATGGTTACCGGCTGAACCGCGACAGGGCCAAAGGTCATCCGGTTCCCGGCTGTCAGCGGGAGCGCTGCTTGACAGGAAATAAATGATGCGTTATAAACAAATTGGGTTATTGCTTTAATTCATGCAGCCTAATTGGATTTGTCAGGAGCGGGACTCGTTTGGAGAGTGGAACGGCAGAGCAGGAGGCGAGAGACCGTCAGGCAACGGGGAGGGGACAGGGGACATTGGCGGGACACACACCCTGTGTCTGAGCGAGGCCGTACCTGTAACCGCATTACGGAACGAGGGCCGGACAGCCGGACAGAACTCCTTCGCCCCGACCACGGTAATGAGCTCTGCTCCCAAAGTTCATCAACGCTCGCCATCTCTACGTCAGCAAATCAAATAAGTCTTGCCGTAAATCGAGTTTGACTGGGCTGATGGCTCTATTTGTGTGACGAGGACTTCGTGCACAAACTAGAAATAGCCAGAGAAATGGACTGAACTGTGGGATAAGTGACAGAAGAGAGGAAGGGAGAGAGAAGAGAAGAGAGGAGGGAAGATGAAGAGAGGGCAGGGCGTGGATGGAGGAGAGCAGAGACCCACGAGGCAGTGAACCAAGCATATAGTCTAACACAGAGAGTGAGAAGGAGTGAAGGAGGGAGAGATAAAGTTTAAAAACATCTCAAGTTGAGGTGGCGAGGTGGACATAATATGCCATAACTTTGCTTTAAAACATGACATAATAATAATCCATCCATGAATGATCCACAATTCATCTGCCAGCAAATTTACACAGACACATCACGTAAATACAGGCAACATGGTCGAGTTGTACTGATGGCAAAATGATGGCAATTACCCAGACAATTTATGCAGTCTATCCCCCAACAATGCTTTAATAACAGTGATCCTCATCAGTTGAAGGGGGGAGGGGGAGTTCCTGTGCACTAGTATGCCATGACCTTGGTCTCCCAGTGAACTTACAGTAAATCCACCGTCTGCTTGTGAGTACAGTAATCCGGGTCAGGGCCCCGTTTGTATAGGCTGCGTACGGTGGTATTTACGGTTTTACGGCCCCGACAAGCAATGGGGGGGGACGCGGAGCAAAGCCATCTAAAGAACAAACAGGCTGAAAACGTTGCCGTAAAGAGTTGGGCTCCGTGGCGCAGATTACAGGAAACAACCCACATTTTCCTCGTTAAGTTATAGGTGGGGAGCGCTCTAAAGCATGAAATTACCCCCGGGTCTCCCTCTCCAAATAACCTGGTTTGCAAACAAATGATCCATGCACACGCAGTAAAATATAGATTATTAAAATAATAGGAGGGATTGAAATTTGCTGCTGCCAAAAAAAAAAAACTATTCAGCATACGCGGCGCAATTATGCCACTCCTTGAACACCTTCCACACCTCCGTCTCTCTGCGCTGCACTGCGCTCCCTCCATCCCTCCATCCCTCCATCAGCCCTCCCACGTGTGCCTGGCTTAAAAAGAAAAACAGCAAAGAGCCATGTGGGCACAAGCGTATAGATTTCTAATACAAGGACTTATCAAGGCTATCAACTATGGCATCCTATAAGGGATCGATGCAGTGAGCTACGATGTGGAAAACAGATTTGTTTTTTACACATAGTTTATCCCAAATTATCTCCTCTATGTTTTTTTCCTGTTTTGCTTAAAAAAATGTGTGATGAATGAAAGCAGAAACAGCCCCAAATCTGTTTCCACACTGATTCTTCAAAATGAGCACTTTGCACCTTAAGCTTTCAAGCACAGACTACACAAGGGCCACAGGACACAATGCCCCCTGTGCTCCCATGACACACAAGCACTTCTCTCTCTCTCTCTCTCTCTCTCTCTCCCTTTCTCTCTCTCTGTCTCTCTGTCTCTCTGTCTCTCTGTCTCTCTCTCTTTCTTTCTCTCTATCTGTCCTCTCAAGTTTCCCCCCTTTTTTCATTTTTTCATTTAATCTGCCCATAGATATCCATGTCATGATTCCCATACACTGCTACATTGTCTCCCACCCTGTCCTCCTCTCCCAGGCAAAAGAGAGGCATCTGAACTCTGAAGCCAGCCAGACTAAAGAGCCTCTCTTTCTCTCACGGCCCAGGCCTCCCCAGACAGCCAGACAGCCAGCCTGCAGACTTCAGGCCAGCCCTGCCTGCCCGGGCCCCGCATTACCTGAGAGTTATGGGCCGCATTTGCCATGCAGAGTGGCTCTTCAGAGGGTTGCCCAACCTCCGCTCCACTGGCCCCTGCCACCACCCCGTACAGTAAGCACAGAGAAGGGGGCCGCGCAGGGCAATCAGAGAGATTTACTCGCCAGCGCGGTACCTTCCGGAGATGCGCGCCGGGGGCCGAGAGAGGCCATTCGCCGCCCTCTCCGCATCCACACAAAGACACATCAGGGCCCCATTCCATTCCGCCAGCAGCGGCAGCCGGCAAACGGCGAGCAATTTAACGGCGTCGGTGTGAGAAGTACAGCAATGAGGAAGAGGGTCTGGGGGTGGATAAGCGAGAGGGGGCGATGGCCGACGGCAGAGAGAGCAGATGAGACTTGAGCACTGAAGAGGACAACTAGTGAGTCAGTTTAAACATAGGATCCAAGAGCTTTCCCCTGCGGAGGAAGAGAGGAGAGGAGAGGAGGAGAGAAAGAGGGATGGAAGGATAAAAGGGTAGAGCAAAAGCACAGGCAGTGAGAAGAGAAGTCAGAAAAGGAGAAACTGTAAAGCTGGGAGAGAGAGAGAGAGTCAGAGAGAGAGAAGCGGAGGTTCCAGCTGTCGGTCGGGGGTTCTCTGCGTTCAAATGACTTTGGCGAAGTGAAATTAATCACGGCGGCCTAAGAGCCGGTCGTGTCGAGTGTAGTGTTTCAGCGTGCGAGCACGGGGCAGCGCGGTGCGATGCGGTACAGCACAGCACAACGCAGCGCAGCGGCAAGCATACTGCTGATTCTTTCGAAAGAAAGAGAGACGTCCGAGTGTCCATAGGTCTGTGTTTCACAAGGGTCACCGTCTCTTCTGGAAACACAGAGTAAGCACTGACTCGGGGAAATTCTGGCCAGACCTTGGGGAAATAATCAAGCCATGATGGCTTACACTGTAAAAAATATATTTAAATAAATACAGTCTGCCTCCATAAGAAAACCTACACATAATCAATATTAAAAATGCCATTAAAACAATATTTTTTAAAAAAAGAATCACAAATCACAACCTTGCAGAAAGGGAAAAACAAATGCATAAAAACTTTATGGGGCTTTACATCATAAGATACACCCATTGTAATGGGAAGTGGTGGAAAAATAAACAAAATAAAAAAAAGTGAATGTAAAAAAAAAAAAAACACAAAAAAACAGACAGAGGGATTTGCGATACGAGGGAATCAGATATTAGCAGGGAAAAAAAAATCTCGTCTCCGAAACATTAATCAAACTCTTCACCTAGTGGGCAGCCATATGGTGGAACAGCATGCGGATCACGCAAACTTGCTGATCCTCAGTAACGGGGTGCAATTAATTCCGCTGGCTGCATCCATCTCAACCTAACATTTAGACGCGCCGGGAGGAGGAGGCGAGGAGGAGGAGGAGGAGGAAGAGGAGGAGGTGAGGTGAGGTGCCGGCACGCTCGGCTCCAAAAACAGAGGGATCAGAAAGAAAGAAAGAGAGAAAGAGAGAGTGATGAATGTGGTCAAGATCTGAGCCCTGAGCTCAACAAGGATGGGGGGATTGGGAGTAGTATGGTCAAGGTATGAAAGAGAGAGAGAGAGACACAGAGAGAGAGAGAGAGAGAGAGAGAGAGTGAGAGAACGGCTATCGGTTGAGGCCTCAGTAGGTTTAGCTCCACCAAGGCCCCTCTTCAAAAACAAGCCTCAAAGACCTGCTTTTACACTCTTTCCCTCAACAATCATGACTGCAGTAAAACCATCACAGAACCACAAAAAAAACATTGCACACAACCGAAAAGTGTGCTTTTTTACATTTTGACAAAGGCCAATCGTGTTTAGAGGTCTCAACTTCCCAGTGGCCACTGCTGTATCGTACTGTGGTTTAATATTGTCCTGGTAATGAGATGCCATTAGGCAATTATGTACGTCTCAGATATTTATTTGACTGAGCCAGACAAATTAGCCCCTTCCCCTAACCCCTATACCCCAGATGGCTGAAGGCCACACTTAGGAATTCCTCGTCCGATCTGCTGTTCTGCCACAAAATTTAGCTTCCTTTTAACCGTGTTATAACAAAGCCAGGCCCTCTCAGACCTAACCTGGGCTGTCTGAGGGCAGAAAATGAGCTGGTGCAGCTGGGCTATTCCCTGGACCCTGGCCGCTGATCCTCCTGGCCCATACCAATATCCAAAACGACTTTGGGGATGTTTGCTTCATTACATGCCTCTCCTCCTCCTCCTGCTGCTACTCCTCCTCCTCCTCCCCCTCCACCTCCTCCTCCGTAGCCGTATCCTCATTGTGCATTTCGGCCTTGTGCTTTATGGCCCTGCTGGGACTCCGTTAATGAGAGGAACTCCACGTCTCTCAACTTCCTGTCTGGTCAGGTCGGCATTTCTTTACTTCTGCCTGTGATGAGACTAAACCTGATAATGAGCTGCATTCATCATGCGCATGGACAACACACACACACACACACACACACACACACACACACACACACACACTTTTGCTTTGTACATCCAAATACACTAAAAGACCAGACCAGCTCTCCTCAAAAACCTCATCATGCACACGCCTTTCAGACACTTAGTGTCCATAGACAGAACTTGTGCTACAGCAATAAAAATCTATAAAAATGCTTCTTATATTCTGTCCATCTGGTTGACCGGACTGCTCAGGGAGAAGAGCTGGTTCTGGAACTGACAGCTTGCGACCAGTGGGCTTGTTTGAGCGACGGCACTCGGTTCCCATCGTCCGTTCCGTGAGCGTCTCATTCTCTTTTCTTTATGGAGACCTTAAATAGGATCCCGTCCACTCGCGGTGGTCAATACAATATTTCACTGGCGTCATTAGTGACTTATCACTGGTAGGCCTCATTAACATTAACCTAGAGCCATAATATTTTTGCAGCACGGCCACTGCGATGCCCCACCGCCGTCAGCCCGGCCTTCTTTATGGCGCCAATCCGTCTCTGTCGCGTGGGGATTTATTGGGGGGGGGGGAGGCTGGGATGGCCTGGGCTGGGCTGGGCTAGGCTGGGTGGGGCCGGGGTGATGGGGTGGCACTGCAGGGGCCAGCCTGGAGCGCATGCACCCAACTCAGGGCCTCAACACTGCTCCATAAGTGTAAGCGTGTTGTTGAGTAATTTTTTTAGAAAGACACTATATATTTGTATGTGTGTGCATGTGTGTGTGTGTGTGTGTGTGTGTGTGTGTGTGTGTGTGTGTGTGTGTGTGTGTGTGTGTGTGTGTGTGTGTGTGTTGGAACATTCAGAAGATTTTATTCCTAATGAATATTAACGTGTAATGTGGAATCAAGTAAAGTAGGCTATAACATGAGTGTGTGTGTGTGTGTGTGTGTGTGTGTGTGTGTGTGTGTGTGTGTGTGTGTGTGTGTGTGTGTGTGTGTGTGTGCGTTGCAACATTCAGAAGACTTTATTCCTATGAATATTAACTTGTAATGTGGAATCAAATAAAGTAGGCTATAACATGTGGGTGTGTGTGTGTGCGTGTGTGCATGTGTGTGTGCATCATCTGCAAACTGCAGTCCTCATAGGCAGGATGTACTTCAATAAGAGTGCCTCCATGAGTGCCACCTACTTCCTGCTCCAGTCCCCACTGCTCCCCTCTGCACCAGGACCCCCTTCCACCCCCAACCGCCTCCTCCACCCGGTCCCACCATCTCCTCAGCTCCACCCCCATGCAAAGCAGACACCACTCCCAGACAGCCCTACCTGTGCCAGGCCATGGCCCACTGCCCTCCAGGGCCAGCCTGTCCCCCATCAATCAGCTCTTGGTACCTGGTTTATGCACTGAGAGTGAGAAGCAGGCCCAATGTTATTCTATATGGTGGAAAAGAGAGAGAGAGAGAGAGAGAGAGAGAGAGAGAAGAGGAATATATAGACAGAGGAGAGGCAAAGAAAAGAGAGATTGAAACAGAAAAACAGAGGCAGACCAATAGAGAGACCTAGTGTGTGTGTGTGTGTGTGTGTGTGTGTGTGTGTGTGTGTGTGTGTGTGTGAGAGAGAGAGAGAGAGAGAGAGAGAGAGAGAGAGAGAGGGAAAGAAAGAGAGAGCAAGAGAAGAAAAGAAAGAAAGAGTGAGAGAGAGAGAAAGCGGGCGGGTGGTGGCCATCATTAATCAATATGTTGGGCTTTATTTGTGATAATTCATCATGACACAATATTAATGGGCCACTGTGCCCTTCAGAGGTGACGCTCATGCAAATGAGAGGAAGAAGCAATTAACTTTAGAGCGACGCACAGATGATTATAAATGACAAGGATATGTCAATTACCGCTCCCAATAAAGAGAGACAGGGCTAGGAGGGCCATCCATCCACTTTATATCCCCTCTCTGGCACAGACAGGTTATGGCCGTCTGTGTACACACACCCACACCCACACACACACACACCTAAAACAACACTTGCCTTTACACTAACGTACCCCTCTCTCATCAATGCCAGGAAAAGCACTGGTGCAAAAATGCACACACACACACACACACAAACGTGTGTCTGTTTGTGTCTGTGTGTGTGCCTAAAACAACACATGCTTTTCCATAAGCACACCCCTCAATCATAAATATTTCACACACACACACACACACACACATTCATTTACTCTTACAAGTGTGTGTGTGGTGTGTAAGTATATGCCTGACACATTTGCCATTACATAAGCACTCCCCTCGATCATAAATACTTCACACACGCACACACACTAACCATAAACTGCATATGTATCCACAACCCCCTCCATCATGAGAACTGACAAGTCTGAAGTCAACAGGCAGGAGGAGACGGCCTTGATGCTAGTGCTTTCAGGAAGAGGTCGGCCAGGTTTCCTTCCACTGCACGTCCGAAATTCAGTAAGAAATTTGTGAGGTGATCGCATATGGTCACTGTACGGAAATGTATAAATTACCGGACAAGCTAAGACACACTGCCACAGCACCCTACAGTCTCTCCAAAAATCTACCATATGTAAGTTCAATTTTTTAAGGCATACAATGTACGTATCGCACCGCAACAAACTAGACAATGAGGGGCTTAGGACCTAGCCTGGTAAACCCGCCCCTCGTACTTCATTTCATTTTGTACAGAGGGTCTGGACCGGAATCTCTTCAGGATCATTGAGCAAGTCCCAGCAAGACCGATCCAATCAGCGAACAGAGGGTGTGTTCGTTAGCCGTGACGTTGACCTTGTGTGCTACATTTGAATTGTAGTGCATAGGTAGGCTAATTGCATACGTGACGACCAGGCGTTAGCGATTGGGTAAAGGCAGAGGCACTTTTTTAAACCTCAGCAGAGTCCACACCTCCAACAAATCGTTTCTGACGGTGTCTGTTCCAGACCCTCTGCACGAAATGAAATGAATAGAAATGTAAGGCAGACAAACGTAGGTGAAAGTCAGTGGAAACCCAACATAAGCCTCTTCTCAATGCTTATCTACAGTAGGAGGTAAGACAGAGTCTCTTTATACACTAGCATAGCCCTTAATTAAAAATATACACATACACATAACTGAGTAATTTCTGTGCGTGTGTGTGTGTGTGTGGGCCAGGGGGTGTTTTTGTTATTTTCATAATGTAAAATTCCATCTTTCATCTAAAAGGCTGTGTGTGTGTGTTTTTGTTTATGTGTGTGTGTATCTGTGTGTGTGTGTGCGTGTGTGTGTTTGTTTATGTGTGTGTGTATGTGTATCTGTGTGTGTGTGTGTGTGCGTGTGTGTCACACTGAAACCCATCATCAGTCCTCACAGGAGGAGGTCACACTGAGTCTGGTCTCAATGCTGCAACAACACACTCAACCCCAACCCCAGGCCCACATTTTATTGACCAAGGCCATTAAGCAATGTCTGTCAGTGTTGTGTTATTTCTCTTGGCTGTGTGTGTGTGTGTTTGTGTGTGTGTGTTTGTGTGTGTGTGTGTGTGTGTGTGTGTGTGTGTGTTTTTTTGTTTGTGTGTGTGTGTGTGTGTGTGTGTGTGTGTGTGTGTGTGTGTGTGTATGTGTGTGTGTGTGTGTGTGTGTGTGTGTGTGTTGCACAGGCTGTTAGTGTGCAGTGATATGATTGGCCCTGGCAGAGAAATGACCCTCACTGCTCATGAAGTGGTCATAATTTTCACTGTCACTTTGCATTACCGTGCACATTACTTCACTGTTCACAAAACATCTCCTTCTCCCACTCTCTCTCTCTCTCTATCAGACACACACACTCTTACTCTCTTTTGGCAAGTTCTCTCCATCAAAGTTACACAAACACACACACACACACACAAAGATAAATGCATCAAAAACCATATCTCCTCTCTTCCCCCTCTTTATCAATCCACTGTGTTTCTCTCTCTCTCTTACTCCCTTACTCCATCTCTACCTTTCTCTTTCTCCATTTCTTTTTCTGTGCATCTCTCTTTCTGCCTGTTTCTCTTCATCTCTCTCTCTCTATCCATCCATCTCTCTCTCTTCATCGCTCTCTCTCTCTCTCTATCCATCTCTCTCTCCATCTGCCCCCACAGAGTGATGATGAATGGGGCTACATGGGGAGTCTGGAGCTGTGGGCCTGCTGCTACAGTAGCGCTGGCCACCACTCTAATCAAGGCTAATCAAAAGTCATTAGGAGCCTATTAGCCAACCGCTAGTTTCCAATTAAGAGACGGCTGGGTACAGTCACCCCACAAACAAATTTGCGCGCGCCCACACACACACACACACAAACAGCCATAAACACACACAAACAAACTCAAATGAGCGCACTTCCAAAGGGGAGTACATCTTCAGGCAAACTATTAATCCGAATCTTTAGTCCCACGAGGCTCTTATATATACTGAACTCCTTAAATGTTATACACCTCAAAATACTACTTTACACCTCTGACTTTACACTACTAGAGCTTATACAAAGCTCATGCACTTTACAGCACTGACTTTAGACTACAAAAGGTTATGCACTTTACACTTTAAACTTCTGACTTTATACTAATAAAGGTTATGCAAAGCATATGCCTTTTACACTGCTACTTTATCCTTTGCATCTCTTATTTTATACTACTAAAGGTTATGCACTTTACACTACTACTTTACACCTCTAACTGTACACAACCAAAAATGATGCACTTTAGACTACTACTTTACACCTCTAACTTTACACTGCCAAATGCTATACAAAGGTTATGCACTTCACACTACTACTTTACAGCACTAAAGCACTAATAATACTAATTAGCACTACTAACGCAAACATTATGTACTTTACACTACTAAAAGTTATGCAAAGGTTGTGCACTTGAAACTACTACTTCACACTTCGAACTTTACACTACTAAAGTGTTATGCAAAGGTTCACTTCTAACTTTACACTACTAAAGGGCTATACAAATGTTCACTTCGAACTTTACACTACTAAAGGGTTATGCAAAGGTTCACTTCAAACTTTACACTACTAAAGTGTTATGCAAATGTTCACTTCTAACTTTACACTACTAAAGTGTTATGCAAATGTTCACTTCTAACTTTACACTACTAAAGGGCTATACAAATGTTATGCACTTTACACTACTACTTTACACCTCTAATTTTACACTACTATTGCTACACTACATATCACACTACTGCATGAGAAGAGTACTGATACAAATATGACAGCCACTGATGGTCTCAGGCCTCTCAGCAGCCCAGCTGTAATACTGTACAGGCGAGCAGTATGGAGGTGAATGCAATGGGAAGTGCAGTGCCTAAAGAGGAGTGTGTGTGCTGTAAATGGCAAAAGCTGCCCTGGTGTTTAACGAGGTCTACGCCCCTGCCACTGCTTAACATCCCTCAGCCCTGTTTCGCTGTCCCACATTAGTAACTGACTATGTAAACACACATACACAAACACACACACATGCACACACACACACCAGACACACACCCACACGCATGCAAACAAACCGTCTGGGACCATTAATATCAGGCCCATGTAAATGAGTCATATTCAGCATGCTACACCCCAGCAGCAAATAAACACAAACTATCCATCAAGGGCCCGCCGAAAGATAATGATGAACGCAGAGGCTCGATCCAACATGTACTCACACACCAACACACACACACGCTCACACACGCGTGCACACACACACTCACACATGCACTCACAAACACACAAGCCCACACACACTAACACACACACATATACGCGCACACACACGCACATTAGTGTGCACGTTTAGGCCAGAAGCCAGGCAGTGAGGACAAATGATGCAGCTCTGGTTTAGAGGGCAGGTCAGAGGGGTCCAGCTGCTTACCAATAGCAGGAGAAATCCTCCCCGCTGGGCCAATAGACTAACAGGAGCACAGCTCCAAACATGATCAGCTACAGTATACACTACTGCTGTCTAAAGTTCTCATACTGTTTGTATTGCATGACTAC
>CM050208.1:23687500-23795000 GCA_027475355.1 Coilia nasus
AAACTAAAAGAAGCTTGGCATTTCCCTTAAATTAATCCTTGCCTTCTAATCTGCGTGAATCACAGAGCTGCGTAAAATGCACCTGCTTTTAATCTACTGCTCTCCCCGCTCCGGGCTATTGTCATGAATGCGGGATTATCTTGTAAAGTGCGGCGATGTATTCGGCTCGGTCTCGGTGATGACCGAGCCGCGTGGATTTATCATCTGCTAAATAAACATGTACACGAGGCAAACTGCAAATGAAGCCCTGAAATCTTCATCGTCTGAGGTAAACAGAGGCGACAGATGACGACAACCTGATGGGGAACGAGTGTTTTTTTTTTTTTTTTTTTTTTAAAGTGGACAAAACGACACTCTGAAATAAATTGTAACTGTTTTTACTCTTTACTTTAAAAATAAACAGCTCTTTTCTCTTCCTTTCTTTTTTTCCTCACAGACTTCCCTGGAGATTCATGTTAGGACAGAGAAGGATAAAAAACGACTGTCAAATCTGCTCACTTTTCGGCGTTCCAATAATAACAAAGTTTGGGAGACGCATTCAGGATAAGGGAGTGATCCTGGGAGCTGGAGACAGACTTGATCAGGGCTTAGAGGCTCACTGTGGCACTGAGACACTGAGCAGCCTGAACCCCACCCCTATCGAAAGTGATTTGTCAGCAAGAGCTCTGCTCCTTCTCTGCCTCTTAAATGGCAGAACCCCCACCTACACACACACACACACCCACACACCTCCACCCGGCGGCTTTGAAAAAACAAATGAAGGGATGAATAAATGAAAGAGTGAATTAGCGGCAAATGGGGACAGAGTTAAAAGCAGCCACCCGCCTGACCTATGACCCCCCCTGGCCCATCATTAGGAGCTGTGGAGAGGAGCAGAGACCAACCGCCCCCCCCACCCCCCCCACATCCACCTTCTCCCAACACACGGAGCTCCAGAGAGAGGCGCGGGCAGGGTCGGGGTCATGAAGAGGTCACAGGTGAGAGCAGGCCACTGGTTGTGTGAGGGCCCTGCAGGGGTGGGGGGGTTGAGAGAGCTGATTAGTGGCCTGGTTGTCCTGAGGTGATTGACCTCTCACTGCCGCACAGGAGCTCAACACCGCCATAACCCAACATCCACACACACACACACACACTCACACACTCACACACACACACACACCACCACCACCCCAACACTCAAGTCTGAAGATAAAAGGTAAAGCATCTCCATCTATCTAAGACATATTCTAATTCAGGGAGTTGTCCTGCTCTGCCCATCGGAAGACGACCCTCTTGGCAGGTCCTGCCATCCCACTTTCCTCTATAAGTCTATAGTCTATAGCTTATAGTTTTTCACCATAACACCAGTATAAAAAGTATAAAAGGCATTCATTTAAATATCAAAACAGTAACAGTAAAAATCGTACATCATAGATTGACTACATCACCAATACAAAGACTGGAGAAGATTTCTGTGTGCAACAATGGGGACCAATAAATAAACCAGTGCCAGACATAATTCCACTTATTTGGAGGGCTGTCAAGGTCTCGATCATTGCCTTCCTTAAATAGAATCATTTTAGATTGTACTACTAATCTATAGCTGTAGATTTAGATCTACTTCCTGTAGACTAGGGACAAAAGCATCCCTTATGAGACAAGGAGGGGAAAGGTTTTGTCACATTTTGTAACTGTTTTTTATACTTCTTTTGTTATTGTATGTTTTGCCAACAAATATTTTACCAGTAAACACACAAGCGTGCAGACAAACAAAAGGGCATTTTATTTACCTGAATTGTTTCTGTAAAGATACTCTATCTCCCATCTGTACTTTATAAAAAAAAAAAAACAGAATCTATATTAAACCCAAACAGGACATTCAGACAATGCCTTGTCATCGCTCTGCTGATCAGACTGAACGCTGGGGTCACGACCCCGTGACGTAGGAAATGACCTCACACTTCCTGCCTGGCTGTGTGTCAGGCAAGGACTCCATTACCCAACATGCAGGGTCACCCCAAGAACAGCTCTAAGAGCAATGACACGCCACAAGAGTTAGTGCTGGTACACACACATAGCAGAAAGGAAACACTGAATGATTTCTACATTCCCAAACATGCACAGGCACACACGGACACACACACACACACACAGATAGACAGACAGACACACACACACACACGGGTACATTCAGACACAAATACACACACAGACAGATAGACAGACAGACACACACACACACAGTTAGAGAGCAGCAGGGTCACTGCAGCTGGGCAGAAAAAGAGCAGTCGCTCCTGCACCCCGAAGGGCACCAGCAAATGCCGTGGTCAGCGATTTGGACGTGTCACTTCCTGTGTGTGTTGGTGGCCCTTCAGCAGGCATCAGGGCAGCCCTCTGACGTGGCCTGTCAACATGACACAGGACGTTAAGGCGCGCTGCCTCGCGGCCACTCTTCCACACTAATCTGTCTCCCAGCTCACCGTGGGGCTCCTGAAAGGTCCCGTGCAGCCCAGACACACACACACACACACACACACACACACACACACACACACATATGCACGCACATGCGCACACACACACACAAAAACAAACAACACAATACTAAGGTTCTCCCTAATAAACCCTCACCCTCTCTCTCTCACACACACACTCTCTCTCTCTGTCCCCTCTCCTATCTGTATGTCTCTCACACTGTCTTTATCTCTTTCTCTCTCTGTCTTTCTCTCACTCTACTCCTTTGTATTACAGTGGTCCCTCGCTATATCGTGGTTTACCTTTCGCGGCCTCGCTGTTTCGCAGATTTTTTTTAGTGCACGCAATCTCCTGTACAGTACAGAAATCGCTCAGCTTGTAAAATTTACACAAATCTTCCACCGCTAGCTGTGTGACTCTGAAGTAATGTATGTTTGCAAGTGTGAACTGAAAAACTCTGAAAAAAGTGTATAAGTGCAGTGAGGGGTTTTACAGCCTTAAAACATCTAGAATAATTGTAAAAAATAAAGCTGACTACTTTGCGGATTTCGCCTATCGCGGGTTATTTTTAGAACGCAACTCCCGCGAATAACGAGGGACCAGTGTTATACTCAAATTAACCTATGTTATTTCGCTTCCTTTATGCTCCTACGCTGTGTTCTTTCCCCAGCCATTTCTCATTCTCACGTCCTCTGCTTTCACTCTACAGTCCTTTATTATAAACCCATATAAAAATACACCCATATAAAAAACTCATAGCCATACAAAATACAGGTGATAAATTTAACATCTTTTTTTAATTAAACAAATTTTTTAATGTGCTTTGAGTTAAATGTAATTATAGGGAGGGAAAGTAATCTCATTGCCCCCTGCTGGTTGCGTTCCCCACCTCTATATCGAAATGAATGGGATTATTTCTTCAAAAAATTACATTTCGGCTCAAACTCCAAAGTTAAGATAGTGGCTTTCATATGATATGCATGCTGGGCAGTTCTATCGATTCAGGTTGTCATACTTTCTTTTTTTCACTGATCTGAATTGTTTTTAACGTTAATTAAAAAGCTGATAAAGGACTACACTGAACGAACTGACGTCACCGTAAAATCTGGCGCCTGTCCAAATCTAACAGTTAGCTGCCGGCGAGAGAAGTAAGTGAAACTCAACGATTGTGTACATGAAACTCATCTGATTATAAGAACCCACAACCGTAGCTTTATGGAATCTTTATGAAATGTGAAAACTGGCATTCATTTGTTTCTCCGTGGTTGCAATCAGTCGCGAATTACAGCATGGTGAACTTGTGTTTACTGACGTAACGGGAGCGACTTAAAGTTGTAGTCCGTTTATGACAAGTTAGGCACAATTTAGATTTTTTTAAAATAGGACGAAATTTCACACAATAATTTCACAGTTAGTAGATAATCCCCATATATAGCCTGAAAAATATGTCTGGTGCACAAGTTCCGTGTCATTCCCTTTGTGGGATTTTTTTAAAAATCGGTCTATGGGATTTTTAATAGGATCGCTCTGGGGATAGGAACACCACCGCTAGGATCGCTGTGTTCCACTTTCCCTCCCTATTTGTTAAAGGATATGTTAAGGGTAGAATCAAAAGATGTTTTATATCTGTACGAGTAGGTTATCACAATAAGAGTAATATGTCCATTCAAGAACAGGTTGCTTAAACATATCTCTGTATAAATAATTATAATATCAGCAAATCTGCTTGCTTTATTGCCCTTCCTGTGTCTTTCCTCCACTTGTTGTTGCTGTAGTAGCTTGACACACAGGAGCCAATGGGTTTCCTCTGACCCTTCCACAGAGATGTCCCTGGTTCTCTTTTTCACCCTCGTTGTGTTGCTCAGGCCTCTAGAATCTTTATAAAATAAAGCCACGCTCACTGAAATGGGGAGAGCCAAGGCAGAGTAGAGGGAATCTACTCCACAGCACCGCCACATCTCTCCCACTTACAGGCCAGCCAGACGGCCATGACTAATACGCTGTCCCAGCATCTGATGCTTGGCGCTGTGCTCTCACACACACAAAGGGCCACCACGCTTGTGTCAGCTCAGCTATCTAAACAGAGGTGGACTGCAATGGATTGCAGAGGCCCTGAAATAGCCCAGTGCTTACACAAGTCTGATCAGGTAGCTGATACACTAATGAGGCATTTAGGGGCATTTAGGGACCCAGGCAGACAGAGGTGAGTCCCTTTAGAGTATGTCTCTATCTGTCTAGTCATCTGTCCCGCTGTCCCTCTGCCTGTTGGCCCAAATGACTGCTGACTCATGTCCCTGTCCCTGTCCCTGTCTGCCCCCCCCCCCTGTCCCCCCCCCCCCCTGTCCCCCCCCCCCCCCCCCCCCCCCCCCCCCCCCGTCACTCAGCTCCTCTCCTGTCCTGATCCTGGTTCCTGGTTCCCACACACTGCTCCAGGTTAACTTAACTATTTTTTGATGCCATGATGAAAGTCCAAACAAGTCGATTGTACTACCTCTCCTCCTATTCTTCCTGCTGGTTCGTGTTTGTCAATCGCCTCGTGCAGACTTTTATCATGGCGGCGACGAGAAACTACAGCAAGGTACTGCCTGTCAAAACTGTTTATTAATAAATGTTGTGTACACTTACAAAGTTCTCAGTGCCTCGTTTTGAATGTTGTGGCCTTTGTTGTGCTACTGATGGAGTGTGGAGTTTATTAGAGCTGTTTTAATGGTTAAATAATAGCGTAATCTTCATGCTTCGTCTAAGGGCACCTACCACTTCCATTGTTAGCCTTCTGGGACAAACGGTAAAAAACAGTCAAGTTCTGAATGCAACAGGCTAACTCAATTTTGCTCCTCAGCAAACATACCAACTAGGTATGATGTTTTAACATGCCAATTTTCATTTTACACCGAAGTTCTCCTTTAACCACCACACCTATGCCTACGCCTAAATTTCCTGTCACCTCCATCCCCAAAACCCTTCTGTTTCATGCTCTGCCCTCAGAACATCACAAACAGCTCTCTTCTACTGTCACTGGTGAGAAACAGTGGTTTTCCTCCATGTAGGTATCCTCTTTGCTAAAAATACAACACAAAACTGGAAAACACTGACAAAACATCCTTACAAGATGCAATTTCATCAACCTGCATTTCTGCTTGAAAAAGAGGAGCTGGTTTCACCGGAAATTTACCACGACAACTAAAAACAAATCAGCTGGAGTTTCTCTTTAAATATTTAAATATGTTAGGGCTTTGTTTGCTCATTTGCCTATGAATGATGAATGCTGTGTGTGTGTGTGTGTGTGTGTGTGTGTGTGTGTGTGTGTGTGTGTGTGTGTGTGTGTGTGTGTGTGTGTGTGTGTGTGTGTGTGTGTGTGTGTGTATATGTGTGTGTGTCCGTGTCTATGTGTTTATGTGTGTGTGTGTGAATATGTACCAGCATTAATCCGGTATCAAGAATGGAAAATGTGGAGCATATTTAAACAAGTCTCTGGTGAATCTGGTTCTTTAAGTGACAAGAGAAGACATATAACACAATCCACTTGAAGGCTGTGGTTTTTAAATCCCCCCTTGTACGTTTCCTTTATTCACGCAAACAGCTTCCATTTGACCCACACTAATGTGAGCCTCCCTGTATTACAAGGTTGTGTTTGAGGGTGTGTGTGTATTTGTGTGTGTGCGTGTGAGAGAGAGAGAATGTGTGTTTTTCCTTCATCGTTCTTCCACTATCCTCCCCGGACTTGTGTCTCGTCCTAATTGGTTCCAGAGCTCACCCTAACAGCAACAACCCATCTTCAGCGAGACACCGGCCATGTTAATTTCCCTTCCCACATCCTAAATGCGATTTCATAAAACAACGGCAACATGCTAACACGAGGCCTGGGTGAGCAATTAGCGTGATTACAAAGCAGCTCATTAGCATGGGGGATCAGGCCTGGGCATTGGAATGGAGGGGTGGCCGGCGAGATAGGGGGATCCGCGGTGCGGGGCGGTGCGGTGCGGCAGCAAGGGCCTTGATCGGGAGACCGGGCTCCCCCGAGACGCCATTACACAATTCTCCAGGGGGAGCTGGAGTCAAAGATAAGCAGAATTTTACAGGCAATCAGGAAAACTAACGGACGCACAGGCTACATGCATACATACATACACACAAAAACACACACACAGACACACTCGCACGCAAACACACACACGTGCACGCACGCACGCATGCATGCACGCACGCATACACACACATACACACACACACACACACACATACTCATATTCATACTGCTTCAGTGGTTAACCAGCAGCTTAACCTGCTGTTATGATGGCATCTCTCTTCAGCAGCTTTGGGCTGCAGAGAGACTGGAACAAAGAGCAGCATTTACCTGCACTTAAGCCAATAACAGCCAATGGATTTAACCCATTCACAAAAATTACATTTTTAATTCCAGTCCCTTGGCAGGTGGTATACCAGGTGTAGAAACTAGACAGAATATATCGAGTGGTAAATAGGTTTGCTTTTAGAACAGTCTTCTCCCTCTAGGTTGTAAAGGTTAGTGCACGGATTAGCCTACATGTCTAACTGGAAGCAAAACCGAAGCAGCATGAAATCTTCAAACAGCCAATGCACAAACATGATCATCCGCTGCACGCCCACTCAACATGCTGGACACATGTAGTGCCTCTTTGAAGGGTCTCCTGCAGCTCGGCTGACTGGACGTGAGGGCTTAGCCTATCTCCTCCTACGTTTGACTGTACTTTCATGCTTTCTGTGTGCTTTGTACTATTATTACTGTTACTATTATTAGTCTAGCAATTATTATTATTATTATTATTATTATTATTATTATTATTATTATTATTATTATTATTATTATTATTATTATTATTTAGCAGTAGTAGTAGTAGTAGTGGTAGAAGTAGTATCATTATCATTATTATATTATTATCATGTTACTGTTAAATATTTTTACACATTATTTTTTTACACCGTTATCTAGTATCCTGAGACTGTCTATGAAAAACGATATGTAAACACATTTTACTTACTTACTTACAGAGTAGTGCTGGATGAAACCCCCACCCCAGCCTACCCCCCACACGCCCCCCAAGAAGAGCCCCCTACCCCCCTCCTCCAGCGGGGCACATGTTCCCCAGACCTTCTGGAGCTTTGTCTCCGCTACTGCCCATCTGCCCATCTTTACGGCCACATCGCCCCCACACAGTAAAGCTCACCCAATCACCCCATAAAGGCGGCGAACAGGGGGACACACGCCTGGCGTAAATGTTTATCCTCCTTCGCAGTTCTAAACTCCGCTAATGAGGCCCCACACATCTGCAGCACATGGCCAGGGAAAGACACTCTGGTGGAGGGGTAACTACACAGGCACCACAGCAGGTGCGAAAGTACTGCCACACACAGACACGCACTTGCATACACACACACACAAACTTGCATACACACACGCGCACACACACTTACACACTGATATACATACAGACATGTACACATCAATACCCAGACACAGAAATTACAGAAAAACAGGAATTACAAAAAAAACAAATTATACACACACACACACACACACACACAGTCTCACACACACTGTCACAAATGCACACACGCGCACACACACACACACACAGACAAGCACACATAGACCCAGAGTTTCATACACACTCTCACACACGCACACACTTGAAATATAAGCTGCAATCAAGTAATAGCCATACCTGACATATTACCCCTGACACACTGCGCTAACCATGATTTAACAGACCTTATCGTGAGGTTATGTGCTGCATTCATCCAGTCTAAAAGCGCAGGATGTTTTAAGAGGATGTGTGTTTGCATGCTTCTGCTGAGTGGTAGCTTAATGATGATTCATTTCATTCACTTACTCCATGCTTTTTATGAGGCACTGCTATCTCTAAAACCTCTAGGTCTCTGGGCAGCCCTGGGTGGACTGGGTCACACTTGGGCGTCACGTGACTTACTGGACCTACGGATGTGGCCCTGGTGTCAGGAGTGACCCTGCTCCTCCTGTGGCTTCTTCAGCGTGACCTTTGAACTATGCAGTCACGCCCCCTGTGAGCGGGGCAATGGAGGGAGCTCAGGAGGCGGATGGATGTTAAAATGAGATAAGGGCTTTTCGAAAGGGTTACTGGGCACCTAAACCTGCACCCATGCCCACACTCGCACTCGCAACATGTGCGCACACACACAAATACATACCCACACACACACACACACATATGCATACACAAACACATATGCGTACACAAACACATCTGATTCAGCAAGCAGGTGTTTTACTTGCCCGCCCACCTCCCTTTGCCTCCCACTACCAGACACACACACACCTGAATCAGCAAGCCAAAGTTTGCACACACACACACACACACACACGTGCACACACACACGCGCACACTCCTGATTCAGCTCATTGAGGTCCTACAGAGCATTTGATCAGTGGTGTGTGCTGGACTGGAATGAAATCATGCAGGAGGAAGGAGTTCAAGCCCACCAAGCCAAGCCTATTAAAGGGCTTTTTTATGCCTCGCTGGCGTGATAAAACTGCCCCGAATCTAATTAATGCTCTCCACGTATAAATACGGAGGCTGGTTTTGCCGGCGTGGTTGGTCCCCCGCTTAAGGTCATGTGAACAAACACTCTCATTCAGGTGCGACAGATCACTGCGGCTACAACTTTCCCATCAAAGGGGCTGCTGTACAGGTTTAAAGGGAGATGATTAAACATGAACTTTAAAGTGAGCCCTGCTGGTGAGGGCTCCTCGTGCTGATGGATTGCACTTTAACGGTTATCATGAAAAGCAGACTTCACAGTTTTGGCAGCCTAAATGGAACGCGCGCTGACCTGGAAGTAGATAGGATGACCTTTTGAACGGGACAGGGGGGTGTGTGGTGGGGGTTCGTGGGGGTTGGTGGGGGTAGGGGGGATTCCAAAATACGAGCCGTTATCAAAATAACCTAAAACACTGGAGCGTGGGAAGACTGTGGAGTCCATCCATCATTTCAAGATTAATTTCGCTCAGCCCGTCCTTTCCCGAATCTATTAATACCTCTGCAAAGTGTTCATTTCCCTCCCCAAAGAGATTTATTCTGATATCATGACTTTCATTATTCAAACTGGAATTCCCACCTTTTGGGGCGCCTATTAAATCCAATACTTTTTAATCAAGAAGGGCAAATGTTTCCTTGATAAAGCCTTTTAGATAGCACTTATTCAACTGGGGGCACCTTCCAAAGCGGCGGGGGAGAAAAGATTTACATTTTTTTGAAAAAATGAAAACACGCAATAATTAATTTCTTGCAAAATGTAGGACTGTTTGCAATCAATCACGTACAATTACTGACCTGGGTTGCTATTCATTTTGTTCCCTCTCTAAAATCAGGCTTTATTGAGTCACTGTGCTCATTTTTTTTCATTGTTTCCCTACAGTAGTTCAAGTAGTAGCAGGTGAGATTCTTACCCAATATTTGAAGCTCTTTTTCTGTCCTTTTTTCTCCTTTTCCCTCTTTTGTCTCACTCTCTCTCTTTCACACACACACACACACACAAACCAACACCACCACTGTATGCACACATTGACAGAAAAGTGACAAAGAGATTCATCCTCACCCATACCTGTACCTAGTCGTCCTACCTGAAACCCTATTTTGAATTACTTAAAAACATGTTGATTTCCAGGCTGCGGAGTAATGGTGTTATTCTCTATTCGCTAGAGAGAGTGACTTCGCCTTCATTAGATATTGCGGCGAGTCTTAAAAAGCCTCAGATTCGCAGTAATCTATAGTTGTGCTGTAATTAATCAGCTAATTCCGGGTGTGGGGCTGGAGGTAATTAAAGAGCCGGTAATGGCTTATTCTTTCTGCTCCAGCACCTACATTTCATTTGTTTATTTTCCCACAGTCATAAATCTGGGCGAACGACAGGAGTGCCACAATATTAGTGCAATAATCAAAGTTAATTATCAGACGGCCGCGGCCAACCACCTCCTTCTCCGCACTAATAACAGGCACTATCAGAGAGATCACTCTCCTCGCGTGCGGAACAGAAGCCCCCGGCAGCCCACCCCCCTGCTCCACCCCCCCCCCAAACCCACACCCAAACGAGGCAAAAATTTTAAAGTGAGACTGAACACAAACTTTGTAGCAAAGGAATGTGAAGAGGAAGAAGAGTGTAGGACATAAATGGGCTGATGAAATGATGAACGAGGGAGATTCCAGGATCGCTTATAGGAATCTGACTTTGACATGCATGGACAATTGTTTCCAGCCATGTTATTTTTTTAATTATTTATTTGTGTGTGTGTGTGTGTGTGTGTGTGTGTGTGTGTGTGTGTGTGTGTGTGTGTGTGTGTGTGTGTGTGTGTGTGTGTGTGTGTGTGTGTGTGTGTGTGTGTGTTTGTGTGTGTGTGTGTGTGCGTGTGTGTGTGTCGCCCAGCAGGAATACAGTTTATGCACTGAACACGTGGTGATGTGTCCAAGTGTAAGTGAATGCGTGTAGGCCAGGTCAGACTCCGGCTGCGTTCCACTCACCCACTCCTCCACTATCTGGTTGACCGCTTTGATGGCTCGCGTCTGGTTACGGCAGGCCAGGATCACGTGCGCGCCATGCAGGGCAAAGGACCTCGCCGTCTCGAACCCTGCAAGCAGACAGACAGCACAACCAACCACAACAGGTTACTCCTACCACTCCTCCAAGCTCAGATAGCATCACCCCTAAACCTTCCGGAGTGTTCAGCTGTGACTTCAACTAGGCTTTCAAGCAGCTGGCCTCTACGCATATATGGGGGTGTGGGGATTGGGGGTTGAAATCATCTCTAAGGAAGTGATAGGCATCCCACACTCTGCCACAGGGTTCCTCTTTGCGGCAGTTTGACTGGTCTACACCAACCGATGGACAAGATTGCATTAATGTAGTGGTGAGCGGTGCTGGCAGACTGCACTGATAAAGAGACTGAACCATCCCCCAAAGGGCTTCTTTAAGAGACAGAGAAAGAGACGGGGAGAGGGAGACAGAGAGAGAGAGAGAAAGAGAGAGGGGGAGAGGGAGACAGAGAGAGAGAGAGAAAGAGAGAGGGGGAGAGGGAGACAGAGAGAGAGAGAAAGAGAGAGGGGAAGAGGGAGACAGAGAGAGAGAGACTGTCAGAGAGACAGATAGAGTTATTTGATAGTAGTCATATTGATGACAGCTATCTTCACCACAGGTTAAAACTCCATTTGGTCTGTGTTTGGTGTTATTTTGGCCCATCTGACAAACCTTCTGAACGCAAAGCCACTTCAAGGAAGTGCAGATAAGGCTGATTCACACAGTGCTCTGATAGACGCGGGTCTCTTTTTGCTCAGAGACGAGAGGCGATAGCTATTTTGCGCAGCAGTGATAAAACTGCCCCCTCTTCGTACCCAACCCATTTGCACACAATACAGAGATGCCAGCGCGTTGCCAAGCCCTGACTAAATGGGTCAAACCAATAGGCTGAAAGGCTTCAATAACATGAACTAATATTCATCTTGTGGCATGAGCTCAAGAGAGTGCTGTGAGAACATGAGTTTTAAAAGTGTTTTTTTTTTTTTTTTTATAATTTACTGTAGGATAGCAAACTTGGCTGATTTTCCACAAACAGAACCACGGCCTCTCTGTGCCTTCATTAAAAGACAAAAGTGCTTTGTCACCTGCTTCAACACACTAACACACTTCTCACGAGCACACACTGGGCAGAGAGATGACACAGACAAGGCAGCTAGTGGCAACACCATGTAATGCTCAATGTCAGCTGTGTGTGTGTGTGTGTGTGTGTGTGTGTGTGTGTGTGTGTGTGTGTGTGTGTGTGTGTGTGTGTGTGTGTGTGTGGGTGGGTGGGTGTGTGTGTCTTTCTGTCTGTGGAAAGCCACGTGGTCAGGGAGGGCAGAGTAATCTGTTCTGCATGTGTGAGGCTCTGTAATGGGATGCTAAAATATGCATGGGATGAGGGCAAGCACTCCTAAAATATGGTGTTTGTGTTTGCTATGCCACGCCACACTTTAAAATGGGAGTATTTTTCCCCACAAGTGCGCACACACACACACACACACACACACACACACACACACACACACACACACACACACACACACACACACGCACACACAGCCTTGATTGATAGTCTGACCTAACATCCGCATGCAAACGAAGTGACTGCGGCGGTGGGGCCCTAACATTCCAGCCGGCAGACAGCTCGCATGATAGCGCGGATTAAAATGAACTTTAATTAGATTACGCGTTAATCTGATTTTCATTAAAAGGCAAACTAGGGGCCCTAATTGTGACGCGAGTGCTAAAGAGTGATATCCATTAAAAGTCAAAATTGGAGCGGGATCGGGAGCTCTCTCTGACAAGCCAAGCATGGAATTAAATTATATGACACCTCATTAAGAGAAATGGAGGAAACTCCGTGTTTGAGTCCAGACACTCCATCATCTTTGTGGGAGGGTGCAAAATATAAACATGACTGGAAAAAAAATATAAAATGTTGCATTCTGATTTTTTCTCTCTCTCTCTCTAAACTACAAGTTTAGAAATTATGTAGAATAAAAAATGCAGTCAGGTGTTTCCTGAAGAATGTCTAAAACTTGGAAAGGAAAAGAGAAGGTGAAAAAACTGACATTGGTACGATGACCATCGATTTTATTTAATAACGCTAAACTGATCCTTTCACTTCTGGACCTCTACAGTCTTTTGGACAGTTAACATTAAACATTAATTCTATTATTATAAACTGGCTACCCATAAACCCCTGCACACAAGCCTGGTCTCATACACAGCTAATGGGCAACGCTCAAGCAAGGAAGTAATGAATGGCTGCACCATCACAGGTCTGGGCCATGTAAGCAGCTTGTAGAGCACTGATGATTGTTTAGCTGCTGATGGATATTAATTGACACGGGTGTTTTTCCTGATGGAAAACAAATTAAAAAACAAGGAGAACAACAGCGTGGCCTGCTGTGGTCCGCTTTACTAATGTAGAATAAGGAGGCCCTGACGCCCAGAGTCTGCCAGAGGGGCTGGGGCTGCTCCTGTTTACTGTTCCTGCCCTCACACACACACACACACACACACACACACACACACACACACACACACACACACACACACACACACACACACAAACACACAAACACACACACACACACACACACACATTGTACGCACATGTTTACATGTACACCTTTTCAAAAGAGGTTAACAACTCAAATTGGCTGTTTTCCTATTGGGTTCAGGCACCGGAACAGTATGAGGTCACATAGGTGTTTCATGCTCCATTTTTTCCATTGGAAATTTCATGGTGGTTGGTGGGCATATATATACCTGCTCACAATCAAACAAAAACAAAACGCACTCAAGCTCAACGCAAACCAACACTGCTGCATTTACTCACAACACAACCCGTTATTTATTTATTTTAATGTATTTATTTTTTTACAAGCTCAGTCAGTTTTGGTTCTCATTGTTTCTATTTGTCTTAGTGCAGGAACTCATCTGCGCTGACATGATCTACTTGCTGAGCCAACCATTTTCCGTCTAATTTGGAATGATGGGATTCCATCTGCAATCCAATTCAACAGCTTCAGCTGCACAGTGAGAGTGGATTTAGCAGCGTCAGGTCAGAGAAGTCCAGCTTTTAATATACGCAGGGGTCACCATGGTTACACTAACACTTACTCCAATATTGACTCTGTTATGTGTTCATTGTAAAATTACTCACAAAAGACTTACCCATTCTTATCTACTGACAACATTTCTTCATTTCTGACTACTAAAATCTGCATTACACCTACCGTGCAACATTCAGAGTAACGCATCCAAGTTACTTTGTGACTGAACAAAAATATGAACCAACAAATCCAGTTTTATAATTGTCTAGTCTGACCCCTTGCTATTCCAATGCACTTAAGATGAGCCTGCAGTGTTTTCTTTAGTACACACCTTCAATTCCTGCTGTCTTCTCTGTCCTATGGGTATCTGTCTCTGTCTCTCTCCTCCGCTCTGCTGTTGCCTCCACAACTTCATCTCTCTGACCAGAACTGACATATTGATACATGATCCTGTTGTCTAGCGCGCATAGCACGCCATTGCTCTCTTTCTTAAGATGCATTTCACGACAGATGCCATCTACACATGGCCACGTGGAGCAAATTACATGAAGGCAGCAGCGCTAGGATCTCCACTACAGGCTGCTGATTTAGTGATTTCATGGTCTATTTGTCTCCAACACCCCACTGCTCCACATTACAATCTTCGCTAATACACAGGTGTACAGGGTTACATAAATGAGATCATTAACGCTGACGCACGGGAGGCGGGGGCGGGGTAGGGGGGAGGGAGGCTTGTTTTGGTGCGGCACGCTGCAAGCGACCCTAATTCCACATCCAAAAGCAAGTTTACAGGAAATCGCAGCGCGTTGTTCATCCAGTGGAGTAGAAATGTGTCTTGTGTCGAGGTGTGCCTTTTAAGGCAGTCACTTCGGTCTTCTACAGATTTTTTCCCCGTGCTATGAACACCGGTGGGTCTGGTGGGCATATATAAAGGCACCACACACGGCAAGAAATTCTGTTTCGGAACAATTAATGATCTCGTCTCGCAATGCACGTGAAATTTGCTAGACAGCAAAAAAGGAGGAAATTTCCCAGATTTCTCTGGTTGTCCGGGATTAAGGTAAAATCAGGCGTCACTATATGTCATAAGTTTCAGAATTCAAATGTATTCGTTTGCTTAATGGGAAGCTTTCAAAAACTCTCGCGTGAATTAATGTGTATAAAAGTTCATGCTGGAGTTAATGGAATGTTCTACACTCACCCCTCACTGTGCGGTATGAAAGTAAGTACGAAAGTGCTACTACATGAACAATTTAAAATAATACAAATTATGGCAATATATGGGCACGACAGTTAAACTCAATCTATATAGTCTGTCACAGGCTGCGGCTGGAAAACTGGAATAGCGACTACGGCAGGAGCTCTGGCAATAAGGGGCTGTGTTACAATTCATTCTCTCATCACCCGGCCACAAGTGCCTTTCCTTGTCACACGAGATGAAAAAGGATTCTGGATAATTGTGTGAAAATGGAAACGTTGGAAGGGGAAAGGGACGGGAGCTCTGCAGAGGTCTTGCAGGTGTGTCATATATTTTGGGCCCAAAATGAGGAGACGGTCGCTCGTGCCCGTTCACAAGGGAACCCTAATTCCACCCATTAATAACGCGCAACTCTCGTCTAGATTGGGCGACTGTTGTCACCCTCCAAAGTGAAATGTATGGTTTGTAATTACAGGAGTGGAGGGCGCCGAGTTCCAGTCGAGTGGGCCTCTGCCATTCCATCAATGCCCCCCCCACTACACACACACACACACACACACCTCCCCTCCTGTCCCCCTGTAACCCCCCTACCTCCACACACACACACACACACAAGCCCCACCAACACCACACCTCCCTGACCCCCAGTGGTTCACTCCAACTCCCACCGCAATTTTTCATGGTGCCCTCTGATCGCTCTGGTCAGTCCCCACTCTCTCCCAGCTGCCCACCAAACACACACACACACAGACACACCCTGTAGCATCCCTCACACACACACACACCACCCTGTACTGTACCATATCACGGATACATGTCTGTTTTTATGACTGTAATCAAAAGAGCAAGTATGACTGAGATAAAAAAAGAAAGTCAGTGAGAGAGAGAGAGAGAAAGAAAAAGAGAGAGCGAGCAGAAGACTGGAGAGGGATGGAAAGAAAGATAGAATCCAAGCTCTCTGAAACACTCCAAAGGGGGTAGATCCATAAACCACCTGAGTTCCCACACCAGCACTGGCACACCGCCACTCTGATCTGCCCCGTCTGAGCGCGGGTCTGAGACCTTAAACATGCATTCTATCCTCCCGTAGCCCATTCACTTATATTAGGCCCGTAATCGTTATTGAACTTTTTATTCCCCAGTTGTAATTTTCTTGCATGTTACATCAGATTTGGCCTGCATTGTGAATTTCATCCAAGGTTGATAAAGTTCAATAATTTAACTAACCAACCATATCTGGTATTCATTATATACCCAATAAACAGATTCATCACAAAGGACATGAAATTCACATTAAAGACCCCCGGCCTCCATTTCCTGACCCGCTCGCGTACAATAACAATCACCTCGTGAACCCTCCACCGCCCGAAGTGGGGGCACCTCGCTAAAAGAAGATGGGGTGGGAGGGGGAAAGGGGGGGGGGGGAGAGAGAGAGAAAAAAAAAAGACATTTTCTCTCAGCCCTCCGAATGATCCATCTTTGTATCCATCTCATTCCTTATTGTATGAATTATGCATTTAGTTCCACACTTCTTGTTGCGGCTCCGCTTGACTGGTCCTGTGTTTAAGGCCAGCCTTATGCATACACAGCAGTGCAGTAAATATAGGGTCTGTAATCGATTTAATGGCAGTTATGCTTAACAAATCAGACTCAATCTAATGATCAGCCACAGTACTTATAGTTGGGAACACAGTGTAAGTACACACAACTAATTCTATGTGGAAAAGTGCAAAAGTTCGACTTGAGGGTTACTTGCACAAAAAGACCTGGATGAGAAAAAAAATGCCGCCACAATAAATATGTCAAACTCTCTGAGGTATTAATGCTGTGATGAAACATATTTGTTAGTTAATCTGTATTTGTCGTTTCTCGCATATACCAACACTATTTATTTGCCCTATCGCTGTGGAGCGCTCAGCAGAACAATGGTGCTGTATGGAATTCCGATCATGCATCTGGGATATGGAACATTTCCAGCTCGGAATCACAAAGGCCAGAATGGGTAAGCAGTTTCCAGTCAAATTCAAATTAAAGGTGGAATACATCAGCGTCTCACAGACACGTATTCTCTCACTCTCTCAAAGACACACACACACACACACACACACACACACACACACACACACACACACACAGACAAACATTAACTTTCATTATACAAAGGATTTCGTCACAAAAAAATGCTGGAACCACTGCATCTCAAGTCCAGAGTATTGTCTGGATAAAGCTATAATGCACATATTTCTAAAACATGATCAGATTACTGTTATCCTATTTGCTTTGATGTTTTAAAGCCTAAAGCCAGGACTACATGCTGAATGAGGATAAGGATTTTCTCCAACTGAGGCCACAAGTGAAACAGATCAAGAAAGTATTGAAACAGTCTGTGTACCTGCATGACCTCGTGAAAAAATATAAATAAAACCATCATTACTATTAATTCAAAATGTTGTTTTCTTTAAATATTTTTTTCCGTATACATGGAAAAAATATCTGTCTTAAATCACAATAGATATAAAATATAGCCCTTCATAAAAGCCCACAAATATTATACAACGGGTAGCCCTGTCAGGGTGCGTCTATAGAAAATGCACTCACACACCTCCACCACTATACTCCATACATCATGCTGCCATATGAGGAGGCAGGACATGTGACAGAGCTGGAGAGACTTCACATATGACACAACTGTACAGACATGCATCCTCAAATACCATCCATTTCATTAATTAAGCAACTCCCAAATCAGCTGAATGTGACAAAATGACTTTATAATAAAATATACATGGCTGCTTCTATATAACCCATGTTTTATAATTATTCTTATTAACTGTCCTCGAAAAAAACAATTTAAACTTCAATAGTTATCTCAATTAAATGCACATGCATTAATAACAATAATTCGACTACGTAAAAAAGATGAGTGAATATTTATATGACCTCTCTGGTTTAACGTTATTTTTGCCAAGCGAAAAAAAAATGTTGGCAATCTTTATGGGGGAATGAGCGCAGTGAGAATGGCTACGGTGACAGACAGGGGCGACGGTTCACACTGAGCTCTGGGAACTGTGTCAGAACGACATCATTAGGAGAGAGCAGGGCAAGGCAGGTGGCAGGAATTTGCAATTATTCAACTGCAGACAGACCGGGAGTCGTAATGGGCTGGTTAGCAGCTTAGTCCTATTGTTGTCAAAGTTTGTCACGAAAAAGAATGATCTGTTTAAACAGCAGCGAATGGGATTGTGGCATGAAGACTGCAGACAACCCTTCACTTAATGCTTAAGCAGAACCTCTGCATTTTGGCACTCCAGGCTATGTGCTAATATTACATTATTTTAAATATCTCAATTTTGAGCTTAGCATTTTTTTAATACAGCTAGAGGTTATGATTTCTGAAGGATATTTTTCTTCGTCTGTGGCCTACATTGGATAGAGTAGCCAGGCATCCAATACAAATAAGTGTTTTTATTTAAGCATTTAAAATATGACACTTTATTCAGTAGACCTGTTAATCAGTAAACGGGTTGTGAAACAAGGCGCGCGATGCGAATGACAGGCAATGGTGCCTTTGTTTAGCGGCCTGGCGAAGTGGACACTCGGTGAGACGGTAAATAACTTTTAGTTGGTTCAATAGAGGAGAATTAAGGAAAGCGCAGGAGCTGCTAATGGGAATGAATGGGAGGCATCAACTGGGGTCAAACGCGATGCAGGATCAATGCAGAGGCCCAGGTGAGCAGAAGTGCGCTAGCACAGAGTGCTAAAATAAAAAGAGGGAGGGAGGAAAGCACGAGGAAAGTGGCTACAAGTGAACATTCATCCCCATTACCGCGATTAAAGATTGCGAGAGAAGTCGGGGTGGTTTTTCAACTGCGCAAAGAGGAGCACTAAAAGGAAGACTGATGCAATACACACAGGCAGCGTTCGCGTCGCCTCTGTCAATCCTAGAAATTCTTACCTTATCATCAGAACATTTGTCCTCTAACACACTTGCACACTCATCCTTCCCATCCGTAGCGCTTACACTTATATTTGCGCCTTTAAAAAAAAAAATGACAGTAAAACTATAGGGTGTATTTTACCATGCTATGTGGATGATGACATGAAATTGCGCACAGCAAAGCAATGGGTGTTAATTACAATAATGTTATAAATAATTGTTAAAATTACAACAGCAAAAAAATAAGATATTGAAGATGTCAGTCCAACTGCCTGAAGTGCATTCCAACATGCCCGTGAGATGTAAAAAGGGTTTGACACTACTGACAGGAATAGATTGACCATCACACAGCAAAACGCCACGCATCATTCAAGCTTTTGAGGAATTCTTGATTCATGTGAAGGTCATTTCATGGGGTTGCTCTGTTTATTTGCCGGTATAGGCGCAGTAAATGGCCAAATAAATGTATTTACTGTAGGCCTACTCATTTCCAACTTTAAATTTCCAACACAATAGCATCATGAAGGATCCGACAGATCTTGTCTGCCCTCTAGTGTTAATCAGGGCTTCAACATCAAAATATGTGGACAAAAGATTTACAATAAAATAAGCCAATAAATAAAAACCAAATAAAATAGCAAAGGAGTATTATTTATGTATTAGTAAAGTAATCTTTTGGTTCAGGAAAAATCAAGTCAAGTCTGAGCAACAAAATGATGTCATGTTATTAAATTGATTTCTGTACTTCTGTGATGCAAGGTATGTGTTTCTGACACAAGCTGTAAATTCCACTCATTTGTCCTGCACTGGAGGAGCAAATATTACGACAGAAAGCCTCCATTATAATATAATCACAAATATATAACAAATATAATATATAAATAGCCATATAGCCTAATCTGTTTAATGAACACGTCCTTTTATTTGCAAATAGAATTTAATTCCTGTGATTAGTTATAATTATAATAATAGTAGTAGTAAAAACCTAGTAGTAGTAGTAGTAGTAGTAGTAGTAGTAGTAGTAGCCTAGTAGTAGTTGTATTTATTATTATATAGCCAACATAATTTTAGAATCTATTACTTCAGAAAATCTTTGTTCAGAACACCTTTGTTTTTAACAGAGAAATTAAAAAAGTTTAGCACCTTTATAAACTTGGCATTCACTGATATCACTCCAATCCCGATATCTCTCAAGGAGTGTGGTTTTAAAGCTCAGTTGAGGTTCCCTGGGGTGGTATAGGCCAGCTTTGGCTTTAAATAGCTGCACTATAGTACTTCCCATAACTTAGGGGGAGAAAGGGCAAAATGAACTGCATTTGTCTAAGACCCATTAAGTCAGAGGCCAACCACTGTCTCAGGTTAGGACTTATTAATTACAGTTACCAGTGACAGCTAATTTGGTTGTGCTAATGGGTTTCAATACAATCGTGCACTGCATTAAGGGATGACATTAAAAATTAAGTTTGTAATTTTTAAAAAGTAATTCTGGTACATGTTGTCAAACACTTTGAGTGTTGGGTGGCTTTCCTGAAATGTAACAGGACTCTTGCCACCAAACAATTGCAAATGTGATACCATAGCACCACTCACAGGATAAAGGGTGTAATTGAACCTCTCAAATACTGGAGAGGATGTTACACCACTGAACAAGCCTGATAGTAGTGGGGAATGGTGGGAGGGTGTTAGGAAAATGTCACAGTGTCGGCACTGACAGGGGGCCCTCACAGAATGTAATGACAAACATCAAAATTATTGGGGGGGGGGTGCATTAGTATTATTGTTATATTGATTTTCCATAGGGCCCAAAATGTGTGGCATCAGCCCTGCTCTCGACAGCAGTAGCTCAACCAGCACCAGCTCTTGTACAATTGCGACTGAAATTTTCATTGACTTTCTACAATGAAAACACAAATTATTTACCATTACCAAACATCTGCAAACTGCCCAACTCACCAATTCCAGAGTTAGCCCCAGTGATGAGCACAACCTTACTAGAAAGGTCACGACCCTGTAGGATCTCCAGGGCAGATGTGTTGCCATCAAATCTCTTTGGCTTCACCTGCAAATCTTCAACAGTGAAGGCCTGGCGTGGGTCAAAGTAGGTGGTTCGCTTATTGATGTGGCTGATGGAAGAGGATAAATGTGAAGGTTAAGTGGTATAAACTGTATAAAGCTGTGGAAGATAGGTGAAAACTATATTGTTGATACAGAATAGAGGATAATGGAAATACAGGATACGTGATAAATATGCTCAAGATTATTTTTGAAATCTTTTAAGTAATTTCTGGTGGTGATTTCAAGAACTGCAACTAAATACAACTATAACATCTGACAAAAGGCCACAATAAATATTTTCTTTCCTTATGATTACAGGCTACAACATAATAAATAGTATAGCTGGCAAAGATGAGAGGGCCAAGCAGAGACACCTATAAGTGATCATTACATGCCAAATTTGTCATCCCATCTACCAGTGGGGTTCTGTGTGTGTGTGTCATGTTTGATTAGCATACATAAAAGCATTGCTGTGATATGGCTTCACTTCCTGTTTGGCAGCTTTGCCACCAGTTTTGGCTGGTTGTGATTCGCTCATGCTTTTTATGAGCAACATGGCTCTAATTAAAACTTGTTACACTTAAGATAACATTGGCTACATTTTGCATAAATTGGAATGAATTTGTGGTCTGTGAAAGTTTAATTGCACTGTTATGAAATCCACTATGGCGTACACAACAATTAGGTTGCTATGACAAATTTACATTACATTTCAAAATGGCAGGCAAATTTGTCAGGTGGAAACTGTTGTCATAGGGTGTGTTAAACTTACCTTGACCTGACCTAAAGGCACCTAGTGGATCAGTATCAAACACTTCCAGTGCATTATGTACAGTTGTTTTTCTACACAAGTGCATCAATGCTTACGTTTTGTTCTCTGTGTAGTGGTCAAAGTTAGTGTTGCAATGCCACACTGAAAGCTCAGACTTAATTTCAACTCTGGTTAAACATGAAAATGTCTATGGTAAACAATGATTTCACAGTGTGACGGCGATGGCACCACATTTAAATGTTCCACAATGCAACATAAAGAAGGTGCATCAAATTCGCTGTTTGTCCACTCTGAAATACAACTGGAATCTAGAGCATCGCATCATCCCCAGGTTGAGAGCAGCCCTGAAAGGCCAATAGTGATCATCTGTAGATGCCTTCAGAAATTGAACAGAACCAAATTTTCAAAAATCGGGTATACGATTCAAAAGTGAATTTTGTTTTCCAAATTTGACCTGTTTGTTGTGCTAGAGTGCATGAAACAGGGACATAAGAGTTGGTGAAATGAATATTGTGACTGTCCTTACCAAATGTAAAATTTCAAAACTTCAAAACAGCTGTAGGAGCGGCCATACTCCCGTGGTAGAAGAAGAGGAGTGCAAGACAGCCTAATAAGAACAATTCGGGTGCAGCTTTTCTGCTTGGCCCCAAGAAATTCCAAACCACTAAACATGTTTACTGTTGTTGTTGTTGTTGTTGTGTACTTCATTATTCCTTCTCAGTAAACTTACTCCACATAGAAGATCTGTCCCTTATCGTCCGTTTCTTGTTCCCATCCATATGGTAATTCTGTACAATACATGATCATTACATTGTCAGCCATCACAAAGAACTTTGCGGTAAGCAATATAATTTAACACAGAGTGTTGATATGGCCTATTGCAAGGCTGTAACTTCAATGTGCAACAAAATATATTTTGATATTATTGTTATTGTCTGTTGTTTTTATTTACTTGATGTGTGTCAGTCTACATAAATTCCAATACAACATGACTTCTTTGGCCAAGTGTTGTTTGGCGTTAACTTACAGTACCATTGTATAATTCATTAGGACAAGTTAATAGTAATGATACTAAGAAGAAGAAGAAGAAGAATAGCTTGTTGTTAACTTTTTTAAATGACAGAATGAGTCAAACCTCCTGCACAGCGCTTTTTCTTTCCCGTTTTAGGGTGCTCCCACTGTGTCTTCATCTCCTCGTGACTACATAACAAGAAACACAACACATCACTCAATACTGAATTGAACTATTGCAGCCAGGAAGGTATACAACAAAGGTGGTAAGTGACAAATCTGGTTTATTTAACCTAGAGGTATTGATAAACCAGTTACAACAGCCCATTGGCATTTCTTTAGTAAAGAGAATTAAGCCCTGTATTCTTCTATTATTATTACATTCATTACATTACACTTAGCTGACGCTCTTATCCAGAGCGACTTACAGATATTTACAGGGTTTTAGTTACAGTCCCTGGAGCAGGTTGGGGATGGATGCCTTGCTCAAGGGCATCTCAATCATGGGTAGGATGGGAATCGAACTGACAACCTTCCGATTGCAAGTCCAACTCCCTAACCACTAGTCCACAGCTATTAAAAGCTTTATGACTACCTTTGGGTTAACTTAACCAGGTTTATCACTGAACTACCTTTGTAGTATTCCCCTAGATCTTCAAACTGCAAACACTCACAGGGTAAACTATTGGTGCCTGCGAAGCAAACTCACTCAGACTGTAGCACACAATCCACTGCACTGCATACTCACCACTTTCGATATTTAATCTCAGCAATACAGTAACTATACATCCGAGGATAATAAAAAGGCCAGTAAACTGCATCAAAACAGCCTTCGAACACTGTGCTTAAGTTTGCTTACTTTGCATAGTACACCCATCCATCTTTAGTAGACCTCTCCTCCCAGCCTGGCGGCAGTTCGTCTTCACTGTCAGTGTCATCCATTCCAGCTAATGTCATAGCAGCCATAGTGCAGACAGGTGACACGGGATAAAGAACTTAAATGAACTTAAACACACTAACGTTGAATAGATCCTGGCCACAGACAACCTAAACCCCTGAAATCAGTGGGTGCACAGCGAAACCCACAATATTCACGTTGCTATAATCCAGCAACTGCACTTCCGCAATAATATTGTGACGACACTTACACGTGTTTGCTGGGAAATGTAGTTGGGTGAAGGATCTAGCAAGAGTTGTGGAGGACGTTTTTGCAAAAACAACTCGACAAAGACGTTTAACGCTCCATGTTATTGCTTGGTTACTGTATAATGCTGGTATTCTGTGTGTATAAATCTGTATGTTAGATTATTTCCAGTTAACCACAACACAGCAATTAGTTCTGATGTCATTTTCCCCATCGGACAAAATTCGCAAAAGAACTTCCGTTTCTACATAGCAACCGAAACGCGAACTAGCTGATTCACTTGGGAAAATGGTATGTTGCACTTTTACTGTTGTTTCTATTTACTTGATATGTGTCTACATACATTCCAATACAACATGATTTCTTTGGCCAAGTGTGGTTTGGCGTTAACTTACAGTAGCGTTGTATAATTCATTAGGACACGTAACCTGTCACCAAATGATATTAGCATTGGCTAACGTTGGATATAAACGGTAACGCAAGGTTTTATCCATGCTTTAATCGAACTTGCTCATCATTCACTGTAGAACAAATTAGGGTGAAGTAACCAGTTCTACAACTAAGGAGTAGAACAGTGTGCATTTTTGTCGACGCATTTTGTTCTTACAGGCAGAAGTAGAGGAGACTCTGAAGAGAATTCAGACGCACAAAGGGGTTATTGGAACAATAGTTGTAAACGCTGAGGGTAAGTTCACAAAATCAGTCATGCATTAATAATGCCACATTATTTGTTATGTTGTGATTAGCATAAAGTAGGCTAGAGTTGCTGATATCTTGCTTAACTTGGTATTGATGCTAGTCTGTGCAGTAAGCTTTTGTGTCCCAAATTACTGTGGTAGCCTACGTACATCCCACTGTAATGTTGTTTCTGTATGTCTCGTTTTGTCGAAAGGCATTCCTATCAGAACCACCCTTGACAACTCAACCACGGTGCAGTATGCGGGGCTTCTTCATCAGCTGACCATAAAGGCGAGAAGTACAGTGCGAGACATCGATCCGCAGAATGACTTGACATTTCTCAGGATCAGATCCAAGAAGCATGAGATCATGGTAGCTCCAGGTAAAAAAAAGAAAGAAAAAAACTTTATCCAACTTTTGTGTTTTTAACATTCGAACATTACATGTTTTTGACTGTCTTCACCTCTCCTTTCTTTTTCAGACAAAGAGTACCTGTTAATAGTGATTCAGAATCCAAGTGAATGACATCCTCACTGTGCTTGGCAAGACTGAAACGTTCTGTCATGATGTGTAACATCATTTGACATAATATTTGAAGATACCAGTCTGTATTTATTGTTTTAACCTGAGTATAAACACCAGTCCACTGGTTTTCAAGGACCACATTTTGGAATGCCTTCCAGCTATGCCTTATAGGACAACTGTATATGCGATGGCAGTGTGTAGGTCGGCCATCCTGATTTGTTCTTTAGAACTAAGCATCATATTTAGTTTGTGTTAAAACCCATTACTCTCTCTGTGTTTGTTTTGTCATGACTTGTAAATGTTCACATGAATGAATAAACGCTTGTAAAATGGCCACTCCTGAATGTATGCATTGTTAAATTGTTTGTTTGTAGTTGTTTATGTGCATAGAATAGAATGTGATACATTACTAGTACTCATTGTTATTGCCAAATATCAGATTTATAGTGCAGTATTTGCATGTTTAGTAACAGATGTCAACTGATCCAGAGGTTAAGGGCAATGAATTGTCAGACCACAGGGACAATGTCATCTTTGTGTTCCTCCCCATGCCTGTCTATGAGCTAAAAGTCAACCAGTAAAATTCCCCAAGAATGCATCACTCAGGCATGTTTTGTGCAAACATGCATTGTGTATGTTCTGTTAAGATGACCGCAAGAAAAAACTGTAGCGCTGTATTCAGAATGTACCAGGGTACATGCATTTAGCAGAGTCTGACAATGCTGTAGTTGCCCATTGTCTGTCCTTTATATGAGCCAGCCAACCATTTTCAGCTTTTTTTGCTGTGACTTCATAGAAATCCATTTTATCTCATGCTATTCATGATATGTGTGTACAGCTCCACCTACTGGTGAGGTGTATAAGCATTACTGAGACTCCCAACACCCAAAAAACAGAACCCTTGTGCCCACCACTACATAAATAAATGTAGAGCACATGACATTGACGCATAATCATGTTTTTTTATTATTATTATTATTATTGTTATTGCAGAACATCATGAGTCCACCATGAAAAGACACAGAACAGACCAGCATGTAGGATCACATGGTATCATAATGCAAGTCTTAAGTAAGACTAATAAAAAATAAATAATTCATGATAGTTACAAATTACAATCTAGCCCCTCATGGTGAGAGTCAGTAACAAAAGACTTAAGGATTAAGGACAAATAATAACGGACTCAGAGTTTAAACTTTGTTTTTCTTCTCTCAAGGATTATAGCCTGAGATTGTTTGGTATTATAGGAGAGTGAAGTCAAAATATAACATAAAAATGCCTTCAAGTATACCCAAGGCCTCCAATATTAAGATAAATAGAATAAAATAATAGAACTCATACTCTTACACGTAATGCTATTAAAATAATGTATTTCAATGGTTAACAAAACACGTCAAAATTCCATAATTACCTTTTTCCACACTCCCCTTGGTTTTTTGTTACCCCTGCCAGACCACAACATCTTGAAAAACAAATTTCACATTCAGTGTTCTTAGTTAAATGTAGAAAAATAAATTTGAATTTCAACTCAGTTAACACAAGAAACCCATTCACAGTGGTGTGAGCCTGTCCAGTCTGCTCCTCTCACACTTTGTATTTTTCTTTTGCATGCTCAGTGATGACACAGATGTGCTACATGTGGACACAAACAAACAAAAGGTTAGCAGTCATTTGGAAATATTAATGGGTATGATTAAGTCAAAGTCTTATGGTCCAATTGTAACACTTCAAAGCCTGTGAATCAGATCATTGTCAAAATAAATAATACAATAAAACTTACGCTGAGATCTCTGAAGTACTCGTTGTAATCTAATGCATATCCCACGAGGAATTTATCAGGGACTTCGAACCCAAAATCTGTAAATAGACATGCAACATCTTGGAACAAAGATCCAACACACTTAGGCAAACCAGATATTCAACAAATTACGTCAAACAATAAGTACAACTTGATCCCTACACCCCATACCAGACTGAAAAAACAGATAAAAACCCAAAGTAAACTTCTCCTATCGCACTCGCATGGCTTTCACATAATGAAATGCGTTCTAATCGCTTAATGGCACAAGCACCGCTCATTTACTAATGTGTTGTGTCTAATGGAGCAAGTACACTGGAGGGATATCCTCAGCCATCATGTGTCAGTTCTGGAAACGGTCAAACATGGTGGTTGTGGTGAGGGCACTGGGTCTTCGCGGTGCCGTTGCCATGGCGCGTCCGGTGTGGATCTCTGCGTAAGGGTTTATCTTTCAGTCACAACCTGAGCGAGAGCTGGAGTGAGGAGCAAATGGCAGCTGTGTGCCTGGGATGAACTTAAAAAGATTAACTGATTCCCCCCTAAAAGCGTTGCATAACCACTAAGAGTCAATGTTTAACGCCCTCCCTAATGCCATGTTCAACTGTGTTCAGACAGACTTATCTGGTTAAAATTGAATACGCAGAGGGAGCTGTTTTTTTGTTAATATTACTCCTAAGTCTTTCTAGGACACGGTAGGAACAGCGGGTCACTCACAGTCGGGTCTGTATCCTGAACTCCTCGGCGTCCTCTTCACCAGGAGACTACAATAGAGGAGGAACATGGGAGATTAGTCTGAGCCTAAATCCTGCTATCTGCGTTTTATTATTTATTTTTTTACTTATTCATTCATTCATACATTTTTTCCATTCATTTTCACCATGTCTTGTCTACTAAGGCATCTTATTTTGCTTGTACAGCAGCAGTTCAATGGCTCAACTGATGTGTCATTTAAAGGGCTTACATAATCTTGACTACTCTGCAAACTGCAACCAAATTAATCATCGAATACAGCCAAGCAAATAAATGTATTCAACTGCTCGGGCCTCTGAATAGCTTGAACAGCTTCCAATAGCTTTGGGATTATGCTTTATATATGAAAAAAAGAGATATTGTCCATTAACAAAACCACAGGGAGAGCCCTGGTCTAATCTCAGTTATTGTGAGGTTCACTGACCGTCGTGATGATAATACCAACAAAATGTCAAGCGGGAATAGAAAGACCACCTTTCTTCTTAATGCCTCATGCAGTGGGCCCTTCCAGCAGAGCCCTTTTCTAAATGAAGCGGCCTGCTAGTAAAAGCTGGCCAACATTACCACACTCACTTTGCTCACTCAGCGTGCCCGCCCGGCCAGCCAACATTAGCGTAGTTGCGCTGCATATTCAGCGGCCACATCTTTTGCTTGGCATCAGTGTGTATGATATAGAGAGGCCAGGAGACAAGAAACTGGCCTGCTGCCACAGCGTGACTTAATGGCACGCCTGATCAAGTCTAATGGCTTCCCTCTGAGGCCCACACCATCACGTCTAAACTTAGTGCAGATGATGGGCGACAGCTACAGCAGGGGGGGGGGTGGGGGATGTTTAACCATTAATGCTCTCAGCAGCAACCACTCTCGCTTTTAATTCCATCCTGTCTATACGGAATCCTCATCATGTGACCTGGTCACTCACACTGAATAAACTCTCCAGCTCTTTACACTGTGCTGTGAGTGTTGGCATCCGAGCCCATATATCAAACCTTATCAACTGCAAAACGCAAAATAATACACTTAAATTACTCACTGCCTGATAATGTGGGCCTGATATCAGATGAAATTTAGATAATCAGTAGCCTTGCTGACAGAATAAATGTTCTGTGCTAGCAGTAGCTGATCAGCAGGAAGGGTCATACCTGACCACTTTCACCATCTTAGGGTTGTACTCATTCAGCAGAGCTAGCAGGGTTTCCATGGTTTTGCCGGTTTCCACAATATCCTGCAATGACACAGCTGTAGCTATAACACATCTGATACGCCAACAGAATTTGTCACGATACAAAATGTATAAAAGTCTTACCTCAACTATCAGCACATTCTGAGAAATAAAAGAAAAAGGCAACATAAGATTCAACCTTAAGTTCAAAAGTGGCATAACTGCTAAATATGTGACGCTGTGCCAAAATAACTACAACATACTCACTTTCCCTGTTAGGGCAGACAACTCATCACCACCAATAACTTTAACTTTGTTGGTTGATCGATCATTCTGTAAGGAGCATTTCATGCACAGAAAATGAGACACACACTTATTTCTGTTTTTCTGCTTGTACAGTCACAAAGTAAGCATTATGTGTTCAGCATTTTAGCCATCAGTAATAATCAGTTTGGCTCCACACATCTGGATGGAACATTACAGCAACCAGTAAGAACAGAACTGCAACACTTCATATGGCAGAACCTACTGCATTTTCAACAAGATTTTTTAAAGAGGGAAAAGATGTAGAAATGTAGATGGGGCACTCACTGAGTAGCTCTTAAGTCTAATGAAATCCACAGTCAACGGTACAGACTTATCGTTGTTCTGATTAAGTGCCTTGATGAAATCTAGGAGGTCGGCAAAGAATTTATAACCACCTTTGAGCACACAAAGAGCAACTATATGATGTCCTCCCATGTCTCGTATGATATCTCGGGCCAAGCGTTCAGTCCTAGGCAAGAACACACAAAAAAACAAATGTGAACATTTCATAGAGAGACAGGAGGGCAAAAGGCAAAAGAAGTATAGGCAAATCAAATGGCTTCATCTCGAATGTACAGTGTAAACAATGCCACTGCGCAAAATCCCTGAGACAAATGACCTGCTCAGTGGGCTCATACACATGTTTCAAGTAATTAATTAATAAGTGAAAAGACGTGCCAATAAGTGAAAAACGGCACATGGTCGGATTCCAACATTTGCGGCGTTAGAGCAGCATAGGTCCCCAAACATGCACCGGTGAATTACATCAGTCTGGGTAACCAAATAAAGAGTGATAGAGTCCTACCTATCCATGATGAGTCCGTGCGGAATAAGGACACGGTCTAAATCCTCCTCGTAGTGTTTGGGGATACAAAACAGACCCAGCTCGTGTCCCTTTTCATCGTCAGATATCTGCAATGAAGAATGACAATTCGGCTTTGCATTCCCACGGCATTTCTCCAGACACGGCTACAGCATTTTCTAATGGCAATAGCCATGTGCAAGTTACTTGGCAGCTTTGACCAATGGCGTCGTCTCTGCGAATAGGTTTGAAGCTGCTTGTGGACCGTCTCGAAATTTGTCCTGCTGCAAACTAACAAAATACAGCAGTCCATAGTGTGGGATGTCGAACTGTAAGTAGCTATGGTGCATTGCAGCCTGGTAACGTTACATGTTGCACCTCAACTTGCTTACTGACACTACTAGGTGAAATGTAGCATCGTCGATTCGCATATAACAAGCCACAGGTAATATAGCCTTTGGCATTGAAAATTGTCGTGGAAGAACCACGCCTTATCCACCTTGACAAAGTATTACACCCATTGTAATCACTCCAACAAGAACTGACAACGGCGACTGAGTCATGACAGACCAAAAGTGTACAACACATCAGTGACCTCTGGCTTAAAACGCATCTTACCTGTAGAAAGGACGCCATCCTTGCTGGAGCTCGCCCTTCAACTGTAAACTACGATACTGTTTGTGGAGTCATACCCGTCACAACAGGGAAGAGCCTTGTTACGCCTCCAAGCAGCGACTACTTAGCGTGGCCAAGAGTGTGCGATGCTCCCTGCCGTTTTAAACCCCTACGTCACAATCCAGTTTACCTGATAATCTGATTTAGACGGTCCAACCTGCGCTTTGACAAGGCTACCACTGCGCTTTTGTCGGCCCTTGACACTCACATTTTCCCGTAAATTGAAAATGTTCCCATTGTAAATCACACAATTGTCATGTTTAGGACTGTCATTTATCATCCTCGGTCCAACAACACAATCCAGCCAAACATTTCTCATTCAGACACCAGCCAATTTAATAAATTACATTGACTGTGCTTGTGACTACCGCAGCATGGACAATTGTACAAACAAACCATGTGATCATCAGTCCTTCCCAATGTTTTGCTGTTGCTGTAATAGGCCTACCCACTAACACTAACTCGGGGGGGGGGGGGGGGGGGGGGATGTGTCAGGGAGAGAGAGAGAGAGATTTAAACCATCTTGGCTGTTTACCAGTTACCAATTAGCCCAACTGTATTTGACCCCAACCTTAGGCTGCTCCATAATACACTTGCCAAGAAGACTGGGCTCTTATATCTTAAGACTGGCAAGTGACAATTAATTATTATTTCAATTGCAGAAAGTCCCTCTTATATGTCATCAATTGTATGTGTCCTGAGGTCTCTTTTAATGTTAACCATATTCTTCCTCGTATTCTCCACTCAGTTGCATCCAGCAAGATTGACTGACACCTCTGGCGGTAAGCAGGCCTATCTTTTCTTGTATTCTTGTGTTGTCTTCAGCTGCACAAATGTAAGTGGCATTCTTCTTTGGCTCTATGGTTGCTGCCAAATTTTCATCAAGTAAGATGTTTCCTGTTAGACATAAGCTATGTTGCATGCAAAGCCCTTGTCTAACTTCAGCGTCAAGCAAAGCTGTCCTTGTGAATAATCAGTGGAAGGAGTAAGGCAGGCCATGTGTTGCAAAGATATCCCGGTCAAAGCGAGTCTTTTCCTAGACACCAGGGAATATCCCAGCACTACATGGCCAAGACTGTATCCTTCTAACAGTTCTCCTGAAGAACAAGGTTACCGTTTTTCCCTGTGAAGTTACCATGACAGTAATTTTGTCAACATGCACCAAGGGTAAGAATTTCATAACATGCTTTTTTTTTAATCAACTGCACCATGTGTCTTATTAATAAACACACAATCTAAGAAATGGGAGGCACGTTGTTCCATTAGCTTTGAGGAAAGAGTGAATGAGGCATTTGTTTGGGTTCATGTGGCTAAATTGGTAGAGGATGGTGCTCCCAAGGCCAAGGTCATGGGGTTGTTTCCCTCAGCACACATACATTACCATCACTTCACTATCCTGACAGATTAAAGCAGCCACATAATTAATCAGTGTGTGGATGTGTACTGTGCATGGAGGGTACATGACTACTCTCCCTCCGATGCCAGGCACTCAGCCTCTAGTGGCAGAAAGGCATTACAGCAGTTAGGACATCCAGTGAGTGAAATGCTTTCATTCCCTGTTCATTTGGTGAGATCAATTTGTCTTCACAGCCACTCATGTGCCGATATGTAACAGACACTTGGTACTGTGGGGTCTGTGTCATAACATATACATACCAAAACATATAACATAAATGCGTTATATTGATATTACACACTGCATCTAGTGCTGTTGTACTGATCATGTACTGAGCATTTAAAGGAGAAATTCGGTGCAAAATGAAATTTGGCATGTTGAAACATCTTACCGAGTTGGTATGTTTGCTTCGTCTAAGGGCACCTACCACTTCCATTGTTCCATTGTTAGCCTTCTGGGACAAACGGTAAAAAATAGTTAAGTTCTGAATGCAACAGGCTAACTCAATTTTGCTCCTCAGCAAACATATCAACTCGGTATGATATTTTAACATTCCAATTTTCATTTTACACCGAACTTCTCCTTTAACTTTAACAGTTTAGGGAGTCCACTATCTGAAGAAGGAGAAAGACGATGTGAGATCTATCTTTATTCATAGAGATAGCAGCATAGTTTACAGAAATATAATTGCAGGAGTATACAAATGTTCATATTAAAGCAAAATACATGTATATTTATATGTAAAATTTAATAATTAGTTCACATGGTTGTTCACATGATGGTTAACACACACACAAAAAAAAAAACACATTCACACACTCAGACATGCCCTGACACACCCACACGTAAACGTTTGCCTCTATAGTGTCCAAAATGATGGACAAATTCACATCAAGCAAATGACAAATAAAAAAAGAAAAAATATATATTTAAAAAACATGATGACATGTCCTCTCTCTGATACACTCCAATGCACACACACTCATACACACACAATAAGGGCATACAATCTGCTGGTGGCAGGGCAGAGTTTTACTTGAATTTGTACTCAGAAGTCAAAACCGTTAACAGACTCCACATACCAACTGCCCACCTCACCAAACAAAAAAAACAACAACAAAAAACACTAGACGACTTCACCAGCTTCTCTCAAATATCAGAGCATCGACATTTTCACCTCCTCAGTTCCCTTTTTTCCCCCTCGTGACAAGCAATCTCGCCAAGGCAACTACAGATCTGACACCCACCCCCCCACAACCCCCGCCCCTCCCACATACGCTTCATGTCGGCCGAGCTGCATAGCAGTTTCAGGAGATGGATGCGTACACTTCTGTCAGCCACTAGAACGCCTAATCCAAACGGGTCAGTAACACCAAGAGAACAAAACCCACACTAAATGTTAATGTTTCTTATCTTTTGAACTCTTGTTTTTCATTGTTATTTTTTCTTCTTCCAAGTTCAACGACAAAATCTAATGTCTCGAATATCTAGTATATACAAAAGCTTCATAAAAAGTATGAGGGCAAGGCTTGCGAAGGCACAAAATACTTCAAGAACAAACAAAAAAAATTATGCCAAGTGATAAACATGTTTTCAACTTGACAAATGTTACAATGGTATGAAAGAGTTTCTTTTCTTGTTCTTCGTTATCTTAAAATGCAAAGACGACTTTTAAAATAACAAAAAGCTTCAAAAGACATCAAACTAGTTAACATTATATGGTGAATGAACAGAATTTTAAAAGGATTTTGATTTTTTTTCTTTTAACACAAAGTTTTTTTTTTTCACGATCTGCTGCCATAATATCTTATACAAATAGAGTGTAAAATCATGGTTGGTCCAGAGTTAGATGTAGTGTCAATTTGATCTCTCCTACACCGTGAGGTAATCAAGCACATTCTCTAAAACTCAGACAACCAGAGAGGCTTTTGTTTTTTTGTTTGTTTCTTTAAGGAACGGTTGATGGTGGGTTGGTCGGTGGGTAGGTTTGTGTATGTGTGTGTGTGTGTTTGCTTGTTTCTATGGCTTGCCTGCTGTCCCCGAGCCCAATGTGCTTCGCAGTAAACACACCTCAGTGGGGTAGTCCCGCTGGGTGCAGGGAGGAGCTCTACAAAAGGACAACAATCACAGTTTGTGTGCACAGTGATGGCGACGGCTGCATCGTCAACGCATCGCAAATAAAAAACGAGTCGGAACCCGAATGCGGCCATCGGACCGTCGACTATTCTGCTAATTCTGCACGGGTTATAACCCACCTGGCAAATACCTTTTTGTTTTGACTGTGTACGCATGTTACAGTATGTCTTTTTTTTGGTTCAAATGTACACGGTACATTTCATCCTTTCATCTTTCATGAAAAACAAAATACTGCATGTCGACCTCACCCTCAGGTGAGGAAATGAAGAGTAATCAGGGAGAGAATGATAGATGTGTACAAATCATGGACAGAGGCAACAACCAGCATGACCACGTTTTTGTCTCGATTCTAATAAAGTCAGGGTGATGAATGTAAAAATGTAAAAACAATAACAAGACAGATGGAAATGACAAGAAAGCCTGAATTGGACTTGTCACCAAAGTCAGTCAGTTACTTTTCTCTTTTTTTTGGAAAAAAAAGGCTTGTAAAACGTTATAAAAAGTAAAAAGTAAGTAAAATCATGGTCTTGATTCTGAATGAAAAACAGGAACTGTAAACACACAAATATGTACACAATGATAGACAAGGTTGGAGAGACACACACACACACACACAAATTTACATATACACACACACACATACACACACACACAAGTCACTTTTTAAAGTCTTTTTCTAGCACTGCTGGACTTGACGGCCTGTAGAACTGGATGTCCCCGAGATGGAGCCCAATAATGTGGCACTAACTTCCGTTACCTGGATGAGAGGCTTTCTGCCTGAGGAGATCCACAGATATGCTATGCTGTCCTACAGGGCCGTCTAGGTTAATGTTTCACTATTATGTTTTTCGAAAAAAACACAAAACCTACTACTGATATGACTGCAAATGTAAACATCACAACAAGTGTCCATAGTTACTACACGTAGCACCTTTAGGTAGATCAGAAATGGCTGCCAATGTCTTAGAAAACCAAAACATAAAATTCATTCTATGAGGCGCACACAAAATGAGTCCTCACCATCAAAGCTCCATGTTTCTGACATACACAAAAAGCCACATGCCAGATGAACATCTACGCCATTTTACTACCACTACAAAAACACACAAGTCTTGTTAAATAGTTACAAATAGCAATATGCTGTATATCCTTCTATTAAAACAAACACACAATTATACACTATGTATACATTGTACACATAGTACTTGACGTGTTTGTGTATGTGCACAAATAGACGGAAAGGGCACTGAGCAGACGACTCCTACAGACAGCACACAAAAAGCAGTGTGGCCTACATCTGACTGGAATGAATGAGAAGCTACGCATGTACCTACGCCTTCTGATATAACTATTACACAGGGGCTACTTGGGACAAGCTAGCCTCCTCTTCTAGAAGTCACGTACTGACAGGAAGGAGCGCGCGCGCGCACACACACACCCCTCACCCACACACAAATGCATCTGCTCTCACTCCAACACACACACACACATTATATAAAAAGACTTACAAAACATTTACAGAGCATGAGTATGAAAATGTTGGACATGCAAGAGTTATGTATGGAGACCGATACTAGTTTTGGTATAAAAAGAAAAACACAGAGCTCTAGAAAGCCTTACACAAGTGACTTGGAAACACGAGAGCGTGGACCCGCCGTGAGCCAGAGGGGCATATCTGCTCTGGTAAAGCCTCTGGCCACACATAGGCCCCTAAAGTGCTAAAGATTACCATGGTTAAAAAAAATACACATAAAAAAAAAAAGAGTATAGGTCTTGATAATGATGAGCTGCTTTCTGTAAAATGGACCTCGGGAAAAAAAAATAAACACCTACTTTTAAACAGGGAGGAAAACTTAAGAGAGAGAACATGAAGAGGAGAATATAAGAGTTGCATTAATCAATTCACAGTAAAAGTAGAAGAGGAAAAGGAAAAGGAGGAAGAAGAAAAAGAAGAAAACTAAAAGAAAAAGAAAAACAAGAAGAAGAAGAAGAGGAAGAGGAGGAGGAGAAGGAAGAAGAGGCAGTGAAAAACAAAGTGCTGACATGAGACGTAGGCCTAGGTGTAGTATAACACTCCCCCCATGTGATATGCTGACAGCCCCAACTAGCCAGGTCCCACCCCCACCCCTCCCTGGTCAGGCTGCATTACCAGACCTCTAACGGTTTGTGAATCACATGACGCGCCCCCCCCCCCCACACACACACTCTCTCTCTCTCTCTCTCTCTCTCCACAGTAGGCGACGTGAAACTAGTAGATTTACAGGAGTGCCTCTCTATGGCAGCAGCTCTCACTGCTGAACACAAGGAGGCCATGTAAGCTTTCACTGGTCGCAACACCCCCACCTCACGCCTCCCTCGCAGACCTTCCATCCCTCCCTCCCTCCCGGGGCCTAGAAGTCCCCCGACAGACTCTTCTCCTGCTCCTGGAGCGTCTCCAGGATGTCGTCGATCTTCACCATGTTCTCCGTGTCATTCAGGCTGCCGGTCTGCTCCAGGAGGTTCTGGATCTGGGCGCTGCTGGCCAGCTGGCCCTGGCCGGGCCCCGGGTGCCCCAGGGAGACAAGCTGGTTGGTCAGCGAGGGCCCTTGGGGATTCATCAGCTGACTGCAGTCTGGAGGCAAGGCAAGGCAAGTTTGTTTGTATAGCGCATTTCATACACAACAGCAAGTCAATGTGCTGAACAAAAATAAAAGCAAAGAACAATATGTAAAAGCACAGAAGATAAAATAAGTGTAAAATGATAAAAGTAAAATAAGTATGTGGTAAATAAAAGACAAACACATAAAATGAGTATAAATGAGTAATTAAAGCTAAATCATTAAATTCTTGAAAGGACATCTATAAAATGAGTATAAATCAGAGGAGTAGGAGACCACACAAAACAGGAGGAAATCATTTTGTACATCTCACCACATTAAAACCATATTGTTCTGTACAACACTCATTCTGTTAATACTGTGTCTAAACAGACATACTTCTCCCACCATGACAACCAATATGTCATATTTTTTCTGCAGATTAAGTAGCTAATGTTATAAAACCCTATACACCATGTATTATTCTGTAATGATGTAATCATATAATGATACAAGACCTCTGTTTCCATTGTAAAGCTGAAGTTGAAATTTCCATTTGTAATCAGGTCTTGTTTGTTGCTAACACCAGGTCTTGTTTGTTGACAACACCAATCTCATCTTACTAATGCCTTAGCTACCAAGCTAATATGTGTAATGATGTAAGGGATAAAGTTCTGCGAGGTGGTCATTCTTGAGGAATAAGCCCCGGCAGAGTGATGCAAGACCAGACTCGAAGGGGGGGGGGGGGCACTGAATCACTCTGAGGGTTAGAAACTTGGCTAGCTAGTTAGTAACATCTCTCTCTCTGGTACGACATAATTCAAAATCCATAATATTTGTGTTTTATAGGGACCTTAAGTCCAACATGATTAACGGTCTAATAAAGTCACTCACCACTGGGCAGGTCAAAGAGGAACAGGCCAGACTGGGGAGGCTGTCCAGGTTGGCTGAGGGTCCCAGTCATGGCTGACTGGAAGAGGCTGTCGGGGGCCGGTTGTGCCGTGGAGCCACCGGAGCTCTGGAGGGCCCCTACTGCCATTGCACCCGGCCCAGCAAAGATGGCTGCAGTGGTGGCGGACGGAGGCATCTCTTGGGTGCTTACCCCTCCTTGCAGCGCAGTGAGGGTTGCCTGTTGCAGGAAGAGGCCGACGGTGGGCTGCTCCCCGGAGCCAACGCTGCCCGAACTGGGAACCACCTGCATGGGCTGCTGGTCCTGGAACAGCCCTGGCTGCGAGGAGCCACCCTGGACCACCGAGGAGTCACCCACCACCACCGCGCTCTGCTCCTGGAAGGACATCGGCTCTGCAGTGTCATGCTGTGCCACCGACACCACTCCTGCCTGGGAGAACAACAGCGGATTCTGCTGTGCTTGGGGCTGGGGGACCGGAGGCTGGTTGGGGGCTGATTCCACAGTTACATTCCCAGCGCTGGGTATCACCTGCATCGGCTGCTGACCCTGGAAGAGGCCTTGAGGCTGGCTGCTGAAGAGCAGAGAGGAGGACAGGTCCTGGGGATTCAGGGGGTTGGTGCAGAACAGCAGGCCAGCCTGCTGCTGTGGCTGCTGCTGCTGTTGCTGTTGCTGCTGTTGTTGCTGCTGCTGCTGCTGCTGTTGGGGTTGGCTTTGGAACAGGGGGGCGGGCTGAGGTGCTTGCTGCATCTGCTGCTGGGGTGACCGCTGCTGCTCCATAGGAGTGGACAGCTGCATCTGCCCCTGAAGCAGCGACACCGCCTGGGCCTCGGATGCAGACGTCTGCATGGGGGTGATGAAAGCGATCTGCTGCTGCTGCTGCTGGTTCGGACCACCGTCTGTCGTCAGCTGGCCCGGCAGAACGCTCTGATCCAGGAAGAGAGCAGGGGGGCCCTGTTGTTGGTCAGTGGCCAGCATGGTGATGGTGCCGGGGAACAGAGCCGCCTGGACCTGGGTCTGAGTCGGTGCAGTCTTGGAGCCGAACAACACCGCCTGCTGACTCTGGGCCTCAGACATTGGGTTGGGCGTCTGAAAGAGCTGCTGAGGCGGAGAGGGATGGGAGGGTGGCTGCTGCAGGAAGCTGGATGTCTGGATTGCCAACAGCCCACCTGCCTGCTGGAAAAGTGCTTGTTGCTGCTGCTGTTGCTGCTGCTGCTGCTGGGGGGAACTATGTAGAAGGCCGTCAGATGGGTGGACATTGGTGGCCTGCTGTTTTGCTGCATCACTGGGAGAAAAACTGGGTGTGCACTGCATGGGGACCTGCTGTTGCAAAAGCTCTGACTGCAACTGTTCCAGACTGAAGACGTTGTGCTGCTGCTGTAGGCTCTCAAAATTATTTTGCTGCTGCAGGTCATTCAGAACTTTCTGATGCTGCAGGTTGACCAACGTGTTCTGCTGCTGCTGAATGGTCTCCAGAACTTTGGGGTGCTGTTGCTGCAAGTTTTCCAGAACCTTCTGATGTGGCTGCTGCTGCATGGTCTCCATGGCTTGCTGCTGTTGCTGCATGTTCTCAAGAACCTTCTGATGCTGTTTCAAGTTCTCAAGCACGTTCTGTTGGTGCTGTAGATTTTCCAGAGCTTGCTGATGTTGATGCTGTAGATTTTCCAGCAAGGATTGTTGCTGCTGCTGTTGCTGCTGCTGATGTTGCTGCTGCTGTTGTTGTTGTTGTTGTTGTTGACTGCTCATGGATCTTTCGTTTCCTCCTAGCTGAAGGCTGTTCATGTTCTCCTGAACGTGCTTCTGCAGGGTCTCGGCCGAGGCCGTGGGGCTGTAGAGCACCGAGCTGAGCTGCTGCTGTGCCGCGGCTGCCACCAGGACCTGCTGTACCAGGGAGCTCCCACCCGCCTGCAGCTCCTGCACCGCTCTCTCCAGCTGGGCCACCCCATCCTGGGGGAGCAAGGCAGTCACAGGGGCCTGCTGGGCCACGGCCGGGGAGGAATCCACCAGCTGGGGCATGCTCATGACCAGCATCCCGGCCTCCTCGGAGCCGCTCTCTTCCGGGGAGAGGGTCTCGGGGGTTTCCCGCAGGAACTGCTGGGGCACCTGGGGGGGTACGGGCTGCAGGACGGTGGTGTCCTCGGACAGGGACACCTGGAAAGAGGCACTGGGTGCAATGTCTTGCTTCTGGATGGTGCTCAGTGGTTCTGCAGACTGGAACATGGGGGCTTGTTGTGGCTGCGTGCTGACAGGCTGGAGAGGGGCTGGACTGGGGAAAGACTCACTGCCTGAGGGTGGGAGGTTTACGTTCACCTCCAGAATTTGCTGTTGGGCTCCAAGAACTTCTTCTGGCTGTAAGAGGACAAAAATAGTCAAGACTGTTATTCAACATCTGGTTTTGAACTTGTGCAAACTTTGGTAGGAAAAACAATAATTCCAAACACTTACCTTAAAGACATTGGATGCTGGAGCGTTAGTGGACACCTCCATAGGAGTGACCTCTTCGCGTTTCAAAATCAGTGGAGTCATAATGGTGCTGTCAATGCTACTGTTCCCAGCCTGCATTGCTGTAAGGAAGAACCACATCTATTATCACACTCTTTCAGAATTACTGATATCAAGTGAAGAGCCACACAATCATGTCTGTTTGTAAGTCGCATGTTGTCTAGAATACCGACTCAGTCTAGAGAAAACACATTATACTTGTGCACCTAGGAACAGCACCTTTGGGAGAAGAGATTCAAGCCTTCCTGACTACAAACCTTAAGGCGCTTTCACACTGCCAGAATTACCGGTAATTTCAGCCGAAATTAACGGGTCGTCTGTTGCGTTCACACTGCCAACATGGGGTGGCGTGTCCAAACGACACGCCAATTCGACCCACCTCGGACCCTACACTATTTTGCGACCCGGGGCGTGCGTGAACACGAGCCGAGGCGAGATGGGGCGCGGGGTGTGGTATGGTGACGTTTCACAACTGCCACCACCCACCGTCGGGGCTTTTAAAACAGCTGAGCAGAACTACAAAAACACCAACAAGGAGTTCAGAGGCAAACTGCAAACTGTCTTTCGAAATATGCTGTTTATTTGGCCTAAATCATATAACTCACCAAACGTGATACCAACGTACCAACCAACGTAATTTGTTTTTAATTTAGATGCTGTACATGTCTGTTGGCCAACAGCTTTATCATGTAGCCTAAATGTGCAAGGAATAATATACCCCATTTCGGTGTTGTTTGAAAGTACATGATTTTGAGTAAAATAAATTGTGAGTTCACTTCCTGTTACCCCGGTAGTCGTAGACGGGAAACTTTTTTTTTAGAAACACAAAACAATGACATGACAATGGAAATGGTAGGGTAAATGCTATGCCGAACATTTTATGTTAAATAAACAGCATATTTTGAGAGACAAATCATTGTGTTGTGTGCCTTTTAACCAGGAGAGTAAATGTTTAATAACTGTAGAGTAATGTTGATGTTTGATGATAGCGCTCCTGTTTTGTTAAGGAAACATATGTCCAGAGCGCATCCATCAATATATCTCCATATATTGTGAATATCCCGAATGTGATTGTGGGGATATTTGCAGTCACATTCTGGATATTCACAAAGACCACTATCGCCCAGTGCATCTTCACTTCTGCAGCCCATTTTTGTGGGCTTTTTCGACGTGGGCGAAAATGTGTGGATAGAGTAAATTATTTAATGATAGCGCTATAGTTCACCTGATGGTGCCGTGTACAAATAGCTACAGTAAATCGGTATCAAATGTATTCTTTGCATATATTTGCAATCCCATGTGAGCATCCAGGTGCAGTACAGTACCATGTCATTTGCCCTTGAATGGTTGTGCAAAGAGCCAGCAACAACTCTGTGCGTCTCGCCATGATTGTTTTAAAAAACTGAATGAAAACTTTGCAGACAGGTGTATTTACTACGATGCAGTGTGAAAGCGCCTTTACTCTACACTTAGCAGTTTAGGTTTTATTGTTGTTGTTCTATTATTTCCTGAGTCAATCGTCCTATTGTTGTTGTTTTTTTTTGCCATGTCACAGGGCCTAGTTAGTGTGTGAAAATGTCCAGGACACTTCATCAGTAGTGCACCTCAAGATCTAGGGGTGTTTCAGGCCTTTAGTCACTGTACACCCTGCCCTGAGGCAACCCCGCTTAAGGTGATCAATAATTACGGTGCGTCCAGTATCCAATTAGTTAACGTTGTCGTCCAAGAAGTCCTACTGTGGTGAAGGTGAATACACAGGTAAGGTGCCATGATTCACAGTGCCGTGTTTTAGCCTGCTGTCAGTGGTTACCTTTCATGCGGTCCTCAAACGGACAGGACTTGGCTGAGGTTGACGTTTCAGACTTCACAGGGACGTCTACTGAGGGCTCTACAGAGAGAGAGACCTTTTATCTACTGACACTTCAGTGCGACCCAAATGTATAACCTTTGACTCAGACACCCTCAAAGACCCGTCACAACACAAATAAACACCACACACACATTCTAACACACTGTCAAGTATGATCTAAGCCCTGGTGAGAAAGCAAGCCATTAATACCGTAGCCATCAGAAACAGACACATTTAAAGATGCCGTTTACTTTCCCTCCAGCGTAACACACACACAAACAAACAAACACACACACACACAGACACACACACACCTTCCACAGGCAAGGCATAGGGGTTAAGCAGCTGCACTGACCAGAGTGGGGAGTGTAAGTGAATGGCTGTAGTTCATTTGTTCTTCCCGCGTTGGTCACGACACAAATGCCCACTGCCACAGGAGAGGTGACGCTGAGGTCCCTGTACGGTGGCACCTTCACTATCAAATGATTCTGTCCAGACAACAGAGATGAGGGTCAATAAATGACAAGCACATACACTGATGCACATGTTCTCGTACACACGGGCACGTGTGCACATACACACACACTCTCTCCTCACACACACTCACTGACACACACACACACAGTTCTGCGTCAGCAGAAGTAATGTGCAGTGAAGTCCCAGTGGCTGTCTCCATAGAAACAGGAGTGTGTACCTGATGAAACAACTCCATGTCGATCTCAGCCTCCGCTTGCCAGCCCGTCTCATCTGAGGAAAGACACGCACATGAAAAATTCAGCGTGTCGCTCAGCCACTGGCACACCTGGCCAGCAAAACAACGTCTGGCACACAGCACGTGACTCACACCTTTCACAATCTGAACTCAGGCCTGACAAAAGACAAGTCAAGTCATTGTACGGAAACAGTAGTCTTTTCAAATACGACCAGCCCCGACTTGAGACAAAATGGTGCATTGTTTTTAACCACAAACAGGGCTGTATAGGATATTTATAAGTACCTAATGATGATTAACAACAGTCTGTTGCTGGACCTCCACAATGGTGCCACACAATTCAAGTACAAAGCTCTTATAGGATATAAATATAAAATGGTGGGTACATGTGTTATGGGGTAGGTACAAGTCGCAGTGAATCTGACCACCCCACCTGAGTTGCTCTCCTGGAACAGCACTTTGGTTCCCTTAAGGAAGTTCTTGCCGATGATGAACACCTCCTCTCCCCCCCTCACAGAGCAGGCGTGTAGGCTCTTCTTCAGGATTTCAGGCACACCTGCCGGCTGAGCTGCAGGACCGCAAACACACACACACACACACACACACACATTCTGACTCAGTGACATGCAAAAGTGACGAGAACAGGGATGCAAATGAGCATTACCACAAGTGAGTGTATCACTGTCCACTGTTGTACCCCTCTGTGCCTGACTATGGTCCAACACGCCACAAAAAAAAACAAAATTGTGCTTGTCTCTGTCTTTGTAGCCCGCATTATTTATTCATCCACTGGAGGTATCTGCAGACACAACATCAGCCTGTGTGCGTGTCTGGAGCCCAGTGGAGCCGAGCCAGACTGCTCTCTCATTCACAGCAGGGTGGAATGGATAGCTACTTGTACGCTTCAGTGTGGCTACAGACGGCGGAGGGTGAAGAGACGTTTCACAGAGATACGGGTTTTCAGGACCGATCACGTACAAACACATGCAGAGGCTTAAAATAGCGTTTCCAGCACGTTTGCATTTGTCACCTACATCACTTCTACATCGCTTCTTTTATGTTAATGTTCAGCAGTGGTCTCACAGTTTTCAACACCCTAGTGTTTAAGGACCCTTGTTTTAATGTGGTATGGTGCCAATAGGCCCATTAACACATGCAAAAAAACCTAAAAAAACTAAAAAACGATCTAACTTTTGCTCCAAGTGATGGATTTGACAGTGATGGGTGTGGCACGAACATACTCTGTAATAGGGAATGTTTTAACCTGCCAATGACCAACCATTTTTATGTTGGGCTAAAAATATCACATTACATTTAAAACATTATAACAGTGGCACAATATGGCAGACATATTTCTGGATTAGCATGCCAGTGCAAGGAAATATGAATACATGCAGCTGTCCTTGCTGACCATGCTGGATATGTCCTGATGGACCTGACTGGACCATCCTGATATGTCTTAAAGAAAATCTTTTTTTTTTTTTCAAAGGTTTCACATCTGAAAAATAGCAAGTGTCCGGAAAAGGTAGGCTGTGTCTAATGAAATGCCCAGGTAGCAGCAAGATAGGCAATCCGTGATGTACATACACAACAATGAAACTCTTGGGCAATTTTCTTGCCACCACAGGATACTAAAAGCGACTGCTGCTGCCAGGAGATGTCACCTCCAAACTAGGGCACTAGAACATGCATACACAGTACCTAAATTACCTCCCACAATACCAGAAGCCGACAAGATGTAGTCAAATAGTGTCACGAGGAGGCACATAAGGCACAACATGGAGTGACCAACTGACTCCAGGACAGTCACATCAAAGCAGTACTAAGTAGTTTTTGTCTCCAGTCGCCCTACAGGTTTGAAGCGGAATTGTCTGTTTTTGTTTTTTTTTGTTTGTCTGACTACAGAGAGACGCTCTGCTCCTCCAAACTTGCTTAGTGCGGTTATAGCCCATGAAGGGCAGCAAAGTGAATTCAGAAGTGCCTTTCATCCTGTTACATGTTGATGCACCACTGAAACAATTTTGGAAACATTATTTTAAGGTTGAAAAAACTACTTAGTGTTGCTTTAAGGTTGCCTGCACTGCATGATGCCAGTGGCCAAAGAGAGAATGAAGCTCGGGCATCAGTGGCAGACTCACTGCAGAGGATGGGCGAGGAGGTCGTCTGCAGCGTGAACATGGAGCCGTCTGGACGAGGTATGTTGACGCGGAACGCCAGACGGGCACGTGTGCTCTTCTTCTTCGAGCCCGCCACTCCGATGCGCGCCTCCACGTCCGCGTTACGGAGCTTCAGGATGCCTACACAGTCCACACTGCAGGGGCGCACATAGAAAGACAATGGAATACAAAACTTGGTACGCTACAGACTGTTTCAAGATAGAGTTTGACTACTGGCGTCATAGCTCATTCCCACAGGATTTCTATTTTAACATTCCCAACAATGTGAAACGTGGCCCGAAGTTGTTTGGGAACAAAACAGAATGTTCAGGCATTGTTTTTTTTGTTTTCACCGTTAATAAAGTCATTATTAAATAACATTATGAGATGCACTACCACACTACATGATTTGGCACACTCCCAAAAACAACTCATAAAAGAGGAACAGGCAGCGGTGCTTACGCCAGGGTCATGCTGTTGCTGGGCTCCAGGCTGACTTCGATGACCGTGGTGCCCTCGATGTCCACCTCCTTGCAGGCGGTGGTGTTGCGGCCAGTCACCCTGCAGGCCTGGTAGAAGCCGTGCGGCTTGACCCGGCCCGTGTCGTTCGCCACAAACACCTGGAGCACCACAGGCTCGCTCACGCCCTCCAGCTGTGGGATGGAGAGAGAAGGTTAATGGTAGAGCAGGGTCATTATTCATTGTCCCAAAAGGACAATATGTCTGTGAAAATTCTCATTCATCCAGGTCATGGTTGTCAAAGGAGCTACGTTGTAAGCAAACTGGACTTTCAAGCTACAAAAGAAGTCACGTCACCTCATATTCCAACACTTCTCACAACAATGTCACAAAGCAGGCGAACATGGAAAAAAAAACATAAACAGCAATCCCACTTCTTACAGTCTTACACTTGACATCCAACACAGAACCAATGTAGCTCCCACACATATATTCCCCTCATAATGTCTACATTGTTCAAACGTCCGTGTCTCTTTGCTACTGCTGATTACAATGTTTTATTTTGTTCCGAGTTTAAAAAACACAGCCATGCTGACAGTGAATGCAAAAAATAGCGATGACCTTTCATGATAACAAGCAAGTGTGTCAGATTTAGCTAAATTCCGTGTTTGCACAACCTCATGTGCAGTGGAATGCCACTCTGGCCTTAAACTAACCCTGAATTTAGACACTGTAGTTGTGGTGTTCTGAAAGACAAGTCTCTGGCTTTTGCTGTGTGCTTTAAACATTACATTACACTTAGCTGACACTTTTATCCAAAGCGACTCACAAAAGGGGAACACAAAGAAGTAACAGAAGCGTAGAGAAACACAGTGTAAACAATGGCATGGCAAAGTTAGTGCAGCCTATGGTATACAGAAGGAGGGAACACAGTTGTGCCTTAAGTAAGCAGGGACACTTCAGAGACACACACACAAAGAGACAGATGTGCCTTAGCTAAGTTTCCTGGGGCAGGAATACTTCAGACACAGTAAACAGTTGCTGATGAGGTAGGTCATCGCCTACCTTGACGGTGGGGAAGCCCTGCTGGGTGCGGTCTTTGACGGAGCCCCTGCTGCCCTCGGTGAGGTAGCGGGCGCGGTGCTGGGTCTCGGGCTGCACCAGGATCTTCAGCTCCTTGCCCTCGCCCTTCTGGGGGAACTGGGCCGACAGGACCCCCGGCCGCAGGGTGCCGCCCGCCTCCAGGGAGTTGCTGCCGGCAGAACAGGGGGAGTTCACAAACGACATAGCCAAGATTGTCTACGCTAATCCCAACCACCTCCCCACACACAGACCCACAGACCCACACACACACACACTTCCTGCACTAGGCAGGAGGATTAGCCTGCTGTCCGGTGTCTGTCAGGCCCGAAATGCCAGAGGCTCCATGGGGCCGCTCCGTGCTACATGCTGCTGCCACAGCATCCTCTCCCAGGACAAAGCTCTGGCCTGTTCAGACCCGAACCAGCCTCGCGTCAGCCCTAAGTCCCATGAGGAGCCCACTGCTTTGCATTGCAAACCTGCTCGCTGCCACTGACTGCTCTACCAGTTTGGTCACCATTCTGGTAGACTGAGGTAATCAACACTCGAGATACACGAGGGAATGCACTCACATGACTGTCATAGGTCTAGGGCCATTTTTTTCACCAGTGCTATGCAAAAGGAAACAAAACTTTCTACTTTGTCTGTGTGTGTGTGTGTTTGTGTGTGTGTGTGTGTGCATGTATGTGTGAATATGCAGACGAGAGCAATGGTAGATGGAGACCAGACACTGGCCTACAGCAAACACTAGTATCTTTCATTCATCATTGTGAGTGTGGTCAAAAACATAGAAAAATGAGAAGTAATAGAGAACTAAAACTACTGTTGATTATGTATATATATATGTATATGTGTGTATGTGTCTATGTCTGTGTGTGCGTCCTGTCTGGAGTATGTAATGGCTGTTCCCTTCAGCAGACACCTACCTGCCCTTGGGGCTGGCCTTGGCGTCCGAGCTGAGCTGGGAGAGCACGAAGTGGGGCGCGTTGGCACTGTCGGCGTCGAACACCTCCATGCTGGGGGCCTGTGCGGCGGTGGGCTTGGGACCCGGCCTCTGGCGCGGCGTGCGCTTGCGGGACTTGCGCGGCACCTCTGTGTTGTCGTTGTAGGAGCTGCTGCTGGCCATGCTGAAGCTGGACAGCGACTCCTCCATCCACATGCTGCCGCTCTGCTCCGAGTCCAGCGTGGCGGCCGCCTCCTCCTGGCAGGACATGCGGCTGTCGTCCAGCAGGTCCTCCGGCGGCGGCGAGATGTTCAGCACCGTCCGCCGCTTGGAGGGGGTGATCTGGGGCCCGCCGCCGCTGCTGCTCTCGCCCACAGACGCAGAGGCCCCGGCCTCCGCCGCCAGCCCCGAGCCCCCCGCACCTCCGGGGCCCTCCTCCAAGGGTGCGCCCAGGAGCCGGGAGCCCTGCTGCTGCTGCTCCGGTGCCGAGGTGGCAGGGAGCATGCTGGGGCAGGAGGAGCCGGGAAGCACGGTGGTGCTGCTGTTGCCCCCTACAGGGCTGGAGGAGACGGTGCAGGACGAGGCAGCATCTGTGACGTGGTTGACAGACAGGTTAAGTGCAGCCACAGACAACCAGCCTGGCTAGCCGTCCCATTCAAGCAGTGAAACTAGTGAGTGGCTGGTGACGCCTCTCTCTCTCTGTCTCACCCTGCCTAGGTCTGGTGATTGCTGATTACCTCCCCTTATCGTAAATAATGTGTCCAAATCTGTGTGTGCGTGTATTTCTTTACTGTATGGTATTACATGTATGGATTCATTTGCATGTTAATTTGTTTTATTATGAATTATATTTTTGTCTGTTAAAATTCCCTGTTATGGACCAAATGTTGCTGTTAATTCATTCTTTACATTATTAAAACAAGGCAACATGCTTAATGCATACATAGTATATAAAATCAAGGCCAAAATAAAAAGCAAAACTCAGAAATGAAAAAGGGGGCTGGTGAAACTTAAGCAGCCGCCAGTTTAACAATATCAGGGTCCAAACGCTATTGTCAGGTGTCAACTGAAGCATGCCAATTGGTAGATTTTGGTTGGGACTGAGCGTAGCCATGGAGACAGAATAAACAAGCTTCTGACCTACGAAGCAGAGAACTGCAGACCATTTTATATGCAGACTCTCCCTGATTCAGAGGCAACGCCCTGGAATAAAAACGAGACAGCCAATGAACAACAAGAGCTGATCATTCATATGAGTCATCCAGAGAAGACACCAATTAAATTTGGTCCATGCTGTTTGTGTTCTGTAGATTTACACATATAGCCATACTGGCTTGGCTTCAATGCTATGCACAGTATATTTACAAAACTGCAATGCAATGCAATCAAATTGAATGTGCTGACTGAAAAAGGCACAGAAACACTACCAAGAGCCAAATTGATATTTCAGTCACTTAATTAAATGCATGGTGTGTGCTTTGATTTTTTTTTCCAGAGCAGTGATGGTGTGGTTTCCTTCTGTTGGTGGCTGTTGGTTTGGCCCGGTGCTTGGGTGGTTGCTGGGGCTGGTTGCTTGGCTGGGTTACCTCTACTTAGTGCTGCTGCCACAACACGGCCTGTCTGACACTAGTCTGGGGGCAGCTTGTTTTAAGATCCCTCCCTCAGCTTCCTGCCAAAACAGGAAGCAGTCGAGCATGAGGATGCCCTCTTTTACACTCCAACAGCATGTCACCAACACAGTAGAACACCAGGAAGCCAGTTTCAAAAAAAATCACCACAAGTATAGCCCACAGGCCCTAAAGAGCCAAGCCGGGTGGACCGGTCACATTATTTGTACCAGTTGTGAGTAAAATTCTCTATGGTAGGTAGGAAAAGGACGTGGTTTTTGGCCCTGGCTATTTCAATGTGTGACTGTTTTCGTGCTGAGGAAAACGGAATGTAACACTATGTGCACCCCACACTTTACACCTGTGCCGCCGGCCCGCTTCCCCTTTTAAGCCGCAGAGAGACAGATAATCAGACGGAGTCCTGAGTGCAGGGGAAAAAAAGGGCTGTGGGCAGCGTTATCTGTTTCAGCTTTCAGCTCAGCCGCTCGGCGCATGGCAGAAGAGCGTGCAGCCAGAGTAGGCAAGTAACAGGAAGTGAGTATGATCACAAAAGGCAGTAACAGGAAGTCTTGTCTGCAGCATACTACTCCAGCTTGGGCTACTGAAGGGCTGTTTAGATGCGAAACAGCAGGGGGGCTTGACAGACACATAAAAGTGTTAGGAGGGGCAGGAAGCTAGCCTAATCGGGCATTCATGAGGGCATGAGCACAACCACACAACAGCTGTTTGCAAACAAACACTGACAGGCTGTCACACAACACACAATAGCATTAGCACTTCACTCTGTTTAGCGTTGCTGTAGGTTATAGAGCATATGGTAGAATTAACATTTCACACTCAAGCCTCAGCCTAGGTCAGACGGAGATGCACTTCAACCCAAAGGCACTTCAAAATGCACTGGGCAAAGGGATGCAGCTAGGATTTCTTTTTCTAAGCAACCCTGGATGGGGTCCCTATAGTTGTCACTCACTGTCTCGGCGTGGGGGCGCTGGCAGGGCCAGGAGGTGGCGAGGAGAGGTGGACAAAGGGGACGTACCTGCGGCCAGCGCTGCCGGAGGGGGAGGGCCGGCCTCTCCTCCGCTCTTCTGACTCATGGCGGGCTTCTCCTGCTGCGAAGAGCCAGGCAGCTGCAGCTCTTTGGGGAGAAGGTCATACACCGACTCTGGCAGGGGGGGAGGGAGGGAGGGACGGAGGGAAGGAGGAAGTCAGCGAGACCAAAACTGAGAGAGACAGAACAATAAACAGGGTGACAGACAGACAGAGAGAGAGAGAGAGGGAGAGGGAGGGAGAGAAAGAGAGAGAGAGAGCGGGAGAGAGAGAGAACAAGAGAAAAAGAGACAGGACGAGAGAGACAGACAGAGAGAGAGAGACAGACAGACAGACAGACAGACAGACAGACAGACAGACAGACAGACAGACAGAGAGAAATCTACCAAAATAGAATGTGAGACAGAAAGTGAGATAGACCAGAATAGAGAAAGAATGTGTGACAGGGTGAGACAGAGCCAAGAGAAAGAGAGAGAGAGAGAGGGAGTGTGTGAAAAGAGAGTGAGAGAGAGAATAAGAATGACACTGTTCAGAATTAAAAGGGAGGTAGGCAATATCGGGGAAAAGGGGAGAAAGGGAGTGTAAGACAGATTAGAGAACAAAGAGAGAGTGGGAAGGAGGAAAAAAAAGATCAGAAGACTGGTCAACAATAGAAGGGAGGGAGGGAGGGAGGGAGGGAGAGAGCGAGAGAGGAACAGAGAGGGACGGAGGACGAGAGTGCAAGTAATGGACCGAGATGAAGGGCGAGAGAAAGTGAGATAGCCTGAAATAGCAAAGGAGTGAGACAGAAGGCAAGATAAGGCAGAGGAGAGGAAAAGGAAAGAGAGCATATGAGAGGGAGAAAAAACAAGAGAGAGGGAGAGAGAGAGAAAGAGAGAGTGAAAGAGTGAGAGAGAGAGAGAGAGAGAGAAACAGCCAGATGGGCAGATGGAAGGAGCAAGATATGGAGATCCCAACAGATAACATGCATACGTGCCCCATGATCACAACGTCAACAAGCGCCACAGAAAAACGTGTCCGATCCATGTGCAGGCCTCCGACTGTGATCCCGCTGTTAGCTCAAAGCATCACCGTCCTTCTGCCAGCTTCACCCCCCCACCAGAACCCGGTGTGCAAAACCCAACAGGCCCTGTGTGGTCCTACGTGAACATCGCTGTGCTGTGTGAGAGGCCAGAATAGGGGTGTGTGTGTGTGTGTGTCTGTGTGTCTGTGTGTGTGTATCTGTCTGTGTGTCTGTGTGCGTGTATCTGTCTGTGTGTCTGTGTGTCTGTGTGCGTGTGTCTGTGTCTGTGTCTGTGTCTGTGTCTGTGTCTGTGTCTGTGTCTGTGTCTGTGTCTGTGTCTGTGTCTGCGTGTGCGTGTGCGTGTGCGTGTGCGTCTGTGTGTCTGTGTGTCTGTGTGTCTGTGTGTCTGTGTGTCTGTGTGCGTGCCGAAACAGCCACTTGCCTGTACCTGCAGGTGGAGCCCCTGAGCAGTGAATGTGTCTGGCCTGCCTCTGCCGTCCCCGTGCACTCTGAAACACAACGCCCGCATTCACCATTGTTCTGGGGGAGGGCTGGCCGCCCCACCGTCCCCTGGCCGGATCACGACCACCAGCCAAGGCCACTCGCTCACTCTCTGCACCCGTCTCGGCTCCCTGACTCACCAGCACCAGACCGACGTCACTCAGACATGGAATTCATTTGTCTGTCTGCTCTACCACACACACAGCAATGGCAGATGCAGTCAAACAACCACGACCACAAAAAAAACTTGCTGCGTCTTCAATGCAAAGCGTCAGCGGCTGGGTTTTAACGAGCTTCTGGAGGTGTTCTGCTTGGGCACCGTTGCAACGTGTGTGTGTGTGTGTGTTTGTGTGTGTGTGTGTGTGTGTGTGTGTGTGACACTCCCTGTGCCTGCCTCAGAATACTGATGAGACCTTGGCTGTTAACGGGGAGATGTCAAGGCTGGATTGTAAATTACCATGACGACTGCGCTCGCATGAACCTCAGAGGCCGCTGTCAGGTGACGCTAGCAAGCAGCACCATCAGTGTCTGGGCTTTGTGCTTAGAAGCACACTCACAGGCTTAGCACCCTTACAGCACAACAAACAGCAACAACACAGCTTAACACTAAAGACTACAAAAAAACACAAAACAGGCCTGCAACCTCCCCTCAGAGCACAAACAAGGTATAACTACAATCAAAGGAACATTCCTACCACACACCTGCATCCTACACAACTAAAGCTTTGGAAAGCAAATTCTGAAAAAAAAGAAGCTGGCCTGTTCTACAATGACACAGCATCAAATAAAACAAGCCTTTCAAACATATTACAGCAAATTAAAAGTTAAAAATGACACTGAGAATGATCCCTGAAACTATGTAGTCTAAGAACTATAGACTGGCGGTTGTCTACATGCCAGCTCATTCCAGCATGTTTATAATTCTCTACGCAACATTCCACACCAAAATAGCAGCTCAACATCTACGCCAGTTAACAATCGTGGGGCCTCCTGCTTTTGCTTTGTGCGTCTGTTCCATAATTAAGGCCAGTTACAGTTAAACTAAAACATATGAGATTGTAAAGAAGTCACTGTACAACCCAGTTGTTTACAAGACACTGGATCTTACCCCGTGTTTTTTACAATGCCAAGACTTGCTATCCTGAGCCCGCCCATATGGCCTGTGATGCTGCACAGAATTTTGTGTCAAGTCAGTCTGGCCAGCCTTTCCGAGAAATCAGGCACCAATAAAAAAATAAGACATTTGATAGACGCCAGTTGATCCCGCCTCTCAGAACTTTCTGCCTATGGGATCTTTGCCAGACCAAGCTCCCTCTACCAGCTTGGTGCGTCAGTCAGGCTTATGACTTGCGGGAAATGACTGAAATGTATAGATGCCATCTTTGTGTGCCCACATGAGTTTCTAACCACACATGGGAGGGCACAAATAATTGTGTGTTTGTCAGCTACTTTAAAAGGAATCATTGTTCATCCTGTCCTTGTAGTGCGACCACTAACACACCAGGTGAACAATATGACCTTCCTGAACATTGAACACAGCATATGAACGGCATGAAGACAGAATGCGTTTTACTCTTAAAACACTGCGGTCATCAACAGAGGCCCACTAAAAGGGTAAAACGAGCTGAATGCGTCCACTGTGCGTCTGCAAAATGACGCTGATCTGATCACCTTTCACCTGCTAGGCAGTGACAGAAGTGCACAAACTATCAGCGGGGAGGTGTGCATAAAAGGCTCTGCGGCCACATGCACTTAACCTCGTGCAGCAGTAGGTTTCAAATCGCACTTCTTAACTGTGTGGTCTGTACGTGATCGGGGTCTAGCGGTGCAATTAAAAACTCAACCGTGCTGACCGTCTGGTAAATGAGCATCCCAGCTGTTATCAAAAGGCATGTTAGGACGCATGGTTGACATGCCACTCACTTCTCGCTGACGCGCAGCGCTTGTCTTTGTTTACGGCCAAGGGAGGTGGTAGAAGTGTTACATTGGCATGTCAAACATGCAGTGTCAGTAACTAACATAAAGACCCTACGGAGTGATCTTCGGGACACCGACTAGGCTGACATAATTAGTACTGACCCAGTAAGTTAATACAACAGCTAGAGTAAGGTTACCTAGGTTTTTGTCAGCTTTATAGAAAGAGATCCAGACAAGGCCTTGCACATAGGCTGTAAGACAGGGCATATTAGCGACAAATGTTAGATATCAGAGTTTCTATGCCTTTGTACACTTCAGATGCATCTAGTTAGTACCACTTGCACTATACAAGTACTCAGCGAAGGACAGCTAATTAGCAAGCTCCCATCAACACTAGACAACTGACGGTTTAACCAACCTTGCTAGCGAGCTACCCCTGCGCAGCTAACCTAGTTTGCTAGCCTGTTTGGTGGCTGGCGTTCGGAATTATTCCTGCTCTCAGGTGTTAAGGAGAGATTACATGTGATTAAACAGATATTTTATCAGTGGGATAGTTAAAATCAGCATTGATGATTTACTCCTCCAGTGAGATATCGGTGCGCTGAAGCGACATCAAATAGCAAAATACTGAAGTGCAAAGCGCCTAACCTCTGTCACACAACACGCCTCCCTCCGAGCAACGTTGACTAGCTGGCTCTGTAAACTCGATATTAGCAACCCATTCTGTGACTGATGTTTGCAGGCTAAACGTGATGCCCTAATAGTGGTTTACAAAGTCAGGATTAGCTATATAAGTTCACAGCAGCAGTGAGATGAGTTCAACAATGGAAATGATGGCACAACTGAAGAGTTCACAAAATACAGCGTCACTTTGGAATTGGTCGTCTTACCTTTAGAGTAGAGGGATTTGGGGGAATTAAGGTCGATATCCGCGCTTAGCAGCGATATAAAATCAGATGGCATAGCTGGCTAGTGCCTCATGAGAGAAAATGAAAACAGAAGTCCCCCCTCAACAAAAATATACCTTAGATAGGACAGGCCCAAGTTCCAGTAATATTGGAGATGAGGCAGAGGTGAAACACAAAACGAACGACAGCTGCACTGACTACGATACGGTAACTACGTGTGTGATACTACAAGTAAAACCCACAAGGATGCTAGGATAGCTAGCTTCAGCTAACAACCCACACATCGCTTCCCCGAACGTCTCCTCCCCCTTTGCCACGCAAGCGCGTTAGCCCCTAGCTGACTTTGGCCATGGGGAGTTCCACCTTGGTGGTCCAGAATAGCTGGACTAGGCCTATGGTCACGAATGTGCAGACATTAAGTGTTTGCGAGTATGAGTTACGTCCCTATAAGTACAATCAGACAGTAAGTACTGTCAGACATGTTTATTTGCATTTGCAAGATATTCTACATTTTAAGGAATATGTAAGCACTCTTGACTAAAGCCTAGCATATGCTACATTCTTTTCTTTTGAGTGCACACAGAGTCAAGAGTCATTTCAATTCCAAATTGATTATACACAGAACAGTGTGGTCTACTGATTTAAATGCCTGTGCAATGTGCATATAAGTATATACGGTTAATATGAAGACATGAGGTAATATTAGTACATAGGAAGAACACACGTTTCAGCTATTCCCTGAGGTCCTCTGGCAAGGACCAACTTGTCATCCCCCGGTCCAGGCTACAGGCTTTTGGGGATAGAGCCTTCTGTGTTGCTGCCCCCACTCTTTGGAACAGTCTACCTCTCCACATCCGCCAAGCCCCCACTCTGGCTACGTTCAAAAAGCATCTCAAGTCCCACCTTTTTACTGAGGCCTATGGTCTTTAACCCTTCCTCCTCCCCTCTCCCCTTTTCCTTAGCCCCATCTATCTTTTGTAAAGCGACCTTGGGTTCCATGAAAGGCGCTATATAAAACTAAGTTATTATTATTATTATTATACACTTGAGGACAATATTATTAGCCCCCCTCCTGAAATTAGACATCTCTCTTGATTTCTCGCTGAGAATGACAGTTATTAACAAGTTTATGTTATTCTGGAAACAAGTATACTACGGAGATGATGTTCAACAAGTTGAATTTGGAAATTGGTATTGTTATAAGCAGTTTAAACAAAAAAGGCAAAAAATGACAAGGACAAAATTATTAGCCCCCTGATCATTAATAGTCAATGCGTTACCCTTTCTGAATCAAAACTGACAAAAAACTCTTTGATTAGTTGTTAAATAGATTGGCACGTCTTCCTAGGGATTTCGGCCCATTTCTCCATTGAAAATTGTTCTAGCTCGTCCAAATTGCATGGATGCTGAACACAGATATTTGCCACAGACTCTGGGATTGTGGACTGGACTCTAAGCGGGCCATTTCAGTATCATGGTTTTAGTATCCTTGAAGACCTTCTGAACTAATTTAGATGTATGCTTTGGGTTATTATGTTGCTGGAAGACCCAGGAATCCTAACCCAGACCCATGCTCCCTGTATCTGAGGCTGCAAAACAGCCGAACACCTTAATATTCCCACCACCATGTGTAACTGTGGGAACTCTGCATAGTCTCATTAGACCAAAGAAGCCCTGGACACCTGCCTAGATGATTGCTGTTGACCTGGCCTCATCTAGAGTTTTCTTTTCAAGAAAGACAGTTGTGAGGGCTTGTCATCACATTGAGCTTTGGCGCCATCATCACAGTAGTGTCCCTTTACTAAAGGTGCTGCATATCAGAGTTCGATTGAGGTTTGCCTGTGAACATTTGAAAGTCAAAAATTAGTTTTGGAAGTCTGTGCTTTGGTCTGATGAGATTTAATTGGACCTGATTGGACGCATGAATTCTGCTTCTATTAGGTGAAGAAAGGGATAGGCCTTAAACCTTGGTAAACCACGGTTTTCACAGTTGGTGATGGTAGCATCATTCTGTGGCAGCCTCAGGCACCGGAAGCCTTGTTTGGGTGTACAGCACCATGAAAAAAGATGACTGTGATAGAATATGGAAGGAGACCATGCAGAAATATGGTCATAGATTAAGCTAAGATCTTTGCTAGGTCTTCCAATAAGATAATAACCCAAAGCGTACATCCAAATTAGTCCAAATGTTCTTCAAGGATACTAAAACCATGATCCTGGAGTGGTTCAGACCTCAATCCTTTAGATATTTGATGAGTGTTGAAAATGAATGCCCATGCTCAACATCCATGCAATTTGGACTACCTAAAACAATTTGCAATGGAGAAATGAGCCAAAATCCCTAGGAGGACATGTGCCAACCTAGTTAACAACTAATCAAACAGCCTTTTGTCAGATTTGGGTCATAAAGGGCACCGTACTGGCGATTAATGATCAGGGGGCTAATACTTTTGTCCTTGTCATTTTTTGCCTTTTTTGTTTAAACTGCTTTTAACAATACCAAATTCCAAATTCAACTTGTTAAACATTATCTCCATAGTATACTTGTTTCCAGAGTAACATAAACTTGTTAATAACTGTCATTCTCACCGAGAAATCAAGAGAGATGTCTAATTTCAGGAGGGGGGCTAATAATATCATCGTCCTCGATTGTAGCTATTGTATCCAGAAAATCCTTATGTTATGCATACGTGCTTTTGTGCTGTGCACATCTTATGTACAGTGCATGCATGGGGTAATGTCACCAGACTATGTACTCTAACTACAGTTCTCATTGCCATTCTGCAGTCTCTCAGCAGGTCTAGGTCTTTAAGGGAGTGATCATGTTTCCTGGGATGACAGGTCTCTGATTATTTTATTGGCTCTGGACAGACATGTCCTGCTGTGCATCCTGCAGCCGGCTAAGGCCTCATTTCCACCGACTTGAGCGTGTACAGCGCGTATCCGTGCACAATAGGTTTGTACAGGGGCAGAATACGCTCAGATCACGCCTGCGGTGGAAATGGTCTCATCTGTTAACGTGCATTCTAAACGAATACGGACAGAAAACGGGCACGCGCTGAATACGCAGAGAGTTTGGTGGAAATGAGCCCTAAGTGGTGTACACCTGGTGGTGTACTCTCTTTAGGGGTCTTGCTGTGCTGGTGTCCATATAACAGACATTTATACTGTCTAGAAGGTCACTTTTAATAGATGTTTTTAACCCTTTGTTGATGTAATTAAAAATATATATTCTTTCATTGTGCCCAAATATATTGTGGTTGCTCTGATAGTAAATCCAAGAGAAGGCTTAGAACAAAGTTCTCAAACCTCTTCAAAGATGCTCCTGTGTTGATGTTTAGAGATGAAGAGGTGTAGCTACACCTGGAGTCTACCAGTCATGAAGTTACACATCCAGGTACACAGGTATGTATGCAGTGAGTCAGTGTCACTGAGATATATTTGAGTCCATATTATTACAGTAATAATAAGACTACAGTTGTGACTGTACCACGGGTGTATATTTTTGGAAAAATAATTTTCAATGCTGCCATTATAGCATATAGCATTAAAGTGTTCATTGTAGTTTGGGGTTTGTTAAGATAGGCCATACTGCCTATGAATAGAGAAGTCATTATGCAAAGATGAATGCTTACTCACTTTAGCAAATGGTAGTCTGATTGTGGTTGGCATATTAATGCTTAAACAGCTATTGCCAACTTTGTTTTGGTCGGACAGGCTCTCTACTGTTTATTACCTCCTTTTGAACTCTGGGTGGAGCTGTAGAATAACATGAGTAGTTTTTGGTCAGCAGTGTTTTTTATTCTGAATGTCTCGCCATCTCTAGTTTAATTTTCAGGAAACTGTTGTGAAATAGCAGTCTTAGGCTGTTCGGCCATGTCATTATGGGGGCTACAGCAGGATTTGTGCTATGTCTGAATCTCTGTTGTTCTGTTCTTTGTTGCTTTCAAAGATATAAACTTGTAATTAGTAGAATTGTCTCTCATTGAAGCCACCTTCACTGACTGACTGCAATAGTCTTCTGTGTGTGGGCACACTGTGGTCACTGAGCCAAGATTGTTTACAGAGACATTTTTTCTTTTTTTTTTTCTTTTCTTTTCCTTTTGTTTGAGTGGACATAGTGGAGGACTAGTAGATTGTAAGGGGAATATACCATTGAAAAGAGGATTGGCGTAACATCCTGCACTGTACATTTCACCAATTACAACCCCTAAACTCTATCAACCCACCACCCATACACACACACACACACACACACACACACACACACACACACACACACACACACACACACACACACACACAGAGTTCTCTCTTCAGTCTCGCTTCCCCACCCCCTCTCACCAACTGTGGCTGCTATTGTGCTGGGCTACTATGCAGTGTGACACTACCGCTGGTGAATCGAAGCAGTGAGGACTGCACAGACACTCCCTTGACAGTGTTTGCAGTGTCCTTGGGCAGCACGTGCTTCAGTGGGAAGGTGCCAATGAAGGTAAGTGGAGGCGAGGCAGCGGAGACAGAGACGAGTGCATGGGGAAGGGAGATCCCTCTGATCGTCTCCCCATCTAGATTCAGGTAGCTGGCTTGTGCGTTTTTATGGTGCTTTGTATAGATAATTGGGCAGCTGCTGAGGAATGTGAGTAATCTCGAGAGGGGTACAGTGGATGGATGAAAAGGTTTGGGAGGGAGAAAGGGAAGGGAGACGGAGCAAAGGGAGGGAGTGTGAGAGAGAGAGAGAGTGTGAGAGAGAGAGAGGGTGCGTGTCTGGAAGTGTGTGAAAAAGAGGGAGAGGGAGACGAGCAAGACTACGCCTCTCACCTTCCCCTCCCCTCTCCTCCTCCTCCTCCTCTCTCCTCCCAGGCTGCTGCCTCAGACGGCGGAGAGTAGCCAGGTCGCGGCGGTTGGATGGAGGCTCAGGGAGAGACCAGCACCCCCGGTAAGGACAGGCGTTTGTTACGGGCGCTCACACACTTCATGGCACATGGCTGCACGCGCACGATGAACAAAAGCAGTTTACAGCCCCTCTGCATTGTCTGGCTACAAAGACTGCCGTGCCTGTTCGCTAAGCAGGGGGCTGCCTCCAGGGAACGAGGAGCAATGCACCAGCAGACAGCCAGTGACAAGTGCAGACTGCTTTGTGGATGTCGTTGAGTTCAGAGGCATGTGCATGTGCATTGTCTGTGTGTGCATGTGTGTGTGTGTGTGTGTGTGCCAGGAATGTGTATGTGAAGGCATGCACAGCTGCTTGGGAAAATGGCATTGTTCCCTCCGATTCATTTAAAAGCATTTTATAATGTGTGTGCACATTAGAGGTAGCTGGTAGAGGTGTAGATAGATACGTCTACAATAGGCGAATGACAGAAACATTGGTTTGGAAATCACAGGTTTATGGTTAATGTGGTGACTGAAAAGATTTCACTTCAGACGCTGGTCTCTGGTTGCAAGACATAATTGTTACTAACGGTTTGTGTCATATGTGTCATACAACATTTGAACTTATTACGCACCACTCCTGTCCCTGACGTGTCCTGCATGCAGGAGGTGGATGGGCTGAAAGGAATGAGTAATGTGCCTTCGTTAGTACAACTGCAGGACGCCCCGCACACTGCAGAATAAAAGGCAGGGAACAAGACGCCACGTTATTGGGGTTGAAAACTACACGATGACTCATTTGAGCATGATAGCTGATTCATCTTTTTTTATTTTTTGAAATGTGGGTTCAGAAAATGTAGACAAAGAATCTTGTGTGGTCACATTATATTCACTGTATTCAGTACCTGATTGTAGATGATGGTGCAACAAGCATCTCTGATGTTTTGTTTGCAAAGTCAACAGTGAGCAGCAGGTTCAGTAACTCAGTGTAACCGGAGACTGTCATGATTACGTTATGATACAGTAAGCTGCTGACTTAAGTCCAATGTGATGCTGATGTCCTCATTGAATGTGTGAAATATTACAAGTGCAAACAATAAAGGGAATTGTACATAAGATAGAAATGATACACTGATCTATAGCATAATCACATACAGTTAAAATGCATGCTCAGTTGTAATAAAACTTCCATTGTTAGTCCTTCTCTTAAATACTTAGATGTGGAACAGTGTATCAAAAGCAGTTGGTACAGTAAAAGAGGTCAATGAAACCTCTTGAGACCATGCAGAAGATCTAAATCTTATAATTTACTTATAACCTTAACCTTACAACTTAAATACAGTTGAAATCAGCACAGAAAAGAGGTTGTTGTCATTTTATTTATTGATGTACAGTACATTTAATCACAAATGAGATCATAAACCAAAAATACAAAATACAACACAACCTCAGTGTCTTTTAAACTTGTTTGTACAATCAACCAATCCAAAGTAGAAATGTTATTTTTTTGACCACTGAGAATATATCAGTTTAACAAAACCACAAATGTTGGGTTTGTATTTTTGTTCAGTGCATTTATATAATTTTCTTACCATGTACAGGACCACATTGTTTTAAAACAGATAGTTCTTACTTTACTTCTTACTAGTGTATGTAACTTGCTCTTTTCCTTTAAGAGCCAGAAAAATGGCAGAATTCCCCAAAGATCTATGGAAGAAGCCCAGATGTAGGGGGAAAGCCCCTGGAAGGTTTGTAAAAACTTCATGCAACTAAATATGAGCAAATGTTTTCTGCCAGCTCTTCCCAATTCAATATTCTCCTCAGCTGTACTAATGGGACAGTGAGGTTTTTAACTCTTTGTCCCAGTTTTTGCTTCTGATTACAGCTACTAATAATAATAATAGTAATAATAATTCATTTTATTTGTATTGCACTTTTCATTTCAGCAATCTCAAAGTAACACAGAGCAACAACTTAAAAAGAATGAAAAGAATCTAAACCAATAAAAAGATATTGTGCATTGGTATATCTGTTTGCTTTTTAAATAAAAAAAACAAAATGACAAACATTACTATTCTTTACCATTCCATTCAAGCAGAGCCAGTCAGAGGCTTTCAGAGCCTTCTAAAGTCTTCCAGCTCAGCTAGTCTCTCAACAGAGGGATCCCACTGTTCCACGGGCGAACAGGCCGGCACCCCTGGGCACCACCCAGCTCACCTGCTGACCAGTGAAAGGAGACGTAAGTGCTGTGCTATAATTTCAACAGTTCAACAGTTCCATCCTCAACCAACCAACACCACACCTAGGTGGCTCACTGCCTTGGCTATCTTGATGCTGGTTAATTTGGTTGCTAACTTGGATCCTTTTTCAGAAAATTGCCAAAAGTAGGCCTAACTCATTAACATGGACCATGTATTTTCTTTCCAATCTGCCTGTTAAGGATTATATTTGTCTTGTCTGAATGTATCACCCCCATCCACCAACAGAACCGCTCAGCAGTGTATCATCTCTGGAGGTGCACTTTGACCTTCTGGACCTGACTGAGCTCACAGACATGTCTGACCAGGAGCTGGGGGAGGTCTTTGCTGATTCAGACGAGGAGAATCATAACGAATCTCCAGCAAGTGAGTCTTCTGCCATACAGCAATTCATAAACTTAAACCATTAAATATAATCTTGTAGGCTTCAAATAAGACCCAATCATAGCATTTCAGCCTTGGTACTGCACTTGGACTACTTGTGTATTATGTGTTGCTTACATGATATATTTCATTCAGTGCATTTCTTAAAGGGGCTTTGTATGTTTTGTGTTTTTTGGCCACTTCTTTGGCAGAACATGTCATTTTCCTGTGTGTAAACTGTATGCCAAATTGCAAACCAAGTACATGCCACTGCTTTTATCAGATAAGAGAGGGCTAGCCAAAGAGTAACAGTGTGGTTCAGACTGAGGCTGAATAGACATGTACAATATGAGAAGGACTGATGTGTGTTAGACCATCATCAATGCATATTCATCAACATGGATTTTATGATCAGTGAAAAGTGAGCCTCCAAGTTCCACTCTAAATTTACTTCAATGGCTTACTTAACGTTGTACAGCCAGGAATGATTAAGCAATTATTAAGAACCAACTGTCTAGTCTGAGGGGTAGGTAATAGTTTCAGATGGACATACAATAAGCATGAGAGTGGACAAAAATAGGGCCCTTCTCTGGTCTCCCTCTGCTGTCATTCTCATCTGGCTGCCTCCCAGTCCATGATTATTTGATGGGGCAGGGAGCAGAAGTGCAGCGAAATGTTCCTCCTCAATATTTCATCTCACAACACAGGAAGAGGCACTAGTTGTCACTGACTGTACGCCATGGGCTCTCTCCCTCTCTCTGGCTCAGACGAGTTTACTTTAAGCCACTACCTTGAGTGACTGCCTGTCCTGTCTAAATAGATAAATCTCCTGTGAGAGTGGGAGCTATGTGGCAGGTGGTGGCTCATTACATCATGGCAAGAACAGGCTGTTTAGACCAACCAAGCTATTTACAAGACTGTTTTAATGAGTCAGGACGGTAGGTTACTATTCACTTACTGGTGTCAAGATATCCAGTATGTTTTTTAAATGCTATACATGGTTGCCCATTTGTCAGGCTGTGTCCATTGTTCCACATGACTGGCACTCTCTCTCAACACAGCTGACACTCCTGCCCCCAGTGACCAGAGCTACAGTTCTCTTACCACTGTTATGAAAAAAAAACTATGTCAGGGTGACATTTTCACGATTTTAGCAAAAGCATAGATGTTGTCTTTAACAACAACGGTTCTGTCAGATTCACAGCATCCCCCGATGGTGCGGTTCCCTCACGCGGGCTACGTGCGCTCTCCGTCCTGGACCCGCGGAGGCCGGGGCGAGCAGCCCAAAGACCGGAAGCACCACAGCGACTCGGACAACACTGAGCCCCTCCTGAAGATGGAGCGATCTCTGTCCCAGCAGCCCTGACGAGTCGATGCCCTGCGAGAAAACCCGTCCGCCACAGAGGAGCACAGCTGCCGCTCACTTGGGAGGGGACGCGCACACAGGGAGATTCAACGCACCCAGAGCCCTGTCTGAGACTGAGAGAAGCAGGAACCAGGAGACACAAAGAGAGTATGAAGGGGAGCTTGAGAAGCTGATAGTGGAAAGCGAGGGAAAAGAGAGAAAGGCAAAGAGAGGTAGGAGAGATGGAGAGAGCAGAGTGTAAGGACGAATGGGCCTCTCCTCATCCAGTGATTGTAAACAAGTTTCACATCCTAATAGTTGCTAAGGCCATGTCCCACATGGGTCTCTACAGCCCGGCAACTCCTGTCTGCACTTTGCTGACACATCAAACGGACACACTAATGATTACACACTTCAGCACACCCATTCGTCAGGTGCACACCCAAAGAGGCAGTGGCCAAAGCACTGCTAGAGCCTTGTAAAACCACCTCCGTTGCGGATCATGGGTGTTTTTGTCAACACTAGTCTAAGGAGACGTGATGACATGCCCCCAGCATCATGTGTGGTGGGACATGGCCTCAGCACCGACACTTTATTAGTGCAGGGGCGTCAGGGCATACTGCAGTGGCCTGCTGATCTAGGGGGCATATAAGCACCTTTTTAAAGGTGAAGTGCACATACTTTTACTACTACTACTGCTACTACTACTACCTTACCAGTGCAGACATCCTGCCCCTTAACAGCGCTGGACCATAATCATGGCTTCTGGTGAGACACTAGCCAGTCTCTTGAGATCTATAGATCCTTGATGTCAAAACAAAAAAATAATAATTAATTTCTCCAAAATGAAATTACAGGATTACCAGACTGAGAAAGCCTATAGCTTATTTCAGACCATTTGTGCGTAAGAAGGCTTTTTCTCTTGCTTATGCGAAATGACCCTCACCATTTGTTCAGTATATGCAAAACACGATAAATTGTACAGGGTAAACAGGATATTAAGGCAAAACGGAGCCGATTATGCAGCTTGTCAGATATGCTAGGGATATTGATATCACAGGGGTACCCCTTGGGAGCAGTTATGGAGGGGAAAAAAAGTACGCAAGCAAATTTCTTGGAGACTCTTCTTGGCAGCAAGGAGAGAGGCAAGGACTTGAGACTACCAGGGGACTTAATCAGACACAAAGACTCCTGGGATATCAACGTAGGACATGACACCTTTTTTCATCTGTGCCCTTCTTCATGCCTGAGTGGTTTGTTTCACCACTGCTACAGATCTGCATTTTAAGAGTTAGAGCTGACAAGTAGTCTTTTTCTTTTTTCTTTCTTTCACCTCTTTTTTGCAGCTAACCACGAGCAAGTTGTTTTTTACTGCAGAGTTTTGTTTTATAGCAATGCATTTGTAGTTCGTAGTCATGCAACCTTGAGAATGCTAAGCTACATGTAAGGTCAAGGCAAGGAGGAGCCCCACCAATAAGGGGAAAGGAGGTGACATTTTTTTTCCTCACTACACTTCCAACCATCTTCATGTTTGAGCGTAAAGTATTTGGTCATGTGACTGTGTGCTTTGTGTCACATACGGAACAAGTAAGGAGACGAGGGGAGAGATGGGTTGGACTGTATTTTTTATGCAGGGTCTATGGGGAATGTATCTGAACGCAGGAGCACAGGGATCAACACCTATCAACCGCAACCATGAATAAATAAAGACACTGGGAAGAGAGAGAGAGAGAGAGAGAGAGAGAGAGAGAGCGATCTTGGACTGTTTGATTTGTGGAGGAAAGAAGACTTGTATAAAGCTAATGTACACATTAAATCATCTATGCAAAAGTAACTATAACTGTATATGTTAAGTATATAGTGTATATCACAAGGCAATCGTTCAGTACATCCTTTCCCATTTCTTTTCACTTTTCAGGTGTAAAAACTGTGGAGAAAAACAAATACAATGTATACACTGCAATGGACCAAAATCTTTAATCACATTTTTAGATTTGTATTATTTTGATGGTGTGAAGCAGTCTTGTTTTTGGTCAACAAAAAACACAATCTAGACTTTTAAAATAAAGAGGGAGGGAGAGGGAGAGGGGGAGAGAGATAGGGAAGTAGAGAGAGAGAGATGAAGCTGCCAAATTTGCTGACGTCTCTCCTAAACCACTTAAATGAAATTGAAAATGACCTTGCGGAGAGTACGAGTTGTGCCAGGACAACGCATGAAGGGCACGCACTGGTTTCAACACTAATAGGTAAAATAGACATCCTGATATACTGTCTACTTAAAAGAAGCAATCCATCTTTACCATCGCATCATAAAACTCCACTCCAAGTGTCTTGACAGTTCAAGGGTGCCCTCAAGCAGGGGTCTATATGAGGACTCCCTCCTGGCCTCTGTCAATAAGGCTTTATGTAGAGGCACCAGTGCTAATGCAGCTGCAACAGCAAAACCATTTACAGGCACTCGTTAGCCAGGCAGCCCTCTTAACACTTTCTACTGACACCATTTGCGAAGGCAGGTGGAAATGTTTGCCCCATCACCCCACCACACCCCACCCCCCACATTAAACCAACACACTGCTGTGTTGAGCGCCCAACATTTGGGCTATTTTGAGCCGGAGTCTTGCCGTCATGCGCTAAGCTTGAACAGCGCCCTGGAACTGGGAGGGTGTGGGGTGTAGTGGGGAGGGGAGGGGCAGGGAGGAGGTGGTGGTGGTGGTGCTGGCGGCTGGTTCGGGAGCACGAGGGGTGAGGGCGGTGATGGATGACTGTGCCAGTGTGTGCCCTACTTGTGTGCTGTGCTGTGCTGTGCTGGTCTGGTCTGGAATCACTCTGCCTCCTCAGCGAGAAAAAGAAAGGGAAAAAATAAAAAGAGCGAGAAAAGTAGAGAGAGAAATTTGCTACCCTCAGCCTCATCTCTCTGCTCATTCGAACAAAATACTTTGACAGTGGAAAGAGGGGCATGTTCCCATTAACATCATCATAAAGGACTGTAAAAAGAGCATCAGAAGAGGTTAAGGGTGAGGGAGAGGTGTGAAAAAGTGATGTATTCAGGGCAAAAGGGGGATAAAACCGTAGGCGTCTGCACTCAACCCATAACACTGATAGTTGTTACTGTATCTAGCAACCATGGTGGGGTAGAGTAGAAAGAAAAAGAAAGAAAGAAAAAGAAAGAAAGAAAAAAGTATCAGAGGAGTAGAAGTGTTTGAGTTGAAGTGAGAGATGGTTCGACTTGCTAACACTGTTTTTGCAAAATGGAGGGAGACTACAGCGCTAGCTGAGATCCTGCCCAGAGGATTCCACAAAAATTGAATTTATGCATTTTAATCAAATTACAACAGAGGTGGTACAGCTGGTGTCTGAACTGCTGAATGTCTTTTGAGGACTCTGGCCTCCATGGATTGCGCAGATCAGATATTCATGTCTCTTCAGTTTTGCTCAATTCTTTTATAAGCAGCAACACCTTTAAGCAGAAACCGATTGGGTAGACCCACAGTCTTACAAATTAATAAATAAAAGGTACATATCAGATGTGATATGATTCTTAAAAGAATTTCTTTTTTGTGGAAAAAAAACTATATTTTGAGCCTACATTTACATCATTGTCTTTCTTCACCACCTGATAAACAGCTACTGTCATCTGTACATAAAATGGTATGACTTGAAAATGACACACTGGTACCAAATATTTACCGGTGCCTACAGGTAGCAGAACAGCACCACTTTAAATGTGCTGTTAAGGCCTCAGAGAACTTCTCTTGCTTTGAAGCCAGTAAAATCAACTCTAGAGTTGCATATAAATACATTTATATGTGTGTTGGGCGTGTGAAAGCCACCGTCCACATTTGGAGATATGGTTGTCCAAAACCCTGCGTTCTTCAGCGAGGCAGCAGAGAGGTTAAGTCCAGTGAGGCAGCTGAAGAGAAAGGTCATGGGGAGGTCACGTGGAGGCCCTACGCCGCCTGCTTCTCCTTGGCGGGCTCCTCCTCCTGAACCGTGCTGCCCCGCTCCGTGTTCCAGTTCTTCAGGCCCTCGGGCAGGCTGGTGTCCTCCTCGAAGCTGCCGGTGCCCTCCACAAACTCCTCGTAGGTGGAGCGCTCCTGGAAGGGCCGCGGCCCCAGCAGCTCCAGCATGTCCGCCTTGTCCAGCACCTCCTTCTCCAGGAGCCTCTTCCCCACCTTGCAGCAGACACACGCAAACACATTACAGGCATTGTTTAATTTGGACCGGAGCCCTCTGGAGCTCAGCTCTGCCTCCTCACCTCTGCAATACAGCCAGCCATAGCGGAGCTCCCTCTCTCTGCTACAGTATTTATAGTAATACAACAGTGAGAGATATTGACCACTGTGAGTAAAGAAGAGCTCCCCCTTCTTACAAAAGCCAATTTCACCACTGATCAGAGGTATGGAGAATACCAGTACACCAGGGGTCTTTAACTTCTCTATTTGTGAGAAGAAAAACTCAGTTCTACCATTATTTGCCTGTGAATATACTTATTTGGACTGCAACAATTACTTTCATACTCAATTTGTCCAGTGACTGATTTCTTAATTAACTGATGGTTTGGTCAATAAATGTGTTTCATGAGGGCCAAGAGGACATCAAATATTTAGCTTTTGTCCGCACCCGAGACATGTTTACCATGACAAGACTAAAGAAATAAGCAATGTTCAAATTAAATAAGATTATATCAGAAACTTCAATTGAGCAACTGTCAATGCTCAAAAATATTTCATTGAATACTCACAGTGAATAATCGCATGATAATATAGTAGAAGACTTTTAGTACTACACTATCAGTCAATTCTTTTGCATCTGTACTATAGGCGACCTATTCAGAGGAAGAATAAAAGTGTATATAAATGTAATAAAAGTGTATAAGAAACATCAATCATATCTGGGGAAATTGTAAACTCAAGGCAGTTTACAAGTTATCTGCTTGACGTGCGAGTTGTCGTACCATCTCCACCATGTCCTTCTTGTCCAGGATTAGCTCCATGGTGCGCTGGTAGGCCTGGTCCACCAGCTCCCGCACCTCCTGGTCTATGAGCTCCGCCGTGGCCTCGCTGTAGGGCTTCTCCATCACTATCTCCCCCTGCCGTGGCAGGTCGAACGACACCTGGCCCACCTTGTCGCTCATGCCAAACTGCACAATCTGAGAACGAGGACAACACAAGAAACGATGGGACCAATGGGACCAATTAAAGCGGGAAACCACGAGGTGAGAAAATGAGACTAGTAAAGTGGGCACTGGAAAGATACAGTTGTGGCCAAAGGCTTTGAACAGTAATAAGCATCTAATTGATGCATATTTCTATGGGGGAAGCAATTACTAGCTCGAGAAAAGACTGTAAAAAAAAATTATGAGCATTTCTTCCTTCCATTATTAAAAATCGGCCAGCTATTATAATTCAGTCATGCATTTAGTCAGAATGACAGTGGGATTTAAGCTCACTTTTTTACTTTTTACCTTCTTTTACTCTTTTCCTTGAGGCTTGTGCTAATGATATGATGAAAGATGCTTATTATAGCCGTGGCCTACAGGTTAGGGATACGGGCTTGAAACCGAAGGGTTGTTGGTTCAATCCCTGACCGGCTGGACAGACCATGGCTGAAGTGCCATTCAGCAAGGCACCTACAGTAGCCCAACACTGCTCTCCGAGCGCTGCTGCAGGCAGGCAGCCCACTGCTCCGGGTTAGTGTGTGCTTCACCTCACTGTGTGTTCACTGTGTGCTGTGCTAACTCACTAATTCAGGAATTGGGATAAATGCAGAGAACCAATTTCCCTCAAGGGATCAATAAAGTATATGAACTTAAATTTGTGTCTATGCCAAAATAGAATAACTTTTTTGTGATTATGTTAAAAATGTGTAATAATGAAGCCAATTGCTACATAAACAATAATCTACAAACAATAACAGTTGCCATCACGCCAAGCAACAACATTTCTGAAAAACAAACCAAAACATTTTGCCAAACCAAAACATTTTGCCATGAATATATACAGCCCTGTCAAGCCAGAGGTCACTAGTAAGCCAATTAAGCTACATGTAATGTCATCATCTGAGGCTCCACTCTACTACCAACGTCTGTCTCTGACATGTGACTCTTCTGTCCGAACACACGTAACGACTGGACGAAGCTCATCTTAATTCACATGCCAATTCTCACGCTTGTTTACCCCTGAAAGCTGAAAAATCTGTGTGACTTGTGACCTGTGTGACCTATGACCTGTGTGACTGCCATACCTGGGCGTAGGCCGACTGGGTGATCTTCTTCAAGTCGTCCTGAGCTCCAGTGGTTATTCGTCCGAAGAACACCTGCTCTGCCACACGCCCACCCAGCATCATGCACATCCTGTCAAACAGCTGCTCACGCGTGTACAGGTACTGCTCCTTGGGCAGGTACTGCGCGTAACCCAGTCCCTTTCCCCGGGGAATGATGGACACCTGTGACAAGGAGCACAGTGATAAGTGATTCATTCCCAAGGGTTAATGTAAGCCTAGTGACCAAAACTACACACAGGCAAGTAAAAAAAAAAAAAAAAACAATGCCAATATCAATATCAATATCAATTTCCATGAAGGTTTTCATCAATGAATTGTGATTATAGCCTTCCAATAATTATGAAAACAGCACAGTTGAAACACAATGATTATTCTTCAGAGGCAGACAGTGCCAAAAAATAAAATGTCCTGCGCCCCCCCTGCTACCTGTGCACTCAATACAGGTGATATTTACCAAAACAATTTTGCCAAAAAGACGTTTTCATTTGTTCCAAGTTATTTAAAAATCACTGAGTAATCATGATCTAAAGACGGATGAAACAAATTGTGATTATTATTTTTGCCCTAATCCAGCACCTTCAGTAAGGGGTCCGCGTGCTCCAGGAACCAGCCCACTATGGCATGGCCGGCCTCGTGGTAGGCCACAGTCTTCTTCTCGGTGGGCTGCAGGACCTGGGTCTTCTTCTCCAAACCTGCCCAGTGACGAACACAGACAGCCAACAAGGACATAGAAGAGCAGGAAAATAAGAGGAGGAGAATAAAATGGTCGTGGTGCTTACTTTACTACTGTATCATAAGCAGCCCATTTATTGGCAGTGCCCACTCAGCAGCCAGTATGCTGTCAGGTGTACGTACACTCAAACAAAGTGGATTTTTCTCACACATATAGTTTACACACCTTATTTGAGTTTAAGTGAACATTTTTTCATTTCTGTTAAATTGTTGGAGACGAAAGCGTATGGAAGCCGTGAGCTGTTGATGATGGGGCAGCTTCTGATTATACATTAGAATAGTGGTTGCTGGGAGTAACTTACTAGCCTGGTAAACCAGCCCCTCGTACTTCATTTCATTTTGTACAAAGGGTCTGGCATTGAGAAACAATTTCTTCCTGGAGGTGTGGACTCTGCTGAAGTTTAAAACAAGTGGCTCTGCCTTTACCCAATTGCTAATGTCTGGTCATCATGTACTGTATGCAATTAGCCTACCTACACACTACTACAAATATAGCACACAAGGTCAACGTCATTGCTCACAAACACTCCCTCCATTTGCTGATTGGCTCGGATTTGCTTGGTCCAACTACGTACAATCTTATGGTCTAATAATACTGTGTAAGAATGTGCGGTACAATCTGTTACGAAAAAACAGCTCACCTCCAATCACCCTGTCAATGGCCTGCTCAAAGTGCTTTACGGTGATGTGCTCGTTGAGATATCGCGCGGCAATCAAGGCAGCTTCATTACACACATTGGCAATATCAGCTCCTGAGAGAAACCACACAGTGTCAGGATACGGTTAGAGGGAGTTTATGACAAACAGCCGCAGTGAATATTATCTCACGATGTTTCCTAGCACAGTAATGTGACCTCAGCTCACCAGTAAAACCGGGAGTGGATGCTGCCATCTTCCTGGCCAGGGCATTGCTGTCCATGCTGGGGTCAAGTTTCAGAGGCCTCAGATGAACCTTGAAGATGGATGCTCGGCCCTTGATGTCAGGTGGACCTGAAGGACAGTCGTACCGCGAATGAATGACCTGCTCATGCTGGCATAATCCTGTTGGTTTTCTTACCTTTCAACATTGCCCATTTACAACGACACCTTACACTATGATATACTATACTATACACTATAATTACAAGTTATTGTAATTGTTAAAGAAATGTTGGGGGAAACTGCAAAGGCTTGCCAGTGGTCCTGGATGAGATGCATGGTGAAAGCCAGGGGGGAAAGCGGTAGGTAGGTGCTGCTGAGTGGATCATGTAAACGGCCCCAGCAGCCCCAGTCACTGTAACGGTAGCCGGCTGGTTCAGGTTAACCCTTGTTGAGCATCTGTCTGTACGGCTCCAGTTGGCCATCCCCTCAGCTGCTCTGTCCTGTACAGCTCACATGAGGTTGCGTGAATAGCTGTAGTCAGCGGCCAGTTGTGCGTGTTACACCTGGGAGTAGGGACTAACAGCCTGAACTATTTACTTGACTATAGATAGTGTTGGTGGCATGGTGAAAGCCATGGGGGAAAGCGATAGGTAGGTGCTGCTGAGTGGATCATGTAAACGGCCCCAGCAGCCCCAGTCACTGTAACGGTAGCCGGCTGGTTCAGGTTAACCCTTGTTGAGCATCTGTCTGTACGGCTCCAGTTGGACATCCCCTCAGCTGCTCTGTCCTGTACAGCTCACATGAGGTTGCGTGAATTGCTGTAGTCAGCGGCCAGTTGTGCGTGTTACACCTGGGAGTAGGGACTAACAGCCTGAACTATTTACTTGATTATAGATAGTGTAGGGGTAGGTGTAATAGCTATAGTTTCTCCCTAAGGTGCTCTTCCTACATGCACAAGTACTTTGTGTTCTTTGTAAACTATTCAACTCAATGCTATGGAGGATCACATTTATTTCGTGATTTATAGAGTGACAGTCCTACCCTTGTGCAAGCTGACTTCCATAATAGCTTCATAAAACATTTCATCATGAGCAAAAAACTAAAGAAAAGAAAGAAAAAAAAGGCAAAGATTCAAGAGTAAGTGTGTTTTTTGGTTTTCTATTCCGTAGCTAACTGGACAGGGAAAATGAATAGAAACTTTACTTCTGGAACCAGAAGCTGATTCTGAGGAGGGTGGGACTGTCAAACTCTATTTAAGGGACTATTTGGTGGTGGTTGTGGTGGTGGTGGTGGTGGTGGTAGTGGTGGTGGTGGTGGGGGGAGAGGGAGGACAGAGATCTGTGGTACTTATTGGCAGCAGTGCCAACCCAAATGCAGGTGGTCCATACCAATGTAAATCTGCCTGTCAAATCTGCCAGGTCTCATCAGTGCTGGGTCCAGAACATCCGGTCTGTTGGTCCCTGCAAGAACCACCACGTTGGTGCTGGTGTTGAATCCTGAAAAGAGAGCAGACAGAGCCAATCATGACTTGGCTTGAGTCTGTACTCGCATAGTACATGGCATTGGCACAGGTATGGTAGCTACTAAAAAACTATCCCCTGCATTTTATTATGCATCATTTAAAAAGGAAATTTCATTTACAGGAAGCATGAACACACAACACAGCAAAAACATGACCGCAACAGACAATTATATTACACATATATTACACAGCATAGACGATAAAGAATGGAGATACTCTAACCACCCTAAATCAGAGAGACACAAAGCCAAAAGATAACAATAATAACATGCATAACTAAATAAATATTTTGGCAACATATAAAGGACTTTTTAAATCGGAAAGGTAGAAAAAAAATTATAAAATCTTAGTCCAGACATTAACCAGTAATATAAAAACGGAATACATAATCAGGAGCTTGGCCAATTTAATTAAACACCTAAAGACTCCTGAACTCACTCACCATGCATCTGTACTAGCAGCTGGTTAAAGATGCTCTACTCTACTCACCATCCATCTGTACTAGCAGCTGGTTAAAGATGCTCTACTCTACTCACCATCCATCTGTACTAGCAGCTGGTTAAAGATGCTCTACTCTACTCACCATCCATCTGTACTAGCAGCTGGTTAAAGATGCTCTACTCTACTCACCATCCATCTGTACTAGCAGCTGGTTAAAGATGCTCTACTCACCATCCATCTCTACTAGCAGCTGGTTGAGTGTGTTCTCCTGTTCACTCTGGCCACCGAAGTTCCCGCCACCTCTCTTCCTGCCGACAGCATCGATCTCGTCTATGAAGAGGATGCAGGGGGCGTTCTTACGAGCCATGGCGAACATGTCCCTTACCTACAACAGCACATGTTCCACAGCATACAAACAATTAGCAAAAACATCCAACAACCCTAACCACCATGTTTTCAGTTTGACCTCACTGCATATCACGATTGTCCATGTATACTGATATAAGAGTTCATGCAATGGAACATGGAATGTGTGGGGACTCACTCTGGCTGGCCCAACACCCACGAACATCTCTAGAAACTCTGAGCCATTGACTGTGATGAAGGGTACATTGGCCTCCCCTGCGGTAGCTTTGGCCAGCAGAGTCTTTCCGGTGCCAGGTGGGCCAGACAGAACTGCACCCTAAGACAGCAAAAGGCACACAAACAAAGTCCATAAACCTCAATTAGTCGTATATATATGATTACAAAACACAATTAACTGGCTATTGTAGCAATAGCTCCTATTTAAAAAAGGAAATCCATTCAAATAATGTCATTCACTTATTTACCTGTATATGCTCTACTTATTATTATCTGATGGTCTGATTGTTTCTCATTTTAACTACTGTTGATGTAATACACACTGAACTGCTTTGGAATAACATATAAAAGCACACAGTAAGCTACTATGATCATGTCAAAGACAGACACTGTTCATGCTTTCCTCTGCTGGCACATCGTGTTGTACCTTAGGAATTTTGGCTCCTAGGTCTTTATATTGCTGAGGGTTCTTCAGGAAGTTGACAAACTCAAGGATCTCCAGTTTGGCTTCCTCACATCCTGCTACGTCCTTGAATTTCACCTCTATGTTGTCCTTCAGCATTTTGGCATTAGACTGGCCCATGCTGAAAAGCCCACCCCTTCCGCCACCTCCTCCGCCTCCCATTGGCCCCCGCCGTAGAGTGAAAAGGAGAAAGCCAATCAACAACAGAGTAGGAATGATACTCATCAGGAAGGACCTGTTGACAAAAACATTTAGAGAGCCTGGTAAATCACCAATTCAACTAAAATCAAGGCGTAGACCAAAACGCTCCATTTCTTTACCCAGGTAAGCAGTCATGATTGTGGGCTGTGCAGTGACTCAACAGGCTCATTCTACTTTGTCCGTTTGTCTGACAAGTTGATGATCTAATGTCATTTTAAGCCAGCCAGTCAATCGGACAAAGTCAAACAAGCCGAATTATATATAAGCAATCATACACCCTAACAAAAAAAAAAAAACAGGATGCCACCACGAGACTCACCCATCACTCTCAGAGCTGTAGACTACTGCTACCCTGCGGGAGGGCTCCAGTCCGAGATCTTGTTGAGCTGTCTCAAGGTTCCTTTCGAACGTGTCCACACTACCAATGTTAAACCACACATAACTCTGCAAAAAACACACACAGGCACACAATGGGACCCCGAATTCAATATTAGTAGATAAAGAGGTGTTGATAAGCTTCCACAAGTTTTTCTTGTCATAGACTTACCCCATCTCCAGCATCTGCTCTGGGAACTAAGATTACTCGCACATACTGCTTGTTGACCACCTCCAAGCGGTCCACCTAAAACAATTATAAGTAATAATAGTAGTAGTATTAAAGTAAAGTAGTAAAAGCGTCAATCACAAACATATTTAACAGTGTATACTGCCATCAGTACAAATCTAGACAGACATACTGGTGCCAAAACGAATGGGCTATACCCTCTTTATTCAAGAAAGCAAAATGAGACGCACACTCACCAATCCTCTATCTAAAAAGCGATGGACAAAGTCTTTCCATGTGATCTCCTTTCCTCTGTCTCTAAAATTTAAGTAGAGAAGAAGGGCACCAGAGAATCCACCAGTGACAAGCATTAGCTGCTGGAAGTCCTTATCATTCCATGGAAAATCCCCCTGAAGAAACCAAACACAAGGAGGAGCGAGTGAAGGACATCTGACGTGAGCAGGGACACAAAATAACACCTCCACTTTATTGACGTAAAATAGACCGTAAAACAGTTAAGAGGGGTAAAGTAATACCTTCTGGAGACGGCTCCACCAGTCTTTTTTCCCTCCTCCTCCTTTTCTCCCACCTCCTCCCCCACTTCCATCTCCAGAGCGACCTCCACCACCGCTGGAAGACTCTGACTCTTTAGGATTTTCACCTGCAAATTAAACAGAACTTGAGGATTTACAATGAAAACAACATGTTTGTTACCAACCAGACCGCCCACACCAAATGTGGGGGAAACAACAACTGACTGTCCTTCTGTGACAATATCCACATGGAGTACAAACAGCTAACCTTTCGGCGGCTCAGCGGAGTATCGGAATCTGTGCTTCAGGTGAATATCAGCATAAAATGATAACGGTCTGGAGTACTTCGATGTGATTGTCTGCAAAATGAACAAAAAATAAAGGTTAAAAAACAGACTCACAGCAATGACTCACGGACACTTTTCACTAACTTCACAGATGCTTAATCATCATGACATAAGCTAATCACAACCAGCAACCAACCACCAGCTATTAAGGGGAGCTGTGTTTGTCACAGACTAACCAGAGTTGTAACTACCTTTTTAAATACACCTTTCCATCGACACTGTCTGAACAATTTAAGTAAACAGCCTTAGCTCGTTGGTTAACTTGCCAGTGTAAACCATAGACATCCTATGGTGTAAGCAGTATACACAGTGAGCTAGCTAGCTAACAGCGCACATTGAGCTCTGTGTCGAGAATGTAGGCAGTGCTGTCCTTTCCCTCCCTGGCGAATAAAAAACGAATAAACCCTAATCAGTCATACATATGAAACAAATGTCAACCGGTCAGGCAATATCAGCTTTCTTACGTTGACTGCAGTGGCACTGTACCCTCGAGCAGCCAGGCACCGACTTGTGACCATGGAGTACCGTCCCAACGACCTTACACCAAACCGTAGAGGCAAGGCTGCCGTCGACAGTAGCCCCATCATGAGAGCCATATTTCTGTCGCCGTTTGCCCGCACCCTCCGATTGCGTCTCGGAGCTAATCTTTGTATCCTCTTCCTTTCACCTATCCGCAGTGTGTTTCTTTAGATGCATTCCGAGTAGATTGAAGTACGGTTGTCAAACAACTTCCAAAATGTCAACCGCGGGGACCAACCAACCGCAGGCGACCACTGATAAGCCTGATGTCTTGAGTTTCAGAAAGGTTTGGAAGTTCAATTAAAACGATATAATGTCTTATACTCGTTTTAGTACATACGTAAATGACAATTATAGTCAATTTAATTTATAGATACAAGGATTTTTGGCGTTGTGCAAGGCGTATTACATTTCATTTACTATCAGGCGTAAAAAGGTCTGTTTTGGTCCTTCGCATGTGTCACGGCCAGCAACGTGATTGGCTGACATTACCTAGCTAACTGTCTTATGAAACTTTCCTCCATGCACAGCCAATGGAAACATAAGAACCTCCGAAATATTGAATATTGCATTAATTGGAAACTACAGTGAGCATAAAAACAATAATAAACAATTGTTGAGCAGAGTTTTTTTAATGAAAATCTCTAGTTGAAATCTACGCCATGAAGCAAAGGGGCAGACTAGGCTTTAGTTACAACTAATTACGCCTAAAAAACAATAATAATAATAAAAATAAAGGCTCAACAACGCATCTACTTTTGTGTTGCAAGAAATGGAAAAGTAAGTGATGAAGTCAGACAGTCACACTGAACAAGACCCAGCAAATGCTTCCCCCTGCTGGTTCAGTAAGGCTGGTGATATGACAACCTGATCGCAAGGGGTTTACAGAGGCAATACAGGCAATAAAATGTCTATTAAAAGTAGGCCTGGATTTTTTTTTTGCTTTATGTGGCGCCGAGTGCTATTGCCAAGTATTCACTGTCCGTTGGTAGATCCTAGTGAGCATCAAAATATAATGACACATAATAAATCACAAGAAGCAGTTTTTTTACTCAAATATTTTTTTTATTCCTATCTAAATCGTAAGCCACTACTGTGTAAAATCAGTACAGGATTTCTTTGTCAATTTGCAACACCACCTTAACACACATGAGAATAAGCTACGCTGTTGTGTCCCAAACAAAGGCACATTCACAGTCACACACTGACCTACCTCAGCACAATCATATGCTATCTCTCTAGACCTACTCACAGACCGATGTTTTAAGCTAAGGGCTAAAAAAACAAGCATGCAGAAATTTTGTACCTTGTTGGAAATAATCTGAGTTTGATTGCTGGTGCTAACTTTTTGCATGAAAATTTTGTTTTAGGAAGAATGCCAGTTCAATGCTGTGAGAGTACTGTATAACAGTTTGTTACTTTGAAAAGTAGCTTTCTGTGTTTGTATTTTGTGTTAGCAATGAACTCAGCTAAGTTAAGAATTTCTTGTCAATGTAGTACCCTGGCACAAAAAACAATCAGCACTGCTGATATTAGTCCAGCATTTCCAAACCTTTACAAAGTAGCCTTGCAATCACATATCGTGCTATCACATCTGTCAGTGTTCAGTGGCTTGAAGGTTTTGGCAAGATTGTTTGATAGTAAATAAAAATACAAAGATAGAAAAAGTTAAAGCAATGTAAAAATAAACAATGTCAAAATATGAATTAGGATGCAATCCTAATAGTGTGAAATATTCCCTGCAGCCTGTGATTTATGTGCAGCTGTGCTTAACAGAATCAAACAACATATTTCTGTAAACAACACATCACTGAATGAATAAATAATTTTACCACATGGGCCTGTGCTCTTGGATCCATAATAACCCAAGACATACAGAGGGCACACCCATGGCCACTAAGCTTTTTTTTCCTGAAGCAGAGAAAACCTGCCCTCTAGACAGTTCGAAAAGAGTACATTGTTATCCTCAGTACATGCCATTTAACAGAAAACGTATAATCCACTCCTACAACCTTTGGAAAATGTGGTGGCATGCTTTACAGAAAATCCTGTTTTTATCCAGTATAAGTCACATCTTTACAACCTGGCTCTTACACTCCCTCTCTCTCTTTCTGGAAGAACCAGATTAAGTGATTGTGCTTCTCACAGCGATGGAGTATAGCCTGTGAGCAATGGGGTGACTGGCAGTTTTATCTTTGAGAACACTTTGTAGTGAGTAACCTGATGGTATCACTCTTCTCTGTGTTCTTAAACAAAGCACGTATTGTCTCCTCCTTTCAATTGGATCTCCACTCACAGATAACAACTTGGGAAAGACATCATCCCTACACATGGGATAACTTAGGACAGAAAAAAACTAACAAAACAAAATATGTAGAGGGACCCAGGAGCCAATAGAAACCCTGTACTGTATCTCACCGGGCTAGCTAAAGATTCTATACAATGTGCAGCTATTCTATATGTTCTAGAATTCAAAGTGGTGCATGAGGCATGTGGTCATTGGTGGAGTATGTTGTTGGGAGTGCAGTGCATCATGGGACTGTGCTGAGGTTTTGTGATGTCTGGTGAACATCCTAGCAGCTCTGCCATGCTTTGGCACACAACTGTTAAAGGCAGTCCATATCCACTTACTGTGTGACAGTCACTGAGACAATATGACAAATGCAGACAACAGACAAACAGACAAAAGACACCAGTGTCATTTCACATCCAACCAAAATGGATAGCTCTAAAGTAGGTTGCTTTTCCAAATGTTTCCAAACTAATTATGTCCAGCTGATACCTCTATTGAATCCTACAGTGAACAGATGTCAATGTGTTGCTGGTTTTCGCAGATTATGTTTTTGTGGGCATGAATATGAAAAGCCCTGCTCTGAATGTCTTTTTGAAAAAATTATTTTCAGTGACTCAGCAAAACATATGAAGTTAACACAGCTTTCAGTTTGGAATGAATAAGTCCTTCATATCCAATTTGTGTTGAGAAGCCATTCCGTTTAATGTGTTTGATGCTAAAATAGATTATGCTTGTGCGCATTTTGTTAATCATGTCATTAATCAGAAATATATATTATTGCCACAATGACTCAGTTATAATCTTTTGCATATTTTTCAAAATACAGACATTACATAGTCTACCAGCTAACTTTATCATTGAGAGGAGCTTTTCAGTGCTCTGATCGTATGTGAGACTGGAACCTCTCCAAGAAATATTGTCCCATGACAACAGCCACGAGTTGTGCTTTGAGTGTTTTATACAGTCCTGTGAATCCCCTGCTTTCTATTAATATCCTCTTGTAAATATAACAAGTGTGCTACTACAAAGTACAGTAGCAAAGCCAGAGGCCAGATCCAAACAGCTCAAAACGAGGATCTTCATATGCATGTGACATATGGCAGATGCTGCGATGTATTCCCTTGCATATTCAGTTGGTCCACGCACGTGTGTAAAGTCTTGTCATGGCACATGCAAGTAATCACAGCTTTTAAGTTGTCTGTGCTGCAACGAGGTCAAGGTTTTGTGTGATGGGGTGGGTTTGTCCATGGACATCGTGTTCTCTTCAGGAATGCTGAGAGACTGGTGCACGGCTGAATAGCATTTGCAGACCTTGAATGTAGTGTTGAATGCAGAGGCTGTCTCTGTGCACATTCACACTGTGTGTGTGTGTGTGTGTGTGTGTGTGTGTGTGTGTGTGTGTGTGTGTGTGTGTGTGTGTGTGTGTGTGTGGGCGCTTGTGCGTGTGTGCACGTGTGTGTATGTGCATGTGTGGGATGCATGCACATGTACGTGTGTGTGTTTTTGTGTGTGCATGTGCATGTGTGGGTATGCACGGGTGTATGTGTCTGTGTGTGCATGTGTGTGTGTGTGTGTGTGTGTGTGTTTGTTACGCATATGCATGTAAGTGGCAGAGGGACAGGGCTTGACTGGATCTTTGCACATGTCTGTGTCTAGTACAGATTATGGGAGTTCAGCATTCTCCTGCAGCAATGAGCTCAGCAGGCCTCTCTGCCAGGTGGTCCCTGACCAGCTCCTCCTCATCCTCCTCCTTGAAGGAGGTGCGGTGTACGGCCAGCAGCTGCTGGGACAGCTTCCTGCTGAGGGGCACAGGCTGGCTCTCCGGCTCCGGTGGCTGGCTCAGGGGCTCTATCGGGTGGGGAGGGCTGGGGTCGGCGAGGGCGGACGTGACACCGTTCATGTAGGCGCTGCCCGTGTGGCCCACCCTGGTGAACACAGGGGTGGTGGCGCTGGCCTGCAGCGGGCTTTTCTTGTCTGTGGGGGAGATAGAGAATAGAGGTCTGGATTTATACACCATTAAGTGTCCTCATCTAACCCTGCCAACTCTTATGCAACACCTTTGTTATGCCCTTAAGGCTGCGCACACCGGCTTCAACTTTATCTTTTGCTTTCATTTTTTGAAATTCAACAGTTTCGTTTGCCCTTGCCACACAGAAAGCATTATAGCAATTTTCAAGGACTCAATTTAGATTAGATTCAACTTTATTGTCATTACACATGTATAAATACAGGGTAAAGAAACGTGGTTTAGCATCTAATTGGACGCGCAAGCAGCAGCAATCAACCTCATTATGGTAAAGACTGGATTTTATTTTGCCAAATCATAATTGACACACCATCAGCAGCAGACTTTGGTGGTGGTGTGGAGGGTTGCATTTAAAACTATGAAATCTAACTTTATAGAATGTCTCAAGCAAATTGTGCAGCACTATGTCGCAGTTGGTGTGAGGAGGCTTTTCAGGGTCAGGAGTTATGGGACCTGACAGACCCTAAAAGTAACATAGAGACGTCATGTAAAAACAATTTTATTTTTTGGGTAAAATTTAACCTATTACAAAACATGAAGAAATGAGAACCACTCTGTACACAAAGACACAAAATAGCAGGGCCTTTGTTTTTTTGTTTCTAGCAAAATGTCACCCAGCATGAGGCTTAGAAAAGGTCTGGTTACCCAGGTGACAAAATCAAAGTGGAGCCAGTCAGAGCGTACCGCCGTTGGAGGCGGAGGCAAGGACCAAGCCGTGCGTGCCCTCGATGTAGACGCTCTCCAGGGGTAAGGGTAAGGTGGTTGGTGGGCGTCCTGGGTTGTGGTTGGCTGCCTCCTCCTTGGGCTTCTGTCCAGCCAGTATGTAGGGGTGGACGTCCAGGGAGAAGTTACGCGTGTTCTTCTTGTCCATTGCTGCGAGACTATTATGTGGAACTAGGGTAGGAAGAAAGAGAGAAACAGAGAAAGAGATAGAGAGAGAAAGAGAGAGAGAGAGAAAAAAGACAGACCAATTCAAAAGGGATAGGCACAATCATCTGTAATACTACATCATTATGAGCTCCAGAGATTTGTCACTGACCATCAGAGGTTTTGGGATCTGTCACCACTTTCTCTGTCTTACATCATGACAAGTGCAACGCTCTAAGCCAGAGACTATGTGCCTGGAACACTCACTGTCAAATCAGTCAAATCATTTACAATCCTAGGTTTCGTCATGAAGTAGAATTTATATGCCATTTTCAATGATTTCTTCCTCTTCAAGTCACTTAAGTAGTAGTGGAATTGTCTTTCTTAGAGAACAACAGAGAGACGGTCCACTCCTCCAAACTTAAATAGTGCGGTTATAGCCCATATAGGGTGGCACAGCGAATTCAGAAGTGCCTTTCACTCAGTTACAAGTCGATAAACCACTGAAACAATTTTGGAAACATTATTTTAATGTTAAAAAAACGACTTAGTGTTGCTTTAAGCTTTCCTCCAATGACAAAAGGCCCTGCTTTGGCAGAGAGTGTCTTCATTTCTTATAAGTAGTTTGAAAGGCCGTGGCCATGTTGAGCAGGTAGAGTGAGGGGAGACGGCACCTTTGCTGCCTGGGGGGTGCTGTGTGCTCTTGTTGTCCAGCAGGGGGGCGATGAAGCTATCAGCCACAGTCTTCTTCCACACGGGCTTGGGCTTGTCTGACTTCATGCTGTTCTCCAGACGGGTCAGTGTTAGAGGCTCCTACACGCCAACACACACGTGTGCGCATACATACATACACACACGCACGCACACACACACACACACACACACACACACACACACACATACACACACACACACACACACACACACACACACACACACACACACACACACACAGGAGAAACATGTAAAAACACACACACACACAGAAGAAGAAACATGTGAAAAGAGAGAGAGAGAGAGAGAGAGAGAGAGAGAGAGAGAGAGAGAGAGAGAGAGAGAGAGAGAGAGAGAGAGAGAGAGAGAGAGAGAGAGAGGAGATACACCGAGACATAGTAGGAGATTGTTAGTAATCTAAACTGAATAAAAATGATTTATTACCCAAGATAAAGTGCATTTTATTAATTAATTTTGACTAATGACTGTGACTCCAAGAAAGGATAAAAAGTATGCTATGCCTTTCCGAAAATACCCTTAATCAGAGAATAAAGCATGATTTATCAGAGAAATAGCTTATCGCCTTTCAACAGATGACTTTCATGCGGAGCTCTAAGGTACAAAATGAATGTACTGCTTCTACCCTATGTACTATGCACAAGTACTTTGTGTTCTTTGTAAACTGTGGGCTTAGCAGGATCACTTAAAGTGGACTGAACTGTTTGATGTCTCTGGTACTGTTGCTACTGAAACAGATACACTCTTTGGCCTTATAAAATTAGATTGGTGATGCTTGTCATATTGAAAAGCATAATAAATTAAATAAAAAAATATATTTAAATAATACATTTAAAAATCTGATGTCTCTTAGGAGTATTTTTTTAAATGAGTACATCATGAATCATGCCAGTGTGTCACTACTAAAGGTGCTGAGAGGCCCGTCTCTCTGCTGGGTGTGCCTGCAATTACTGCCATCTCAGCTTCTTTTTAGCTCGGTGGGAGAGATTCATTCACGCTTAGCTCGCTGTAATGCGCTGCGCTAAGTATTCAACCATAGGAGAGCACTTCCCAGGCGCTCTGAGAGCTGACCAGGATAAATATCTCAATTAGGGGAGAGTGAAGAGCAGGATAACACTTTGGATTTTAGTTTCAAAGTGGTGGGTCTCTTTTGAAACCTTCTTGTTTCATGAACACTTTAATGTTTTTAGTTTCACCGTTTCATGACCATATTTGGTTCAAGTATACAGCAATAGTTGTTTATGTTATGTTAGATCTCTTGCTAAAATACAGGTATAACCAGAAAGCATGGCAAAGTCTTCTGATGGATGCAAACTGTAGCCTAATAAACAGTTAAGGAATTGGTCTTAGGATCGGACGGTCACAGGTTTGATTCCTCTACTGGTAGCAAAAAATTTGGGTAGGGGAGTGAATAACAAGCACTCTCCTGCACCCTTTTCCATGGTTGAGGTACCCTCTAATCCCTAACTCCACACTGCTCCAGGGGGACCAGCCCTGTACCTAAGTCACTGTAAGTCACTTTGGATTTCTGTATAATCCTGCCCTACAAAGCCAAAAGGCAGTAACTGCATAATTTGTCAAATTGAGTTTAGACTGGAAATTGGCTTTATAACACCTCCTCTGCCTTGTGACTAAATCATATGGTCCTTCCTACTAAGAAAGTACATAAAGCATCACCACCAATATACCTACAGCATGTTTGACCTGGCGGTGTGGCCACTTTAAAAGCATTTTCTTCAGTTTCGGTGTTCGTGTAGTTTCTGCACTTTGCCTTTATAAGGCAGAACAGTAGAGCTGCAAAAAACAAATTAATTGACTAATAGTTTACTAATAACAGTCTTCTACTATATTAATATTCAATTATTCACTTTGAGTATTTCAGGAAATGAGCATTGACAAAGTCTGATATAATTATGAAAGACATTTTTCTCCATTTCTATGTTCACATAGTTACTGCACTCTGCCTTTGTAGGGGCAGGATAGCATCAGCTGAATGATATGTAATTTAAGCTGTGAGGAACTCCTACTTTAAAGGGTTGAGGCAGTGGGTTGGAGGAGGGCATCCACTTCATTTTCTTGCGTGGTCTCTTGATGACCGAGGGCTCCACCCCCAGCTCTCCCACCCCCAGCCCCATGGGGTCCATGCTGGGGTCCATGGTCTGCATGCCCGAGTCCCTGACGGTGGGCGTGGCGTCGTGGTTGGACTGGGCCAGGGCGGCCAGCAGCTGCCGCACCACGTTGTCGTACATGAGGTCGCTCTCGTTGGTGATGAAGTCCAGGCGGTTGAGCGACTTGATGTGGTCCCGGTTCTCGTTGCAGAACATGGCCAGGATGTTGATGTCGCAGAACTGCGACTTCTGCCAGCGCCGGCGCGTCTTGATGCCCACCTTGTGCAGCTTGTCGAAGACGAAGTTGGACTTGCGCACCACGAACAGGTGCAGCAGGTTGACGAGGATGATGAGGTTCATGGTGCAGAGCAGCGCGATGTCCACCGCCGCCATGATGCGCTGCAGCTGCACGGCCGGCAGCTTGCAGTTCACGCTCAGCCGGTGCTCGGGCGGGCTGCTGGCGTCCGGAGGCTCCCCGAGCGCGCAGGTGAACTCGTTCTGCCGCTGCCGCGCGTAGTACGTGCTCAGGTAGGTGATGGGAATGGAGCTAAGGCAGATGATGGCCAGGTGACGCGCCAGGTACAGCTTGGCTAAGAAGTTGCTCTGGCCGCGGCGCTCCAGGTACTTCTCGAACAGGTTCTGCTCGGGGCTTTTCTCCTTCTCGGCGTTCTCGATGATCTCCCGCCGCTCGCGCTCGGTGATGCCCGGCCCCTTGGACTGGATCTGCTTCTCGATCTTGGGCGCGCGGCCCTCGGCGGCGCGGTGGTAGCAGTTGTCGATCTCCTGCAGCAGGAAGTTGAGTTCAGAGGTGAGGCGCGTGGAGGCCATGAACTCCCAGCCCAGCGCGGGGATGTACATGATGCCGGCGAACGCCAGCAGGGCGTAGGGCAGGAACTTGTGCTCGAAAAGAGACGGTCGCAGCTCCGGCTCCACGCCGGGGATCGCATCGCGCAGCTCTGTCCAGCAGTAGCCGCGGGCGTACAGGGCCTGGTCACGTGTGAAGTTGTGAGCAGTGTAGCAGTATATGCTTTCCTCTGGAAGGGAAAAGACGAAACACGGTCATCTCATGATTTGATTCGACTACAATTAATTACCATTAATTACCATTAAGCATTACCATTAATTACCTCAATTTGATTCGATATCTCGATGCATCTCGATGCACCCTGATGCTTTGCATCAGTTTTCTATATTACTTCACACAGCTTTCATTTTATCAACAACAGAAACAGTCAGATATTAGCTCCCTCTTTTTTAAAACAAAACTTGAGTCTGGTAGATGAAACTACCATAGACACAAAAGACAGGTTACCATAGATATTACTGGATGTTTTCTTAAAATGTTATGTTGCTGCTGGAAAATCAACAAGAAATATCATTACATTACAATCGATTATGGTCTGCCACTAATTATTAATTATTAATCGTTCATGTCTGCATCTCAGCGCATCGATTAGATGATTAATTTCAACACCCCTATAGGACAGTGAGCAAGAACATGTGAACAGCCCTCCTACGGGATTGTACTTCATCTACTTCATGCTTTTCTTCTGAATGTATTTACTGCAAGTCAGCATATGATGAGTGATTTAAAAACAGGTACTCTCGTGTTCTAGCAGCGTAACATGTGTAGGTGGCTTACACTGACACTTCAGGATGGCTCCTGCTGACAGGGTGCTTATGAGGAGTAGTAGCTCGTTTTAAGGTTACTGGTCGTGATCCTAATGCTTATTCTGCTTCTGCTCAACTCAGCAACAGACAGGATAGAGAGTGGGGCCCTAATGGGGTCCCTGAAAGCCTGCTCTGTGTGTATGTGTGTGTGTGTGTGTGTGTGTGTGTGTGCATTTGTGTGTGTGTGTGTGTGTCCATGTGTGTGCGTGTGTGTGTGTGTCTGTCTGCCCACCTTGTGGCAATGACGCACTGGCTAGCCAAGAGAGTGTTATGGTGACAGGTAAGAAGGCCCCGAGGCAGAGTCTCCTTGAGACACAGTTACATCAGCAAGAAACGAACAGGCGTGTGTCTCTCTGAGGACTCGGCTCTAATAGCACATCTGTGTGTTGGTGCATAGCCTGTACTGTACAGGCCATTAACTTTCATTTCGGTCAATGAAAACCCACAACCATCAGTGGACCAGTGGCACTGTCAGGTCAGCAGGCATAATTTACAAATAATGATAATAATCCGTAAGTGCATAATTTAGCAGTTTAGTGAATCTGTTATGGTCTCACTATGGTGCTGCAGCATTAGGAGGAAAGGAGAGTGAGCAGAGCTGCGAATCAGGGGGGAGGGAGGGAGGGGTGGCATAGGAAAAATAAAAGAGAACAAAAAGAAAAAGAGGTGGTAGGTGTAAATAAGCAGTTGTGAGAGAGAGAGAGAGAGAGAGAGAGAGAGAGAGAGAGAGAGAGAGAGAGAGAGAGAGAGAGAGAGAGAGAGAGAGAGAGAGAGAGAGAGAAGAGGGAAGCAAAGAAAGAGAAGTGCCCCATCGGTGAAAGAAAGCTTCACAGCTGGCTGGGGCTGCATTGACACTGACTCAGCATTCATTCTCTCCCCCCAAACACACACACACACACACACACTCACACTCACACACACACACACACTCTCACACATTCTCACACACACACTCTCGCACACACACACACACACACACTCACACAAACACAAAGCCAAGCTCTCCCCCCTCCCTGCTCAATCTCCGCAATCATCACCCTGAGAACGCAGCACTGCGTACTTAACCCCTCGTGCTTACTAAGCAAAAGATGTCCGCACAGAGTGGGGAGCAAAGGACGGTGGGGATTGCAGGAGTCATCCTATGGAAGCTATACAGTAGCCCTGTAATAATCTATCTGAGCTCCACCAAGCTCCTCACTGTCTTGTCACTGTCAACTTCACTGTGAGAAACACAGTCAGGAATACTACAGTGAACAGTCCCATAAGGCTTAGCAAAGAGTGAAGGCTGCCTCAGGAAAAAAAATAAAGGCCCGTTCACATCTGTACTTACAACGATATGGGCGTCCACACTGAAAAGCGACATTTTAACAGAAACATTCTAGTCGCGATTTACAGTTTTTCTCAGTTGTTTACACACAATTCCTTGTACTTCAGACACAATGACCACAACATGTAACTCGTGCACCAACCCCATTAACCGATTCTGCCAAACTACGAACACAATTCCTGCTTTGCACTGAAATTGCATTTCTAAAACCCACTTTTTTCAAAACACTATAGACAATTCTCTGCGTTTGGCACAATTTTCATGACAGAAATCTCTTGTTTTCACAAGGAACACACAGTGATTCAAAATTCTAAAGTCAATTGCCCTATTATGTACACTCACTCATCACATCGGCAAACACCTGTCACACAGCTTTAGAATTAGCTATCAGAGCTTTGGAAGAGGCAGAGCCACAGCTAGAGGAGTGAGAGTAAGAGGAGGAGGACGGGGAGGACACGGACGAGGACGAGAAAGGACCGTAATCTCTGATGAGATCAGAGCCATTTTGGTTGACCATTTGGTCAACGAAATGATTTTACAGTAGTTGTTTAGTTGTTTACGTATCTCTCTCCATATTCTACAATCCTCAACACAATTGAGGATTTTTTTTTTGACTGGAGATGAAAGTGTATGACCAAAATCCACAAATGCGTGTACCCTTTCTCTAAGCTATGGAATACGCATGTGGAAATATAGCAATTGATGCTTTTCATGGATGGATTCGCTGCTAGGCCAGGAAAAACATTGCATGTGATGTGGATGAGGTGCTGTGGCCACACAAAAACAGAAGAAAGGATGCAGCGTAATTTGTTTTGTAACTGTATAGGCTACAGTAAATTCTTCTGTTCTATTGTATGTAGACCACTGTAGGTGCAGCTTTGTGTTGATTGGGATGCACAGTGTGTACACTGTTTTTGTGGGAAAAATAAAATATATTTGTAACAATGTATATGTGCGTTCTGAGTGTAAAAACAATATTCTAAAATATAGCACACTTATGTATGTACTGTCTGTAGCAAGTGTAACACTGAACAAAAGAAGGCCTAAATCATTATGATGAATGGAGAAGAAGTGTTTTCCATTTATCATAGTGTTTTACACTAAGCACATCAGGGTTCAACTGGTTGTTATAAATGTCTATTCATATGATGGTTTGTGTTTGTCATTTGACAACAAAATAGCATTTTGAGAAGAAATAACATTGTTTTGAATGCAAAGTTTCATTTTGCAGGAGAAGTGAGTGGTTTTGCCCATTGTGTGTGTGTTTTTTTTATTTGTGTGTAGAGTTCTGAGAGTATGAGGCATGCTTTCAGGAAATGTGTTTAAACAATTGAGAAAAACTGTAAACATCTAATAGAATATGACGTCCTGTGAATTCTTATGAATTCTAATTGGCTGACAGTGCTTTTTACTGTAATAGTTCATAAAATCGCTCTAAAAGTGATCCCAACGATCGTTCAGCCTGTCATTGTCGTTACAGTTGATATGTGAACGGCACCAACAAACCTCACCTGCGAAGTTGCGGGTGAAGACCAGTGTGACCAAAAGCAACTACCATGCTCCTAATATGACCCCACATGACCTTTGGCCTGCTGACCTTGACCTCATCTTAGTCAGTGCCATGCTCCAAACCTCACCTGTGAAGTTGCAGGTGAAGACCTATGTGACCAGCAGCAACTAACATGGTTCTGATATGACCCCACATGACCTTTGACCTTTGACCCTGACCTGCGACCTCATCTCAGCCTCACCTGCAAAGTTGCGTGTGAAGACCAGCGTGACCAGCAGGATGGGGATGATGACGGTGCCGATGGTGACTACGCGGTCGAAGGGCAGCTCCAGCTTGAGCTGCACCATGAGCCCCGCCAGGGCCCCGCCCTTCTCGTCCTGCGAGGAGCCCGGCATGATCAGCTCCTTTAGCTTCTCGCCCGCCAGCAGCGCCGTCGCCATGTCCAGGTTCTGGTCGAGGATGTTCTGCATCCGGGAGGAAGTGCCCGCCACCGCCGCTGCTGCCGCCCCGCCTTACCACCGCAGCACTCCTGTCACCCGGCCTGGGCGTCCCTGGCCCTAGGCCCTCCACCACGGAAGCCTGGGATTGGCTAGAGGTCTGTAGCTTTTAAATCCCTTTTTCCAGTGGTTTTGGATTGGAGGAGAAAAGTTTTGAAGGCGGGTCTAGGAGGCTTTTTCTGTCAGGGCAGGAGCATGGTTGGTGGGAATGCAGCTTGTCTACACAGAGGTAGTAGACGGTAATATTTTTCCAGTGGGACGATTTCATCCAGCTGTTACACCCTGCAGGGAGACAGAGGCTGGCTGTTATAGGAGACAGTTTAACACACATGGAAGCACAGGGGGGGACACTTTTGTCATTCATAACTACATAACTGACACTTCTATGTCCCTGGAGTGATAGACACAAACACATTTATACCCATTACAAAACTGTGCGTGCTTGCACATACCTGTACACATAGACATAAAAAATACAGACACACACACACACGCACACACACGGACACACACAAACGAACACACACACACACACACAAATACACACACACACACACACACACACACACACACACACACACACACACACACACACACACACACACACACACACACACACACACTGCTTACTCAACTATTTTCTCCTCTAAGTGACCTTGCCAGAAATCATGGCCAGAAAACAGCAGTCTCGTTTCAAAAGATCAATGTTTCCTGCCTGGGGGCTTAAGTAATCAATACGGTGCAGTCAGCTGGAGAAATGTACTGCGTAAAAGTGACGGCCTTGAGAGCGCAGAGATGTTTCAGAGCATGTGCGCAACGCTACCCCGTAATGAGAAGCTGTCAGGGTAGCCGTAAGTACTGAAGGAGCAATGGAACCCTTCATTACGCCTGCTTACTCTCTGGAGAACGCATGTTGGAGCCTAGCCAGATATAATGCACCACTGTATGAATTATACTCCCTCCTCTACACTGAATGCATTCAAAATGTGTTGGTCCAAGGTCATGTGTACCGTGCATGACCTTAAAGAGTCCTATGGATAATACACTAATGCTGGGTAGCAGACCCTTCCATTTTGTGTGCGTTAAGATACGATAGATTTATTTGTTTGTACACAGTTATAAGATGTACAACTTGCAGTGAAATGTAGACTGGTTAACTCCATAACTGTGCGGAAAGAAAACATATCAGTGAATGTATCAGTGTGTATAAGACTGATAGTATGAGTGTGTGTGTTTGGGGAGAAGGTGTGTATGTTTCAGTGTATGTCTGTTAAAATGGTAACGTCTTGTATTTGGTAATTTAGTCTGTGGCTATGTGACATAGAGACATAATACTTCTCCCTACTCAGGAGTTCATGTCAGGGAGTATAATGGTGTACATGCTACAGTAATGTCTATGCCACATGTTTACTTTGTGTGTCAATGTGTGCGTGTCTGGACTCACATATACAGTGTGTGTACATGTGTGTGAGATAGCAAGAGTGTGTGTGTGTCAGTGTGTGTGTGTGTGTGTGTGTGTGTGTGTGTGTGTGTGTGTGTGTGTGTGTGTGTGTGTGTGGCACTACTGCAGAGTGGTGAGTGTGGGAGGGGTCTTCAGGCTGCATGCGCTCCAGAGGAAGGTTACACAAACGTCCTTTGCACAACACAGCTGCACTCTGCTCCACATCACCACGGCCTCGTCCCTCCCTCTCCAGCCCTCCAGATCATCCCTCCATCTCCACCCCTTCTCCTCCATCCACATCACCACTGCTTCATCTCTCTCTCTCACTCTGTCTCTCTCTATCTTTCTCTCTCTCTCTCTCTCTCTCTCTCTCTCTCTCTCTCTATCTGTCTCTCTCTCACTTTCCCTCTTTCTCTCTTTCCTATTCTCTCCCTCCCATCTTTTCCCTCTCGTTTTTATACCCTCCTCCCTTCCTCATACCCAGTCCCCAAAATCTGTTTTGGGACATGATTCTGTCAATCACTACACTGTTCTGCATAGCCCCAAAATGCCTCTTTCACAGCAAATTCACTAGTCACATTCATAGTCACCTCTGGCCACCCCTGGCCTGTGTCCCTTTGCACTTCCCCAACCTCTTCCAGCCTCTATCCTAAACTGTGGGGTTTGAGGCCAATATGGCTTTCAGTGTAAATGTACGTGAAAATCTCTCTCTGTCTGGAGAGAGCCAACAACCCTTTTCCCCTCCTCCATTTGGGCCTGCACAGACTGAAGCAGTTGGGGAAGACGGCGAGCACTCAGCCCATGCTGCCTGGAGGCTGTCCTCTTGAGTTTTACATAATTAACCAGACGCTCGCTCGCTCGCTCATTACGCAACGCTGCGCTCGCCAGACTCCCGGTGACCTGTGCCGAAAAAACGCCTGCCCATAAATGTTACATGTGGGTGGTGACTGAAGGCACTCAGGCTGAGGCTTGGTCCACTACTGATATCCCACTTTCACCAGCCTCTCACGTTTGAGACGTATGGCAGTGTTCTCAATAAGCTGGTTTTTATTTACAACATTTTTTGTTAATAGTAAGTATTCATTATTATAGTAAGTAAGTAATAATTATGTAAGATATTTGGCAAGATGTCTGTGTAGATATTCATTTATCCAGATTATGGTAGTCAAAGAAGCTGAGTTGTAAGATACGTAGCACTGTTTTTCATTTAGTTTTCATTTGCACCCCACTCTGGTAGTAGGATGTGGTGGTAGTGGGATGGTTTTCGAAACCAACTCAAATGCTTATGCCACTTAGACCAGCCATCAGACCAGCTCACATCTCCGGTTTCACCAGACACAACATATGGCAAAGTTTGTTCCAGTGCTCCTTTCATCTGCCAGAGCTCACCCTACCAGAGATCCTTCCAGCCAAGGCCATGAGACACTCCCAGCTGCCCATCTTCACTGGCAAAATATCAATTACCCCCATTCCCAAACAAATCACATTCAATACCTGGTAACTCTTTTACTTGTAGGCTGCTGTGGTCTAGTGGTTAGAGAGTTGGTCTTGGTATCAGAAAGTTGCAGGTTCAAATCATGTTCTGGTAGGAGGGGTGGGGGAGTAAGCAACCAGTGCTCTCCTGCACTCTCATCCATGACTGAAGTGCTCTTGAGGACGGCACCTAACCCAGGGACTGTAACTGAAACCTTGTAAATAACTGTAAGTTGCTCTGGATAAGAGTGTCAGCTAAGTGTCATGTAATGTCACAAAAAAAGACATCCAGTGCCAATCAGAAAAGACCCTTTTCTGGGCTACTGGATCCGTACAGCCTGGTCTGTTGGTCCTCAGTGGGTTGTCCGTTGTTAAAACCCCCAAGACCCCCATGGCCTGGGCTCTTCAAGGTAGCCCAATCCCTCTGTCCTTCAGTCACTACATGATCCTCTACACAGTGCATGTTCTCTATGTGTGGGCCCCTGGATACATGTACATGGACTTCTGTGTTTTACTCTCACGGTCGTTCAATGTAGCCTACTTGTTCAAGACAAACTCACTTGGCAGCCAATTTCAGCTGTGACATTTCCCTTTAAATGTAGGCCTATTTGACATCCTGAAATGTCATGCTAGATCTTTTTTTCTGATTGATTTCGTAAAGTAATTTTGAGGTTAGTGCTGTCACAAGCTGGCGTCACTAATTGTGTCCTGTCTGCAATACACAGTGATGAGGCCAATTTTAAAGTTAGAGATTTTTCCAGCCATCCAGGTGATGACTAATATATGACGGACAGCATATTTCCGTTACCCTTGTGTGTATGTGTGTGTGTGTGTGTGTGTGTGTGTGTGTGTGTGTGTGTGCGTGTGTGTGTGAGTGATGGACAGAGATTGTGTGGGAGAGAAAGTGCGTTTAAGCTATTACAAAGCTGCTACAAGCCTGTGCACACTTGAGAGCGTTATTCTCTGTTGTCCAGTGTGTGCCTCAAAGAACACAGTCGGCATCGACTAAAATTGGTGGAAATAATAGCCTGGCAGTCTGCCAAACTGAAAACCCAGAAGAAAGTCCAAGTTCAATTCAGTAGGCCAGCGCTAACCAAGAAAACTACTTAGACGAGGTTTGGGCAAGAAAATGAAAGCGGGTTGGTATGTGATTCACATTAAATCCGACTTTCGAATAATAAATAAAATGTTGATCAAAGGAAGCATAAACTGTAGAGAAACTACTACTGAACGACGGCACAATAACTCCATGGTTTACAAAATGACATCAACACTGACGGTGCAGCACGGCGTGCGAGGGAACTATCCAACAAATTAGTGCTGAAGTGGACCGGCGAGCTTGGAGCACTTCGCAAGAAGACATGCAAAAGAGCAGACGGCTGCTGTGCATATCGTTCTCAGAACACGAATATGAATGAAATCAACTAAGATCAGGACCAATAAACAAGAAGACGGAAACAGATAGCTTTCGAGAGCAGAAAGAAAGAGGAGGCAGGCATTTGACTGTCACATTGTCACCTCACCGATGTCTCACGTACCTGCATTTGCCCCTCTCTACCTGATGCTGCAGATCACAGTGGCGGAGATTTGTTTGTCACCAGCGGCGGATTTCTGTATGGTGATGGAACCGGATGAGAGTCAGCGCGGTAAAAGGTTCTACACTCCCCAGCTCCGAGCATCCCCGGGGCGGCAAGAGTTAAGCTGCAGTGCGGGCGAGCCGTTACAGCGTGTATCCGGGCACACACCGGTTTGTTCCGCCTTTACCAAACCCCCCCCCCCCCCCCCCACCACCTCAATCTCCCTACTCTCACACGCATCCTCCCCTCCCTCCACTCCCATAGTCTTCCCTCACCTCTGTCAGACCGTCCTCAAGGAGCATTTATCACATGCTCAGTTGCCGATGACATCACCTCTATCCTGGATTTTTGGATATCCTTTGTTCCAAAACGAAAGCTGGTTTTGAAATGACCTGTTTGTAATTAAGAGGTTTTGACTGTGTTTCAGTTGCATTTGAGGGAGTCATTCTTTATTCCTGCCTCTCAGATGCTCCCCACACTATAACCAAAACGGTACCTTGCTCAGTCATTTCCTGTAATGTAAGAATAAGGGTTGGTGTGGTGTTTTAGTGATGACAGAGAAGTTGAGGCTAGACACTCATCCTTGAAAGAGCGCCTGATGTGCCGGTCTGGTACCCCTTTTCTGTATCCGGTTTACACCGGTTCGGGTGGCGTCTCCTCCCACGACTGTTTCCAAATATAGGATATAGCCGCGACGCCACTGCCTGAGACTCGCTTTTGTTGTGGGTCAGATGAGCAACCGTTTGCTCTTGAAGTCATCTGCTGTGCAGTACACTGCAATTCCAAGCCTTATCACAGCATATTATGGATAGCCTATGACGCTATAAACCCACTCACCCAGATGTTACATACATACATGGTTTGATTTTTGCACAGGCAATACATAAAGCAATCCCTGCAATATCTGCATTTATATTCTAAATACCAAGACACTATTAGGACATTTCTAATAGCAAAAATATGATATGTAGTAAGCCTACAAATAGCTACTATGATAAACATTTTCAAGGATGAAAGGATGGATTACTCCCTCCCTTGTATGAAAAAGTTTATGTTCCAGAGCATTCAAAGGATCTCTGGAAATATTCTCCTACCTGTTGAATTCCAAGCAAACTGGATCCTGATATTTTAATACCCTGCCTCAGAATAGCTGAGTGATTGCTTCGCTCTTACAAGAGCTTTAATGAATTGTCTGTTGTGGTGAATTAGGCGTTAATAAATAATGATATCTAGCAATTGTCAACATTATAACAGTAGGTCGGCAGTCATCTTAACCCTAAACGATTATGATCAGATCACCCATTTTCAAAAGGAAGTCAAGGAAATCACATCCACAAAAGATCAGTAGCCATTTTTATTATTTCAACAAAATCCACAGACATGATCATAGAACTAATATACACAAAACGCAGAAAATAGAACTAAGTAGTCAGTAACATGTACATTATCATTGTTATGCACATATACAGTACAGCAGGCATACTTCATGAGACAGAGGAAATCTGGGCACTTAAGGCTGTTGGCACCAGGAAGACCTGAAACGCTACACTGCCGATTGTACGTACACACAAAGAAAGATTGTTCTACCACTGCAGACACTGCTGTTCAACTGCACCCCCTAGCTCGTCTTTCTTCATCACATAGTTTGCATACATGAAGGCGCAGACAAAACCACCCGCTCGTGATGATTGAGGACACACAACATCTGTGCCTCTCTATAACCCGAAAGGCTGATATGAAATATTGGCTGAGATCAGCTACAGTAAAGGTCTGTCAGTCGTAATCAAGCACCTAGGGTACAATGTTAGGCCGCACAGATGTGCACACAAACGTCAGGGCTGTTTGTGTGCATGTTGCGGCTGTGCTAGAGTCACAGGCCCTGTGGTACGAGTGTGCTAAGGGTGTTACTTTAATCTCTTTAAACTTCTGACTGACATGGGCACTGTGAAATATCTTAATCTCTTTATCTCTACTGTACGCTCATTCAACCGCCTGCTTATTTCGCCGCTGTGCAGCTTACACAGGATCACACTCTCATTCACTACATCACAGACTCTTCTGACTGACTGTCTGTCAGCTCACTCACTCATTCACTCTCACTCATTCACTACATCACAGACTCTTCTGACTGACTGTCTGTCAGCTCACTCACTCTCTCACTCAATTACTCACTCACTCACTCACTCACACTCATTCACTATGTCACAGACTCTTCTGACTGACTGTCTGTCAGCTCACTCACTCTCTCACTCAATTACTCAATCACTTACTCTCACTCATTCACTACGCCACAGACTCTTCTAACTGTCTGTCATCTTGCTCACTCAGTCACTCAGTCACTCACTTACTCATTCATTTACTCACTCACTCCCTCAGTCACTCGTTCACTGACATATTCTCTCTACGTGTCACATACCCTCAATAATTCACTCACTTATCTCTCTTTCACACAATCTTGCCCAAATGCATTCTCTTCCACTGTTGCTGTCATGTGCGCAGTTAAGTGGTGTGTTATCCACTTATTGAGTCACCATCATTCACTCGCTCACTCACTCACTCACTCACTCACTCACTCACTCACTCACTCAATCACTCACTCACTCACTCACTCACTCACTCACTCACTCACTCACTCACTTGCTCAATTCAATGCACACATTCAGCATCTTTCTCTCCTCTCTCTCTCTCTCTCTCTCTCTCTCTCTCTCTCTCTCTCTCTCTCTCTCTCTCTCTCTCTCTCTCTCTCTCTCTCTCTCTCTCTCTCTCTCTCTTTCCTCGTCTCTTCTCACTGGGCCATCTGTACCACTACAGCCTTCCAAGCCTTGTCCTTATCAAAGTCCCTCAAACTGCCATTGGATGCCTGATGCTGTGAGAAAGAACAGATGAGGACATTGGTCATGGGAGAGAGGGAGAACGAGAAAGAAAAAGAGACAGAGAGAGAAAGAGTGTGTGAGAGAGAGAGACAGAGAAGGGGTAGAGAGAATGAGAGAGAGGGAGAGAGAGAGAAAGAGAGGCAGAGAGAAACAGAGAGAGAGGGAGATGGCAAGGTTAGGAACATTGTTCTGCCCTACAAAGCCAATAGGCAATAACTACATAGTTTGTAAAAAGTGTAGACTGGAAATTGACTATAACACCTCTTACGTAACTAAGACTAAATCTCTTACTTCTTCATATTAAGAAAGTGCATCAAAGAGTTACCACTATTATATAGCTACAACATGTTTAACTGGGCAGTATGACAACTTTGAAGGCATTTTTCCCCAGTGTCAGTGTTTACATAGTTGCTGCACTTTGCCTTTGTAGGTCAGTGTTGGTCAAAGGGAAAATGAGTGAGGAAGAAACTGGGTGTCCCTGTTTTATATATTTATGTATAACCCAAATGAATATGACTATATAGTCTCTTCCAAAACGTGATGATATGAGGTTATTGTCACTGTGTGAATATGGAACTCCTCCATAGAGCAGACTCAAAAGGGCACACTGATCAATTGAAAATCATTCAAATGGGTTACAGCTTCCACTCAGCATTCTGTGCCTGTGTGTGCATGCTCTGTGTCTATATGTTTGTGTGTCTCATGTCTGTGTGTATGCGTGTGTGTGTGTGTGTGTGTGTGTGTGTGTGTGTGTGTGTGTGTGTGTGTGTATGTGTGAGAGAGAGAGACAGACAGACAGAAAAGACAGATAGACAAAGAATCTGTGTGTGTGTGCATGTGTGTTTGTGTGTGTGCATGTGTGTTTGTGTGTGTGCATGTGTGTTTGTGTATGTGTGTGTGTGTGTGTGTGTGTAGTTGTGTGTTTGTGTGCATGCATACGTGTGTGTGTGTGCGCGCACGCACGTGCATGTGTAACCTTACTGGCCTATATGTATGAATGTGGGTGCACCTCGTAGAGGCGTGGGGGTGAGGGCAGGTTGTCCTCGTGCCACTCTGGCGCCCCCTGGCGGACGTGGCTCTTGTAGGAGGCGCAGTGCACCACCGTGGACACCGTCAGCACCGCCTGCACCAGCAGCAGCACCAGCAGGATCAACAGCAGGATGTCATAGGACTGCTGCTCACACACACACACACACACACACACACACACACACACACACACACACACACACACACACACACACGCATGCAAATACACGTATGCATGCACACACACACACACACACACACACACACAGAAGACGTACACATATACACACATATAAATAATATTTAAAGAGAGTACATGTGGTATGAAGTCCACTCAATATACCACAAGTTGCTAACTTTCTTGTTCTAGTCCATTACCACTCTGCTGTATCGGACTCATTTGCTTTGCACACTGTGTTTCCCAGCAGTATAAACGCATGGCAGGCTATGTGAAGTTGAAACAGAAACAGAACTGGACTTTACCTTAGCTCATACTAGTGGTTGTTTAAATGGTCTCTCTCTCTCTTTTTGTCTCTCTCTCTCTTTCTTTCTCTCTCTCTATCTCTCTCTCTCTCTCACTTTCTCTCTCTCTCTCTCCCTCCCTCTCTCCTTCTCACTGTGCTGACAGCTGAGCTCTTACTTTGGAGATGGGCACTTCTTGCTGGAAGATCTCGATGACACTTATCACACTGCTGGACAGGTAGCCCGAGGCAGAGAAGAGCAGAGGAGACGTGACACTGCTGATGGCAATAAGCACCTCCACCTGGGAGAGAGGAGAGGAGAGGAGAGGAGAGGAGCAGGGAAGAGAGGATAGGAGGAGCGGAGAGGAGAGGAATGGAGGAGTGGAGAGGAGAGTAGAGGAGGAGCGGAGAAGAGAGGAGAGGAGAGGAGGACCGGAAGAAGAGAAGAGAGAAGAGGAAGAGTGGAGAGGAGAGAAGAATAGGAAAGATGGGAGAGAGGAGAGGAGAGGAGAGGACGAGCAGAAGGAAGAAGAAGAGGAGAGAGGAGAGGAGAGGAAGAGCAGAGAGGAGAAAAGAGGAGAGGAGGACAGGAGAGAAGAGGAGGAAAGAGGGGGGAGAGGAGAGGAGGAGCAGAGAGGAGAGGAGGAGTGAAGAAGAGGAAAGAAAGGAGAGGAGGAGTGGAGAGGAGAGGAGGAGGAAAGAGAAGAGAAGATGAGGGAAGAGGCCAATAGGAGGAATGGCAGCAAGGGGGCGATTTAATTTTAATTCAATTTCTCGATATTTAAAGTGCAATATCACCATAGCCAGCAGGCACAAAACAACCACTGCAGTAACATCAGATTGTGTGAGAAAAACAAGACAGCATTAATGGTGTGTGTGTGTGTGTGTGTGTGTGTGTGTGTGTGTGTGTGTGTGTGTGTGTGTGTGTGTGTGTGTGTGATCAGAGTGGACTTACGAGACACTTGTTGGGGTATTCTGCGGCCACATGGCTGGCTATAGCACTGGGGAAACACTGACACACACACACACACACATACACACACACACACACACACACACACACACATAAACAGCACAGTCAGGTGAAGCACAAAACTGATCACACAAATAGAGATTACGCCACTCCTCAGCTGACTGAGCAGACACACGGAGATAGCGGGACGTGGGCGTGTACACTCACAGCCACAAGGATCCAAAAGAAGGTGACGGACAGGTACGGGCCAGGCATGAGGGCGTCCATATTCAGAGCGATGATGCCACCAAACACCGCAGAGATCCCCACAATCACCTCAATCACCTGCCAGAGGGGACGGGGACAGAGAGAGAGAGAGAGAGAGAGAGAGAGAGAGAGAGAGAGAGAGAGAGACTCTGAATTCACTGTCAGTCTTCTTTCATTAACTGGGATTACTTTCAAATTGGCAGTGCACATTTCAGTTGTTTGACTAAGAAATCCTCACTAGGAACACACATGAATCTGCATTCATTTTTTGCAGTCTAAAATAGCAGCTGGCAGGCATCTCCTTAAGGCACATAATTGTGAATGCACATAACTGATGTAATAGGTTTGATGGAAACCCAGCTATCTGACTCAAAGGAATACAAAGAGACACGTAAAGCAGGAAAAAGTTAGGACAATTTCAAAGACCCTGCATTGGCAGGAGGGCCTCTGGTAGAATACCATGAGTGACATTACCATAACAGGAGAGCAGTATTGTACCCTTCTACTCATGGGGCTCAAAATGTTTATCAGGAAGCCTGTGTTCACCCCATAGAATACACACATGTAGCTGGGGACTTACCGAGTAGGCCTTCAGCACTCGTGAGGGAAATTTGACGGGTTTTGTAGGCGCAACATACCCCATCTGCTGGCCAAAAAGGAAAAAAACACCTGTCAGTGAGCTCCATGAACTGAATACCATCACTCTCATTTCATTTCACTAACAATAACATTATATGCACGCACGCACACACACACACACACACACACACACACACACACTAACACACACACACACACACACAGAAAGAAGCATTTCAATGGAAATGACAGTAATGCATGGTCCTGTTTTTTTGACATGGTCCTAAATTTATTTGACATAGTATATCAGACAGTGACTTGGTTTTCATCCAGCTTGTTAAGGCCCATTTTAGTTATTCAAATAAAATATCCTCACCTGGAAACACTTGAAATGTGCATTATCTTCTAATTTGGGGTATAAATGCCCCCCTAGTGCTCATTTAGTTAAGCCGAACAACTAATGTGCCCTACAACTCTGCCCTACAAAGCCAAAAGTCAGTAAATACACATGTTGCCAAAATGATTTTAGATGGGAAATTTACTTTGTAGCACCCCCTTTGTCTTGTGACTAAATCTCTTGCTTCTTGCTTCTAAAAAGTACATAAAAGTATCACCACTATTTTCTGTACACTTGTACATAATTTTGACTGGGCAGAATGACAACATTAATGACAACATTAGTTTCTGTATTCACGTAGTTAGTGCGCTTTGCCTTTGTAGGGCAGAACTGATGGAAACGAGCTGAATGGAGAGCGGACTACAGTGGCGTGCAGGCCCGCTGACAGTCTTGGCTGGGCCCGGGACAAGATAATCTGATGGGGCCCCCTCCTCCATATTCCATAACTTAAGGAGGGACCAGTTCAGGGCCCCTCCCTCGCCCCTTTCCCTGGTCCCTGGGCAAGAGACCTATTGTCCCCACCTATCAGCAGACTATAGCAGCGTACCCGTGAGTGGCTGCAGCAGTCCTCGGCAGAGCGTGCAGAGAGGATCACTGTGCTGGCCAGCAGCACCTCCAGCAGGATCAGCAGGATTAGGTTAAAGTTGATCTGTGCTCACACACACACACACATGCATGGATGCACACACACGCACACAAACACACACATGCACACACACACACACGCAGATATGCGAGCATGCACACACAGACACACATGCGCGTGCGCACACACACACACACACACACACACACACACACACACACACACACACAGATATGTGTGCAAGCACACACACACACACTTGCATGCACACACACACACACACACACACACACACACACACACACACACAGATATGTGTGCATGCACACACACACACACTTGCATGCACACACACACAAACACACACACATATGTGGGCGTGCACACATACACACATGCATGCACACATGCACACACAAACACAGCAAGAAACACAAGAGCACACATGAGCATACATAAAAAGCACACACATAAAAAACACACAAAGAGGTGTGAAAAATCAGAGGTCAGCAAATGACATAAATTGCAGTTAGTCAGTGCCCCGTGGGAGGTAGAAGGAGTTGCGAAATCCTCCTGCGACTCATACAGGTCAGCCGATGAGCTCAGCACTTCCTCTGAGGCACACCAGATGGTGGCCGTTTCTCGCCTCTCATGTAGTCAGCGAGGGGCACTTTCACACTGCCCCACTGACCGAGCACTCAATACAAATCAGGTCAGTGGACGTGTGTAACTGCGGTACATAACCGAATGTGCCGAAAAATAATCTCACCTAGTGTCAAGACCCTGCATTTGCAATTCGTTAGGGGAATTACACTCACAAAGTCACACAAAGAAACAATGTTGTCTCACTGATTAACATGATAAAATAATACAATTGATAATTAAACAAGTCAAGTCAAGTAGGTTTTTATTGTCGTTTCAGCCATATACACAGTACATAGTGATACATAGGGAACAATTGGTGATACACGCAACTGTTAGAGCACAGCATGGACAAGACAGGTACAAAATAGTGCCTATAAACACTATTAGGACCACAGACACACATAGTCTGCACACACAATCATGAGAGACTACACAGATTCACTCACACACACGCGCCTGTTCACACACAACTGCACACACACATACACACACACGCACACACACACACACACACACACACACACACACTCGTTTCTGGTGAACTCACATTGAGAGCTGAGGGGCTGAGGACCAGTTTACAGCCAAACCACACCAGACAGGTGGTCGTCACGGCAAATGAGGACACAAAGATCACCTGGAAATCCGACACCTGTTGTACAATAAAAGGGAATTAGTTCACCTCAGTTCACTTATGAATATAGGGCTTTCACTGAAGTTGTAACTGAAGTTCAAAGTGGGGTTTTCAGCTATTGTTCATAGAAGAGAGTTTTTCATTATCAAAACAATTAAAAGGCTGAGCAGATGTCTCTGTTCAAAATGAGTCAGTGATTAATTTTAAAATGTAACTTTGTGATTGTGAATGTAAAATTATTTAAAGAGGTGAAAAGAACACAGAGAGGATACTTGTTATACATGAGATAAACTCCCTGGCAAATGTGCTCCCATAGCATTAAAGTAAGAGGTCATCCTAATATTGCCTGGGATCTCAAGATCACTTGCTGACACTTCAGTAAATGTATTCTTCAACAATTAAAGGAGAAGATTGGTGTGAATTAATCCATAGTTCTGCTGTTTGAGGCCACAGAGTGCTGTTGATAGGAAACAAGACGAGAACATTTGATGCAACATAGACCAAATAACAAACTGGTATCTTACACTAACGAGAAATGAAACTGAAACTTAGTTTCTATGCCCCATTTAGTTAGTGTTAACTATCAGTTCATTATTCGGTCTATGTTGCATCCAACTTGAAGGCACTCTGTGACCTTAAACAGCAGGCCATTGGGTCGATTTACACCAAGCTCCTCCTTTGATTCAGAAAACAGAACAGTACTTACAGGGACATGTCTGTTTTTGGCAATGGCAAAACTAACAATTGCTGCAGGGATGCCCTGAAAAACAGAGGAGTATTAAAGGTCAGTATAAAATGTACTCTTGCACAAATGAAAGTGGATAACCATGCTACGCCAAACAATGGTACTAATAAAGATCATCATCATAAAAAGTAACATATGTGTAAACGCATAATTGTACAGCTTTCAAATGTTCCAGAGCTGGCCCTGCCCTTTAGAAACCCGGAATGGATCCCATCAGGTCAGAATCAGAATCAGAACTAGAATCAGTTTTAGTGGCCAAGTATACTTACATATACAAGGAATTTGACTCTGGTATATGTTAGCTCTCTATACATTCAACATATAGACATGAATTGGTATACATTCAATAGATAATGGAGATATATAGACACATTCTGTACAATAGAGACAACAATATACATATAGGCACCTAATATAGGCAATAATGTACATATAGGCACATAATATACAAATGGGACATAATATACAAGTAGGACATAAAGTGGAGCAGGGCGTAAAGTGCACCTAATTGTGCATTGTAGTGTGCAAGATACCTTTCAAACAATAAAGTATGTAATGTGTAGATATAGAGTGCAAAGATACATAGGGATGTTACAGTAAATATGCGTGTTTGAGAAGTGGGTGAATGGCCCAAAGTGGGCATGACCCAAAGTTGGTATGGCCCAAAGTGGGTGAATGGCCAAAGTGGGCATGACCCAAAGTGAGATGACCCAAAGTGGACATGACCCAGAGTGGGGATGACCCAAAGTAGGTATGGCCCAAAGTAGGTATTGAGCAAGGTCAAGGCCTACTGTAACACTGTGGGAACTCTGCTTGAGACTGGGCTGAGGGCTATGGGGACGGGCCAGAGTGAGGAGAGACAGAGAGGAGAGGTAAAGGAAGTGCAGACTCATTCCTTTAAGCCGTAGCCCCAGGCAGCAGCACCCCTTGCTGATACAATCATTTGACTGGGTTTAAAGAGAGATGATTGTGTCCTCCTGACACACTTTGGCCTTGACTGAAAAGCTACACTAGGGGATGCCCTGTGGTAGGTCATCTGTGTGTGTGTGTGTGTGTGTGTGTGTGTGTGTGTGTGTGTGTGTGTGTGTGTGTGTGTGTGTGTGTGTGTGTGTGTGTGTAACAGGGCACTCACGGAGCCAGCAGCACAGCGCAGGTAATCCATGGCCACAGGAAAGACATTTCCCAGGTAGAGGGAGAAGCCTGTGGTGATCAGCAGACTGCTCTGAGGGGGGAGCAGAATCAAACACACACACAAACACACACACACACACACACACACACACACACACACACACACACACACACACACACACACACACACACACACCCACACACACACACACACACACACACACACACACACACACACACATACAGATAAACACACACATACAGATAAACACACACACACAAAGATTATTCTTCAAAAAATGTAAAAATTATTTAAACATCACACATCCGTTTACACACAAGACTCACACAAGCTGAAATACATATCCATACACCTGACTGGGATTCATCTGCCAAACTTCAAAATGTATTCAGGCTTTCAGACCAAGACCACTGTGCTCAACGCAATATCCCCCACTAACATTTGATACTTTTGTTCATTACACATGATCTGACTTTGACCTATCCATCAATCTCTCATTGGAGGCATAGTTTAAATGACAGGGGGTACTGGGCGGTATAGTACCCCCTGATCAAGACCCAGTATCCCCCAAAGACACAAAAACAGCATGGTTGGAGGGTACCAACATGTAACGAATGTAAAATGTAAAAGGTAGTTCTCCCCATAAAAGGTACTATACCCCAATTATGGAGGTGTAATTAACACTCTTATTAGAGGACATTCTGATCATTGCCCCCTCTCCTACTCTGCACACTCTCAGAACAGAAGGTACAAAATTGTACTTTAAGGGGTAGAAAGTCACACTGGCAGTACCCTCAAAGGCACATAATTGCACTTTTATTCACTGTTTTACAACTACTGTAGTTTGTACCTTCTCCAGAGCTTAATAGGTACACATCAGTACCTTAAGGTCCAAATGTTAGCATTTGGGGGTACATTAATACTAATTGTACCTTAAGATACAGATTTGTTAGCCTGGGTGTGCCCATACTGCCTGTGACGCTGCATTTACATTTCGCGAGCAAGTCAGTCTGGCCAAGCTGCCTATCTAAACCATTTCTGCTCAGTCCTCAGATAGGGGGCCAATGAAAATCGAGCATTTCAAAAGGCAATGACGCGGTAGTTTGGCGACCGGAAATCTATCTCAGTCAGTCACAGTCAGTCAGTGTGTACATGGCGAACATGGAGCAGCCGTAAGATGTCAATGCATCTGTAGCTGCTGTTTAGGACGAATTCAAAGGGAAGTTCTATATGAAAATAGAGCAAAGGGCAGCCCTTGAAGCATTTGTTGCGGGAAAGGGCGTTTTTGCAATGTTACCGACCGGCTTCAGTAAAAGTTTAATTTATCAGTTAGCCCCGCTGGTAGCCAAGTCCATTGGGCTTTGCGAGGACGCTGTTGTTGTGGTCATTTCGCCTTTGATCGCACTGATTTCGTTTTTCGAATATCAATATTAAATGGCCAAAACCAGCCACTCTCATGTTCACCTCACAAGTCCGACAAAAATCATTTAACGCCATTTCTATATGACTACAGGCTACTACTACTTTTTGTTTGGATCAAGCAGTTTCTTCTGCTGGGGTATATGTCAGAGGGCAGAGGGGTGTGATTGATTGAAGCTTCGTCCAGTAGCAAACAGGCATTTGAAAGAGGCGGGTTAAGCCCGCCTTCTGAGAAATGGGTTTACAACACAGCTTGGCCAGACCAATGCTCGCAGAGCATTGACAAGTCGCGATAGCCAGGCTACAGATTTGTACCCCTACTGTCCCCCTATTTCTGACAGTGCAGCGCTGTGCTCCCCTCACCCCGATGAGGGCGCTGTAGAGCCAGGCGCGGTAGCTGAGGCAGGGGTGGACAGGCCGGGGCGGCCCCAACTGCAGGTCGCTGGCCCTCACGTCCACCGTGTAGCTTTCGCGGTCCAGGCGCCGGCCCAGCGTGCTGCGCTCCAGGGTGGCCACGCGCTCCGCTCTCTCCAGGGTGGCCACGCGGTCGTAGCTGAACTCCTCCCGGCCGGCGAGCTCATCCCGCTGCATCGTGGGAAGGAGGCCCCTAGATGGGTTGGGGGGGTGGGTGGAGATATGAATGAGGGGACCTGCGTGTGTGATTTGACAGTGTGTGGTCATGTGTGCGTGTGTGGTGGCGGGGTGGTGGTTCTGTGTTTGTGTGTATGTGTGTATGTGTGTGGGGGGGGGGGTCATAGGGTGTGTGATTTGGGGGTGTGTTGAGGGGGGCGGGGGTTCATGATGCTTTACTCTGAGCCTTATACACAAACAGTCTCTGTGGGTTTTCTTCCGTTCTATATTTCTCATGCATCCGGCCTACTGCCACTGGGGCCCAGGCCAGTCGGTCCCACGACCGCAACCCCCTTACCCACCTCACTTCAGTGCCCCTGGTGAAGGTGTTTTGGGGGGGGGCAGCTCATGGTCAAAACACCCACAGCACTGTGCAGTGTAGCTCTGTCACTAACACGTCACCGAGAGCAGCTCATAACTACCTCACTTTTCCGCTAAACCAATACAAGCACAACATCAACACCTGTTTAAAGCAACACTAGGTAGTCTTCGTCTTCGGTCGCCCTTTGTGTTGGAAGCGGAATTGTCTCTCATGGAGAATGACAGAGAGACAGCTTGCTCCTCCAAACTTACTTAGTGCGATATATCCCATGGAGGGCGGCAAAGCGAATTCAGAAGTGCCCTTCACCCTGTTACAAGTTGATGAACAACTGAAACCATTTTGGAAGCATTATTTTAGGGTTAAACTACTTAGTGTTGCTTTAAGGTCTGTGTGTGTGTGTGTGTGTGTGTGTGTGTGTGTGTGTGTGTGTGTGTGTGGGAGGGGGGGTCTAAAGTGTCCCTGCTCTGGGAAACTTACTCAAGGCACATCTATCTCCTTGTGTGTTCCCTCCTGGTGTGAACCCTAGGCTGCTCCAACTTTGCTATGACTTTGTCTACTCTGTGTTCCTCTACACCTCTGTTAGCTTGTTCATGTCCACACTTTGTAAGTTGTTTTGGATAAAAGCATCTGCTAAATGTAATGTAATGTAATGTGATGTAATGTCTGACTGAGGAAAACAATGCAAAATCCTCAGTGTGTAAGGTTATTAAGGGCTGTCATATCATCCAAAGCCATGGGTACCTGGCAGGGCAGCAAGCTTCCCCACCCTGCAGTGGCTGCCTAAGTTTAGTTAAAAACCACTCTGAGGTCGATGTTCATTTCATGCTCCAG
>CM050208.1:23800000-23847500 GCA_027475355.1 Coilia nasus
ATTGCATTGCCTGTGCACTGTCTATGCCAGGCCTGAAGGGGGCACAGGTGGTCGTAACACTATGCAACCCATTTTATGTACAGTATGTTATGCAGTATATGTGGGTGGTGAGCATGCAGAGGCAAGGGGAGAAGGGATGCTTATGTAATATACTCCAGCTGTACATTGCAGCTGTAACAGTGAACAATGTAATGTGACATTAGCCCAAGGTTTTCACAGGTTTTATCCACATGCGCAATGTATTTTACTTCAGTCTGCCTGCTGGAGGCCATTGATTGACTTTCAAAAAAAAAAAAAAAATATATATATATATATATATACAGTATATATATCACTGCTACAGCATGAAAAGGCCACTGACAACTGCAACTGGAAAACACAAACCACTACACACCCTACAAGAGATGCCTAGTTATTCTATACATCTGTATGGGTCGTGTGTTGTCGAGCATTCCAGTGTGGTTGCATGCAGAAAGCCGATATAGAGAGAGAAAGCAAAGCACACGAACCCCACCTCCTCAGATTCCTCTTCACACTGGATGAAACTGAAGACAATCCCTGGCCTGTTTACTGGGGAGGAACAGCACAGGCTCTCATTCTCTACTGCTCCCCTTACCCCACTTGTTAACCCCCCCAGTCTGCCTGTCTGCCTGCCCCCTCTTTTGAACAGCCTGTCTCCCCTCTTCTGTCTCCCTTTAATGGTCTGGCTCCCCCCTTCTCTCTCTCTCTCTCTCTCTCTCTCTCTCTCTGGATCTGTCTGACCAGATTCCTTTCATGGGGTGACCAGCATCCCCATGGTTATATATCTTAGTCTCGTCCTAACCCCATTCCATCTCTCTGTCTCTGTCTCTCTTTGTCTGTCTGTCTCTCTCTCTCTCTGTCTCTCTCTCTCTCTCTCTTCCTGTCTTTGTTTTTTTTGCTTCACTTTCTCTGTCTGTCTGTCTCTCTCTCTCTCTCTGTTTCTCTCTGAGCTTTCCTGGCACCCCAATATTCCAGTTGTCTTCATGACACCCTGTTCCATATCTGCTGAACTTAGCAGGTTGCCATTTAAAGTTGCTAACATTCAATTCAAACAATTTACTATTATAACTGACCATACAGTTGGTGATTGTTTGCTGTGAAAGTTTTACATTAAATCCGTGTAGTTGTGAGAATGACAGCTGACAGAACCTTATCCAATACTATCCTCTAGCGGACAACCTCTCTGCAGTCGGCTTATGCGTACGTCATGTAGCCTAGCACCGAAGAAGGAGGGCAAACTACACATCATCTTCAGTGGGTAAGCCACGTGTGTCCTAAACATTAGTGATCAGGAAAAGTAAATGTCTTTTCTCTATGAAAAACAATCACTGCAGTTGGTACACCAGTGGTCCGACTCAGTAGACTACAACGACACGCAGAGGCAAAGTGTGAGAAGTGTTAGAGATTGTGAAAAAGTGAAGACATTTGAATGGAAATGAACTGAAGTTATGTAACAGTGTGGGTTAACAAATCAACAAAAACTCATATACCACGTGTCATGAGTGTGTGTGTGTGTGTGGGGGAGCAAGAGAGAGAGAGAGAGAGAGAAAGAGAGAGAGAGAGACAGACAGAGAGAGAGACAGGCAGACAGAGACAGAGAGAGAGAGTTTGGCAATGCCCAGTGAAAGGACATCTACCTAAGGCTCATACAAACCATAGCCGGTACAGATGGATGGGGATCATCCAGGAGGGCCCAGACCTTTGACCTGCACACATTCTGTAACTATTCTGTAACTATCCCTAACTATTTGGCAAAAGTTTTCTCACAGAAATACAGCCAATGTGATTCCCAAAACCCCTGTTGTGAAACCACAATTCAGGGTCCAGATGTTTCTAATCAGGCTTTGTACTGTATACACCCACACCGAGAGACTTCTTAGTAGAGGGCAGTTAAAGTCCCTCAAAGCTACGGTAGTTTTTCTCAAAACTCAAAACTTTATAGTCTGTTTACAATACCGTAACTGTATACACTATAAAAACTTTGTATTACAGTGCACTTAAAGCATTGTTATCCACATTACCCCATTTAAATGTTTGGTCAAAATGATCTTAGTTAACTACTGAGAGATCATCAGACAGCAAAATCATTAAAGGTATTAATAACAACACAATTGCAAGTGATGAAAGAGCCATATCTTAATTAATGTCTTTTGGCAAAATATTAAATCATTTTGGTCTGCAAAAGATTTTTTGAAAGTGTACATTTATCTGTCCTTTACCTGTCGTTATTCTTTATCTATGAATTAATGTAAAGGAGAAACCGTGTTTTTAAAAGTAGCGTGCTGTTCCATAGCCCTACTATCTTTTTCAGTATTACTTCACGTATCTTCACAATTGTCAACAAATGCAAAAATCCTCAAAGCAAACACAACACAAAATGTTAACCTGTACAAGGCACTTGCACCACAATCACTCTTACAAATCATGCCATTCAATTATAAGATTTCTTTTTTCATAAAACAAGTTCCAATTTTTTTGTTGGTAGGAATTTGGCCTGCTTTGTTCAGGTCTGACCTGTGACCTGTCCAGAAACACAACGAGTGCGCAGTGGGGGTTTGTGCTTCAGTAAATTACACACAAATGGCTCATTCACAGTGTCCCAGTTAAGGCTTGGAACATCCCTGATGCTGTCTTGGGAATAAGAATTTCCGAGAAGAGGGCTGATTCTTACACAATCTCCTTTACTGTAATTTCCCTTTGAGTGTTGGCGCCATCTTGTTCCACTGAGACAAATCAGGAGGAGACAGCTGGAAAGTTAACTACTATAGACTGATTTAAAAATGAGCAAGACTCAGCAGAGAGGCACACATAAGCACACCTCCGAAAATACGTCCAACTTTGTTGCATTGCATTGTTTGTTATTTGTGTATTTATTTTAAAAATCATGGCAATCTTATAGATTAATGTATTTTAAAATGTATTTTAGTGCCTTTTTTGTTCCTTGTAGTAATATGTGCATATGCTGTATTAGTATAACAGTGTAACAAATATTCAAAATCATTATAAAACTTGACCCAGTTAATTTCCATCTCCATGCTAAACCAGGGCACATGTCTTTGCTTACTTCTGATATAATGAGAAATATGAGAAATATGATCTATACACTCACTTTGACAAAACTCAAAACCAGCTTCTCCTTTGAAGGTGAATTACTAATCTTCAGCTGGGAGACTGGGAGAGATAGAGGAAAGCTCTAGCTGGCCACTGATGACCTAAGATGACCTCTAAACCATCAGCTGAGCTCTATGTGACCCTCCTGGACCCACACAGAACTTAACTTTTAATATGTCAGTCCAACCCAATGACCCGCCCGCCCCAGTCACCATCACCCCCATATTATTTGGATGGTCGTATTATCAAAGATGCCTTTGTTCAAGTGTCCTCAGTTCCATGTCCTTTTCTCACATCAGATTCAGGAGTGTTTTACAAAGGCTACTTTGCAAGTGAACAATTTCCATCTGTGTTGTTTTATACAACAATTCACAGTCATTTCCACGCATCTGTTTTGACTGAACATTTTACATTTTCTAGAGTCTCACCTGATGCATTCTTCCTCTCTTTCAAACACGCTCGCGCACTCAGACACAAACAAAGAGCTGCTATCATGACTTATGATTTTAAAAATTCATTTATGAATACATGTGATTAAAACATTAAAACATTTGGCTCTTTTGTTTTCCATTATATGCAATAATGCCGTAGTCAGTTTGTAGTACAAAAAACATATACAAGCATATGTAATAGAAAAATTATGAAGATTACATTCATTAATGAAAATGATGTTCAATAAGTTTCCTAAAATAACTAACATCTAATCACTGGTCTAACACAGATTCAATATTAGCTAATATACTACTGCCAGATCCGGAGATTACCTGAATGGATACAAAAACAGTAAAATGCACATGTTTAACTGTAACAAAGTTGGAAAATGAGCCTTTAGCCCAGAAAGTGGAGCTCCCCTTTAATGAGTCTTTATTGTAGCCTTAATATCACCACTAAATGTCCACTAAGGACGCTTAAATAACAGCTCTCTGTTTTTTATATGGTCCCAGTGATTTGCAGTGAGCCTATTTTCTGTTTAACATATGAATTCAAAACACATCATATTTTTTTAACTTCATGATATAACTTGATATATACTTCATGACATGACATTAGGACACCCATGGCTGCCTTAGTCTTATGAAGGTACATATACAATAATGTTTAATTCACACTATTTGTATGTGTCCTCCTACAAGATGATATGGATTAAAATCTGGATGCAGTTAGCATTGTGAGATGTTCAAATGTTCTATGCACACATCAATGTGCACTTCAACCCTGGACAGTTGTATGACTTAACAGATCAGCAAAAAAATCCAATTCAAATTTCCAAACCTTTCAGTCTATTTTCTATTCTGTGTAATCTGGCCTATCTGATCTGTTATCTTTTGATAACATTTAGCTGTTGCTTCTGATGGATGTCACCCACATGTCCTGCCCTTGGTTTCGTTCTCCAACCGACCTGCCTCAACTCTGGGTCCATACAGGTGTACTGGCCACCCTGGCAATCTTTATAGATTAAAGTATTTTAAAATGTATTTTAGTGCCTTTTTGTTCCTTGTAGTAATATGTGCATGTGCTGTATTAGTATAACAGTGTAACAAATATTCAAAATCATTATAAAACTTGACCCAGTTAATTTCCATCTCCATGCTAAACCAGGGCACATGTCTTTGCTTACTTCTGATATAATAGAGCTTACTATTTAGTTGCAAGACCATAGGTATAAAAACTGATACAAACAGGCGTGACAGTGATACTATTATGCTGCTAATAACCTGTTGACATTGTTTATGCATTATGAGTGTGTTAAGAGATTATGTCAAGATGAGACATCCTGTAAGCATGAGGAATATGATCTATACAATCACTTTGACAAAACTCAAAACCAGCTTCTCCTTTGAAGGTGAATTACTAATCTTCAGCTGGGAGACTGGGAGAGATAGAGGAAAGCTGTAGCTGGACACTGATGACCTAAGATGACCTCTACACCATCAGCTGAGCTCTATGTGACCCTCCTGGGTCACACAGCGTGTCTCCATCACTTTATGGCTTCCTTATGCTTGCACTGTAGTGGACAGAGAGGGGAGGGGAGAGAACACGAAAGAGAACATAAATAGATTTTAGATTAAAACATCTGTCCAACCACAAGTCTCTTTTACAACATATTTACAGGCAAACTTCCATTCCCAACATCACTTTGTTTCTAAAGTCATGAGCTATCTAAGTTCATGTATTTTATTCAACCATCATTTGGATCACTTCAGATGCTTTCTGTTAATGATTTCTATTAATTTTATACTTATTTTCTGTGTTTTTTATGCTTTTATATCTTTTATCTACCACATACTGATTTTACTTTTGAAGGAAACTTGCCTTGCCTTGCCTTTGAGGCCTACATAAGACCTAATTATTACTGTATGGGCTGACAACTGTTTGTCCTTTGTGTTTTTGTTGCTGTTTTTTGGTGGTTCCTTAGTAGTGCATTACCCACCTCCATATCTGGGCCTTCCCACCTCCGCCCCTTCGCAGGTCGTCTGTGTTTGGCCTCGGTCAGGGCGTAATACTTGGCGAAGTTGTTGACGAGGATGGGGATGGGCAAGGCGATGCTGAGGACTCCCGTCAGAGCGCACAGGCTGGCGACCACCTGACCGGGTGACGTCTCGGGATACATGTCCCCATACCCTACGGTCGTCATGGTAACCACCGCCCACCAGAAAGCGTAAAAAATATTTCTAAAAACAGTCCCATGTTGCGCGTGCACCTCTGCGTAAAAGATCAGGGTGGAGTAGACCCCGAGGGCCACAAAGAGGGCGATGCCCAGGAGGCAGAACTCTAGGAGGCTGGCACGCAGCGCCAGTCCCAGTGCCCGGATACCCGTCGCCTGGGGCATCATCTTGTAGAGCCGCAGGATGCGGATGCAGCGAGCCGCACGTAGACACTGCAGGAGGACCGCCAGCAGGCTCGAGGACAGCCCGTCCAAACACAGCTCCAGGTAGAAGGGCAGGATGGCCACAAAGTCAATGATGTTCATGATGTTGAGGAAGAACTTCTGCTTATCCGGGCAACAGATGATGCGGACCAAGAACTCAAAGGTGAACCAGTTGACGCAGATCATTTCTACCAAAGCGAACTCAGGGGACCCGACTAGTTCAGGAAAGATCTCCTCCCTCGTAATATTTCCCACAGTTATATTTTTAGCAGTGTCGATGACCTGCTGGTGGACAGACTCAAGGCACTGCTTAGTCACAGCCGTCAGGATAAAGAGCATGGAAATCACGCCGATGATCTGAAGGGAAACATAAGGATGATTTCACCCCGTATAAAGGCACAAACCCTTCTGAAACACATAGCCTGACTACATATACAGTAAACATAATGTACTCTTCTTATGTTAATGTACCCTTTGGAGTTCTTACCTATCATCGCAACCAAAGCTCTTACTCAATTTCCTTACACTAACTAACCCCTGGTCAATTACATGTTTTGCACATACAATTTATCTTACAGTCGGACAGTATGGCACTCATGGCCACTCATGCACGCACACGAGTTTCCCCGACCATTTCTGATACAGGTACAGACCCTCACCACCAAGTGAGATGAGTTGAAAGATTTTAAATGATTTTAAAGACAAATAGTTTAAAGTTTACAGAGGTGAGGAGCAGTTACACATGGGCTACTGTTCACAGCATGCACGAAATGAACAAATACTGAATGAACAAACCCTGGCCGCTACAGATGAATTAGGAGCATCGAAGAGGGCCCATGTCTTTGCCCTCCACGCTTCACTTGTCTTCCTCATCCCCTGTCCGTAATACGGGGGTTGTTCATCTTGTTCGAACAGAGCCAGCGCCTCCTCTGCATCCCGATGCCGTTTGAAGTTCGTCCAGCAACAGGGTTCCACGTCGGTTTCACTGATGCCCCAATAGGCGAGCTCCTCTCCGAACAAATTGCCGCACACATCGTCCGGGCAGTGCAGTTTCCCAGTGCGGTAGTAGTTTAAGATATGGGTAAACGCTGCAGAGCTCCGATCGAAGAAAAACTCAGTTTCACAACTGGTGTCGGACACTAAGTTGGCCAAGCGTGTGCCCGGGATGGACTTGAGAGTACTTTTGTATGCTTCATTTCGCACACCTCCAACATTGATGACAACCCTGACTGCTTTACCACCTGTAACTTCTTCCTTACACTGTGGATGTCGACTGGACACACTGGATGCATCTAACATAATGACGCTTTACACTGAAATCTTGTAGCAGATCTGCGTTAAAAATGTAAAATACAAAAATGAATCAAGGTTCAGTCTGCATGCTAAATTTCCATAATTCAGTTCTTTATATGATGTGGATGTGAGTGAAGGGCAGCTGAACAACAGTGTTGTTTCAGTTCAGATTTCATAGACAATTTGTTTTTAGCTCTGTGTTAAGTTCAGCTTATAGTTCTGCATAGCATAGGACAAATTCTATATAGTATAGTATAGTATAGGACAAATTAATTGGTTTAATAACCTAGAACGAGTTTTAAACCACTTAATGCACAACACTTGAAAAAAATATTTCCTCTACCGGACATGCCTTAAATTAGATACTGAATAACAGAATAACATGTAAACCTCCTTACCGATGAAAAGAATGACTTGATGTCCGATGTCAGATCAAAAGAAACTTTGTGTATTCTCCACAAATAAACACTTGTTCTAAAATCCCTATTGTTGGGACACAAATAGCCTGGTTCTGCAGACTACAGCAACATGACGCTGGGGCGAAGGATGAGAATAAGATATTCGAACGGAAATGAACTTAACTTTTAATATGTCAGTCCAACCCAATGACCCGCCCCAGTCACCATCACCCCCATATTATTTGGAATTGGTCCGTATTGGGAATAAGAATTTCTGAGAAGAGGGCTGATTTTTACACAATCTCCTTTACTGTAATTTCCCTTTGAGTACACGTGTGTTGGCGCCATCTTGTTCCACTGAGACAAATCAGGAGGAGACAGCTGGAAAGTTAACTACTATAGACTGATTTAAAAATGAGCAAGACTCAGCAGAGAGGCACACATAAGCACACCTCCGAAAATATGTCCAACTTTGTTGCGTTTCATTGTTTATTATTTGTTTATTTATTTTAAAAATCATGGCAATCTTATAGATTAAAGTATTTTAAAATGTATTTTAGTGCCTTTTTTGTTCCTTGTAGTAATATGTGCATGTGCTGTATTAGTATAACAGTGTAACAAATATTCAAAATCATTATAAAACTTGACCCAGTTAATTTCCATCTCCATGCTAAACCAGGGCACATGTCTTTGCTTACTTCTGATATAATAGAGCTTACTATTTAGTTGCAAGACCATAGGTATAAAAACTGATACAAACAGGCGTGACAGTGATACTATTATGCTGCTAATACCCTGTTGACATTGTTTATGCATTATGAGTGTGTTAAGAGATTATGTCAAGATGAGACATCCTGTAAGCATGAGGAACACACACATCATTTCATGCTAACTTTACCACCCATCCGTTTCCATTGATATCCTTCCCTAGAGTTACAAGAGTTACAATCAACACACTCTCTCACTCTCTTTCTCTCATACACACACACCCACACACACGTAGGTCTATATACATACTCACACACATGTATATACACACACATACAGACAGGCCTTTATACACACATAAACAAACACACACACACACACTCTGGTTGGTCTCACTGCAGTAAAATGTTGCTAAAGAGCAGCATGACGGTGGTGGTGAAGAGCAGAACCAGGGGTCTCACACTGGTGTCTCCGCGGTTGTTGGGGTTCGGTGCTTGGGCCTGTTGCTGGGCCTGCTTCTGCAGGAACTTCTCCGAGTAGACCATGTAGAGCTCCATGCAGCGCCGCGACTTCAGCTGGTCCATCAGCGCCCAGCAGACGATCTCTGCGATGTTCACCATGTTGTCGTCGGTGCTGTCGGCGATGCCACATCTGTCCCTCCCGACGACTGGAGAAGCAGTGGCGTCTTTCTCCGAGAGACTCTGTCCCTGAGCAGTGTTGTCTGCGTCAGCACCACCAGTGCCCACTGCAGAGACAGGTTGAGGCGCAGTGTTATTGAACTCTAAACTGGCTGGATCTTTAAGTCCATCAGTGTTTGCTGATTGATTGTTCTGTGGATTGCTTGTGTCTAAATCTTTAGGTCCATCTTTGTTTGGCGGTTGATCGTTCTGTAGATTAATCTTGTCTGAGCTTCTGTTAGAGCTGCTGTCTTCCTGCTTCAGGAGGTCCGTGCGCCTCATGCAGGTCTCCATGTACTTCTCATAGGACTGGAATCTCTTGTCGGCCTTGGGTGGCGCCTTGTAGACGTAATCCTCTCTTAGGACTCCTAGTCTTCCTGGTCGGTGGACTTTGCGCCGTAGCACTTTGCGCCGTAGCACTTTGCGCCGTAGCACTTTGCCACATCTGTCCCTCCCGACGACTGGAGAAGCAGTGGCGTCTTTCTCCGAGAGACTCTGGCCCTGAAGAGTGTTGTCTGCGTCAGCACCACCAGTGCCCACTGCAGAGACAGGTTGAGGCGCAGTGTTATTGAGCTCTAAACTGGCTGGATCTTTAAGTCCATCAGTGTTTGCTGATTGATTGTTCTGTGGATTGCTTGTGTCTAAATCTTTAGGTCCATCTTTGTTTGGCGGTTGATCGTTCTGTAGATTAATCTTGTCTGAGCTTCTGTTAGAGCTGCTGTCTTCCTGCTTCAGGAGGTCCGTGCGCCTCATGCAGGTCTCCATGTACTTCTCATAGGACTGGAATCTCTTGTCGGCCTTGGGTGGCGCCTTGTAGACGTAATCCTCTCTTAGGACTCCTAGTCTTCCTGGTCGGTGGACTTTGCGCCGTAGCACTTTGCGCCGTAGCACTTTGCGCTGTAGCACTTTGCGCCGTAGCGCTCGTACATGTAGCGGTTGTAGTTTTGCTCCTCCATGGGGCTGCGGAAGCCGAAGTGCGCCCGAGCGAAGCGTCCGATGCCGTACCCGACCGCCATGCCAGCCAACGCCCCCACCCCTGCCGCCAGCATGGCCTTCTTGCCGAAGCCGTTGGCCTGGGTATTGGCCCCCCTGATTTGGGTACTGTTGGTTAGGGTAACCACCTGCACCAGGATTCTGCTGATTGGTGTTCCCTCCGTAGGTCCCCCCTCCTCTCCCTGGATTCCTCTTTCTGGTGTTGGTGCCGCCCCCAGGGTAGTACCCCCCTTTAGGGTAGGGGTCTGGCTTGTTTGGCTGCCCCCCATAACTTGTGCCTCTGTAACCAGTGCCCCCCCGGGTTGGCAGTCTGGGGTACTTGGGCTGGGTCTTCGTCTTAGGCGAGGTGGATGAGGGTTTGCTGGAGGATGGCGGTTTGGAGGAGGAGCCGCCTCCCTTCTTGCCCAAGGCCCATATTGGGTCTGTGAGTAGCAGCACCACCAGAACCAAAGATACAGTGGGGCGGGTTGCACCACACAGCCGCCTCCTCATTGTGGCTCTGTAAATAAAACACACACACACACACACACACACACACACACACACACACACACACACACACACACACACACATTTCAATTCAGCTTTGAGTTTTCTAATCCCACAAACCAGAGGTTCTATTACTCTTGATGGGAAGAGAGCAGAGATTCTATAGCTATGGCAGAAACTACTCAGGCTGTTTTTTATCTTCCTTCATCCGGGGTGTTGCCATAATATTATGACTTCTTTATCAAGAAAATAACTTCTGAACTACAGGGAGTAGACCTGTAAAAGGATATTCATACTTTTCAATAATTGATTCATGTATTTCCATTTTATGCTTGACCACTGTCGTTGCTTTATTTCACATCTTGCCATCAGAAAATCCTTAAATGAAGGTAATACAAGTATGGCAGCATGTTGTTGGCACCATGACTAAGGAGACAACTTTCTCTCTTTGGATTGCAGCTATGCAGGCCTGCCTCAGGAGTCATTATGTCTGAAGTTGGAGGAGACAGACAGTAACTAGAGCGTGTTTAGATAGGTGTTGGTATAATAGGTATTCATTTCACTTTGCTGTTTAGAAGGCCTCCAATATCCAACTTGCTCCACTGGACATACCACTAAATAGGGTGTATAATATTGCTTGTGCAAAATTATTTTTTCTTTTTTTTTCTTTTCTTTTCTTTTCTTTTCTTCTTCTTCTTCTTCTTCTTCTTATTACTACTACTACTATATTACGCTATGTGTTAGTGGTCTTGTTCCTGATGCTTTTGCTGCTTGTCTGCAAATAAACTTGCCCTGCATTGTTTGCTAGTCTTACTCGCAATACTCAAATGATTACTGCTGGTAATAAAACCTTTTTTAGATGATTTTTTTTCAAGCGCTCGTGAGGCCAAAGGCATGGCGCCCTTCACGAAATTGCGCCCTGGGCTACCGCTACTGCATCTTGGCTATAATTGGCTCGAACATTGGCTGTTTGCAAAGTGCAAACAAAAGGATGGAAATCACCTCGTGTATTTACAAAGCTCTATGGAAAAAAAAATATTATTTTTCATGCGTGTATGGCATACCCTTCCACGGGTCCGCTGAACAAACAAACACAGAAGAATCAATACGATTGTATAGTAAGGCGTGGCGCCTTAGTAAGTAAGGCGCTGTTTTGCGACGCATGGTCAGCCTAAAACAATTCAATGTTTAGAAAGGCATTGTCTATCCTGTCAATGTTTCGGGGGAGAACTACGTGGCACATAATCTTTTGTAATCGATTCAAAATGCTGTTACCTTGCAGTGATCACGAGTAATTCAGTGGGTAGCGAGGACAGTCGTGTCTTAAAGTAGATGTCACTGGTTGGCGTGCTGGCATGAAGCGCAAGAAACTTCTGCTCTCTCACTTAAACTACGGGGCAGTCTTAGTCCCACCTCATCATTGCACAAGCTCCCTCTTTGCACATAATAGGCTGCGATTCCACAATTCAGGATCCAGATGTTTTCAATTACGCTGTTGTACACACCAAGGCTCATAGACTGGTCTTCCCTTTCATAGCAACTTTGACGGATGTCATAGTAGAGGTTAAATTAATTCGAGGGTGCAGTAGTTTTTCCTTTAAGAAATCTAAATGTTATAATCTGTTGATGGTAATGTAACTACAGAAACCATAAACACCGTTTCTTCGTATACACTTAAAATTTACCCCTTTTTAAGGTTGTACGAAATGTTTTAGTCAAAGTTAGCACATTGTTAAGAGTTCATGCAAAATCATTACAGGTAGCATAGCTACCAACAATGGAAGATTCATGTGCTGTTAATTGTCTTGGCAAAATAATAAAGATTTGTGGTCTGCAAAATATTTTTTGAAAACGTGTCTATCCTTCAAGTAATGTAAAGATGTAATTATGTTTCAAAAAGTAGCAAGAGGTTGCATACTGTCCTTTTCAGTATTATTTCACCTATCCTTACAATTCTCAGCAAATGGAAATACAAAAACCCTCAAAGCTCAACGCAAAATATCAACATGTTCAAGGCAAACACACTCTCCTTAATCACTCCTCCAACCAATGCCATTCTATTATAGCATTTAATTTAATACCTCAAAAATACTTGGAACTTTTGTTGGTAAAAAAATTCGGCCTGTTTTGTTAAGGTCTGCCCTGTGACCTGTCCAGAAACACTGCAGTGCACAGTGGGTGGTTGTGCTTCAGTACACACTCATTCACTGTGTCTCAGTTGAGGCTTCAAATACCCCTGATGCTATTTAGGGGATAAGAATTTTCAAGAAGAGGGCTTGTTTTTACACAATCTTTCCTTTTCTGAAATTTCCCCTTACAAGTTTATACCTGTGTTTGCACGGTCTTTTTCTACTGTGTCACCTAGGAAGTTAAATACTATAGACTGATATAAAACTAAACAAGACAACATATATGTCCACTTCCATGCTACAATACATTGTAATGAGCAAGAGACTACCGTCATTTAATAAAGTTTGCTTATGCAGAGAAACACTTGTAGAAAAAACATACTACATGTGCATGTGACATATTCATGGGCATTGCAGCTCTGCCAGCTTTTAAGCTTGCCTTGGCATGAAAGACGTGCCCCAACTGCCCAACAACCCCAACTGTCACTGTCACTGTCTTCAGTCACAAAACGTATCTCTGTTTACTACATTCCAGTGTCTGTATCCTGTTGACTTTTACATGACCAGTGAAGTCTTCAAAGCAAGTACAATGGAGCCCATGCAGTGACATGTGAAAGGCTGGGTTGAGAGAGTGAAGCACCAGTGAAACAGTGCACTGCGTTGTCAAATTCTGACCAAAAATACACCACAGCATTCTGTCTATGGCAACCCATTTAAAAAGCAAGACTTCTGTTTGACAGGCACTATGTGCTTTCGGCACAATGACCTCAACCCCCCTCAAACAGTGTGTTTTTCTGGTCATGTTCTGCTTCGTTCTCTATGTAGAGAAACAGTGCTAACAGTTTTTCAGTTGCTCATTTTCAGTGTCTTTTCAACAAGAGCATTGGTCGATATGTAGGGCCTAGAGGGCAGAGCAGGCTTGGCCTGTTCATGGGAGTGCATGACTGGGACAAAAGTATGCTGCAATGCAAAGAGGCCTTAATAGGGGGTGCAAAGATGCATTCCCAGTCTTCTGTTGAAATGGCAATAAATAAATACATAAATAAATAAATAAAGTGGTGTAGTACCTCAGTAGCCTGGCAAACCAGGCCCTCGTACTACACTGCATTTCATACAGAGGGTCTGGCTGCGCTTCCGTTGACATGGTTGTCTCAGGCAGAATTTTGCCAGACCAATCAGCGAACAGAGGGTGTTTATGAGCGATGACGTTGACTTTGTGTGCTACATTTGAATTGTAGTGTGTAGACAGGCGTTGCATACGTAACGACCAGACGTTAGCGATTGGGTAAAGGCCGAGCCACTCGTTTTAAGCTTCAGCAGAGTCTACACCTTGAGAAAGATAAAACGTTTGTCAGTGCAGCACTGCCAGACCCTCTGTACGAAATGAAGTGTAGTACGGGTTGCTGGTTTACCAGGCTAGTACCTCAGCCTGCACAGAGAAGAACAGGGCTATGATGCAAACATGTGATGCAAATCAAAGGTGGAGCAGCCAAGGTCCTTAGCGGCTGCATGGGAAGAGAGGTGAAATAATAGCCATTCATTCTGTTCCTGCTGAATCCTGCTGCTACTCTCGCTGAGTGTCTTTACACTAAAGCTTCCAAGCCAGGTGTGGGAGGCTCCTGCTATGCTCCATGCTTCCTCTTTCTGCTCAAGTTGTTTGAAATGGCCCTTTGTCTCCTGAGTGCAAAGAAAAAGTTCACTTCGCCAAAGTGCAAGGAGCAAAGACGTACAGTCATTCTCTGCAGAGGTACATGCTGGAGGAGGGTGGCTGTGGTGCAGGGCCACTCATAAAGGGGAATACACATAAACGCTTTTTCAGTATTACTTCACATATTTTCACAATTGTCAACAAATGCAAAAATCCTCAAAGCAAACACAACACAAAATGTTAACATGTACAAGGCCCGTGCACCACAATCACTCTTACAAATCATGCCATTCAATTATAAGATTTCTTTTTTCATAAAACAATTTCCAATTTTTATTGGTAGGAATTTGGCCTGCTTTGTTCAGGTCTGACCTGTGACCTGTCCAGAAACACAACGAGTGCGCAGTGGGGGTTTGTGCTTCAGTAAATTACACACAAATGGCTCATTCACAGTGTCCCAGTTAAGGCTTGGAACATCCCTGATGCTGTCTTGGGAATAAGAATTTCCGAGAAGAGGGCTGATTCTTACACAGTCTCCTTTTCTGTAATTTCCCTTTGGGTACAAGTGTGTTGGCGCCATCTTGTTCCACTGAGACAAATCAGGAGGAGACAGCTGGAAAGTTAACTACTATAGACTGATTTAAAAATGAGCAAGACTCAGCAGAGAGGCACACATAAGCACACCTCCGAAAATACGTCCAACTTTGTTGCGTTGCATTGTTTGTTATTTGTGTATTTATTTTAAAAATCATGGCAATCTTATAGATTAATGTATTTTAAAATGTATTTTAGTGCCTTTTTTGTTCCTTGTAGTAATATGTGCATATGCTGTATTAGTATAACAGTGTAACAAATATTCAAAATCATTATAAAACTTGACCCAGTTAATTTCCATCTCCATGCTAAACCAGGGCACATGTCTTTGCTTACTGCTTAATAGAGCTTACTATTTAGTTGCAAGACCATAGGTATAAAAACTGTTACAAACAGTTTTGACAGTGATACTATTATGCTGCTAATAACCTGTTGACATTGTTTATGCATTATGAGTGTGTTAAGAGATTATGTCAAGATGTGACATCCTGTAAGCATGAGGAATATGATCTATACAATCACTTTGACAAAACTCAAAACCAGCTTCTCCTTTGAAGGTGAATTACTAATCTTCAGCTGGGAGACTGGGAGAGATAGAGGAAAGCTCTAGCTGGCCACTGATGACCTAAGATGACCTCTACACCATCAGCTGAGCTCTATGTGACCCTCCTGGGTCACACAGCGTTTCTCCATCACTCTATGGCTTCCTTATGCTTGCACTGTAGTGGACAGAGAGGGGAGGGGAGAGAACACGCAAGAGAACATAAATAGATTTTAGATTAAAACATCTGTCCAACCACAAGTCTCTTTTACAGCATATTTACAGGCAAACTTCCATTCCCAACATCACTTTGTTTCTAAAGTCATGAGCTATCTAAGTTCATGTATTTTATTCAACCATCATTTGGATCACTTCAGATGCTTTCTGTTAATGATTTCTATTAATTTTATACTTATTTTGTGTGTTTTTTATGCTTTTATATCTTTTATCTACCACATACTGATTTTACTTTTGAAGCAAACTTGCCTTGCCTTGTCTTTGAGGCCTACATAAGACCTAAGTATTACTGTATGGGCTGACAACTGTTTGTCCTTTGTGTTTTTGTTGCTGTTTTTTGGTGGTTCCTTAGTAGTGCATTACCCACCTCCATATCTGGGCCTTCCCACCTCCGCCCCTTTGCAGGTCGTCTGTGTTTGGCCTCGGTCAGGGCGTAATACTTGGCGAAGTTGTTGGCGAGGATGGGGATGGGCATGGCGATGCTGAGGACTCCCGTCAGAGCGCACAGGCTGGCTACCACCTGACCGGGCGACGTCTCGGGATACATGTCCCCATACCCTACGGTCGTCATGGTAACCACCGCCCACCAGAAAGCGTAAAAAATATTTCTAAAACTAGTCCCATCTTGCGCGTGCACCTCTGCGTAAAAGATCAGGGTTGAGTAGACCCCGAGGGCCACAAAGAGGGCGATGCCCAGGAGGCAGAACTCTAGGAGGCTGGCACGCAGCGCCAGTCCCAGTGCCCGGATACCCGTCGCCTGGGGCATCATCTTGTAGAGCCGCAGGATGCGGATGCAGCGAGCCGCACGTAGACACTGCAGGAGGACCGCCAGCAGGCTCGAGGACAGCCCGTCCAAACACAGCTCCAGGTAGAAGGGCAGGATGGTCGTCAATGATGTTCATGATGTTGAGGAAGAACTTCTGCTTATCCGGGCAACAGATGATGCGGACCAAGAACTCAAAGGTGAACCAGATGACGCAGATCATTTCTACCAAAGCGAACTCAGGGGACCCGACTAGTTCAGGAAAGATCTCCTCCCTCGTAATATTTCCCACAGTTATATTTTTAGCAGTGTCGATGACCTGCTGGTGGACAGACTCAAGGCACTGCTTAGTCACAGCCGTCAGGATGAAGAGCATGGAAATCACGCCGATGATCTGAAGGCAAACATAAGGATGATTTCACCCCGTATAAAAGCACAAACCCTTCTGAAACACATAGCCTGACTACATATAAACATAATGTATTCTTCTTATGTTAATGTACCCTTTGGAGTTCTTACCTATCATCGCAACCAAAGCTCTTACTCAATTTCCTTACACTAACCAACCCCTGGTCAATTATATGTTTTGCACTTACAATTTATCTTACAGTCGGACAGTATGGCACTCACGGCCACTCATGCACGCACACGAGTTTCCTCGACCATTTCAGATACAGGTACAGACCCTATCCGGCACCCCCTATCACCACCAAGTGAGATGAGTTGAAAGATTTTAAATGATTTTAAAGACAAATAGTTTAAAGTTTACAGAGGTGAGGAGCAGTTACACATGGGCTACTGTTCACAGCATGCACGAAATGAACAAATACTGAATGAACAAACCCTGGCCGCTACAGATGAATTAGGAGCATCGAAGAGGGCCCATGTCTTTGCCCTCCACGCTTCACTTGTCTTCCTCATTCCCTGTCCGTAATACGGGGGTTGCTCATCTTGTTCCAACAGAGCCAGCGCCTCCTCTGCATCCCGATGCCGTTTGAAGTTCGTCCAGCAACAGGGTTCCACGTCGGTTTCACTGATGCCCCAATAGGCGAGCTCCTCTCCGAACAAATTGCCGCACACATCGTCCGGGCAGTGCAGTTTCCCAGTGCGGTAGTAGTTTAAGATATGGGTAAACGCTGCAGAGCTCCGATCGAAGAAAAACTCAGTTTCACAACTGGTGTCGGAGACTAAGTTGGCCAAGCGTGTGCCCGGGATGGACTTGAGAGTACTTTTGTATGCTTCATTTCGCACACCTCCAACATTGATGACAACCCTGACTGCTTTACCACCTGTGTAACCCACCAGAAAAAATGCAACTGATAAGTTTCATTTAAGGTCCATAGCGCATGGGCTATATGTTATAATGGAAGATGTATGTGCGTTTGTTATTTGATTTTATTTACAATGTTTTGTAATTTTATAGTAAACATAATGCAGTATCAAGTATTTTCATGCTTATACATGCTGTTATTATTGTGTGTTCACATATTTGTAAGTTTACAACGAATATGGTGTAACCAATGACTGTACAGGGTGAGAGGTCAGGGAGACCGGAGAAAAAAAGTGCCTGTACGTGACAAATGCTCACTTGGAGTTCGGAGAAAGACGGAGACAGCTGTGTTGTGGACCCAACGAGTTTGCTTCCTTTCGTTTGAGAGTGACATTAGATTATATGCTAGTGTGAGAGCTGTTAAATGTGCAATAGAACATTTATTAGGAGTTATTTACTGATGGTCTCTGCGCATAGCCGAGACCAAAGTTTGAGCGTGGCTGGAAAAACTGGACACGCCATTGCAGATAACGTAGCTACCGTGTTGCTAGAAGGACTATCGCTGGAGCTCGAGTTTGGCACGCTACGCCAACACCAGAGGGTACAGAGACAGGAGCTAACTGCGAGCTGCTTTCCGGGGGTCTACGCTGGAGATTGCTACAGGCGTTCGAGTTCGGCTGGCCAAGCAGACTGCTAGCAGGGGCTGCGCGCTGGAGCTGGTGTGAGTAGCCTGTTTTCGTTCTTTGTTGCGCATTTGGCGCGAAGCGGCCATTTTCTGTTTTCAAGGCCACAACGCACCCAAGCGTCAACTCAGGCCTGCATCGGGGACACTGGGCAGGGGGTGAGAGACAAAAAGGTGTGCCGGTTTTGTGTTATGATAGAGTTGAATGGGCCCAATAGGTTTATGGTGTTGTGAACAAATGTTGATGGTATATCAATGTGATTGTTTGACTGTATATATTTACCACAGGTTTGATGTTGAGTGAAAAGTGTTTAATTGAATAATTTTGTTAACTAATTTCAGGGAGAGACCTATGACTAAATTTTATTTACATTTATGTTTATTTCTGGTATTTCATGTCTTATAATTTTACTGTTATATTTACAATATAGAAATGTGAACTTTATGAACAGTGTGGACCATCCCTTTGATTGCATATTGATAATTAGTGAAACTCATGCTGAGATATAGTAATAAGTAAGCTAAAAGTGTACATTCAAGACAACATAGAACATTTATGTTAAAATATAGTTTATTGGCATTCAGTCATCATAGTTATATACAGAGGATACTTTTCAGTTGTTGGTTAGTAGAACCCAGGGCGTCACTGCAATACAATATTACTGGGCAGGGGGCGCTACATAAATGGAGGCACCGCTGGGATTTTAATTAAGGTATATATGTATATATATGTTTTTGTAATTAGTGATTTTTGAAGTTTAATATGATGGCTGATCGCACTTTATTCATTGGAGAACTTAGGAAATGGTGTGACAGTCACTGCGTGCACATGGAGGAGTTGAATCCGATTGGAAATGGTTTGGGATCGTATCGACTTCATGTGCCCAGGCTAAGGATCGTATAGGGATTGGTTTCGCGAATCCGATTGCAACCCCTGGCTTGAGCCGGTTACAATCCGCTTGGTGCCGCCTTGTGCACGGTTATTGGTTTGGATTCGTGTACTGCGCATTAGGGCTGGCAAGGAATATTCGAAATTCGAATATATATTCGAATAGTTTTAGTTAGAAAAGCAATTCGAAGGTGAAAGTTAATATTGGAATGTGAAAAAACGTGCACTTGCGCTTTGGAATGTCGGAGGCAAAAGAACTACTCGGTGTAGTTGGAATATTTGTGTTTTATTTGGAGCGAATATTCGAAAATCATTTTTGAGCAATGTTGACAGCCCTACTGCGCATGTAAAACCACTCGATCCCAGAAGCTTCTGTCCCTGATTTTCATCCATACTGAACGTCGAGGCTTTCTATCGCCTGCTCTCAACAAGTCTCGTTGTCCTCAATTGCTTGTAATATCAAACGCCGACGGCACAGTTCATGTCGTATCAAGGAAACCAAAAACGCTGTTTGTTCTTTCATACGGACTTCCAAAGAAAGGAGAATGCACAGCTTGCATGCAACTGCTGCTCTGTCAACCTCCTCAAGCGCTATCTTTGTTTTGTATGCCGCCAGATAGTTTGTTTATTTTCTTTTAGCAGCCGTTAACCTGAAGTAGTTCTAACACCACTTGTTGAAAGGAATATAGCGCCATCTAGTGTAGCGGAAACGGCCAGATCTCTGACCATTATCCGCTAACACGAACTCTCATGTGCACAGACATTTGGGACAGACCACCCGTTGGGTAGCAACACCCAACCCAATCCCAATCCAATCCGATCCTACCATGTGCCCGTAGTCAGTGAGGAAGTACAGGATTCCCATGTTTTTATGTTTGTTATTAATAATGATTTGGAAGTTGCTGAAATTGAGGAGGTTGCACACTCCATTAAGTGCTTAGGTCGTGTGCGTGTCAGAGGTAGGAAGCATCATGCGGAACAAGACAAGTGGCTGGTGCTATGTGAGTGCAAAGAGTCTGTTAACTCGCCTAACGTACCTCCTGACATCTTACCTCCTGGTCATGAACATCCTACAGAGCCTAGTGATTTCAGTACTAAGTTGAAGAGTTTCTTGAGTGCTGAACAGAAGACAATGGAAGACCTCCGAGCAGTCGTAGGTCCCACAGAATCTTCTCCAGAGTCAATTATTCGTGCTTTGGGTGACATGGTGGAGAAGATTGCAAAGCCGTCCATAGATAACAGTGGATACAGACGCCTACGTGTATTTTCTGGTGTTTTGCCTACACCAGCAGGTGAAGAGCAATTTGAACACTGGATTGAACAGGCTAGATTAATGGTAGAGGAGGGTGAATTGCCTGCAAAGGAGAAGAGGCGCCGGATAATAGAAAGTCTGAAGGGTCCTGCATTGGAAGTGGTTAAGGCAGCGCGCATTGCTGATGAAAATGTGGGCCCAACAGAATGTTTGAATGCTTTAGATAGTGCTTTTGGAATGGCCGAAAGCGGTGAAGACCTATATTTTTCCTTCCGTCTTATGCAACAGAAGCAGGGAGAGAAATTGTCCGACTTCCTCCGAAGGCTAGAGCAGGCGCTCACTAAGGTCATTAAAAGAGGTGGTATTAGGGCAGTCGAAGCGAACAAAGCTAGGTTAGAGCAACTTATTAGAGGGGCTGTGGCTTCTGACCTGATGTTGGTCCAGCTTAGGCTGAGAGAGAGGAGGAGTACTCCCCCTGGCTTTCTAGATTTGTTGTCTGAGATTCGTGTTGAGGAGGAGTATGAGGCTTCACGGTCAAAATTGAATGCATCAGTGCATACGGTCAGTACTGACAAAGAAACTGACGCGAGGTCAAAGGACATTCAAGCCTTGAAAAATGAAATCAAAGAACTTAAGTCAATGGTTGCTGCCATGGCTGTAGCCTCATCCAAAGTTACAACTGAGAATGCTGTGACTAAAGCTAAAGTGGCACCACCTGAGCCTGTCGGTGACTCAGAGTTATCTTTACTGACAAAGCATGTTATGAGACTTGAGCAGAGATTAGATCTTGAAAAGAGTGGCTCTTCAGATGTTTCAGCTGCTGCTTTACCAGTAGACACCACTCGGGGTGTCCCAAGGAAAAGTAGTGATGAAAATCGAGTGAACTTTTGTTATCAGTGTGGCGAAAATGGCCATTTTAAAGCCACGTGTACAAATGCAGAGAACCAGGCCAAGGTAATCCAGCGGCTTATTACTTCTCTCAAGGGGAGGGGTCAGACAGCACAGCAAGCTAGAGACAAAGGGGGTAGCAGTGGTGTGTGTTCTTCAAAAAGAAGTGCTGTCAAGACACTGACTGTTAATGGGCTACCTAAAGGGTTAGTTGGTCCTTCCTCTCTTGTGTCAGTAAAGATAAATGGACAGTTGTGTGATGCGCTGTTGGACAGTGGGTCACAGGTGACTATAATCTTTGAAGATTGGTATAAGAAGCATCTGAGTAATGTGCCTATCCAGCCGGTATCTGGGCTGGCTATATGGGGTTTAAGTGATGCCAGTTACCCATATAAGGGCTATGTAGTGGTGAATATGGAATTCCCAGCGGAGGTTACTGGTGTTCCTGAAGCCATTTCGGTGCTTGCTTTAATCTGTCCTGGTCCAAAAAGCCCAGATCAGACTCAGGTAATTTTGGGGACGAATGCTAGTCTGTTTAAGCGACTGGCAGCATTGTGCAAGGACACCACGGGTGTTGATCCATATCAGACATTAGGTCTAAAGGCAAGCTGTTTTTCAGAGCAACCAGTTCTGCCTTCCCTGATTGAAGAGGGTGTTGGCTGTGTACAGTGGCTAGGCCCCAGTCCGTTGATTGTACCTCCAGGTAGCACTGGCTACGCAGATTGTCGTGTGAAGTGGAAACAACCACCAGCAAATGAAATGTTTATGGTTGAAGCATCTAACACCGACCCACTGCCTGCGGGGGTACTCCTACAGCCAATCGTAGTGTCGAGATCTGCAGTCCAAGAGAAGTGTGTTTCAGTACGGGTACAAAATGAGTCACAAAAAGAAGTTGTTATTCCGGTGGGTACGGTTATGGGCTGTCTGCACCCCGTAGACCCCGTTGTTTCAGTCCCTGAGGACTTAAAAGCTAAAGCAAAGTTTGATGTCAGGCTGTTGAATTTCGGTAACTCGCCTGTTCCGGAACACTGGAAAAGGAGATTATGCCAAAAGCTGTCAGAGAGGGCCAGTGTTTTTTCTTTGCATGAATGGGATGTTGGTTTGGCCTGTGGGGTTGAACATCACATCCGGCTTACGGATACTAGGCCTTTTCGTGAACGGTCCCGCCGGTTGGCTCCAGCAGATTTAGATGATGTTAGGAAGCATATTCAAGACCTGTTAGCAGCCGGTATCATCAAGGAATCTAGAAGTCCATATGCATCACCAATCGTGATTGCACGGAAAAAGAATGGGAGTGTTAGGATGTGTATAGACTACCGAACACTAAACCGCAGGACAGTGCCAGACCAGTACACCACCCCGCGTATTGACGATGCTCTGGACTGCTTGTCGGGCAGCAAGTGGTTCTCTGTCTTAGATCTAAGAAGTGGCTACTACCAAATTGGCATGGCTGAGGAAGATAAAGAGAAAACTGCCTTTATCTGTCCATTAGGCTTTTACCAATTTGAAAGGATGCCACAAGGGATTACAGGGGCCCCAGCCACATTCCAACGACTAATGGAAAAGACGGTTGGTGACATGAATTTGCTTCAGGTGTTGGTTTATTTGGACGACTTAATTGTATTCGGGAGAACGCTGGAGGAACACGAGGACCGGCTTCTCAGGGTTCTTGACAGACTGTCAGAGGCAGGATTGAAGGTCTCCTTGGACAAGTGCCAATTCTGTCAGCCGCAAGTGTCATATCTAGGCCACATTGTCTCAGCCGAAGGTGTGGCTACTGACCCATCAAAGGTAGAGGCTGTGAAGACCTGGCCCCAGCCTACTGACCTAAAAAGTTTGCGATCCTTTCTTGGCTTCTGTGGGTATTACAGGAGGTTTGTTAAGAATTACTCTGCCATTGTAAGACCACTGACAGAGCTGACCAAGGGATATGCCCCCACCCAAAAGAAGCACAAGCCAATCAAAGCCAGTGACCACGGCTACTTCAAAGAGTCCGAGCCGTTTGGGGAGCGGTGGGATGAGTCTTGCACAGAGGCGTTTCATATGATCATCCGCTGCCTCACTAACGCTCCAGTCTTGGCATTTGCTGATCCTAATAAGCCATATATCCTGCATGTGGATGCCAGCTTCAGAGGACTTGGTGCGGTCTTATATCAGGCATATCCTGAAGGCCTTAGACCAGTAGCTTTTGCTAGTAGGAAACTTTCCCCTTCTGAGCTGAACTATCCAATCCACCAACTAGAGTTTTTGGCTCTTAAGTGGTCAGTAGTAGACAAGTTTCATGACTATTTATATGGCGCCAAATTTACAGTACGGACTGACAATAACCCCCTTACCTATGTGTTATCGTCTGCAAAGCTGAATGCTACTGGGCATAGGTGGCTCGCTTCACTAGCAACCTACGACTTCAATGTTCAGTACCGTCCGGGCAGACATAACATTGATGCAGATCTGCTATCCCGGAATCCGCCAGAGAATGACTACTCACAGCAGTGGGAAGACATCCCTTCACCTGGTGTGAAAGCTATCTGCCAGCGGATTAGGGCTGAGCATGTTGATGGATCGCCACAGTATGCCGTCTCGCTAGGCGCCCCCCCAGATTGCGTTCCGGAGGCTTACGCCTATCCGATTCATTTGAATAGTGGGGACCTAGAGATGTTGACCCGAGATGACTTAATACGTGCCCAAAGTGAGGACGTCTGGATAGGACCAGTCCTAAAAGCCTTTAAGCAGGGCAGGTGGACCAAGAATAATGACTTGCCTTCTGAGGTGGAACTAATAAGGCGAGAACAGAACAAACTGATGTTCAAAAACGGACTACTACACCGATTGAGCAAGAGACCATCAGGATCAGAGGTCCTTCAGCTCCTCCTGCCCTCCAAATATGTGCTTGTTGTCCTGAGGTCAATGCATGACGATATGGGCCATTTAGGGGTAGAGAGGACAACTGAGTTGCTGAGAAGCCGATTTTACTGGCCTAAAATGTCTAGTGAAATAGAGAAATATGTTCAGAATTGTGGTGCCTGCGTAGCCCGTAAGAGTCCATTTCAGAGGGCCCCGTTACACCAAATAACAAGCAGTGGGCCGATGGATTTAGTGTGTATTGATTTTTTGAGTTTAGAGCCAGATAGCAGAGGAATGAATAGCATACTAGTTGTAACAGACCATTTCACTAGATATGCACAGGCCTACCCAACGAAGAATCAGAAGGCTCTTACTGTTGCGAAGATTCTTATGGATAAGTTTTTCCTCCACTATGGACTACCGGCACGAATACATTCTGATCAGGGACGCGACTTTGAAAGTCGACTTATTAAAGAGATGCTGATAATCATGGGAGTGCGGAAATCAAGAACAACACCGTATCATCCTCAAGGTGACCCTCAGCCTGAACGATTTAACCGAACACTTCTGTCAATGCTGGGGACTCTGAGCAATGAGAAAAAGCGTCAATGGAGTCAGCATGTAGAGTACCTTGTTCATGCCTACAATAGCACCAAATGTGACGCCACGGGATATTCACCGTATTATCTCATGTTTGGGAGAGAAGCCAGGCTCCCAGTTGACCTCTGTTTTGGTGGGTCATCAGGTGATGGGGTTCCGCATTCACAGTATGTGGCAAATTTACAAGAGGACCTGAAGAGAGCGTACCGCTTAGCTACAGAGGCTGCCGATAAGATTCATGGTCGGAACAAAAGGTCCCATGACAAAAGAGTAGGTACACAGGTGCTAAATGTCGGGGACCGAGTGCTACTCAAAAATCTAGGGCTAAAGGGAAAACATAAGCTCCAGAGCCGCTGGAACCCAGAGCCTTATGTGATTGTGGAGAAATTACCCAGTCTTCCAGTATATCGCGTCAGACCTGAGGGAGTGAGAGGGCGAGTGAAGACCATTCACCGTGAGCATATCCTTCCTATAGGACAGTTGGTGAGAGTGCCGGAAGTGGGGGATGACCAACAACCACCAACGCCTAAGAAACGTCTGAGGGCAAGACGAAGGGCTGAGGAAGCCGTCAGGCAGGAGAGAGAAAGTGAAGAGACGAGTGAGTCATCAGTTGAATATGGGGGATGTGGACGACGTAGATCCTACAGTACTGAGTTGAATGAGTTGTTGAATAGACACCGTGACAGAGTTGTGAGAGCAGATCCTATGTCCGAACCTGAGTCGGAGCATTTTTCAGACCATGAGAGTGTTACTGAAGGGGATGATATAATGAATATTGAGGTAGTTGCAGAAGGAATGGGAACAGATGGAATACCAGACAATGATATTCCTGAGGCAGATCCCACAGCTGGCTCTGAGCCTCACGCAGATTCAGATGAGGGTGGGACTGTTGAGGGTTGTGATAACCTGTTGCCTAGTAGGTCAGAACCTGTTGAGAAGAGAACGGTTAGGCCAGTCATTCGCCTTACTTATGACAAACCAGGTATAGCAAAAGACCAGCCCATAACCATAGTGCACAGAGGCATTATCATCAAAATAGGATGATTATGATAGGGCTTAAAATGCTGATGTTTTTCTGTTTTGTTTTTCTGTGTATTAGAGAGTAAGGAACCTGATGAGGACATCAGAGGTTTAGAAAGGGGAGGATGTAACCCACCAGAAAAAATGCAACTGATAAGTTTCATTTAAGGTCCATAGCGCATGGGCTATATGTTATAATGGAAGATGTATGTGCGTTTGTTATTTGATTTTATTTACAATGTTTTGTAATTTTATAGTAAACATAATGCAGTATCAAGTATTTTCATGCTTATACATGCTGTTATTATTGTGTGTTCACATATTTGTAAGTTTACAACGAATATGGTGTAACCAATGACTGTACAGGGTGAGAGGTCAGGGAGACCGGAGAAAAAAAGTGCCTGTACGTGACAAATGCTCACTTGGAGTTCGGAGAAAGACGGAGACAGCTGTGTTGTGGACCCAACGAGTTTGCTTCCTTTCGTTTGAGAGTGACATTAGATTATATGCTAGTGTGAGAGCTGTTAAATGTGCAATAGAACATTTATTAGGAGTTATTTACTGATGGTCTCTGCGCATAGCCGAGACCAAAGTTTGAGCGTGGCTGGAAAAACTGGACACGCCATTGCAGATAACGTAGCTACCGTGTTGCTAGAAGGACTATCGCTGGAGCTCGAGTTTGGCACGCTACGCCAACACCAGAGGGTACAGAGACAGGAGCTAACTGCGAGCTGCTTTCCGGGGGTCTACGCTGGAGATTGCTACAGGCGTTCGAGTTCGGCTGGCCAAGCAGACTGCTAGCAGGGGCTGCGCGCTGGAGCTGGTGTGAGTAGCCTGTTTTCGTTCTTTGTTGCGCATTTGGCGCGAAGCGGCCATTTTCTGTTTTCAAGGCCACAACGCACCCAAGCGTCAACTCAGGCCTGCATCGGGGACACTGGGCAGGGGGTGAGAGACAAAAAGGTGTGCCGGTTTTGTGTTATGATAGAGTTGAATGGGCCCAATAGGTTTATGGTGTTGTGAACAAATGTTGATGGTATATCAATGTGATTGTTTGACTGTATATATTTACCACAGGTTTGATGTTGAGTGAAAAGTGTTTAATTGAATAATTTTGTTAACTAATTTCAGGGAGAGACCTATGACTAAATTTTATTTACATTTATGTTTATTTCTGGTATTTCATGTCTTATAATTTTACTGTTATATTTACAATATAGAAATGTGAACTTTATGAACAGTGTGGACCATCCCTTTGATTGCATATTGATAATTAGTGAAACTCATGCTGAGATATAGTAATAAGTAAGCTAAAAGTGTACATTCAAGACAACATAGAACATTTATGTTAAAATATAGTTTATTGGCATTCAGTCATCATAGTTATATACAGAGGATACTTTTCAGTTGTTGGTTAGTAGAACCCAGGGCGTCACTGCAATACAATATTACTGGGCAGGGGGCGCTACACCTGTAACTTCTTCCTTACACTGTGGATGTCGACTGGACACACTGGATGCATCTAACATAATGACGCTTTACACTGAAATCTTGTAGCAGATCTGCGTTAAAAATGTAAAATACAAAAATGAATCAAGGTTCAGTCTGCATGCTAAATTTCCATAATTCAGTTCTTTATATGATGTGGATGTGAGTGAAGGGCAGCTGAATAACAGTGTTGTTTCAGTTCAGATTTCATAGACAAAAATGAAGTTTTTAGCTCTAAATAGGCTGTGTTAAGTTCAGCTTATAGTTATGCATAGCATAGGACAAATTATATATAGTATAGTATATAGTATAGGACAAATGAATTGGTTTAATAACTTAGAACGAGTTTTAAAACACTTAATGCACAACACTTGAAAAAAATATTTCCTCTACCGGGACTATGCTTTAAATTAGATACTGAATAACAGAATAACATGTAAACCTCCTTACCGATGAAACGAATGACTTGATGTCCGATGTCAGATCAAAAGAAACTTTGTGTATTCTCCACAAATAAACACTTTTTCTAAAATCCCTATTGGTGGGACACAAATAGCCTGGTTCTGCAGACTACAGCAACATGACGCCGGGGCGAAGGATGAGAATAAGATATTCGAACGGAAATGAACTTAACTTTTCATGTGTCAGTCCAACCCAATGACCCGCCCCAGTCACAATCACCCCCATATTATTTGGATGGTCGGTATTATCAAAGACACCTTTGTTCAAGTGTCCTCAGATCCATGTCCTTTTCTCACATCAGATTCAGGAGTGTTTTACAAAGGCTACTTTGCAAGTGAACAATTTCCATCTGTGTTTTTTGCACAACAATTCACAGTCATTTCCATGCATCTGTTTTGACTGAACATTTTTAATTTTCTAGAGTCTCACCTGATGTATTCTTTCAAACACGCTCGCGCACTCAGACACAAACAAAGAGCTGCTGTCATGACTTGTGATTTTTAAAATTCATTTATGAATACATTAAAACATTAAAACATTTGGCTCTTTTGTTTTCCATTATATGCAATAATGCCGTAGTCAGTTTGTAGTACAAAAAACATATACAAGCATATGTAATAGAAAAATAATGAAGATTACATTCATTAATGAAAATGATGTTCAATAAGTTCCCTAAAATAACTAACATCTAATCACTGGTCTAACACAGATTCAATATTAGCTAATGTACTACTGCCAGATCCGGAGATCACCTGAATGGATACAAAAACAGTAAAATGCACATGTTTAACTGTAACAAAGTTGGAAAATGAGCCTTTAGCCCAGAAAGTGGAGCTCCCCTTTAATGAGTCTTTATTGTAGCCTTAATATCACCACTAAATGTCCACTAAGGACGCTTAAATAACAGCTCTCTGTTTTTTATATGGTCCCAGTGATTTGCAGTGAGCCTATTTTCTGTTTAACATATGAATTCAAAATACATAATATTTTTTTAACTTCATGATATAACTTGATATATACTTCATGACATGACATTAGGACACCCATGGCTGCCTTAGTCTTATGAAGGTACATATACAATAATGTTTAATTCACACTATTTGTATGTGTCCTCCTACAAGATGATATGGATTAAAATCTGGATGCAGTTAGCATTGTGAGATGTTCAAATGTTGTATGCACACATCAATGTGCACTTCAACCCTGGACAGTTCTATGACTTAACAGATCAGCAAAAAAATCCAATTCAAATTTCCAAACCTTTCAGTCTATTTTTTATTCTGTGTAATCTGGCCTATCTGATCTGATGAACATTTAGCTGTTGCTTCTGATGGATGTCAACCACATGTCCTGCTGCCTTTGGTTTCATTCTCCAACCGACCTGCCTCAACTTTGGGTCCATACAGGTGCACTGTCCACCCTGGGCAACCCGTTGTATGTGCGGCCCTTCACAGGTCGTCTGTGTTTGGCCTCGGTCAGGGCGTAATACTTGGCGAAGTTGTTGACTAGGATGGGGATGGGCATGGCGATGCTGAGGACTCCCGTCAAAGCGCACAGGCTGGCGATCACCTTACCGGGCCACGTCACAGGAACCACGTCCCCATACCCTACGGTCGTCATAGTAACCACCGCCCACCAGAAAGCTGTAGGAATACTGTCAAAGCTGCTTTCATATGCGTTGCTCTCTGCGTAGTACACCAGGGGGGATAGGATGAGGATGGCCACCGAGAGGGGCACTCCAAGGAGGAAAAGCTGGCCAGCGCTGGCACGCAGTGTGTGAACCAGTGCCCGAGCACCTGCCAAGTGCCACGCCATCTTGAAGACCCGCAAGAGCCGAAAGCCGCGTGCCAGAAACGCCAGAAGTGTCAGGCCGTACATCGCCTGAAGGCACAGGCCCACGTAGAAGGGCAGGAAGGCCAGGAAGTCAATGATGTTCAGGATGTTCCTGACAAACCTCCTCTTGTCTGGGCAGCAGATGATGCGGACCAAGAACTCAAAGGTGAACCAGATGACACAGGTGAGCTCCACTAGAAACAAATCTACAGCTTGATTATGATCCTCATCCATTTCCAGTCCAGTGTAATTATCGTAGTCAATGGTGCGTTGAAGTTGCTCGATCCTCACCAGGGAGAAGCCAGCAATGGACACCAGGATGAAGAGCAAGGAAACTATGGCAATGATCTGTCAGTAAAAAAGGAAACACAGCATAACTCTTTAAACATATTTTTGAGACTTATGTTTTCTACTTCCACTTACATACTTTCAATACTTTCTTCAAAGCAAAATAAAGTATTCTGACAACCAGGAGAGCCTTCACTTGGCAGCCAGGCTTTGTTGTTTGAATAACTAATACACAATAACTAACAAACCAGCTTCTCTTCTTTAACAAATAAACAAATCAGATTGAACCCAAGTTAGCTAATAAATGCATTAGCCCTGCATAACAAAATGCTGGGATTCAGAAATAAACACGATGATGTGTGGATGTGTGTGTGTGTGTGTGTGTGTGTGTGTGTGGTGTGTGTGTGTGTGTGTGTGTTTGTGTCGGTTTGGCAATGCCCAGTGAGAGGACATCTGCCTAAGGCTCATACAAACCATAGCCGGTACAGATGAATGGGGATCATCGAAGAGGGCCCAGACCTTTGACCTGCACACATTCTGTGTCTGTAGCCCCTCTTGTCCGTCTACCGCGGTGTTGTAATCCGGAGGTTGTTCATCCGGCTCGAACTGCGCCAGCGCCTCCTCCGCATCCCGATGCCGTTTGAAGTTCGTCCAGCAACAAGGTTCCACATCGGTTTCACTGATGCCCCAGTAGGCAAGCTCCTCTTCGAACAAAGGGCCACACAAACCAGTCGGATAGTGCAGTTTCCCAGTGCGGTAGTAGTTTAAGATATGGGAAAACGCATCCGCGTTTCGATCAAAAAAAAATTCAGATGTGTCTTTGTTTGGGACAGCGCAGTTGTCGGAGACTAGGTTCGCCAGACGAGTGCCTGGCATTGACGTGAGGGTGCACCTATAGGTCTCGTGTCTCACACCACCTACGTTAATTGTTATTCTTTCCTCACCATCTGCGGGGCCAGCCTGCATACAGTGCCCTTGTAAACTGGTGCTGCACATTGTGTGATTTTTTGATGAGATCCTGAAGCTGAAGTTGTATGACCTGTTTTACAGTTTGAAATACGAAATGGACAATTAGGTTTGCAGCTAATGTTGTAAACACTGGTGAGGACAACACAATATAAATGTTAAATTGTGCAAAATGCACCCTGTTACTGCAAGACAAAAGCAAAACATCTCAAGGCAGTTAACCTAAGTTGTAAAGCTATTGCGTAAAGCCCAAAGGGATCTATATATAACTTTATATAACTTTATTTACAGACTCAAGGTCCAAATGTACATATAAGAACATACACTTACACACATACAAACATGCACACACACACACACATACAAAAAAAACCTACAGTCACATAAGGTCTGTTAGAAATAAAATACATATAACTGGCTCTTCCAGAAGTCAGAGAAATATTGCGTATCACTTTCTTTAAGATCAGTCAAAGACATTATAATTCCATTTCTTGACTCAGTTAACCTACACATGAATTTGTACATGAGGTTCCTAATTAGAGCCTTAAACGTGGGAACATTTGCAGACACAAACAACACACTAGCACTAGCCCAACTTGGAGTCTTAAGCAATATTCTAAAAGCATTATTATGCTGCCTAAATGTTGTTCATCTGATCTTGGCTATAATTGGCTCGAACATTGGAAATTGCAAAGTGCAAACAAAAGGATGGGAATCACCTCGTGTATTTACAAAGCTCTATGGAAAAAATGTATTGTTTTTCATGCGTGTATATGCCATACCCTTCCACGGGTCCGCTGAACAAACAAACACAAAAGAATCAGTACGATTATATAAAGTAAGGCGCTGTTTTGCGAGGCATGGACAGCCTAAGACAATTCAATGTTTAGAAAGGCATGGTCTATCCTGTCAATGTTTCGGGGGAAAACTACGTGGCACATAATCTTTTGTAATCGATTCAAAATGTTATATGTTACCTTGCAGTGATCACGAGTAATTCAGTGGGTAGCGAGGGCAGTCGTGTCTTAAAGTAGATGTCACTGGTTGGAGTGTGACGTGCTGGCATGAAGCGCTAAAAACTTCTGCTCTCTGACCTAAACTACGGGGCAGTCTTAGTCCCACCCTAGCCTGGTAAACGCGCCCCTCGTATTTCATTTCATTTCGTGCAGAGGGTCTGGAACAGAGACCGTCAGAAACGATTTGCTGGAGGTGTGGACTCTGCTGAAGTTTTAAAAAAGTGCCTCTGCCGTTACCCAATCGCTAACGCCTGGTCGTCACGTATGCAATTAGCCTACCTACGCACTACCATAGACATACTATACATACTAGACATACTATCGCCGCCATGATGAAAGTCCAAACAAGTCAATTGTACCACCTCTCCTCCTATTCTTCCTGCTGGTTCGTGTTCGTCAATCGACTGGTGCGGACGTTCATCATGGCGGCGACGAGAAACTACAGCAAGGTACTGCTTGTCAAAACTGTTTTATTAATAAATGTTGTGTACACTTACAAAGTTCTCAGTGCCTCGTTTTTAATGTCAGGGCCTTTGTTGTACTACCGATGGAGTGTGGAGTTTCTTCGAGCTGTTTTAAAGGTTTAAAAATAGCGTAGTCATCATGCTTCGTCTATGGCACCTACCACTTCCATTGTTAGCCTTCTGGGACAAACGATAAAAAATAGTTAAACTCTGAATGCAACAGGCTAAATCAATTTTGCTCCTCAGTACACATACCACCTCGGTATGATGTTTTAACATGCCAATTTTCATTTTACACCGAAGTTCTCCTTTAAGCTTGCCTTGGCATGAAAGAAGTGCCCTTCCTAAATAGACATGCAAGAGGTGAGTTCACTCTGCCTGGATAAAAAAGCATGCTAGCATGCATTTGTGAACCAAAGTCTAGAAAGGTCACATTAAACCACAATGCCAAGCCCCATTTTCAGACACACAAGTTACAACTTGTCACAGAAAAGAATATCAGATTCAAATTCACACTGTAAGACCAGTGTTCAAGTCTGTGAAGACTGCTATAATGGGAAGTAAGCACTGATGTGTTTTTACTAGTAAAAAGAAATGTGCACAGTCTAAAGGATAAAACACAGAAGGGGTATTATCAGCTGTTGTGCCCTGAACATGTAATGGTAACATGAGCTACAGTTTTAACCCAGACCGAGGCTGCAAGAGGGGTGGAAACGTAAAGGACAATTCTTAGGGCACAGAATTCACAAGGGGGCCCTTTAAGGATACTAAAATGGAATATTATTATATTAGAATTAATAGGAACCAAAGTTGTATTCTTTCACAGAGGTCCAAAATGGCACCCCTGAACCCAGGAACACATTTCTCTGACGATTACGACATTCCACTGGCCTGGCATGTGTCTTCACAAGATGAGAGGAGACAGCTGGAGGCAGCTGCAGGACACAGCTGGAGAAGAACAACCCCAACTGTCACTGTCACTGTCTTCAGTCACAAAACGTATCTCTGTTTACTACATTCCAGTATCTGTATCCTGTTGACTTTTACATGACCAGTTTAGTCTTCAGAGCAAGTACAATGGAGCCCAATGACATGTGAAAGGCTGGGTTGAGAGAGTGAAGCACCAGTGAAACAGTGCACTGCGTTGTCAAATTCTGACCAAAAATACACCACAGCATTCTGTCTATGGCAACCCATTTAAAAAGCAACACTTCTGTTTGACAGGCACTATGTGCTTTCGGCACAATGACCTCAACCCCTCAAACAGTGTGTTTTTCTGGTCATGTTCAGCTTCGTTTTCTATGTAGAGAAACAGTGCTAACAGTTTTTCAGTTGCTCATTTTCAGTGTCTTTTCAACAAGAGCATTGGTCGATATGTAGGGCCTAGAGGGCAGAGCAGGCTTGGCCTGTTCATGGGAGTGCATGACTGGGACAAAAGTATGCTGCAATGCAAAGAGGCCTTAATAGGGGGTGCAAAGATGCATTCCCAGTCTTCTGTTGAAATGGCAATAAATAAATACATAAATAAATAAATAAAGTGGTGTAGTACCTCAGTAGCCTGGCAAACCAGGCCCTCGTACTACACTGCATTTCATACAGAGGGTCTGGCTGCGCTTCCGTTGACATGGTTGTCTCAGGCAGAATTTTGCCAGACCAATCAGCGAACAGAGGGTGTTTATGAGCGATGACGTTGACTTTGTGTGCTACATTTGAATTGTAGTGTGTAGACAGGCGTTGCATACGTAACGACCAGACGTTAGCGATTGGGTAAAGGCCGAGCCACTCGTTTTAAGCTTCAGCAGAGTCTACACCTTGAGAAAGATAAAACGTTTGTCAGTGCAGCACTGCCAGACCCTCTGTACGAAATGAAGTGTAGTGCGGGTTGCTGGTTTACCAGGCTAGTACCTCAGCCTGCACAGAGAAGAACAGGGCTATGATGCAAACATGTGATGCAAATCAAAGGTAGAGCAGCCAAGGTCCTTAGCGGCTGCATGGGAAGAGTGGTAAAACAACAGCCATTCATTCTGTTCCTGCTGAATCCTGCTGATACTCTCGCTGAGTTTCTTTACACTAAAGCTTCCAAGCCAGGTGTGGGAGGCTCCTGCTATGCTCCATGCTTCCTCTTTCTGCTCAAGTTGTCATCCTCTGAAGCATGTAGTAAAGGGACATTGACTGTGTCCAAAACAAGCACTCCCCTCCTATGCAGTGCAGTATGTAGTGTGTCAGTGACATTGGCCAGTTCACCACAGAGTGCACTATATAATGGATGGGAGAGAGCAGTTTGAAACGGCCCTTTGTCTCCTGAGTGCAAAGAAAAAGTTCACTTCGCCAAAGTGCAAGGAGCAAAGACGTACAGTCATTCTCTGCAGAGGTACATGCTGGAGGAGGGTGGCTGTGGTGCAGGGCCACTCATAAAGGGGAATTCACATAAAAGCTTTTGGAAGTCAATTGGAAACCATAGGGGTTTCTTGGGTGAGAGGCAGCCCAATAATTGGATCTTTTCAAGGGCCCCAGCCATCTCTCTGGGCAGGCCTGCTGGTGAGGGTTGCAACCGCCTCTGGCCAGTATTTTTCCTGTCTGCACCTCAGTCTTCATTTGCCTTAATCATTCTACCTATTTTTTCCCTCTCTTTTACATTACATTACACTTGGAGGACACTTTTATCCAAAGCAACTTACAAAAGGAGGACATAAGCTAACAGAGGTGTAGAGGAACACAGAGTAAACAGACTACACACATACACCCGAGGAGATACATGTGCCTTAAGTACGTTTCCAGGAGCAGGGACACTTCAAACACACACACACACACACACCTCCTACACACACAGACTCATACAAGCATGAGGCACCTAGGTAAAGAGTTGGTTAGTAGAAATTAGTTTTGTTAGGAAAGGAAGCAGTCATGGAAAAGAAGGGTCTTCACAAGCTTTTTAAAGGCTCTCTTATACTGTATTTCACCCAAGCAGTTGAAGGTCACTCAGCACATTGCCTGCATTCTACATGTACACAACCTCACAACACAGTTTGAAAGCTATTGAAAGCTGGGGATTTTTTAATCTTTTGATATTTTGCCAAGGTTTGCGATTAAATGAAGGCTCGGTTCTACTCTCGTTGAAAGCCCTGCAGGCAGTGTGGATGTAACTATCCCAGAACAAAAAAAAAAAAAAACGGTTCCAAGACTTGGGGAGGGTGAAGGACAGAGACTAACAGGAATAACAGGAGGACTAACTTATGAGTTTGAAAGGCTCACTGACCTCTATGCCTGAAAGTTCATAAATGATTTTGAGAGGTCACCACCGCATACAGGAGAGGGCTCTACTGTTTTATTGAGCAAACAACGCGCTTTGCTGAGCGCTTTATCAGATTCGCTCTTCGTGAAGTAGAAGCCTCTCTGGGTGTGCGGTGTTGACTTCTCTATTTCTACAGTTTGTATCTCTGCAACCCATCAGCAGCTGGTCATCAGAAATACCTGGCTATGCAGATGACTTTTGGGTTACATTTTATTTGAAGGTGTCTACATAAGGGGGACATGAACCATTTATAAACATGACATGACACATGTCATAAACAATAATGACACTTGATTCATGTTTATGACTGTTTTTATGGCTGATTAAGTGTTATTCGTTTTTTTGCAAGATCTGCATCCCAAAAAATATCAACTTAACATCACAAAAACTGAATGACACTTAATGACAATAGTTATACACAGGATAATAATGTTTGTAACATGTGTCATGTCATGTTTATAACATGCTTATGTCACTCTTATGTAGACACCTTCAAATAAAGTGTTACTGAATTTTATCTTTGTTAAGTGAACCTTTTTTTCTTTGTGTGAGATGCTGCAGCAAAAAATGGGACACTTCAAGACTGGGTTTCCAAACATGATTCATACATATATAATCAATTTGCATTAAATCTCTTTTTTCTACAGAGTCAGATATTCAGTCGGACAGAACATAACATTAAGAGAGATCAATCTGTTTGCACAAATGCCATGGCAATGGACGCATATCAGAGCACTGATGGTATCTGATGGACCAGGTGAACCTCTTCAAGCTTGAACCTGGAATGAGACCACTGTTTCACAGCACAGGTAGACATGATCTAAACGCCATGCTCATTTAAATCCTTACCCCATACCCCCAACACACACACACACACACACACACACACACACACACACACACACACACACACACACACACACACACACACACACACACACATACATCCACCTACACATACACACACACAGAACCAAAAGAACCAGGTCTTTTTGAGACACAAAAGTACAAAGTAAAGTTACAAACAGCCACATGCATCTAAACATCAGAACAAGTACCTGTCCTCTGTGTGTACATTTGGGTCTGATGAGACACTTGCGGGCAGACATTTATGCTTTGATACTGTACAGTAACTTACAAGGGGAGAGACCGCGCTCCCTGGCTGATTTACAGACTGTATTTACAAGTCAATAACGACGAGGTCCATTTGGGTTTCTTCTCTTGCCAATATGTTGGATTAGCACATAGACAAACTGTGATGAGTTGGATAATTGGTTCACAAATGATATCTGCGTGTGTGCCTAAGCAGTCCAAACGTCCAGACGTGATGTAGCACGGAAGAAACTGAGTTTTTGTCTTCCCATCAAACAGCAGTGGGATCCACTGTCCATGAACTGGCGAGAAGAACGTACACACACACACACATTAATGCACACACTCACAGTCACACCCGCACACACTCTCTCTCTCACACAAACACACATATATAGTCACACGTACCACAGACAATAAAACACCAAACACCACACATACCTCAATCACGCCAACAACACAACATCAACACAACATTTACATTTATATTAATATATCGGAAATATATTACTGGCAGCATCCAGTCAGATCCATTTGTAGACAAGTTTTTCTTGACACTGTTTAATTGTTCTGCCAAAAATAACAACTTTGCTGTCTATTTGTCAGTATTACTCTGTGATTATTGCAGAAGCAACAACTCTAGTGATGCTGGCGAAGAGGTTTTGTCTGTGCATGTAATGGCATTAATGTGACCCCCAACGCTCTCCAAAAAGGTTTTTCAGGTCTTGCAGGCTTCCCAGCAGTGGTGTGTGTGTGTGTGTATGTGTGTGTGTGTGTGTGTGTGTGTGTGAGAGAGAGAGAGAGAGGGAGAGTCTGTGTGTGTGTGTGTGTGTGTGAGAGAGAGAGAGCGAGAGCGAGAGAGACAGTTTTTGTGTGTGTGCACATGTTTGTGTGTGTGTGTGTGCGCGCTTCAAAAGTGTTAACGGTTGGTCCCCAAATCAGAGCTCCTTTCTGCTCCCGAAAAGCCAAACAAAACCTCCCACTCCATGATGTAAGAGGTGGATGGGGGGTGGGTGGGCTGAAGGACGCAGCTGAGATGAAGAAGACCCCCCCCAAGACCCCCTCCACCCCCAAAACCCAAACCCACTCCAAGGGTCTTCAGACGATGGAGCCTTTGGAGGAGGAGAGATGGATGGACTGGATCCGTATGCCCAGAGTGCGCTCCAGGTCCTGGAGGATGTCAGAGGGGGCGTTCTCCGCCGGAACGTCATAGAGGACCTGCTTGAAAGGCTCCAGCTCTATCAGCACCACCATGTTCTTCAGGAAGTAGCCCTCGATGTACGAGGCCAGCTCCTGTGCCTCCAGAAACTGATGGGATAGCACAACAGACGATTTGTCATACTGGTTATTTATCCCACTGGTACATTATGCGCCTACATGTATATCAATGCCTATATCAGGTGCTTGTATGTATATTGTTGTCTCTACTGTGCAATACGTGTACACATACTTCGATGTGTCTATTGTATTGTGTTCTGTATTATATGTATACTACTATTTGACACATGTTGGGTGTTGGGTACAGAGCTAACATCTGCCGGAGTCAAATTCCTTGTATACGTAAGTGTATAAGCCAATAAAACTGATTCTGATTCTGAACCAGTCAAAAAGGAGGAAGAAAAAGTGTATTTTAATACAGATACACACACACACACACACACACACACACATACACACACACACACACACAGTTGCCTGCACAAACACACATGTACGCACACACACACATATATCTATACTGACCTTGGCATGGTTGTAGATCTCCACACAGGTGTCGGTGTTGATGTTTTTGGAGCAGATGATCTCACAGTGTCTCTGGAGTGCCTCCAACTGGAAGAACTTGGCAGCAGACAGGAGCTGAGAGAGGACACACACACACACACACACACACACATACACACACAACACACACACACACACACACACACACACACACACACACACACACACACACACACACACACACACATACACACACACACACACACACACACACACACACATACACACACACACACACAGAAAGAGAGTCAGAGAGAGTCGCACAAAGAGAGAGGTAAGCACACACACACACACACACACACACACACACACACACACACACACACACGCGCGTCTGTGGCAATCACAGCTTCAGTCACAGCGCTCCTCACGCCCTCCTCTGCTCCTCTCACACTCACTGCTCATCTGATGTCTCTCTACAGTATGTTCCCGCCAGCTCCACGTTCACAAGTACATGTTTTTGATTTTACTGCTGACTGAGAGCTGAGCCAGGGCTTGGCCAGAGGGCTGGCTGGCTGGCTGAGCAATCTGGCCCAGGGCCCGGTGTGCCCGGTGAAGAGAGCACACATGGAGTTCCCTCAGACACCCCCACAGGCCGACACACAGTGTGGTTACATGATGGCAAATAACTCGATTATAGCTTTCATTTGACTATCCTATTAAGGGGGGCAACTGCAATTGTTCAAGTATACATGGCAGTGAGTAATTCGAATCATTGGCCGAAAGCACCTAGTACCCCGGTACGATAGGTAGCGGTGTACCAATTTCAACTAGTGTTAATAGAGCTACTTCCGGTTGACGTCTTGACCACCAATAACAACAACAGCGTCAAGCATTCTTGAACGATGGCGAACGACGAGGTAGAAGCTATGTTTCTCATGCCGTGGCTTATCACTGTGGTTAAAACAGTAATGAGATGCCAAACAGCAGTTTTGCATCGCGTTGATTACGACGGCGACAACAACAACACTTATATCGTCTCTTTCTACTTCTGGGTAAGGACATGGGGGCGGGGGTCACAAGCATGCGCAGAACGCAAAGTCCTAATCCCAATCTGGTTGACCGTATACATGCACCCCTGATCTGATTAACAATCGAGTTATCTCGGGGTGTTAATTCGACTATGGTCGTCCGATTTCTAGTCGAATTAAGGTGTTTACATGAAAACAGTAACTCGATCTTAGTTAAATTAAGCCAATGATTCGAATCATTACACTCCGATGTAAACACACTGACTGAGTGAGCAGAGGTGTCGGGTAGAGGAGGATGGTGGCAGTGCTTGAATGTGTACTAATCTGTATTTATCTCTTTCTGTATCTAAGCTTCAATATGTGGTCATTTGTGTCTGTTTTTGCATTTTTTTCTTAATCCGTTTTATACAGCACTTTGGACAGTGTAAACTGTATTTAAATGTGCTTTATAAACTAATTTTACTTACTTTTACTTACTATTATAGATAAAGAACAAGATATGACAATTTAGCCTTATAGTGAACCGTAACAGGACAGGACTGTCACAGTCCTGGCACATTCCAGCTTCATTAAGTAAAAGTCCTGCCATGTACTCATTCCATTTGGCGACTTATTAAACCAACTGATTCTAATTAGCACAACTCTTCAGTAAGGGGGAGGTCATGATACGATACATATCACGATACATTTCTCACGATATGATTCTATCACGATACATTGTGATACTGGGTACTGTATATTACAATATATTGCGATATTCTACATTGTTTAGTGAAAATGTAAAAATAGAGCTGAATTACCAGTTGCTGTTTACGATCTGGATAGTCTTACATCTTATCAAAATTGACTTAAATCAACATAAATCAATTTATAACTGAAATGTATTACTATAATGTATAACTCTTCCACAAACTGAACTGAACCAGTAGACACACTGAGGTCAAAAACATAAAGTGCATAGGATTTAGAAAAATAAACTACTGGAGGACAGAGCTGTATGTAGGATGTGTAATGTAGGAACATAAAATAGTTTAAACAATGTTTTTAATTCTAATAAAAGTCGATTTTTTGAGTCAGAAATCGATATAGTATACTGCAAAAAGAATGAAGTATCGCGATACATTGTGATATCGATATTTTTGCACACCCCTACTCTTCAGTGAGGTGGATGAGTTAGTAAAAATTCTTGTTTTAAGTGCACAGGTAAAACCAGCATATGTTTGCATTTTTACTTTCTGAGACGGGACTTTTCAAACTCTGAGGACTTCTCCCGAAAAAAAAAGAAAAGATTTTGGCACTGTGAAGGATGCCAGAGAAAGTACTACATAATGCCAAAGTACTACATAATTGCTACGATGCGGTGCAGAGCTGCTTGAGTGCTGGGCGGTGCGCTCACCTCCATGATCTCCGTGTTCCTGATGTGCAGTGCGTCTGTTCCTCCACAGTACAGGTACTGCATCACCAGCTGCAAAACAAACAGCCAGTTGTCAGACATCCATTTATGCCCACGCTAGCAATACACAAGCTCTAAACGGTGAGAAGTGAAGATAATCACTGCACACTGGAAAATATGTAGTTGTTTTTTCTATTTGTGCGAATGACACGCTGCTCCGTTGGATCACTCATTCACTTCAAGGAACCTGATAAAGGAAAAGCGTAACGCACCGTTCACACAGAATAAAATTATCAGCTGAAATTCTGCCAGTGTGTGATGATCATTAGCACTATAATGGCTTGACACTCTTGCTGCACATCATCAGCACCTGGGACTGTGCAGAGGGATTTGGGGCTTTTAAAGCTCAAAATGGTGTTTGGTGTTTACTGCTCTACAAAGCCAAAAGGCAGTAACTGCATATTTTTGTAGTTCAAGATCAAGTTTAGACTCTAAATTGACTTAATAACACCTCCTTTCTCTTGTGACTAGACCCCTTGCTTCTTCCTGTTAAGAAAGTACATAAAAGTATCACCACTATTACACCTATAACATGTTTGACTGGGCAGTATGACAACTCTGAAGGCATTTTTCTCAGTTTCAATGTTCGCGTTACTGCACTAGTTACTGCACTTTAGCTTTGTAGGGGAATTTAGTGTACTGCCCATAATAAAAGAAAAAAAACTTTGTGAGATACAATTGTGTCTGTCAGTTTTGTAGGTTAATAAGTTCTTTATTGCCCTGGTGGTGGTGGTGGTGGTGGGTAATAGAGGAATAGAATTGACATACTATAACTCCAGAGCATTTCCAATTATACGGAACTGAAATAGGTGCCAGATTCTTTTTTGAAATGCCAAAATTGCAGAGTTTTTTAGAATCACCCCCCAAGGTGTAACTAACAGGAAGAAATAGCTGAGCAGCTGACTCTGAAATGACAGTACAGAACATGTAAAAAGCACCCCTTTCTTCTCCCAGATAGTGCATTTGCACACACGCAGTTCTTTTGGGAAGAAAGAGCGGGAGGTCTTCACTGTAACTTCTGCAGCGAGCAGTGAAAAATGCCACTGTGCTCCGCACAACCGCTTCAGAAAGTTGGAAACCTGCTGTGCCACAGCTGTGTGGGAACAGTGTGTTCAAAAATGGCCTTGCTCTTTTAGTCTGGAGATGCATATGTGTGTGTCGGTCTTTTATGTGTGTACGTCTGTGTGTGTGTGTGTGTGTGTGTGTGTGTGTGTGTGTGTGTGTGTGTGTGTGTGTGTGTGTGTGTGTGTGTGTGAGTATGAGAGTTTGTGTGTGTGTGTGTGTGTGTGTGTGTGTGTGTGTGTGTGTCTCTATGTGTGTGCCTGTGTGTATGTATATGTGTGTGTTTGTGAATATTTATGCATGCGTGTATGTGTGTGTGTGTGGTTTGTTCAAGCCGACTGCGAGAGATTTGATTGCAGAGTTAGACCGCTGTGACACGCAGCTGCTTGCTGCTAACCCGTGGTCGTGTTTGCCTTCCCGTCACACAGGAACCCCTCTCCCACACACAGCCTTGTCAGAAGATGCTCTAAAAGCCCTTTTCTGTCTGTACAATGCTGCAGCACAGAGCACGCTTATCTCAGTACAGGCAGCACATCTTGATACAGTAGAGACACCTCTAGTTTGGGACCTTAGCATGTCTGCTGACAAATCCCCTCCTCCTCAGACACACACACACACACACACACACACGTACACACATGCTTTGTCAGTAACCAGTTCATGCGGCTCTGGTGCCATCTCTTGTCTGAGTGCACCAGACAAGTTTGCCACACCTCAGCCTTCCTGCTCACACACACGTAACTATTGTGAGAGTTAGCCATGGTCGCCTGAGGACAAAGAGAGGCTTGTTAGAGGCTTGTTACCTGGAATATGTTGTATTTCACATGGCTGATCTCAATGCAGGTGTTCTCACCAGCAGGCCTGTTCATCAGGAGAGACTTGAACCTGAGGGGTTTGGAGAAAACGACAGGTGGTGAGGCGGGCCTGGCACACATTTTTGGCGGCAGCTGTGGTCTAGTGGTTAGGGAGTTGGTCTTGGGATTGTAACAGGGAGTAACAGGTTCAAATCCCACCCTACCCATGGCTGAAATGCCCTTGAGCAAGGCATCTAATCCCACATTGCTCAAGGGACTGTAACTGAAACCCTGTAAATAACTGTAGGTCCCTGTGGATAAGCGAGTCGGGTAAGTGTAATGTAATAATGTAATGTAATGTTTACATAGATCAGTCTCTTTATCTGAGATCATGTACAATAGTAAGAAGAAAAGGTGAGATGTTGGTAACACTTTATTTGAGGGTGTCTAGATAAGGGTGACGTGAGCCCTTTATAAACATGATGACACATATCATGAACATTAATGACACTTTATTCATGTTTATGGCTTTTGTCATTTAATGCTAACAGTCATAAAAATGAATGAAGTGTCATTAGTGTTCATGATATGTGTTATGTTTATAACATGCTCATGTTACTCTTATAGACATCTTATATAGACATCTTTATACTTATATAGACATCTTCAAATAAAGTGTAACTGAGATGTTACATTGGGAATTTATCATGAGCACAGGGTAGAAATAATGGACATTGTATTTCAGAGAGTAAAAACACTGCATCAATATGACTATAATCATGTGATAAATATTATTGTGTTATTTTTTATTAATGTGTATTTTTGAATTTAAGATTAAATATGTTGTAATTTAATGGCACTGCTATTAAGATTAATAACTTATGAGGTGAAGCACTGTTACAGTTACAGTTATAGTATGTAGCAGAAGCTTTTCTCCAAAGCAACTTACAGCACTATACAAACACCACATTATAAACACAAAAATACTCAGCTAACACAAGGCGATACATATCCAGTGATCTATGAATGGAGCATTAACACTGGGTCCTACCTGGCAGAGGCAGTGAACAGCAGAACTTTGTGGGCATAGAAGGGCTTCCCCTCAACCAGGAAGGTCACGTCAGACATCTCCTTGTTATTCAGGAAGTGAGGATCTATGAGAGGGGGGGAGATCAAGGTCAGCTCTCCTCTGTTCTGTCCTATCAAGTCCTATCCTATCCTATCCTCAAGTCATAACCACCTTTTACCTCAACTCAACAGACAGGGGATGAGTTAACACATTTTATGATGTAATTATAGATGTCACTGACTTTAGAAACATGAAGCTTAAAGTTGTGTAAATATGCGCCCACTAGATGGCAGAACTGTCCGTTTAAGGCTCCGTTTGGTTTGAACCAAATTCCTGGGCAGCTTGGGCGTGCTGCGGTAAGGCAATTTTGGTGCCAAACCATTTGGCTGCTCCAGTGGATATGGGCAACATAGTTGCCTGAATTAAATCCTTGTTTTGGAGCTGTTAGATTGTAATCTGAGCAGTTTGAGATTATCTGGCCTAACCATCCAAAATGCTGTGTGCCTGCAGAAGTGTGGCAGAAGTGTGTGTGTGTGTGTGTATGTGTGTGTGTGTGTGTGTGTGTGTGTGTGTGTGTGTGTGGCAGTGTGTCTGTATGTGTGTGTGGTGGGTGTGTGTCTATATGTGTGTGTGGTGGCAGTGTGTCTGTATGTGTGTGTGTGTGTGTGTGTGTGTGTGTGTGTGTGTGGTGGCAGTGTGTCCGTCTGTGTGTGTGTGTGTGTGTGTGTGTGTGTGTGTGTGGTAGTAGTAGTAGTAGTGTGTATGTGTATGTGTGTGTTGCAGTGGTGTGTGTGGGTGTGGCAGTAGTGTGTCTGTATGTGTGTGTGTGTGTGTGGCAGTAGTGTGTCTGTATGAGTGTGTGTGGCAGTAGTGTGTCTGTATGTGTGTGTGTGTAGTGGTAGTGTGTGTGTGTGTGTGTGTGTGTGTGTGTGTGTGTGGCAGTAATGTGTCTGTATGTGTGTGTGGTGGAGCTGTCTGTATGTGTGTGTGGCAGTAATGTGTCTGTATGTGTGTGTTGCAGTAGTAAGTCTGTATGTGTGTGTGTGTAGTGGTAGTGTGTGTGTGTGTGTGTGGCAGTAGTAAGTCTGTATGTGTGTGTGTGTAGTGGTAGTGTGTGTGTGTTGGTGTAGTGGTAGTGTGTCTGTATGTGTGTGTGGCAGTAGTGTGTCTGTATGTATGTGTGGTGGAGGTGTCTGTATGTGTGTGTGTCAGTAATGTGTCTGTATGTGTGTGTGGCAGTAGTAAGTCTGTATGTGTGTGTGTGTAGTGGTAGTGTGTGTGTGTATGTGCGTGTGGCAGTAGTGTGTCTGTATGTGTGTGTGTGTAGTGGTAGTGTGTGTGTGTGTGTGTGGCAGTAGTGTGTCGGTATGTGTGTGTGTGGCAGTAGTGTGTCTGTATGCATGTGTGGTGGAGGTGTCTGTATGTGTGTGTGGCAGTGATGTGTCTGTATGTGTGTGTGGTATATGTGTCAGTATTGTGTCTGTTTGTGTGTGTCGCAGTAGTAAGTCTGTATGTCTGTGTGTAGTAGCAGTGTGTGTGTGTTGGTGTAGTAGTAGTAGTAGTGTGTGTGTGTGTGTGTGGCAGTGATGTGTCTGTATGTGTGTGTGGTATATGTGTCAGTATTGTGTCTGTATGTGTGTGTGGCAGTGATGTGTCTGTATGTGTGTGTGGTATATGTGTCAGTATTGTGTCTGTGTGCGTTGCAGTAGTAAGTCTGTATGTCTGTGTGTAGTAGCAGTGTGTGTGTGTTGGTGTAGTTGTAGTAGTAGTGTGTGTGTGTGTGTGTGGCAGTAGTGAGTCTGTATGTGTGTGTGTGGCAGTAGTGTGTCTGTATGTATGTGTGATGGAGGTGTCTGTATGTGTGTGTGGCAGTGATGTGTCTGTATGTGTGTGTGGTATATGTGTCAGTATTGTGTCTGTTTGTGTGTGTTGCAGTAGTAAGTCTGTATGTCTGTGTGTAGTAGCAGTGTGTGTGTGTTTGTGTTGTAGTAGTAGTAGTAGTAGTGTGTGTGTGTGTGTGTGGCAGTAGTGAGTCTGTATGTCTGTGTGTAGTAGCAGTGTGTGTGTGTTTGTGTAGTAGTAGTAGTAGTGTGTGTGTGTGTGTGTGTGTGTGTGTGGCAGTAGTGTGTCTGTATGTGTGTGTGGTGGGGGTGTGTTCACCTAGGCGTGAGGTCTGCTTGCGCTTGATCTCGGTGAGTTTGGGGATGGGGTACGGGCCGTAGCACTGTGTGAAGATCACGGCCAGCTGCTGACTGATCACCTCATTCTGAAACATATGCAACACGCACACACACACACACATAAACACACACACACACACACACACACACACACACACACACACACACACACACACACACACACACACATGAAAATAGAAAAACACATGGGTGTTTCACACACACATATACAGGATAAACACATATATAAAAGTCAGCAACCACACAAGAGTGTGTGCACAACTGCGCACATACACACACACAGACACAGACACACACACACACACACACAGGAATATAAAAACGAACAAGCACACGAGGGTATGTGCACATGTGCGCACATACACAGACACAGACACACACACACACACACACACACACACACACACACACACACACACACACACACACACACACACACACAAACACACATACACACATAAAGCAGGTATGGTACATGTAGCTCACAGAGAGTGGGACGTGAAGTGCATGCACAGCATCTTTGATTCTTACTGTGCTGCAGTGCAAAGAGGTGGACACAGGGGCATGACAGGATAGAACGAGAATGAAATGAACAGAGAATTAAATTTACAGACAGACAGAGCAGAGACACAGAGAGTGGGAAAGAGAGAGAGAGAGAGAGAAAAGAGAGAGAGAGAGAGAGAGAAAAGAGAGAGAGGGAGGGAGAGAGAGAAAAGAGAGAGAGGGAGCGAGAGAGAGAGATAGGGAGAGAGAGGGAGGGAGAGAGAGAGAGAGAAAAGAGAGAGAGGGAGGGAGAGAGAGAAAAGAGAGAGAGTGAGGGAGAGAGAGAGATAGGGAGAGAGAGGGAGGGAGAGAGAGAAAAGAGAGAGAGGGAGAGAGAGAGAGAGATAGGGAGAGAGAGGGAGGGAGAGAGAGAAAAGAGAGAGAGGGAGGGAGAGAGAGAGATAGGGAGAGAGAGGGAGGGAGAGAGAGAGAAAAGAGAGAGAGGGAGGGAGAGAGAGAAAAGAGAGAGAGGGAGGGAGAGAGAGAGATAGGGAGAGAGAGGGAGGGAGAGAGAGAAAAGAGAGAGAGGGAGGGAGAGAGAGAGATAGGGAGAGAGAGGGAGGGAGAGAGAGAGAGAGAAAAGAGAGAGAGGGAGGGAGTGAGAGAGCAAATAGAGAGGTAGAGACAGAGACAGAGATAGCAAGAGAGAGATAGCAAGCGAGAGAGGGAGAGGGATGTGTTGTATTTTTTTCCACTCAGAGCCATTGAAAAGAGTGGCGAGGGGGCAGTAAGAGACCAGTGTTTTTGTGGGGATGACTCAGACATGAACATGAACAACGGAGGAGGTGGCAGGAGAGTAGAAGAGTGGAGA
>CM050208.1:23865000-23920000 GCA_027475355.1 Coilia nasus
GTGGGAGGGGCTGACAATATTTTGCCCAGGGGGCGCTCGATTCCTTAATCCGTCCCTGCATACCACCCCCTCTCCCCTCTCCCCTCTCACCTCTCCCCTCTCCCCTCTCACCTCTCCCCTCTCCCCTCTCCTGATGGCTCCATGGCCCCCTGCACACCTCCTCACTAGCCAGCCTCCTCTCCTCTCCTCATCTCTTCCTCCTCTCCATCTCTTTTCTCCACTCTTCTCCTGATGTCATTTGCTGCCACAGGCAGCTCCTAATCATCTCCCATCATCTCATCACTGCTGACCTACATGCTCTAGCTCCTACTGCAGTGTACTCACTCACTCACTCACTCTCTCCCTCCCTCTCTCTCTCTCTTACTCCCTCTCTCTCTCTCTCCACTCTTTCTTCATGTCTGCACACCTGTTCCAACCACATCCTCTCACTTTCTCACTCTTCTCCTCTCTCACAGGCACTTAGCTCTTAACCTTCTTCTTTTCCGATCCTCTTCCCTTCCTCCTCTTCTCTTCTTCTCACCCCCCCCCCCCCCCCCCCAGAGCTCCTGACCTCTGACCTCTCCTCCTCACTCTCCTCCTCTTCTCTCATTCTTTTTGTCACTCTTCCCATCTCCACCTTCCTTTTTTTCCTCTCCCATCGGCTCTGCAGTTCAACCTCTTCTGGTGCGGCCGTTAGCAGCTGCTTCTCATTACAGCGGTAGCACAGTGGTGGAGCAGAGAGGAGGAGAGGAGGAGAGGAGGAGGAGAGGAGGAGGAGAAGAGGAGGAGGAGAGGAGGGACGACTGCCTAAGCGACAGTGCGACATTTAAAATTCAGACTGAGAGAGGGGAATTCCGCACGGGAAAGGAAAGAGCAGTGGGCCAGAGTGTTTCAGTGCAGAGACAGCGCCACAGATCCACCCACTGTTTGTGTGTGTGTGTGTGTGCAAGCGAGGGAGGCAAGACAAGGTGGGGTGAGACGAGGAGAGGAGAGGAGAGGCAAAGACAGGCAAGCAATCGAGTGAGATGAACGAGCTCGCGCCCAGCCTCACACACTCTCTCCTCTCTGCCTCTCCTCTCCTCTTCTCTGTCTCTCCTCTCCAGCGTGGGCGGGGGGCTGCCAGAGTGCAGTGCAGTCCACACATGACAAGCTCTGGCCACCACACGGCCTGGAAACTCCACAGTGAGAGGCAGATGGGGGTGGGGGATGGTGGGGTGGGTTTCGATATTACTCATGCAAACAGACAGTGTTTAGGTTCCATACTGCCATTCATGACGTATGGAACAGTTTCATTCTTAGCGCTATACAGCACCACTACTATAGCAGTTAGAATAGGCTCAACTAGTTTGAATATATTGTAATTCAGTGCATGTGAGAATCTGAATCTAGCTTTTGTGTTTGTTGCTTTTCTGCAATAGACTCACTCAACCTTTCTAACCTGTCAATCACACATAGAAAAAGGAACAATCAGAATACCAGATTTCCCTAAGGCCCTGCCTGTCACTACAGTACTGCAATGTTGTCCCACAAACAAAACTGGAGTTTGCTTAGTCTGTAAGCTGTACTGTACTTTCTGACATTTTAAAGAAAATGCTCCCTAGATGTGTTTGAGGGACAAGCAATTCAGACAGGAGGTATGCTGCAGGGCTGTTAAATGCAGTTTGTGGTGCACTCACAACTTGTTTATAGTTGGGAGTGTGGTTCGTTAGTGATGGGATAGGAATTTCTATGGGAAAATAACATGTTGGTTTTGAATAATTGCCATGCACGCTACTGTGATGTGTGGCGACATAGGTCTCACACGTGTACTGTGTTCTGGTGTGTGTGTGTATGTGTGTGTGTGTGTGTGTAACCAATGTCTTCCTGCAGTCCAGACCTCGCAGTCTCGAACTTGCGACCTCACAGCAACTCCACTATGAGAGACAGACACACTACCAATTGAGCTAAAAGCTGGGTTATCAGCTCAGTCAGTAGCGGATCTTTTTGAGGTGTCAGGAGCGAAGGTTTTCTAATGTTCTATGCCCAGCTGTGCTAGCTGGCATCCGTCACATGTCTGGAGATGTGTGTGGAGATGGTTCCCCTACCTCTCGGTGTGCAGTGTGACTTTGGACGGCTCGATGTTGGGGTTCTCCCATTCCATCTGGGGGCAGTGCATGAAGTAGCAGAGTGTGTAGAGGGCCTCGGGCTCCCAGTGCACGGAGGCCGGACGCTGGGGGGCCGGCGTGCCGTTGCTGTGGTTCTTCACATGCAGGGGCTGCAGGTGGTGCATCGCCCGAGACACCAGCTCACCTGTCAGGTCACACACACACACACACACACACACACACACACACACGCACACACACACACACATAGACACAGGGCAAACACACATTAACGCATGCACATAAAGGAATACACAGGATTAACATATAATCGGTCTACATAAACACACACTGTTTATACTGATGTACACATACACACAACTGTATACACATACACATACAAAACACACACACACACAAATGCGCGCACACACACACACACACACTCACACAAACCACATGTATGTATTACCTCTAACTGTAAAAAAGTTTTTTGACATAAATCAGTCTGAAATATGATGGTATGTGAAACTCTCATCTCCAAACCAACTTCTCTACTGAAGTAAAGTCAAAAAGTCAATACAGGCAGACAGGTCGCTTTGACAGAAATCCACTTCTGCTTTGAGTTGAGCTGGAAGGCGGCACCGATTCAGTTGGCTGATATGCGAAACTGATCCTTCACATCTACCTGATATTCATTACAGGCTGCTGAGAAGTCTGGCCAGAGCACAAACACCCTCCCAAAGGAGCCCCAACCGCACACCACAGCCCATAAGAGGGGAGACGTGCTGAGCTTTCCTAATAACTTGAGCCTAGCAGAACAGGATAATATATGCACAAAGACATCTCTCTCTTTTACTCTTAGCCTCTGTCACTCTTTTTTTCACTCTCTCTCTCTCTCTTTCCCTCCCTCTCTCTCTCTCTCTCTCAATACATCTCTCCCTTTTTCTTATAGTCATAATACTTCAGTTTGTTCGTTGCCACTAAGGAGGTGGTGCAGGTAGTTAAAGTATCTCATGCACTTGACACCACAGAAAGGTCTCTGGGGTCCAGATTGTTCTGGAAGGCTCTGTGTAGGCTGAATAGCAACAAGAACTGAGCACTCGCTGTGAAGCTGGGAGCAGACCTTATTTTTTTCCAGTATTTTATGATTACAATGTGGCTCAAAACCTTCAGACTGGATCGACAGCAATTTTGCTTGCCAAAATTACAAACATGGCAATGCAGAACAGACTGGTGCCGATCATATCAAACATGTTTGATTTAATCTGAACTCCGTCATCAATACCAAGATCATTTCAGATTTAAATCTGAAAAAATGTCTCCCTAACAAACTCAAACTTAGGGCCCATTTCCACCGCACTCTCTGCGTATTCAGCGCGTGGCCATATTCTGTCCGTATTCATTTAGAATGCACGTTAGCAGATGAGACCATTCCCACCGCAAGCGTGTTCTGAGCGTATTCTGCCCCTATACAAACCTATTGTATACGCCCACACGCTGAACACGGCTACGCGCTGAACAAGGCTACGCGCTGAACAAGGCGGTGGAAATGAGCCCTAAGGACTACAACTGTCATAGCCTTCAAATACCCAGGACTACATAAGACTGGCCATCATATCCATCATTTCACTGATCCATTATGTCACAATCTAGGTAAAAAAAATCAGGAGGTCTGTTCCTAGCCAAAGAGAGGCCCATTTTACATGCACACAGCACACTGATGCACACTGCATGAGCTCCAACCTCCTATCATTTTCACTGCTATTTGCATCCTAATAAACAACAGCGCCCTTCTCCACAGGGTTCACCCTTCTCTCAAGACCGTATCCCATCTTTGCCTCAAAATCAGCCTGAGTATCTCATAACACTAGAGAGACAGAGAGAGAAAGAAAGAGAGAGAGAGAGAGAGAGAGAGACAGAGAGAGAGGGAGAGGGAGGGAGAGAGAGAGAGAGAGAAAAAGAGAGAAATACAGGTAAAGAGGGAAGAGGAGAAAGACAAAGACAGAAATAGACAGAGACAGAGAGAGAGAGAGAAAAAAGAGAAACAGACAGACAGAGAGACACAGACAGAGAGAGAGAGAAAGACAGAGAAAAAGATGGGCGTGTTTTAACACATTTGGCCCAAATGAATAGCCTGTTTAACTGCAGTAATTGTGGTTTTTCTTGTCGCCATGGCCCGAGCACTCAGACGCACAATGACACAGAGAGCCCTTTGTGAATGTCTGAATGAAACTAATTTTGTGAATCCATAAATGTGGAATTTAAAAAACTGTGACAGGCAGCCAAACCCTGAGAGGAACATGACTGCGGGGTCATGTGCAGTTATTTGATGCTCTTGATGCATAGCTGAAATTCATGAGAAAAGAGTTTTTTTTAAATATTTTATTAGATTTTAATGCATTCATAAATAGGTTTATACATCATGCATGTATTGTATATGGAGTTATTCCATTACACAAAGAGAAGTTATGAGCCATTGGTAGAATTTATAGATGGACCTTTCACAGTAAATTCCACACTGTGTTGCACAGATATGGCCACACACACAGACACAGACACAGACACAGACACAGACACACACACACGCACACACAAACACACACACACACACACACACAGGCAACCCCCCCAAATACACACACATCACTCATATTAATGATGCCATGATACTCACACCCCATACAGAGATGATGCAGTAGTGGAAATGGGAGCAGCTGCAGGCAGCCTCTTCCAGCAGCATTTGTTTGGCCTGTGTGTCCCACATTTAGCCTGTCCAGTGTCCAGCACCCTAAGAATGCCTCTGCCCTCTACCCTACCCCAACACACAGCTCTGCTGATCATCTCAGGGTCCATTCTTATTCCATTCCATACATATCCCTGCAACACTCTCCAACACTCCCACAACCTCTCTCTCTCTCTTCAGTATACGTCATTTATTCCTGCGCATCCCACTATTATTACTTCCCACTTCACAAAACGTTCCACCTTAGGCCTCTTTCACACTGAAGCCTGTGCAGTAATGGGGCGGCCGCTAGGTGGATGATTTGTGTCCTTTTTTTTATTTAGAGTGCATGTTAACAGATTAGATCATTCACACCGCGCGAACACACACACTCACACGCTCACGCCCTGCTCACAGACAGCTTTCGCTCTGCACCGCTTACATGCAGTGCAGTGTGAATGAGGCATCTGAGTCCATTCTTACTTCATATGAATCACTGCAACCAGTATTGTGGTGTGAAAAAATCAAAGGTAGGTAAACGACACGCTGAGTGGTATAAAAAAAGGTGGGTAAACTATGAATAGCTCTACCTTTACCTGCATGAACAGTGGGCAGTGGTGGTCTACTGATTAGGGAGTTGGTCTTGGGATCGGTGAGTCACAGGTTCGAATCCCTTTCTACACATGGCTGAAGTGCCCTTGAGCAAGGCACCTGACCCCACACTGCTCCAGGGACTGTAACTGAAACCCTGTAAATAACTGTAAGTCGCTCTGGATAAGAGCGTCAGCTAAGTGTAATGTAATGAACAATATTCTAAAAAATGAGTAAATGCTATTTTGCAGTTAAAAGAGCATTCACATGTTTGTACCCTCCACTACACTACTGCCTGCAACACTCCCAGAACCTCTCTCCTGAGTACACCTCACTTATTTGTGAGATTCCATTACTAGGCTATTCCTGCATAGTTCACAAAGCTTTCCATTCTGGGATCGTGTCCTTATCATTCCGTAAGGTGCGTCTGGAAAAATTCATTATAAGCTCCTGAATGTGAGAGCGTGGTGAGCTTTTCTCATTAGGGAGGCATTTGTATCAACCCCGACAGTTGTCAAGGTGACAGAGATGGTTGCCATGGATTAAACACGTAGTCTGTGTATGTGTGTGTGTGTGTGTGTGTGTGTGTGTGTGTGTGTGTGTAGGTGTATGTGTGTAGGTGTGGTTGTGCATATATACGTCTGTGTGTGTGTGTGTTGTTCTCGCATGGTTGTTTATTTTTATATTCCTGTATGTGTGTGTGTGTGCTTTATAACATTAGAAAAATCAGACCGTACCTAACCCAATATGCTACTCAGCTCCTGGTTCAGGCTATGGTCATCTCTCGCCTCGACTATTGCAACACCCTTCTGGTTGGCCTTCCTGCTTGTGCAATCAAACCATTGCAAATGGTTCAGAATGCAGCAGCACGACTGGTTTTCAATCAACCCAAAAGGTTGCATGTCACTCCTCTCTTCATCAACCTGCATTGGCTCCCGGTGGCTGCCAGAATTCAACACAAAGCTTTGACTCTAGCCTACAAAGTCACTTCTGGATCTGCCCCCACCTATCTCAACGTCATACTGAATGCTTACGTCCCGTCCAGAATGCTGCGATCCTCCAATGCGAACCGCCTGGCCGTACCCTCTCCCAAGACAAAGCGAGGTCACTCCAAACTTTTCTCGGTTGTTGTCCCTCAGTTGTGGAACAACCTACCAGTCCCTACAAGAGCAGCAACTTCCCTCTCGACCTTCAAAAAGCTTGTGAAGACCCTTCTTTTCCGAGATTGCTTAACAAAACCAAATTCTACTAACCATCTCTTAACATAGGCACCTTCGATGTTCTCTACACATGTGTTTGCTATTATGTCCTCCTTTTGTAAGTCGCTTTGGATAAAAGCGTCTGCTAAGTGTAATGTAATGTAATGTAATGTGTGTGTTTGTGTCTGTGTGTGTTTGTGTCTGTGTGTTTGTGTGTGTGTGTGATGAGAAGGGGGCCAGTGTATGTGTGTAGGTGTGGGTGCACATATGTATGGCTGTGTGTGTGTGTGTTTGTGCATGTGTGCATGTGCATGTGTCTGTGTGTGTGTGTGTATGTGTGTCTGTGTGTGTTTGTGCATGTGTGCGTGTGTCTGCGTGTGCCTGTGTATGTGTGTGTGTGTGTTTGTGTCTGTGTGTGTGATGAGAAGGGGGTCAGAAGAGAAAGTAAAGGACTGCAGTAATGCTATTTTAGCCTTCAAACGCGGGAGAGATGGGCGGATCAATACTTCCATCGCGCTGTGCCTTGTGCGGCGGGCCTTGTGCCTTGTGAGGCGGGCCTGTGCTGCTGGACGTGATCGATGGCTGACACTGAATGAGAAGTGCACAGCCAGCACACACCCAAAAAACAAAAGTGGTACCATACCTGTAAACACACACACAAAAACACACACACACATACACACATGCACACACGCACACACACACACACACACACACACACACACACACACACACACACATACACACACACACACCTGTCATACACTGATAGCCCAACAGCAACAGGTCCACACACACACACACACCTGTCACAAACTGATAGCCCAACAGCAACAGGTCCACAGCCATTAATGAGTTATGTAGGCCTGTGTAGCTGTCCACTATACACACGCTGTCTGTCATTGCTGTGAGTCTCTCCAGGCTACAGTGGTCAGGAGGCCTGTGGGGAGTTTTACTGTTTTAGGACACTGGGCGCAGAGCCGTGTGTGTGTATATATGTGTGTGTGCTTGTGTGCTTCTGTTTGTATGTATGTGTGTGTGTGTGTATGTGTGTGTATATGAATGCATGCATGTGTGCTTGCTCGCATGCACGTGTGTGTGTGTGTGCATTTGTGTGTGTGTGTACATGCATGCATGTGTGCATGTGTGTGTGCATGTGCATGTGTGTGTGTGCATTTGTGTGTGTGTGTACATGCAGGCATGTGTGTGTGCATGTGTGTGTGTGTGTGTGTGTGTGTGTGTGTGTGTGTGTGTGTGTGTGTGTGTGTGTGTGTGTACATGCATGCATGTGTGTGTTCGTGTGTGTGTGTGTGTGTGTGTGTGCTATTGCAGCAGCATCACTCAACTCTGAGAAAACAACAGGGGAAATTGGTAGAAAAATACTGAAACGCTTGTTGGTTGCCAGCCAGCCATGAAGCACTTTAATGTCCCCACCCCCCTACTCATGCCGCCATGTGGCCAGAGCAGAGCAGCCCCGGCCTGCGTAGCCAGTGGCTGGGACTGCCTGAACAGCAGCAGCAGGGCCTGGATGAGGCGAGGTGAACCAGAGAGGCAATCAGCATCGCGAGTTAGTGTCCTCCGGGGGCAGCAATGGTGATTACAGGAGCAATGTTTATAAATCTCTACTAATGAACTCACTTTCTAATTGGCTGTTGGATGGAGATAGCAATGCAGAGTGCACTTAGAAACCTCTATGCAAAAATGTCACACATACACTATTTCTGTGTGTTTCTTTCTCTCTCTCTCTCTCTTTCCTCTCTCTCTGTCCAGCCATCTATCTATCCATCTATCTATCGATCCATTTGTCTTTCTGTCTGTCTTTAGGTCCCTTTTGGTCACAGACACAGACAGACACACACACACAGACACAGACACACACATACACACACACACACCACTACAATCTTATCAGTGAGATTCACAGAGGCAATAAATGAGTTTGACTAGAATCCAATGCCTCTGACTGGCCCCTGGCCTTACTGATGTTCTGGGGAGAAAGGCAAGGCCAGATCAGCGTGTGAAGGCCGGTAGTCCATCTCATGGATGGCTGCCTGTCACTTGACCCCACCCAGGATGGATTCAGTCTGGTTCATTGCCTTCCCATCTCCACAGCACAACTGAACACCACCACCGTGGCTGGGCCCTCCTGCCTGGTGCTTTGCCAACCACCGGAGAGAACAAAGCCCCCTAAATCGAGTTTAAGGACAACTGCAAAGTTATTCAGTAAAAAAAAGTTTTTTTTCTGCACACTCCACTGAATCCCACAAGGCCAGATACTGCTGTAAACCACAAAGGCATAACTAGAGGCAATTCAAGGTCCTGACTAAACTGACTGAGGAGAGAGATGGACTCAAACTATCACCCTGAAGTTGCCTTGAGCTCATGCCAGGAAGTTTAAAGGCTTGGATATACTCGCCGCGCGCAGTCATGCGTGCGCAAAAGTGACGTCAAAATGACGTCAGTGCACATCTGGCGCGGCGTTCTCAAGCGCATATTTGCCGTGTCTGCACCTCCGATTTTTTGTAACTTGCGCGCAGCATCCCCATTGAAAACAATAGGCAATGGCTAGTCTGGTTTCAGCTAACTTTAGCCTAGTAACTACCAGCCTAAACATGTATTTTCCATTGCTACAAATCAGCTAATATTACTGGAAACTCACAAGAAATACAAACACTGACTAAAAACTTTTAGGATTTGGTTCAGTTTTATCCACAAACCAACTTAGGTGCAAACCTGCAGTTCGTTTATTAAGCTAACTTTTTGCCTTAAGGTCTTATAAAGCTGAAAACACTGTAAATATACACACTGATTTATCCAGTTTAATTCCCAAATCATGATGTAAACCTGCAATTCAGTCATGTTTCACTCCTCTGACACGCAAGGTTCCCGAACTACTGTGGCATTTGACACCCCTGACGAGGAGAGGATTGCCGTGTGTGAAGTATATATGGGCGCGCGGCGCTGTGACGTCACTTTTGCGCGCTGATGCTTTGAAACAGTAGGCAGATTATTCTTAGTGGTGACTGAGCATCCAAGCACTTCAGCGTTGAGAGACACTAGAGTGAGAGGCAAAATGCCAACAGCACTAAACAAAAGTCACATTCACACAAGTGGACGGGCTGGCTGATCAATAGCCTCTCTGTGCGCCCACCAATTGGTATGGCACAAACCCTGATTCTGTTTTTGCCTTCCTGTAACAAAACAACAAAAAACAAACACCAACTCCACAAAACCAAATAGACGCCCTCTGTCCATAACCTGATAAGACTTTTCTGAGTGTGTGTGTGTGTGTGCAAACACTAGCTGTCAAAAAGGGGGCTCAAACGATCTTCGGATGCCTTTGATGAGAGTGCGAAAGGAGAGGAACTTTATGGCCATAAAAAAGGAGACAAACAAACCTTTAGGACTTTGGCAGGGCGAGATGAACACTATCTCTCTGCCATCGCCACTCCCAGCAGCAGAGATTGGCAGATGGAGACCTTTGGGAATGGGAAAGCGCAAGCGAGCCCTTCCGACAGAGAAGACGAGATGAAAGATGCAACAGCCGGATCCGGAGTTAAAAGGGAGGGATTTTTTTATTCTTGTTGGAGGAGGGACCGAATAATCCTCAGCTTTTTTTCTACAACTGTGAAAATGGAATACGATATTATCTGAATAAATTAGCTTCAGTCGGGTTGTCCTGCAGGATGCAATAAAGCAGAGAGAGAGAGGAGCGAACCATGCCAAGAGGCAACAATAAAGAGGCCTCTTCGAACATGCATCAAATATTCATCCATACAGCAGCCTGCTCGGCTGCGATTGTGCACAGTACACGCTCTGACTAAAGGCATGCTGGGACAGCAGAGGTGTTTAGACAAGACCCAATCAGGTAACAGGAACCTGGTGATGTCAAATGTCCTGAGAACCTATGATCTGTCAGAGGGAACTCTGGTACACATTCTTCCAGAGAACAAGCAGCTCTTAGTTAAGATGTATTAGTTAAAAACACTAAAATGTACCTATTAAAAAATACACCTGTTTTCTTTTACATACATTTACTCAACAATTGTATGATTATTGCTGTTGCTTTTGTTGGTGATGTGGCATTGGTAATAGTTTTATGATTTTAATAGTAATTTTTTATGAGTGATCCATTAATTATCAATTCATTATCAATCAATTAATTTTTAATGAGTAATTCAATTATTAATGTTTTTGTTATGTTTTATTGTTGTAAGCCACTGCTAAACACCTAAACATTAAAGAAATACTGTATAAAGAAAAGTTACTGAAAAAAAAACTGAAAGATATAGCTCCCAGTGAGGTTGTTGAATTTGCAACGTTTCGAGCCCCTGGCTCTTCCTCAGGCTTAATAACATTAGCAGTACATACCTAAACATGTAAGGGGTAACATCCGACGAGGCATGCATTATAGTATAGTATATATACATATAGTTTTAAGTCAACGAGGTGGAGCCTAAGAACTTTTTGAGCCTAAGAAAGTTTGCTCCGCCAACGTTAAGTAGAGCGCTACGCAGCCCTCAGTCACTAGCCAAATTGGTTGTCAAGGTTACCTTTCATTGGGTAAGGTGATTACTACTGCTCATCAGGTGTTAGCTAGCTTGGATTGAGCAACGCGACGTATGATATACTTATTCCAAAACGTTGATTTATTTGTTATTTTCTTCTTACTATTTTTTTTAAGTTCATGGAAATTGAAATCCACATTGCCATTAATTGTGAAGTTTGATAGAGACGGTTACAGTAGGTACTTACATTCTATTGGGTATTGATATGGAACGGTGCTGAAGTTTTAAACTTTTTTGCCAGAACTATTTTCAAGGCGTGCATGATATACGATTTTACTGCATGCCTAGCAACCAATCAGAAAGCAGCACCACGTTCCAGAGGGTCATAATAACATATAATACACAGAGCTACTCGTAGCAGTCTAAGGTAAAAAAAAAAAAAAAGCAGAGGCATGCTTTTACTTCTGCTTCCAGGCAAAGTTGTAAGATCCTTTTAAAACAACCATCCTCCTACCCCCTTAAGGCTAAAAAAGCTCTTCCACGTACACACACAACTGAATCCCCGATATAGCTGCACTTGCAATTTAATATCCTTCCATTAAAGTCTCTCCCAGAGCTCAGCTTGGTATCCTACCAGTGGAGCTGTGCATTCCATTTAAACGTGTCCCGCTGTGGCCCTCCACCCTCTCAGAAGCAATCCCGTCCCACTCTGATTCACTGCTTAACTTTCCAATTATGCCACAAACGAAAAGAAGGAATGTCAAACAATGGAACACAAAACATAAATTAGCTCTCAGAATAAACTGGCAAATAAGCTGCCCCACTGCTGGGGTGAACTTGAGTCTGTAATGGCTGGATAAATGAGATGAGTGCTCCTCTGTGACTGGCTTCATTCCCTAACTCATACTCAGCTTTCCTAACCTTGCCTTGGGCTCTGTGACTGTGCATGTGTGTGTGTGTGTTAGTGTGTGTTCGTGTGTCTGTACGCGCATGTGTTTTTTCTGTGTGTGCGTGTTGCAGTGTGTGTGTACGTTTGTTTGTTTGTGTGTGTGTGTGTGTGTGCGTGTGTGTGTGTGTGTGTGTGTGTACGTTTGTTTGTGTGTGTGTGTGTTTATTTGTATCTGTCTGTCCCAGTGTCAGGGGAGGACTGTGTGTGTGTGTGTGTGTGTGTGTGTGTGTGTGTGTGTGTGTCTGTACGTGCATGTATTTTTCTGTGTGTGTGTGCATTTGTTTGTGTGTGTGTGCATTTGTGTGTGTGTGTGTGTGTGTGTGTGTGTATGTGTTTATTTGTATCTGTCTGTCTGTTCCAGAGTCAGGGGAGGACTGTGTGTGTGTGTGTGTGTGTGTGTGTGTGTGTGTGTGTGTGTGTGTGTGGGTGTGTATGTGTGTCGGTACGTGCATGTGTTTTTCTGTGTGTGCATGTTTCAGTGTGTGTGCATTTGTTTGTGTGTGTGTGTGTGTGTGCGTGTGTGTGTGCGCGTGTGTGTGTGTGTGTGTTTGTGTGTGTGTGTTTGCGTGTCTGTACGTGCATGTGTTTTTCTGTATGTGCGTGTTTTAGTGTGTGTACATTTGTGTGTGTGTGTGTGTGTGTGTGTGTGTGTGTGTGTGTGTGTGTGTGTGTGTGTGTGTGTGTGTGTTTATTTGTATTTATCTGTATTTATCTGTCTGTTCTAGAGTCAGGGGAGGACTGTCCTCCGCCTCCCACAGAGGTGCTGTGGGGACAGGCGCTCTCGGAGGGGGTCTCAGGTGGGGCACAGGGGACACAGGACGAGGCCAAGATGGCAGCGTCACTGATATCTGCCAGGCAAGCAGGTAGGCAGGCGGGCAGGCAGGCAGCCGGAGACACCGCTGATATCTGAGCCGTGGGCCGCGGAAGTATTTCGGGAGAAAAACGCGACACACCACCCATCCTGTCTGCAATTCTGCTGACTGCTCACTCTGTCCTTTAGCGGAGGCAGCCGTGTGTGTGTCTGAATATATATGTGTGTGTGGTGTGTGTGTGTGTGTGTGTGTGTGTGTGTGTGTGTGTGTGTGTATGCGCACGCGCGCGCGTGTGTGTGTGTGTGTGTGTGGTGTGTGTGTGTGGTGCGTGTGTGTGTGTGTGTGTGTGTGTGTGTGTGTGTGTATGCGTGTGTGTGTGTGTGTGGTGTGTGTGTGTGTGTGTGTGTGTGTGACAAACACCCTCTCATTACAGCGCTCCTGTGTGCCGCAGAGCTGCTGCCACTCGCTGTGGATCGCACCAAATTGGGTTTCGGGCTGAGCGCTAAGACACACAGCACAGCAGCTATGGGCACCAGTGTGGCGTGGATGAGTGATAGGAACTTTTAAGCACCTCAGTGAAGTATTAGCAGTGTTCATTATTTCACTACCCTCCTCCCCCCAAAAAAAACATATAAAAAAGAAATAGGAAAAAAATTTACAAGGGCTGTCAGTGCCTCTTTTATGATTTAGTCAGAAATTATGGCTACTCTTAGATATATCTCATACACCTTAATTATAAGATGTGTGTGTTTCATATAGTTAGTTATAAAAAAAATTAACAGTACACAAATAAACCAAGGATTTTGTGTGTTGTTCACCATCATATAATTTACTTTTACATTTTGGATAAAACATTCAAAAATGTCTACAATGTATCTGTATATTTTCCATACGCGTACTCTCTCTCCACTGATTCTGAGGAGGGGTGGATGGAGCTTGATGCTGGCTCAGGGAAATGAGGTCATTTCCCACTTACCTCATTTCCTGTGGTTGATTTTTTTAATAGCCAGGCAATGTACAGTATGTGCAATACATGGAGAGCATAGGGTTACACTGTATATTGGCGTTATAAATATAGCCCATGTTGTGCTCTTGTAAAACATATTGGATTACAAGGTAAAATCAATCGCCTTTACTTTGTTGACCACTCTCTTTCAGCATTTGACACCTCCTGCGCAGCAGAACATCTGCACCAGATGTTTCTGCATCCTGTTTTGGATGACATAAAGGTTTCGGTTCCTCAATCCTCTTATGAATTTGAATACAGAAATCTTTTGCATCACCAATGCAGCAAGGGATGCGAAGCTAAAATAAAACCAAAACAGACGTATCTGATAACTGGGGGTAAGAGATCAGCTTGCGATGAGTCAATAAATATTTTTTCACCATAGAGATTTCTGACAAACATTTTTTCAATTATAGCAAGGGTGTCTGTATGGATGCATTACCCATATTGCATACTTCTAGTCAATCAATGTGTTAAAAAATCAAAACAACTTTACTCACACTCACTATTTGCTCATTCTTGACAGTTGGACAAAGTTGGAGAAATACGACTGTAAGAACAACTAAAGAGTTACGATTATGAAATTGGATAGTAGAGTATTCGGCTCGATGACTCAGAGACTAGGAGACTTTGGTGTCCAAAGTGACGTGCATCACTAAAGACATCACATCACAAAAAAAACTTGGCTTTAAGAGGATCTAGCCGCCACATATATACAGTTAGACAGATGGGCATGAGAATGCACTGCGACATCTGGTGAAACTCATATCATCGACCGGGAGCTGGAAGCAGAGATGTGCGAAAGTCTGAGGAGCTACTGCACCACTCTCTGTCTCTTTAATGCTTCATTATTCATGCTCGACTGAACTCGCTAGCTGCCCCCCTTCAGAACTGTTAGTTCAGGGCTATAAAGACATATGCTAATGCTAATGTTAATGCAGATCCTTTCAGGACGCACAGCTGGCCTCTGTGGAGATGTCCTCGTATAAACCCCTCTTCCAACTCAAACATATCAAACGCCCACTTATTATGAGTTTAATCCCATATGAATTCACTATGTTGCCCCCCCCCCCCCGCCCCTCCACGCACACAAATTCACACCATCCTCAACAGTGAGACATCACACATATTCAAATGCAAAAACATACACACACTTATGCACACACATAGCATTTACTTACCAGTGAGACACACACACACACCATCCTCACCAGTGAGACACACACACACACACACACACACACACACACACACACACATTTCTATACTATTGTTCTGAATCTATTAACTATGTGAATCTAAGCACACTTCAAACACAGACTAAATCCTGCAGTGGTTAACAACAATTATTCAAACTTGAATCTAATGTCTTCAATGATCTAAAAAGTTTTCCAACTTACAGTTTGTACAACATATCTTACATAATCACAGCTATGCAGCAAGGCCTGCACAACCACACTGCAAACTAGTGGGATGGACACGCCATCCAGACTGTTTTCAAAAGCGCTCCTAATTCACAGCTGGTTTAATTACAGCAATCATCAAACACAGCTGAATCTCAGTAATCATCATAATAGGCCTCAATTCAGCACTCGTCTTAGCTTATTTAATGCTTAATGAACCCGAGTGAGCTCTGCAGTTCTGCACAGGCGTGTTCGGCCACACAAGGCTACCGCAGCATATGCTAGAGCACTCCACAGGCACTTTGACTCAGTCGGCCCACTGAGGCTCTGCTATAGCCCACAGCCCCTGCTGGAGTCTGGGCTCGCCAAGAATACCAAACACCTGCTGCTGCTGCTGCTGCTGCTGCTGCTGCTGGCCCTGGAGCACTGCAAGGTTTTTACCACTTTCACACAACCTGTCTAGATGGACCATATACATGCTGGTCTCTCATTAACATTTTTATTAGACACACATACACACACACACACACACACACAGACAGACTCACACACACCTGCTGTATGGACACACACACACACACACACACACACACCTGCTGGACACACACACAATTGCCTGACTCATACCCCTTCACAACTTCTCTCCCACCATTAACTCCATAATACAGCTGTCTCATAACCTCATAACACATCACACACACCACAGAAAGAGAGAGGCAGAGAGACAGAAGGAGAGAGAGAGAGATGTACACAGAGAGAGGGAGAGAGAGGGGGAGAGAGAGAGAGAGACAGAATGAGGGAGAGAGAGAAGGAAAGAGACAGACAGAGAGAAAGATGGAGAGAGAGAGAAAGAGAGAGAGGCACACATAGAGAGAGGGAGAGAGAGAAAGAGAGAGAGAGGGAGAGAGAGAGAGAGAAACAGAGAGGGAGGGAGAGAAAGAAAGACACAGAGAGACAGACTGAAGGAGAGAGAGAGAGAGCGAGAAAGAGAGATCGAGAGAGAAAGACTCACTGAGTTCAGCGATGCTGCCCACGCGGGTGGCAAGGAGGGACTGCTCGACGGTGCGCAGCTCTGATTGGCTATAGGCGTGACCCTCTCCCGCCTTCCCAGACCGCTGCTGGTCCCTGTGCAAGTTCAAGCTGTCTGGCAGACTGAGCACTCCTGAGGGAGAAAAGGAAAGATATGGAGAGACAGAGAGAGAGAGAGAAAGAAAATGAGAGAGAGAGAGAGAAATGGGGGCGAAGAGGGAGAGTGAGAGAGATAGAGAAAAAAACAAAGAGAGAGAAAGAAAGAGGGAGAGGGAGACAGAGAGAGAGCGAGAGAGAGAGAGAGAGAGAGAGGGAGAGGGAGTCAGTCAAGACACACAAATGAGAGGCGATGCAAATACAGCTGATTTTACAGAAATGAGGAAAAGTAGCTTGTGTCAGCAGTGCTGTGGTCCTGCACTGACAGGCCAGCAGCATCGGAGCTGTCTGTCCTCCCGTGTCCTGTCCTGCCCTGTGGCAGACCCCAGCTCCAGCCCGCCTCCACCCCCACACCTCACCCAGGCACCCCACCAGAGCCACTCTCCTGCCCCAGGCCACTCAGCCTCCAGCCCAGAGATGGAAGTCTGCACCAGCCACCATTCAAATGCTGGTAAGATATGAAAGTGGCGGGCAAAATAATCATTTACAGTTGAGTGGCTGGTAAACTTTTATCATTTATTTGTCCGTGGCTGGTAAAGGTTCACATTTTGCACAACAAAGTTAATGTCCACCCCTGCTCCAGCCCCCTCACCCAGAGACCCCACCAGAGCCACTCTGCTACCCCAGGCCCCCCAACCTCCCAGTCCCTTCACCCAGAATCCCCACCAGAGCCACTCAACCTTCCAGCCCCCTCACCTAGACACCCCACCAGAGTCACTCTGCTACCCCAGGCCACCCAAACTCCGAGTCACCTGCATAGTAGCCAAAAATGACAAAGCCACGATCTAGAACGTCCGAATACCTTAGTAGGCTTCCAGTAGTAGGCGAAACCGGGCCAAAAGTACCCTGATGTCTTGCTATTTCCGGTAGTATTTTGCAGTGTGCAAACGAACTACACTACGCTATCCCAGAAGTCACCAGGAGGTTGAAAACCATAGAAGAAGAACCCAAAACTTCCCGCACGACAAAAGTAACCAAGATGGCGGAGACACCGGTCGCTTGTCTGGCGGTGTACAAATGTGCACTTCAGTAAGTAAAAGCCATGTAAATAGTTCTTCACGTAACCAATGCACACAAACTTTAAGGTTATCTCATAAAATGAACCTGCAGACTACATAGCCATGACTGCATGACTAACTAGCGGTGGTAGCTAACCCTTTGCTACAAGCTGGCAAAATCATGACCTTGATGGCGGTGTTGTAGTACGTCCGAATTGTACCTGCTACTGGCAAGTTTGCTACCTAGAAGCTACTACTGTGGCGGTCGAGTGGTAAGCACTGCATAGAAGGCAGTGCCTACTAAGGTTTCGGACACAGCTAATGTCTTTTACACCTCGATAAAGACTTGTTTGAGTCGAAACGCGCCAGTGCGCGTCTACTCAATAAAGGACATTATGCAGCAGAGTGTCTCGGGATTTTTTTTCTTTTTTCTGTATACTATCTGCCCATTTCCCTTGAAGAGCACCTGGACACTGACTTCCTTACTTTATTTTTTTTTATTTTTTCACTTGACCAACTGCAGCGCTCTCCCATTCTTTCTTAATGTAAACAAAACATGTTTGTGCATAGAGGATAGTATTAAGAGAGACATTTGGCCACCTTTGGCAGAAGAAATCACCTGCCACTACATGCAAAGAGATGGTCTCTAATAAGTTAGGTGCCAGAAAAGAAAACACATAAATAAATACATAAATAAATAAATAAAAAAAAATAAAATAAAATAAATAAATAAATAAATAAATAGAAACCAGGCTGAATGCTTTAAATAAGCCTCAAAAACAACATGTTTACTGATCTTTCATTTGGTAAATAAAGTCAATGACTGCTAATTAGCAAAGGTGGTTTCTGGCAACCCACTAGCCAGCATCATGAGTTTTGGCCTCCTTCTCTAATTCCCAGGCATCACTCATCCAGACCAACAGGTGCTGGACTTGGCAGGAGGCTTTCAAGCGGCCATGAGACAAAGGCTGAGTGCTATTTTGTTTCTGTACACACCAGCAATTACTGTCAAGAACATCTTGTGCCTGGATTACAGCGTCGCACTGTAGCAGTTGGTTGTCAACAGTGCCATCAAGGTGCTTGAAAGAGGAGCTCTCAGTGCAGATGATCTACTCCCTCATCACTATTGGATTGATGGATTGATAAGGAGGTGTGAACACATTTAGAATATTTCAAAGCTGAGAAATTGTCTATGCCCAGAGGAAAATATTGCTTCTTAGATTTGTCTTGATTTTGTCTTTAATAAACACTTAAGATCCTTCACTATGCTGATTTCTATCTTTTTCTCCTAAGGGGATTTTAGGAAAATGAATTCAATATTAACTAAGATCTGGCCTTGGTATCATACATCTTGAATGAAACCCCTGAGAAACAGTGTCCAGTAAAGGCTACTTTGAGTCCAATATAAGTTAAACCTGAGATCTTAAAATAAAGCAGTTCAGGGGTTTTAAGTAGCCTGGTAAACAAGCCCCTCATACTCCACTTCATTTCATACAGAGGGTCTGGCAGTGCTTCCATTGACAATGCTGTCTTAGGCAGAATTTTGCTTAGGCCAATAAGCAAACAGAGGGAGTGTTCATGAGCTATGATGTCGACTTTGTGTGCTACATTTGAATTGTAGTGCATAGGCAGGCTAATTGCATATGTATAACCGGACGTTAGCGATTGAACGTGACATATAATTGTTAGCGGGTGAAGGTAGAGCCACTTGTTTTAAACTGCACAGTCCACACCTCCAAGAAACCGTTTCTCAATAGAGCACTGCCAGACCCTCTGTACGAAATGAAATGAAATACCAGGGGCTGGTTTACCAGGCTAGGTTTTAAGGGGCTCAGAAGTCAATAACATTTATTTCCGAAAGACAAAAAATAGGTCTGTAAGAAGTAATATTTTATTCTGAATGTGCTGCTAGGCAAAGGTTGTATTGTCATACAGTTGGCCTATCCTTGACCACCATGCCTTTCTGCGCCTTCCCCTCCATCTCTCAGAAGGTCAGGGCAGGAGGCAGCGGGTCGCCCACCACAATATTGCCCGATACTCGACGGACGAGGAGAGAAATTGGATTCTTCCCCGTCTTTGTTGTTTCACATCCTTCCTGCTCGGGAGCGGGTTGCTGTTGAATTATGGATAGCCGGAGAACGGCAGCACCCGCTCCCCTGGCAGTCTGCGCAAGGCTGTGTTTGCCTAGCGTCTCACTCAAACACTCACAAATACACACACACACATACACACACTGACACACACACACACACACACTCACTCACAAATAGACCCCCCCCCCCCCCCCCCCCGACACACATACACACACACAAACTCTCTCTCTCTCTCTCTCTCTCTCTCTCTCTCTCACAGACACACACACACAAACTCTCTCTCTCTCACACACAGACACACACACTCATACACACCCCCACACACACATACATTCACCCACACACACACACACACACACGCACACTGTGTCCAAATGTAATTTCCAGCTGCCCACAGTGAATGCCGCATGTCTCCATTGTTGCCTCTCCCTCTGGTGAAAGGAAGGCGCTGAGGCAACAATAAAGTGTATTTCTGACTTGCCTCACATCCAGTGTCAGCCTTAGAAACTCAAACCAGTCACAAAAGTTACACACATTTCCACACTGTGGAAATCTTCTCTTAGTTCTGGCCTTTAAACATTTGTTCAGCAGTCTGTTTTTTTAGTTTTTTTTTACTTTGCGAGAGGAACAGGTGTAGGTCACGTTCAAACCTGGTAACCACCACGGAGGCATGTAAATGATTCATTTCGGTTGCTTGGTAGCAGCTTGACGGGAGGACAGGTGTTTGGTGAAGCTGTGCTACGCATGACTGATCATGTGCATCACGCTAGAACCCTGCCCTCGCGTTCTGCGCCATCACCACTGCTGTCATCTCTATGGTCTCCCATCATTATCACCTCTGGGAAAACATTATTTCAACGCTCCCTTTTACATTGTACCTACATGTGATAATATGTCACATACATACTAGATTAGACTAGATTCAACTTTATTGTCATTACACAGGTACAGATACAGCTAACGAAATGTGGTTTAGCATCTATGTACGTACACTGTACAAACCTTACACTAATCCCAACCTGTACCCTAACACTATGTTACAGTGTAAGTACATAGTGTTACATGTAGGTACACAGTTTGTTGTAGTGTACTTAATTATGTACAGATACTACTCGAAAAATTAGAATATCGTGTAAAAGTTGTTTTATTAAGGCAATCCAACATAAAAGGTGAAACCAATACATTTTATTGACTCATTACATGCAAAGTGAGATATCTCAAGCTTTTTTTGTTGTTGTAATTTTGCTGATTATGATTATTAAAACCTCAAACCCCAAAACGTTAGAAAAAAAAATTATAACAATGTGAAATGCTTCAGTATTGTAGGCTCAAAGTGTCACACACTAATAAGGTACATAATCCAAAACACCTGCAAAAGGGTCCTGAGTCTTTAAAAAGTCTGTTGAGCTGAGTTGAGTTACATAAATCCATGCACTTTTTCAGGATATTCTAATTTTCCGAGTAGTACCTGTAGATACCACTGAGAGACAGGACTGTTACAATGTAGTGAGCAGACCCTCACCTCTTACTGACACAACACAGTTGCAGTGCTGTTGCTGTATTATTGTATCATTCTCGCATTATGTATTAATCTCCTTCCATGTCTCTGCCCTCAGGCTACATCTGGGGCCGTGCTGTATGCTCTTAGTATATTCCTCATAAATGCGCTAAGTCTTGTCTCTCACACAAATCCCAGGTGCATAGGAGAACCTGTCAAAAGGCTGTGACAGTCAGTGGCCATAGCCTGCCTATTTGCGCTTTAATATTATATAAAAATGATTTAATATTTTCACATCTAGAGAGAGAACTTTTAAACTTTGTTAGCAACACATTACGTAATGCTTATGGAAATGTATCACTTAATTTTCCAAAAGTTTTATCTTCTTATCGTAACCTTCATTTAGTCTTTTTTGACTTCCCAGCAGTCACAGCTCTCTGGGAGCTGTTTTGTCCTCGTCTCTGCAATCTCTTCTTCTTCCTCTCCTCATGCAGTCGTGTCTCCTCTGACGCTAGCCCCGCAGGGGACTAAGTGACGCCGTGGAGCTCGCCCGCCCGCCACCGCACGCCATTAACCCCACTCCCAGACGTCACAGCGCCACAAGACGCCGTTATATATATCAGAAAGTACCCAGGTGTCCCCGTTATATTCAGACGCCTCTCATGCTGGGCTGCAGGAGGTTGCTCGCAGTTCACACAGCAGAGCACATCTGAGTCTGAGATAAGGGCTGCTGCTGCAGCAGTGAGATTGTACTTTTCTAACTCAACCTGCAGTGCGCAGTTTCTTTCTCTTCAAAAAAAAAAACACTGTACTCAACTGTTATGTAAAAAGCAGGACAGGCAGACAGAGAGCGATGCCGACTCCTTCACCCTCTCCACTGTGTGTGCACTGAGTAGGAGAGAACGGAGAACGGCGTAAAACCGTGCCGGCTGCAATCACGCCAGAACAACTGCAACCAGGACTTCTGCAAAATAAATGGAATGCATCAACAGCTTAAAGTGAATGACACACACCAGACGTACAATAGTAACACTCACTTCCTCTTAGAGTGTGTGGGGGGATTACTAAAGCATGAGCAGAAGCGAAGAGTTTAACCACATTATGGGATTTTGGTTTGTGAAATCAAGAAGCACTTACTGCTGTTCTTGCTGAAATAACCTCTTCACATCCCCTGACACACGTTCACACACACATACACACACACACACAGACACACACACACACACACACATGCACACACATCAGATACAGATACACACATACATGCACACACACACACCAGGTCCAGATACACACACACACCCACACACACACACATACACACACACACACACATACACAAACGTACACACACAGTTAGTGGGTGAACTTCTCTAATCATCCTCTGTGATTGGAGTGGGGTCCGTGCCAGAGACAGGTCTCATGGGCAGCTTGAAGCACTTAAAGCTGCAGAGGGGTGAGTGATCCTGACCCACTCCACTCCACTCTGCTCCGCGCCAGCCCACTCTCCACTCTCTGGGTGCTGTGTTTTTAGTGGGCCACCTTTAGCCCAGACGCCGCCCCCACCCCACAGGGTCGGTCCCACAGTGGGGGGGTGAGCAGATTGAGATTGTTCAGTTTAACATATCCAGCAGATACCCAACCAGGGCCACCTGTCTGTGTTTAAGGACCGAAGTGAAAATAATGATTCAAATGTCGGATGATGGATTTCATGGAAGTAATCTGGCAGACCTGGAAATGGTTCTCCTTTAAGTGTCGAGCTACAGAGAAAATTGACACATAGAAGTTCCGGTCAGAATATTTCTGCAGTATTGCTTCCTTCTGCTCTCTCTCTCTCTCTCTCTCTCTTTGTCTTTCTCTCTCTCTCTCTCTCTCTCTAACTTTTTTCTTTTTTTCCTATTTCTCACATCCTTTCTCTCTCTTCCTCTACTCTACTCTCCAAACCAACATCCCCTTTCATCTCTAATTCTCCTTCCCACAATTCCTACCTTTAATTGCTCTCTCTCTCTCTTTGTCTCTCTCTGCCTTTCTCTATCTCTTTCTCTTTCTCTCTTTCTTCTTTCACTTCTCTTCCTGTCATTTGTGGCAGTGCTTCAGTCGAATCTGGAGTGCTGCATCTTGCTATGTGCTAAGTGGCTTTGTGAGGAGATTGCATTCGAACTGAGGTCAGCAGCTCCTTCACACCTCCTGAGAGGTCACTGCTAGTGTCTAGCTATTTGGAGAAGACAATCACCAGCAGAAGGAACACGGAGGCAAGGGGTTCCAATCACGACTGAGAAACTCCTCTCGCAACAAAACTGAGCGTGTTAGCAAAGGTAACTTGAGGCCATGGACTTCCTTGAGTCCGCGACCTTGTCCAAAGACTGGACACAGTGTATCAGCTCCCTATAGTGAGTTACAATACATGGAAGCCTGCACAAGTTCTGCCAGGAAGACTCTAATGTCACGGAAGCACGCTGTCTCTGACCAATCAGCAGCCGCCACCTGCTTTATAATGTATTGACTAACTCACCTTTCGGCTGCTTCAGGTGCCGACGTGTCGATGCAACCTCCTCCTTCCCCACCACCACCAGTTTGGTCCCTGTCTATCTGTCTGCGGGAACCTCCGGGCCCTGCCATATGGCAACGTCAGAATCTGCCGGAACTACCGATGCAAGACCTGGGCTGATGACTGGACCTACGCCCACTAATATCTGATTCCCTGCTAAATGTTCAATTGTTAAATTGTATTTTATTAAATCCTTTTCCCTGAGTCTTTCTGGCTGAGCTACTATTATTACCATCATGTGGCTAACAACTTTGTTGTTAGGTTACATGTACCAGCGCGGCTACCTGCTGTATAAATTATGGCCACGTCAAACACTAGGACCAAATGGCACTGATATTCAGACTATTTCCTTTTTTATTATGATGTGTGCGTCATAGCCTGTCTCCTGCAAGCTGAGCTCCAGTGCCAACCCTCACTTGACCCACCCTGAGTATTTGCTGTGGGTATAAACAGCTTCCACCCATGCACTGTCGGCTTCTGAGCTTTACACCTGACCACTCAAGTCCGTGTGAGAGGCGCTGTGGATTGCCAGTACACTGGCCTGAGGTCAGCCGCAAAAATCCTATTAAAATTAAATTCCACCCCGTTTAATGGTTGTTAAAGACTAATCACAGAAAACCTGTCCCATGTCCAACTCTAATTTGGCCCACAGGCTCGCACAGGGCAGCAGGGTGTGTTTGTCTGCATGATGGGACAGCAAACAGCCCCGCAGGGAGGAGTCGTGCTGCGTCATGAGGAGAACCCCCCCCCCTCTGGCCCTCTGTGCTGTGCATGCCAACCGCCCTCCCCACTCAGCCACAGACAGCTCCGGGCCACTGCCTCTCTCACGCACACACCCACAGTAGGAGAGCAGAGCCAGCACTCTGCATCCTTCTCACACAACCACACACACACCCCAGTAAGTCAGCAGGCCAGTCCACTGCCTCTCTCTCTCTCTCTCTCTCTCTCTCTCTCTCTCTCTCTCTCTCTCTCTCTCTCTCTCTCTCTCTCTCTCTCTCACACACACACACACACACACACACAAACACACATACACACACACACAAACACACACCCCAGTAAGTCCGCAGGCCAGTCCACTGCCTCTATCTCTCTCACACATATACACACACCAGTAAGTCAGCTGGTCAGTCCTCTTCACCTCACAGACACACACACACACACACACACACACACACACACACACACACACACACACACACCCCAGTAGTCAGTGGGGGAGCTCTCTTCATCTCACACACCGGCACCAAAGTAAGTCAGCAGGCCACTCCCTTCCACACACACACACACACACACACACACACACACACACACACACACACACACACACACACACACACACACCCCAGTAGTCAGTAGGAGCACCGGTGGGCCGCAGCCAGACTCTCACTGCACTGCACACCCTGCCAAAGTTATGTCACCGCGGCCCAACCTAACAGGCCACCCTGTCCTCTCCTCCCCTCTCCTCTCCTCTCCTCTCCTCCCCTCCCCTCTCTTTTCCTCTCCTCTCCTCTCCTCTCCTCTCCTCTCCTCTCCTCCCCTCTCCTCTCCTCTCCCCTCTCCGGTCCTCTCAGCCCACCCTGTCCTCTCCTCCCCTCCCCTCCTCTCCTCTCCTCTCCTCTCCTCTCCTCTCCTCTCCTCTCCTCTCCTCTCCTCTCCTCTCCTCTCCTCTCCACTCCTCTCCCCTCTCCGCTCCTCTCAGCCCCCCCTGTGTTCTCGTCTCCTCTCCCCTTTCCTCTCCACTCGCGCTCATCACTAAGTCCATAACAAGGCATGCAGAGTGGGAAACAAAGTATACGGTAGGAATGGGGCCGGAAATAGAGAAAGAAAGAGAGAGACAGAGAGGGGGGGGGGGGGGGGGGGGGTTGGTACAAAAAAGAGAGAGGGAAGAGCATAGAAAAGAAGAGAATGAGGATGGAGAAAGCACAATGCCCTGGAGCAGGATGGGCACCGAAGGGGAATAATCCGATGCGTAGAGCGGGCGATGCCAAAGCGAAGGCTTGGATTGCTTCCTCCTTTCACTTGCTGTGCACTCAGAGCCAGAGCTCCCTTCCTCCCACAACACCAAATCTAGGACACTGGGGTAACGAGATCCAGGCCCAGTCCTCACTACTGGGTCAGTCAAACAGGCCTGGAGAAAGAGACTGTGGGCCTCACACAGGATGCAATAAACAAAGACCTCTTATTCTTCCTCTTGTTCTTGTTTGCATCCGCATTTGGATATGATGATTTGTTTGTGTTGGCATAATAGATGTTTTCATATCTCTTTGACGAGAGTACATTTTTAATGGTTAGCAAATTGTCCAACGCATATAAAGTTATGCTCTAAATTTCAGCGACGAGTTTAAAAATGCATGTGATCATTATGAAAACACATGAAGGATAATGCCTGTTTAAAAATGCATATGATCATTATGATGACATGGCATGACTCCAGAGATTGTAAGGGCCAGAGTATTTGCACATAGCACACCCACACCCACCCTTAGGTCTAGGTAGTGTTCAGTGGGCAAGGGAGCCTTTGCCAAAAAGACAATGTGCTTCAAATGTATGATCAAGTGGGATCTACCATGCATCATTACAAGGAGCAATACAAGCATCTTTGGTCAAACATCTGGAATTAAAGCAACACTAGGTATTCTTCATCTTCGGTTGCCCTACAAGTTGAAAAAGGAATTGTCTCTTATTCAAACTACAGAGAGACAGCCCGCTCTTCCAAATTAATTTAGTTTGGTTATGGCTAATGGAGGGCGGCAAAGCGAATCCATTGACTTTCACCCGGTTACATTTTGATGAGCCACTAAAATGATTTTGGAAACATTATTTTATTGTTAAAAACGACTTACTATTGCTTTATTCTGTCTTAATTTACAGAATGTTTTTACATCAGGCCCAATGCATCATGCATAGGCTGTGGGCAGAGGTCACAGGTGTCTCTCTGCCGGCCTGCAGACATTCACCAATAAAAATGACCCTTGACTCTGAAAAGCCACCACTGTTGAAACTCACTGTGACATTTGTCGCTTCTGCAATAAATCCCTTCATAGCAAATCCCCCACTTAGTGCAAATCCCTTCACAAAGAGCCTCCTCGCCCACCCCTTTGAGCTGAGGCCCCCTCTCTGAGTCACAGGCAGCGTCACGGGTTAGCTCAGGCCGAGGCAGAGACAGAGGCCGAGGCAGAGGCAGAGGCAGAGGCAGAGGCTGAGGATCTGAGTCCTTTCGGGGGAGAGAGGCTGCGGCTGTGGCGCACACACACACACAACCATCTGTCGCTCCGATCCTGCACTGGAGGCGGCTTTTGGATGGCAGTAAGTACAGCCTTACATGGGCCTTACATGTCTGCAGGGCATCTACATCAATATAAGCAGAGCTTACAGCACAACAGGAATGAATTAAAAAAACTGCATCAAACTCAAATTCTAGCAAAGGGGGGGAAAATAGTTTGGCTTTGCTCCTTGCCGCTTTAACATCACGGCTCTCTGTCATCTCTTGGCGCTCTGACGCAGAGAGGTGTAACAGCTGGAACAGACGGGCAGTGTGTGCTGCACGGTGGGTAGGTGCCCCTGTCATCCATCCGGCCACGCTGCGCATCATCACAGGGTCCTAGTGGCCTGAAGATGCACCCGCACGGCCACACGCCCTCACGCCCACGCACGCAAGCACGCCACCGGCTGGCCCCGTGACAAGCCCGTGTGGTGGCACCAGAAGTGTTTCCCAGGCTGCAGCACTCCGCCGTGACCTCGGTTGTGGCTGGCGCTCTGTATTTAAATCTATTTTGGAGGGAGTGCGGAGCCCTTATGCCTGCCTCCTTCTCTTCCTCCTCCTCCTCTTCCTGCTCCTCCCCTTTCTCTTTCTCCTCCTCCTCTTACTCTCATCCTCTTTTCCTTCTTCCTCTTCCTCCAGCTCCTCTGCTTGGAGAGGTTTATGAGGCTCTGGTCTGGGAGTCCTTCGAGAGGAAGAGGGTCCGCACCTTTGGTCACACCACAGCCACAGCCGCAATTACAAGGCGCCCAAATTAGGGCGTCCATCGCCAAGGAAAACAATGGCACAGTAGCCTGTGTTTTGGAATGCACGGAGACGCTTGGACGTCTGCGTGAGAAAAGCATTTTCTGGCCCCATCTGACCGCTAACCCAACAGCAGGATCGTGTTAAAGTCTCTCACGGAGACAGTACATCTCTATCAGATGTTAACTCTGTATGGCAGCCGACAGTGGTGCGGAAGCTGGTGCCAGAACTGGTGCTGTTGCTAAGGCTAGATTTGTGACAGAAGTCTCCATGCCGACAAGATGCCGAGATAGAAGTCTGCCTGTGACAGGAGGCACGGAGGATGCCTGCAGTGTGCTTGCTGACGGGTGTTTGTAATGAGCTGGGCCTGACGCGCGAGACTGTGCTGCTGTCGCGGCACTAGCAACATCATTCCAATGCACTTGTGGGCGAGGAGGAGGGACAAAAAAACACACAGATGGCCACCTCATGTAGGGGGAAGGGAACCAGGGCACCATGCTGCGAGAAAAATGGAGGAGAGGAAAACAGAACCAGTGAGCCAGTGCCAGAGAGCGCGAGGGCATAAGAGAGGTTAAACCAGGAAATTTGTGAAGAGTCAAAGAAAGGACAGATAACAGAGAGACAGTCTTATTAACTTCATCATCAACAGTTTCAATTGCAGACAGCAAGTCAATGCTGCCAGTCCTGTCTGTCAATGCTGCAGTTGTCTGTCATGCAGTCAATTACCTGGCTCACTACAAATCCCCTTCATCTGTACTGATGAAGATGCTTTGTAAATTAACTCTGGCTCGGTCGATGCTCTCGATTGGAGAAGTGCAGGCATGGGCTGTATGCACTAATTGAGTGGAGTATTTATTTGTTTATTGCTTGTAATTGGCATGTGCCTTCTGCACCCACGGGAATGTGGGAAATCCGGCCTACTGCTCATTTTCACGAAAATTATAGGACTGGGAAAATGAAATATGGAGGGGGATAGAGAGAGAGAGAAAAGAGAGAGAGAGAGAGAGAGAGAGAGAGAGAGAGAGAGAGAGAGAGAGAGAGAGATATCAGAGCACAAATGGGACAGAATGTAAGAATGTTATGTAATGTGTGAAAGTGAAAGAAAGAAAGAAAGAAAGAAAGAAAGAAAAAAGAAAGAAAGAAAGAAGGTCTGAGTGAGCAAAAACAGGAAAAAAAACCTGAAGGCAAGGCAAGGCTAGGCAAGGCAGCCTGGCAGGGCTGCAGTAAGTCCTGGTATGTCTTAGCTCCCCCTGCGCCAAAAACCTGTGCCGGTTTTGCTCCAACCACAGGCATTTGCTCTGAGTTTTTGCAGCAGATCAGAGAGTTGGACCGGTGCAGGGATTTGTCATGGAACCCACTGGCAAAGTGACAGAGTGGGAATCAACAGACCTAAGCATGCACAAGCCACTACTCACAAATGCATACACACAGCTCACAACACACAGACACACGGACACGCACACACACACACACATACAAACAGGCCATATACATGTGACAAAACACTAACACATACTGCACGTAAACTGTTTTTTTTTTCACATTAGCTGGCTGGGGACTGTTTCTCAGTGGACTCTGTCGAGGTGTTAAGAGAAAAGACACTCCCACACAATATTCTCTTAGGAGGGAAACTTAAGAACAAACTCCATTTCGAAAAATAACAAAGCTGGGTTACATGTAGTTGTTGTTTCCATAGCGCAACTATATCCAACACCTTAGATTAGCATTAGACGTGCAAATGTGTCTTTCCATGGCAACACGTGCCCTCGCTGGTTCCATCTCCACCACAAGTACGCATTTTGAGTTGTTCCGCACATCACAGAGTTGGACTGTTGCAGGCATTGTTTAGCAATTCTAACTAGGCAGCTATTGAAGAAAATTTTGGGAGACTGCATAATGGGAGAAGCTGGGAAACAATATGATGTCTACGGGAAATATGGTCAACACCACAAACGAGCAGGCAAATGCTTGTTCTTCTACTTTTTTTTTTTTTAGGGGGGGTGGCCATGACCCAGGAAAGCCCTGCAAGCTTGTAGTGCCTCTTACACACACTCCACGACCACCATCACCACCAACCACAGATTTATCACTTAGTGAATGGCATGACTGCCACTTTAATGTCTGCAGAGGACAAGTGTCTCTACCCTTCAATTACAAAATCAACAGCCCAAAGCAAGATTTTTCATGCTTAAAATTTCTCAAGGAGCATCGACAACATGTCTTTGTACTATTTATGGCATACCTCTCCCAAAGAATACAGTGCATTGTGGTCCATGCTTCCATTTGGCTACACTATAAAATCAGTGGGTCTGTCAGGCACTGGTGCAGTCAAACTCAAACTCAAATTCTGAAAAAAAGAACTGCACACGACAGACCTGTATTTGTTTCCTAAATGGCCTTGCGGAGCAGAGGGAATGGCTGGTGGTTTTCCTGTCACACTGTGACAAAAAACGCCGCCGGGGGGATTGGACAGGATTCATGGCTGCCGCTGCCACCGAGAGGCGAAATTTCCTCAGTGATGCAGAGGCCCGGAACCGAGCAGCCCTGGGATTTGTAGCGAGGGGAGTGACGGCTGTTTATTTACTACACCAGCCGAGAGCAGGTGTCACACCTGAGGGGATTTTACTGCTGCTGCTACCGCTACTGCTGTCACTGGAGAGCCATGCTGCGTGCTGTATTGACTGCTGTCTCTCTCTGGACAGGAATGTGTTCATCAGATGCCATACAAGGGGGTCCTTTGGGGAGAGAAGGTTACACCAAAACAGTAATGGGCAAACCTGGTGTAAGAAGCTACTGTACAACCCAGTACCACACAGTTATTTGAGCCAGTCACTAAATTAGATTCTAATCACCACAGCTTTTAAGCTGGGTAGAAAAGTTGGATTAAGCACACAAGGAGAACAGGAACAGGGAGTTTTAAAATAGAAGTTTTAGAAAACGGAGTTTAAAGTCTGCACCATTATCAGGGAATCTCGAGGGAGCACTTGGAGATCGAATCCTAAGTACAACAGCTCACTGCGTTTAGATTAGCACACAACAAACACATACTAGCATGCTGCTTCAGTTTAAATCATAGACAGTTTTATTATGTTTCTCAAATTTTAACTTTGAAATGTTTCTATTGGCAACGTTTAATGACATCTTCATTATTTTTACTTCAGGCCAATAATTTGACACGTTCTTGGCAGTTTTTGTAAAAAAAAAAAAAAGGTTTTCCAAAACTAGCCTTACTTCTAATTTCTAATGTCTCTAATTTGCTTCTAAAATGGTATCCAGAGAAATTAACCTATACATATCAAAACCTCCTGAATGTCAGCTTTAGAACAAATATATTTGGTACTCTGTATCATTTTAATAATGCAAGATATAAGCATTTTAAACGTGTCCCGTATTTTTCGGCCCACCCCATATAACGGCCATGATAACGATATCAGCTTCACTAACGATCGACTACAGACGATTAATGAATGATTGTCTATCAAATATCGTTCTGTAGCCTTAGTCAAATTGAAATTCCTGACTGTGTGATATGTGTCTGTGGAGATTCCAACTGAGAGATTATTAATGCATATTAAAGATTGTAGTAGTAATTACAACCATTACAGAGTGGGGCCAACCTACCCCATACTGAGTCACACACTCCCAATTAGACACACGAACACACACACACACACACACACACACACACACACACACACACACACACCCAATTAGACACACACACACACTTATGCATTGACACACTGGAGCACATGGGCTGAAACGTGTGCCTGACTGGTTGGTGTGTTGAGCTGGTGTGCCTGCTGTGAGCGGAGTGGTGATATTGAGCTAAATGCCTGTAGTTCTGCTCTGCACTGACAGACCCCGTGTCAACAGCATCCGGAATGTTCTGACAGCCTCTGCATTCGCAACGGAAACTGGTGCCTCCTGGCAACCCCATTACATCACCCTTACAGCTACAGACAGTGCATTCCCTCATCACATTATGCACACAGACACAGACACACACACACACAAACACACACACACACACACACACACACACACACACACACACACACACACACACACACACACACACACACACACACACAATGTGTTTCTTTCACCTTCTCACATTCACAACGTTTCATACTCTCACTTACACACATATACACACACATGGATGCAAAAACATATATTACACACCAGAATGGAATGTACTCTCTCTTTTTTCCTCTCTCTCTTTCTCTCTATCTTTCGACGCACATACACACTGACAAACACACACACACACACTCTCACACACACACTCAAGCACTATGCCCTTTCAGAGGCCAGTACAGTAATGAATGGGGCCAGGATCAGTAATCAGACAGATAATGCCGCCACTGATCTGGCCCCACAATAATGGCTGCTTCCCAGCACAAAGCAGTGCATTATAACAGCGTTGCCCCAGCCACATCCTCTCTCACACACACACTGCTTCTACTGACCACCACTACAGTGAGCCTCAAAATCATCTACAGAGATCTCGCCACCCAGCACAAAAAACTTTCAACAAAATGTTAAAACTGTCTTCGCACCACTTGTGAAACTTCACAAAATGCCAGATGCATGAGGCTCAGTCTCTGTCAAGTGAAACAAGCCGACAGAGTGCAGCAAAGGTGCCAAACCCAAGCTACTGGAACCCAACTGTAACCAAGTACAGTATATATCAAAGTTCACTTAAATGCCTTTAAAGTGGGAGACCAGAGTGCTGCCATGAATGAAATGTTTCCAAAGAGTCCTCTGACCAGGAGTGAGTTATCAGGGCTTTGAGGGGATGGGAATATAATGCTCACTGAAGGACCAGTGGATATTTCCCATGGCCGGGCCTGGCCTAACCAAACACGATTTTTGATAAAGTCCAAATCCTCTGGTTTAACCAGAGCTTTTGATAACAAGCCATCATTCCTTTTTATTTTTCTTTCTAACGTTTTCACTAAGGTTTATTTTCCCTTGGGCAGACACCATGAGCTACTATATGTTAGGAACAATTTGACATTGAACATTGGAAATTATGTATTTATTTGCGAATGCACAGACAAGGTGTAACTGAATGTTTCGAGCCAAGCCTTACATAAGGTAGGCTACTGAAACAACCTGCTATCTGTTTATTTTGATTTGTGTTACCATTTGCCTTCTGCTACGTGGGCGTTTCAACTGGCAACTTCTTTATAGGCTTTCTGCTGGTTCATCAGCACAGAAGCTGCCACTCTGGACTTCATGTATATGAATAATTTTGTAAAAATGGACAATAATTTTAGGGAAATGTTCGCGTCTGTCGCTGAACGGGCCAGCAAAAGTGCGGCGGGGTAATTTTCCCACCGACATTCAATCCATCCTCAGTCCTGGGAATGACAGCCTGAGGCCTGAGGCCCTAAAGGATTTCCTTAGTAGAAATTGATATTTCAAAACTTTATTTGCCTCTTAAGTCAGAGTCCATTACTCTTTGGTGTTCCAGCAGGAGCAGCTCGGTAATTTGTGCGCGACTGAGCTCCAAATGGCTCTGTAATTGTTTAGCTCGCTGTGTGTAATTTATCATCCTGACTTCACAGAGCAGCTCTACGGATTACAGAGGCAGTGCGTGGGTCAAAGTAAGACAGACCCAGTGTGATGGAATCGAGATGTGATGGTCTGTCTCTCTCTCACACTTTCTCTCTCACAAACACACACACACATGTACACACACACACACACACACACACCACACACACACACACACACTCTCTTTCTGTCTGTCTCACACACACACACATGCACACACACACACACACATGCACACACACACACACGCACGCACGCACGCACGCACGCACGCACGCACGCACGCACGCACGCACACACACACACACACACGCACACACATTTGTCTGTAGAAACGCATTCACTGGAAAACAATTCTCCAGCATGCTGCAGCACTAACAATCTCCCCCAAGAACGAGTGTGTTGCTGAGCTTAATAGCAGTTAAACTGACATTTTTATATGACCCATTCGCATTTCAAAGGGGAAACCCATTTCTTTGTCAAGCTGTGCTAAAAGTCCTCCTTCGGTCCACTTACTGTCAACCCGGCCCACACATCTACTTTCGTTCAGGCTTTTATTGCCCCTCTCCCATCCTCCCTCTGTGTCTCTTTATCTGTCACTCAGTACATCTTTCTTTCTCTTTCTGTTCCCTATTCCTCTCTCTTAGTCTGTGCTTCTTCCTCTCTCGGTTTGAGTTCTTACTGTAATCGTCTCTATTTTTCCAGCCAGTGTTACCTTCCTCCTCCACTGCCATCGTGATGACAAGGACTGAGGAGATCCCACAGCCAAAGCAGAGGCCTCTGTAGGACCCTGAGCCCAGGATTTCTTTTCTTTTCCTATCCTCAAAGCTTGGAGTTTAGGTAGCAAACTTTTGCTCGCAGAGAAAGAAAAGTTTGGGCCTCAGACGCTATTGCCCTCATAAACGGAGAAAAAATTGGATTGCGGGTTAGCGTACGTAGGAGCCCCAGCTGTAGAGCGTTTGCCGTCTGCAACTTATTAGCATGCAAGGCCTGTTGGTATTATCTCCCAGGAGTAACTGCCACCAGAAGGGTCCTTTTTTAAGGCTACATCCCACACTAGGGCTGGGCGATTAATCACTCGCAATCATTATCGTGATCCTGATAACAATCAATCGTGATGATTAGCCTTAGGCATTTTTAATCAATCACATGGCAGAGTCTACCTTTCCCTGCGCCCTTGCCGTTTGTGACGTGCTAGGCCAGGTAAAGCTACAGTAGAACAGAGCAGAATGAGTGAAAGTGGAAAGTGTGGCAGCGAAAGCAATGCTGGAAAGTATTGCTGGTCTTAGAGTTATCTCCCTAAAGCTGATGTCATTGTTGACAAAAAAAAATTACAGATCAGGTTATTAATTGTGTAGCGATAATTTGTCTATGGCCAAAGTGACATGAAGTGAAAAAAAAGACAGCTTTCAATCCAGATGCTCTCAAGCTGTGACTGTCAGGAAAAAAAATGGTGATAAAAATCCATATGACCGATATTCCTTTTTAAGGAAAAACATATCGTGGTCATTTGTTTGCCATATCGCACAGCCCTAGCCCACACTCATTCTGGTGGATGGGTGTTTTTTTTGGAGTAAGGAAGCCCATTTTTGGATGCCTGCACAACCACAAAGGGCAGCCATCATTAAACATAGAGATGATCAACCTTTTGAGGAAACAGATTAACAAGATTCTGTGGTGTCTCTATGTGAGGAGGTACAGAGATATGTACAGGTCTGAATCATATGAGACTAGGCTTGTGTTATGGGATGATGACAAAATGGGAATGGTAGTGGTAAAGATGATGGATTCTCTGTGAACAACAAAACAAAGTCGAGCAAGGGCAAAATAGCTTACTGTGCTCCGTGCTGTGCCAAGTCAGTATATTGACAGGATATGACAAACTCTCTATTTCTCTCTCTCTCTAACTCTCTCTCTCTACCTCTCTCTCTACCTCTCTCTCTCTACCTCTCTCTCTACCTCTCTCTCTGTCTCTCTCTCTCTCTCTCACACACACACACACATCCCTGATGTGGCAGGTAAGGTATCATGTTTGTTTCTATCCATCTGTTTCACAGTTTCTCCCTCTGAGCACACTAGGAATGTTCTGGGGAGGAACCTGGCAAAGAAAGGAACCTCTCTCTCTGTCACACACACACACACACACACACACACACACACACACACACACACACACACATACACACACATAGACCAACAGACACACACACACACACACACACACAAATACACATACAGACACACACACACACACTATCTCATTTTCGCTTTCCACCTGCTTGTTCTTTTTTTCTCTCCCAGAAAAGCAAGCGGGCTCTGCAGCATTGCGTCATTCACTGTTACATTTCAATTCAGCTTGCGATGATCCCCCACCACAAACCCCCCTCCCCTCCCCTCCCCTCCCTCATCGCTCTGTCACGTTCACGTCCACTGACTGGTGAGCTGTCACGACTACTCTTGTCATACAACAGGTCGTAATTGAGCTCATCTGTCACTACTGTGCATATGTCAGTACATACACAAGAAATTAAATGCAACAGCACTAACAATCTTCCACTGTGTTCACTTGCCAAACCTACCAGGGCAGTGCAGACAGATACGATTAATGCAAACACACAGCATATAGTTACATTAACAGAAAGCCTTCTTTTGTAGAAAATTTGAATATTAATGAAACAAGTTTAAGTATAACAGGTCCATACTCTAAGGTATCAAGTCTAGTTGATACTTACGTTTGCCTGAAAAATTCAGTGTTGTACTGGTTGTGACTTACGTACAGTACAGCATGTACTTCAGGCTTAACTGTTCTGTACTTCTGCAGTGTTTGAAACGGAAAAATGGTGTCAGACAGTCTATGGAATTTTGTAATTTCATCATCATCATCAAACAGGTCAGGGTGCACGAAACGAAAGCGGATGAAACCATAAAGACACAGTCACCTAAACCAGGCGACGATACTGAATGGCTTCCTCTTACTGTCAACAAGTAATTTGCAAGAACGCTTTCCAGGGAGGGAAGGAGGGAGGGATAGCCTGCCATGCTGCTAAGCGAGCCAAACTCCACCCCCACCCGCAAGCCTGCGCTCGCTTCGGGCCAGCCGCCACCTCTCCCGGAGATCCCTGCCCATATAAGCCGCTTCAGCCTGCCATTACACACTCCGGAGCAAGCCCCGAGTTCAAGGACGCGCGCTCGCTAACGTGATCAAATCCAATTAAAGGTGGCGGGCGCCCAAACACAGGGAACACTGCGGGGACACTCGGAATGGAGGCTCTGGAGGACTTTAACGACTCTGGCTAATGAATCAGGATCTAGAATGTGCTAATGTTAACGAGCCGCTGGAAACGGCTCTGACCTTTTAAAAAAAAAGCTGGGGAGTGACTTCTGAGAGAAAGTGCAACAGCTGCTGGGGTGTGTGGGCTTTGAACTGTTTGAGTTAAGGTGGTTATAAACCTGCTAAGAGGGTGTTGGCTAAATGGGCCACAATGAACTGCTGGAATAAATGACAGAGGTGCAGGTCCTTGGTAAACCAGCGCCTAGTACTACACTTCTTTTCGTACAGAGGGTCTGGCAGTGCCTTCACTGACATGGAAGACTCCAGTAGAATCTTTACAGGGCCAATCAGCGAACAGAGGGAGTGTTTGTGAGCGATGACGTCAACTTTGTGCTACACTTGAATTGTAGTGCGTAGGCAGGCTTATAGCCAGGCTACTTGCATGCGTGACGACCACACGTTAGTGATTGGTAAAGGCAGATCCAATCATTTTACACTTCAGCAGAGTCTACACCTCCAGGCAGCAATCGTTTCCCAATGGTTAACACTTCCAGACCCTCTGTACGAAATGAAATGTAGGAGGTGCCAGCTTCAAAAAGTTAAAACCCTGCCATGTATTTCTTCTGCCAGTGCACTTAGCACAGGGGATTTCACTAATTAGCTGATCTACACATTTGATAATGTGTGTGCTCATTAGGATTAGCTGACTCACAAAATGGTTTGATCAAAGCTGTGGCAGGGTCTATACTGTATACTATACATCAGAAGTTGAGGGAACTCCAGTTGTAATGGTAAGACAGATTTATGCGATTGTATACCTACATAGCCAGCGCTCCTGGGTCTGTTATTGATATGCAACCCAGACTTTCTCAGCTCCCCACCCCACCCTACCCCACCTCACCCTCTGTATCTCATGCAAAGCTGAGTTCAAAAGATGTTATCCCTAAATAAACCTGTTGGGTTCCTGGAAGACTGTGAGTCAACAACTACTAATATACACACAGACACTGAGGTGGCATTTCAAAAATATTCAACAATTATCTATTCTCAAACAAAAAAAAGATCTTCCAAAAAATTGGTTAAGGCTTATATTTGGAAGAAACATACTGAGGAAGGCCATATTTGAACTTCGCCAGAAATGAAAGTGGGCTCACTCAGGCGGGAAACGTTATTTTAGTAAAATGCAAATATGAGGCGTTCCTGGCAACGGCTGACACCAATTATAGGACTGGTACATTTTTCAGTCCATGACTACATGTACAACTGCCCTTAGATGACATACAGTAGACACAAACGTCAGGAAAAGAAAATATTACCGCTACTTAAAAAAAAGTCTCTAGAGGAAGAAGACTAAACATAACAAACCGTTCAAAAACAAGTCTGCGACTATGTTTTTTTTTTAATTTTTAAAGAAACTACTGGGTGTAGAGTTTAAACAGTGGAGCTGTGGAGCAGTGGAGCTGTGGAGCTGTGGAGCAGTGGAGCTGTGGAGCAGTGGAGCAGTGGAGCTGTGGAGCAGTCACCTTTGGTTCATCCCTGGGTTTACTGCTTTGCCTGGTCCTGCGGAACGAGCCAAGCAATGATTCCTATAGTGAGCTGCTGTAGTGTGTTTACGTTATTCGCTTTGCTGGAGCCATTGAAGGCCTGCCTTTGGCCCTCTCTACAATAGGCACATTGAGGCAGATTACATAATAGTGAGGGCAGTGCCAGCAGAGCCACACTCGGGCCCTTGATTGAGGCGGAGAGAGAGAGAGAGCGTGTTTACGAAACAGTGGGGCCGACGCCCCTTAAGAAAATCAGACAAGTCTCCAGCACACAGCTCCAAAGGCGTTTGCTTCCCAGAGCAATCAAGGGGTGGATCAAAAGACTCGATTCAGTTTTTCCATTGGCCCTTTGGATTGTTTTCTTTTAATAACATGAGAGTTCAATACCGCCCCTCTAGTGCTTACTGTAAACTATATGCTTGTGTGCAACTACACTTGTTTTTGTTGTATGTTTGTGTGTGTGTGTGTGTGTGTGTGTGTGTGTGTATGTGTGTGTGTGTGTTTTGGAGAGAAAGAGAGAGAGAGAGACAGAAAGTGTGTGTGTGTGTGTGTGTTTGTGTGTGTGTGTTTTGGAGAGAAAGAGAGAGAGAGAGAGAGAGAGAGAGACAAAGTGTGTGTGTGTGTGTGTGTGTGTGTGTGTGTGTGTGTGTGTGTGTGTGTGTGTGTGTGTGTGTGTGTGTTTGTGTGTGTGTGTGTGTATGATGGGATAATTGTGAGCATAAGTGCATGAGTAATAATGTCAAGTTACAACGAGCTACTGTTCTCTTTTCTGTGTTTACTTCCTCATATTATCAGAGATTTATCATCAGTGACAAATGTGCCTGCCCATTTCAGATAAATGGTATGACTGGAACATTACCGGCACTAACCTAGCAATCACTTGTGAAAAGTGAGTTAATACAGACAGACTCTCTCTCTCTCTCGGGAGCCATTTTCTTCCCACTGTTTAATGTCAATCAGTGCTCTCAGGGAATATGGAGTATGCTCAGAATATAGAATACGGGATATGCTCTGAATAGCTTGATTTCAAGGGCAAAACTAAGTATAGAGGAGGCAGAGAGAGAGGGGCGATTCATTTCTTTGAAGAGTTGCAGAGGACTCAAGGAGCTGAACTTCTGACCTTCTGAGTTTGGAGGCCGTTAGTTATGATATATGCTTCTAATTCACTTGTCCAATAAATCACATAAACTCAAAAAGTGACCAGTGCTTTTTATTATTCCCGTGCACTTTGAATTAATATACTGCAGTCATATCTGAAGCTCTGTGAGATTAACGTTAAAGGTTGAGGGCAATTAATGCCGATGTCTCCTGAAACTCTCATTTTTGGAGATAATATTTACTGTCTGTCGACAGTTAAACTAGCAGAGCTTGCGTCACACATTTCCTGACACTGGAAAAACTGGAGCATGGAGTTCCTGGCCATACCTTACTTACTGCCATCTCCCCCTGTCTCTGTGTGTGTGTCTCTTGCTCAACTCCATAAAACTCCCTGCAGGCAAGGCACACGGCCTCCCTCCCTCCCTCCCTCCCTCCCTCCCAGAATGGCACATTTTTCTTATTGCTGCTGTGTTGAAGAGAGACTAGTTCCACATGACTGTGGAATGCACTGCTCTGCCTGCCCCTGCCCCTGCCCCTGCCCCTGCCCGTGTCCCTGCCCCTGTCCCTGTCCCTGGCATACGATGGCTTGGCTACAGCTTATTTCCTCCATATGTGACACCATCATATTCTGCTCTGCTCTGAGGGTTGGTAGCAGTGGTAGAGTAGAGTAGGGATACTTTATCCTGAAAGAAAATTATGGTACTGTCAGTGGCCAACAGTGGTAACACATAACCCCTTCAAGACTTGTTTTCAGCTTCAGGATAAATCTAGAGAATCCAGGTCTGCCGTATGAAAAGCATATTTTCTGTTTGTTTTATTACATTTTTAGATCTGCCAGGTGAATCTGAATGATTGACACCTGAACCTTTAATCCAGGTGCAGACTATGGAGGCCTGATTGCTATCTCTCTCTGTAGGAGCTCAGAGGAACACACTCACAGACACAGACACAGACACACACACACACACACACACACACACACACACACACACACACACACACAGACACACACACACACACACACAGACACACACACACACACACACGTACACACACACACACACCTATACAGGTTTATATTACCTCACTGGGACCTATGACCAGCAGGTGCCTCCTGGGTACCAACCTTTCTGAATGTTCTGGAGTTAGTGTCTTAACAGTTTTATTTCTGCTAGACCCCTGTTATAGCAATTGTCACTTGATATTTCCTGTAACAGTTAAATAAAGGGTACCTGACATTTTCAATACTCATGAGGACTTGAGAAGTGGACCGTATGGGGACTTGTGATGTCATCAAGGTGCGCCTGGCCATCAAGTGTGTGCATCCTAATCGCTAGCTAATGGGGACTTAACAGCTTTTGAAATAAACAATTTACTCTTAATACAGACCAAATCCGTTTTTTTATTTGCAAAGACTTGATTCAGTAGTAAAATACATGCACGCTGAATGCATTTTCAAAGGCTAGTAAATGTTTATTTAACCACAGCTATACCTAGGCTCACCACATCAAATAGTAATGTGCACTAATATGGTATTAAAACGAAGTGTGGCACTGCAGGCATCTTGGATAACCCAATACCCAGATAGCATGTATATAGTGGACCACTGGTGGCTTTTGGTCGGCATGCCGCTGGAGGTATGCCAGCTGTGGTCCGAAGTCGGACCACTGCCAGTTAAAAAGCACATATCGGGCCATGGGTGGATTTTGGTTGGCAATTCGCGGCGATGCGCGAGGACTCTATAACATTCTATAACTATCCTTGGTGCGGGATGCCACCCTTGGACCGCTGGAGGACCACTACCCATTTTGTGCCTGCAACGTACGTTAATCATCAGATCGCCACAGCTTGACTAGGTAAGTAAGATATCATTATGTCTCTTGAAATAGCTACATTTTGTAAAAAAAAAAGCGTAGTGCTAGCGAACACTTATGTCAGTTTTCAGGTCAAACTTTCTGTTGTGGTATGAGTTGTTAGTTTCTGATCGGTATTACAGCAAGATAGAAAAAAAACTTGTTGGTTAGAGATGAGAAAACTTCTCATAGGTTACTGCGCTACCAAACAGCTTGACATATTGGTCAACAAAGGCTAAATAAATTACATTTCGCTGAGTATCATTCCCAGGGAAGTTATATTTTTATTCCGACATATGAGCCATAAACAAAACGATTTAGCCTAAGAATATGCTAATGTAGCTTAGACTACATGTAGCCTAATGTTCGCTAGCATGATTGGTTGTTTTGTAGCGGTAAAACTAACACCGACTAACGACCTGTCTAGCTTACAATAAATATTTTACTGTTAAGTTTGTTATGTCATTGACTAAAAGCCCGTCTGGGCCAATGACTGCAGCCTCTGGTCTCCCTCTGTGCATTAGCTACTGCGCTGTATTGTGTAACTAAGTAGGCTATAAGTGAAGACGTTTCAGATGTGTACGTGGGAGAGTGTGTGTTTGAAGAGGATGCAGAGAATTTGTGATGTGTATCAGTGTGTGTATGTGTGTGTTTATTGAGCTGTGTCATATAAAGTACAGATGGTGATATGTTGTCTTTTTTCCTCTTTTTAGGTAAGCCAAGAATACCAGTTTATAAGGTAATTTATTCAGCTCATTGGTATGGCATAAATAATGTCCAGTTACTGGAGTAAGCGAAGGAGGATAGTTAAAGGGGTTGAAAAAGACTTCAAAAGTATTGCGTCTTCAGCATGGTGGGGGGAGGATGTGATGTCATGTGGGACTGACATAATGGCTGCAGACTCCATTTTTCATGGGGGAAGTGAGGGAGAACCCCTGGCAGGATATAGTGGGGCCCATTTAGAAGAGAGCAATGGTGAAATGAGTGAGGATGAAGAACCTTGTGAAAATGAAACCGATAATGATACAGATAGCAGTGAGGAAGTCTGTTCTTCAGACCAGGAAACACAAAGTCAGCTGGTTGAATGGGCAGTGAGGAGGCAGATCAACCATGCTGCGTTGGCAGATTTATTGAAAATTCTTTCTGGCAAAATTCATGGCTTGCCGAAAGATCCAAGAACTTTACTCAAAACAAAAACTACTCATCATGTTAAAACTATTTCAGGCGGTAGTTATTTTCACTTTGGTTTTAATCACGGCATTTTCTCTCATCTTGCTCAAAAAAATCATGCTTTCTCTTCCACATCTTTAACAATACAGGTGAACATAGATGGTCTGCCCCTCTATAAAAGCTCAAATGCCCAGTTCTGGCCAATTTTAGGAATGATTGAATGTTTCGAGAATCGAGTACAGACAAACAGGGATCCTTTTGTTATAGGAATATACTTTGGTAATCAGAAACCCAACAACCTAGATTTTCTGCAAGATTTTGTTAATGAGGTACGTCTCCTCGAGAGAGATGGTGTTCTTTACCAGGGCACTGCTATTTCGGTAGCGCTGTCAGCAGTAGTTTGTGATGCACCTGCACGTGCATTCATCAGAAGTTCCAAGGGACACACTGGGTTTTTCAGTTGTCACAAGTGCCAACAAAAGGGAGTGACATATCAAGGAAGGATGACTTTTCCAGAATCTGATGCACCTGCTAGGTTGGATAGTGAAACATTTGACGAGCTCAACGATGACCAGCATTTTAATGGATTTAGTCCATTCACTCTTTTGAGTGTTGGAATGGTCACACAGTTTCCTCATGACTACATGCATGTGGTTTGCTTAGGGGTAGTGCGGAAACTTTTGTACTTTTGGATGAGGAAACCATTGCATACAAGAATAGGTACTGCTGTTATAAAAGAAGTGTCGGCTGAGCTTTTGAAGTATCATTCATATCTTCCCACTGAGTTCAACCGTAAGCCGCGAGCCCTTTCTGACTTTGAGAGGTGGAAAGCTACTGAGCTTCGCTCATTTCTGTTATATACTGGGCCAGCTTGCTTAAAGGGGCGAGTACCAACATCCATTTATGACAACTTCATTTTGCTGTCTGTAGCCATGACCATCTTACTTAGTGTGAATTTAGTGGAAAATAAAGCTGACTATGCCCACAGTTTGCTCATGGCATTTGTGAACCACTGTAGCAAACTTTATGGTAGGGAGTACATTGGGTATAATATGCACGCCTTACTTCACCTCAGTGAGGAAACTAAAAAATATGGAGTCTTGGATAATATATCCTGCTTCCCATTTGAAAACTTCCTCGGACAGCTAAAAAAGATGATTCGAAAACCAAACAAGCCACTGGAGCAAGTCATCCGCCGCCTATCTGAGAGGCAGTTAAAGTCAAATGTGTATCTTCGTATGGAATCAAATCTGACAATGGAGCATGTCAGTGGGCCTGTACCACCTGAGCTTAGTGTAGTTAGGCAGTTCAGAAGGATGACTGTTCAGACGTTCATCATCCAGGTGTCAACCAGCAACAGTTGTGTGGAGCTTTCAGGGGGAAAGATAGTTGTCGTAGAGAACATCATTGTTGATAACACTGGGGAGGCATATGTAGTATTCAGAGCATTTCAGAAAGTCTGCAGCCTGTATCAGTACCCACTCCCATCATCTGAAGTTGGCATCTACCATCTTTCTGCTCTAACATCCCAACTACATTACACACTAGCGGCTAACATAAAAAGAAAATATGTCCTCCTTCCAATCAAGGATGGCTTTGCTGGTCTACCGATGTTGCATCAGTAGAAGCACTGCTGTGTTGTTTATATTAGTGTAAGTGTCTAAATCGTATTTTACTTGCTCTTTTTATACTCATCTTCTCTTGCATTATATCTTATATTTTCATCTCTGTGTTACCCATCATCTCAACAGTAATGCATTTCATAATTCATGCATCATCTCAACAAAAGTCATTTGCAACCTCACATTTCTTCTAGGGCTGTCAGTTTAACACGCTAATTATTTAATTATTAATTTATTACATTGCAAATTAACACGTTATAAAAATTAACGCAATTAATTACGAGTGGCAATCGGTGGCAATTCAATGCGCATTTTAAGTTTGGCCCATTCAATGACCTGTAGGCTACTTGGCAGTGGCACGTCACTTCCCACCTGCGTGGCTAGTCAAACTAATAAAGCATGCTGACTGTCTATGCTATGGACGCGGCTCAGGGGTGCGAGGCAAGCAAATTGTTGCTAGGGCCTGTAAACGGCAAGTTTATCTATAAAAAGAACCAAGACGGAAGTGTCAACAAGAACGCGGTGATTTGTAGCTTTTGTAAAAAGAATTTTTCCTATCACCGAAGCTGCTCCAGTCTGACTTATATGCTAAACATGTCCGGACAAGCTCCATTGTTAGCGGTGATAGTGCCACCGTGAGCTCACTTCGCCAACCCACGCTTGCAAAATTTGGGAAACGAATGACCAAAGCCACCACAGCTGGTAAACAATGTCATGTTCTCCTGACTTACTTGCCATGTCAGCAGCAAATGTGGCCGATGTGATAGGCCTAAAAGAAATGCCTGTTGGCTTGTTGCTCTTGACGTTGCCTTATTTAGCTTTAGTATTCATTTTGAATTGAAGGTCTGCAAAACAAAAACGTGGTTTTCAAATCTTCTCTTCTTAGTGTATTCAATTGATTAGTCAAGTACTACAATTTTGTAATGTCCTAGAACTTGAATTCTTTATTTGGGGACCTTTAATAGACATGAGATTAAAATGCAATTAATTAGATTAGTTAAGCACAAATCCTGTTATTAATTAGATACATTTTTTTTAATCGCCTGACGGCCCCAATTTCCTCATATTCCCTCCTGCATTCTTATCGGCCACCTTGACTATTGTACACATTAACATACTAGACACACCCTGGCCAAGAGTGCCCAGTATGCTGATTAATATCTAGGGAATGTTAATATTGAATGCGTGAGCTGAGCATTATGATGAGTGTCACTGACTGTTTTTCCTTCTACAGAAATGTATTTAGTAGTATCTTTCCCTGAAGAGGAGTTGGTTGTTATTGTTCCTGACAGTTGGCATCATGAAGATAAATGTTATTGGCCTCCATATAAAACAATTGAGCGTGTTAAAAAAGCAGTTTTTCACAATGAAACCCCTGAACCTCATTCTTGGACTTTACATCCTGTAATCGTCCTTAAAGCAAAAGGTAGGCTATGTTAATGTTTTTTTAACATCTTAATGCAGCCTGATGATTTGGATGATTTGTTTTTCTTCCTTATTTTCTTCCTTATTTTCCTTATAAGTCTATAAGGACAAATCAAATATTTGGCAGAAAATGAGACATGTCAACCATTTGATTTTGTTTTACTCTTTTTGGTGCAGACACATATGAAGAGGCACAAAAGTATTACATAAAAGCAAAAAAAGGAGAGAACCTTGACACTGACAAAGAGGATGCGATCATCAAAAGAAAAAGAAAGTAAGCTCATATTTTCACATTATTAAGTTTATTATTATTCTTATTATTACAAAGATTGTTATAATATCCATATTTCTAATCATAATGTACATATTTTTTTATCAATGATGCTGCCCTCACTATTAGATTCTGTAACTGTTTCTTGTTTGTGTAATCCCTAGGCCAAATTTAAAATTTTCAGAAAGTGCCCCTCAGAATTTTGGTAGTGATGAGGATGACGGTCGTCATCTCCCTCCAGCTCCCAAAATCCCATGCATGCCTACCAAAAAGGGAATTGCCGCACCAAGTCTAAGTTAGTGATGTCTCTGAAAAGAATCCATTTTCCCCATCTTTGTCCTGCTGTTTTTAGCATTTTTTTTCTCTCTCTCTTTAGGCTCCACCAATTCCCATAAAAGCCCTTTCATTCCCTCTGAAGGTATTGTTATAAGCCTGTCTGTTTTATAGGTTTGTATCCAGAAGTAAGGGGGGGGGGTGTGTGTGTGCACGTGCGCATGTGTGTGTAACCATATTAGTAGCTGCTGATTTTTCCTCTTATGGCTACTTTCTAAGCACACAGACATTTCCTCTGTCTTGTCTCTCTGTTGAACAGTGTTAACCATCCAGGACTGCAACAAGACTTTGTCCACACAGTGTTATGGAGGTAATTCTGCCTTTTCTAGAAAAATTTATTCTTGAACATATCTATGATCAGTAACGTCTTGTGCCTCTTCTCACCTAAGGCAGTCTCACGCTAAACTGGTCTCTGGCAGCTATGAGAGTAGGGTCATCCCTCTTTCATTTTAAGAAGCTTGTGAAGAATCTCCTTTTCCCAGAGTACTTCCCTTCTGAACAAAACTAACCTAATCTCACTGGCACTGCAGTATACCTAGCCTGGGTAAACCCGCCCCTTGTGAATCATTTCATTCTGCAGAGAGGGTCTGGCCCAGAGTGTCTTGAAATTCATTTTGTCGAACAAACAATGTTCGGACCAATCAGCGAACAGAAGGTGTGTTCGTGAGTGATGACGCCAAACGTGTGGGTACATTTCAAATGTACACGTCATCTAATTTGCGGAAAGTTTCGTACTTTCTTCACAAGCCGGCGCATAGCATACGTCACGGCCAGACGTTGGGGATTGGGTAAAGGCAGATCCAATCATTTTTAAACTTCAGCAGAGCTCACTCCTCCAGGAAGAAGTCGTTTCTTATGGAGTCAGAGCCAGACCCTCTTTGCAGAATGAAATGATTCACGAGGGGCGGGTTTACCCAGGCTACAGTATACTCGGGCTGCAATAACTTTCTGCCTTTGCTTATTTTGTGCACTCTGCATATCTGTTTCTTATTCATGTAAGCCGCTTTGGATAAAAGTGTCGGCTAAGTGTAATGTAATGTCATATACTTTTTCTTTTCAAGAGTCTCATCGTGTTTCATCACCCTATCCCTCTCGCTGTTCTGTGGATAATACCATCACACATTTCTTTCATGACACAACCTATTTCTTGCTATTGCTGCTATGATCTCAGTAAACACACATTGTGCATTTCCAATCTGTAAAACAGAGTTTACCAGCCAGGCTGCACCACCTCATCGGTTTCCCTCCACAGCCTGCAGTGGAGGTAAATACACGCTATCACAGATTTGTTTAATTAACTGAGTTTTGTTTACTGAAATCTATATTCCATTGGGCACCTTTTTTACGTTTTAACCTCTTTTAAACAGTGTACAGTCAAACCAGCACCACTCCATTGGCCAGCACCTCTACCTACCCTACAGGTACTATTGGCCACTGTGCAACTAGTACCATGTTTTGGTCTTCTCATTACCATGAACACTTGCATATCATCTCTCTTGTCACTGTGTTTCAGTGTTTACCAGCCAATCAGCACATCACACTTTTCAGTCTCCTTCCTCATCTTATTATGGAGGTAAAATCGCACCCTTGCTTATCTCCCTACTACCTGTGGGCAGCTGTGACTTAATGGTTAGGGAGTCGGTCATGGGATCAGAGGGTCAAATGTTTGAATCCCGCACCAGTAGGAAGAATGTGGGTGGAGAAGTACATGTGCTCTACTGCACCCTCATCCATAGCTGAAGTTCCCTTGAGCAAGTTATCTAACCCCATATTGCTCAAGCGACTGTACTCTGTAGCTAATTAACTGGAAGTCGTCATGTAACCTCCATCCAAAACCATGCTTTGAATGAGTCTGAGAATGTCTTGTAATCCTGTCCTGTCTGCTTTCCTTTTTAACAACAGAATCCAGCAGGGGCATCAGCACCCCATTGTCTGTTCCCTCTGGAGGTGGGACTATTCACATATCTACAATATCTATACACATTTGCCTGAAGATATAGTATATTTCTTGCTTCTTTCTTTTTATGGCATACCTAACCTAGCCTATCTTATGACACAACCTATTTCTTGCTATTGCTGCTATGATCTCAGTAAACACACATTGTGCATTTCCAATCTGTAAAACAGAGTTTACCAGCCAGGCTGCACCACCTCATTGGTTTCCCTCCACAGCCTGCAGTGGAGGTAAATACACGCTATCACAGATTTGTTTAATTAACTGAGTTTTGTTTACTGAAATCTATATTGCATTGGGCACCTTTTTTACGTTTTAACCTCTTTTAAACAGTGTACAGTCAAACCAGCACCACTCCATTGGCCAGCACCTCTACCTACCCTACAGGTACTATTGGCCACTGTGCAACTAGTACCATATTTTGGCCTTCTCATTACCATGAACACTTGCATATCATCTCTCTTGTCACTGTGTAGCTAATTAACTGGAAGTCGTCATGTAACCTCCATCCAAAACCATGTTTTGAATGAGTCTGAGAATGTCTTGTAATCCTGTCCTGTCTGCTTTCTTTTTCAAAAACAGAATTCAGCAGGGGCATCAGCGCCCCATTGTCTGTTCCCTCTGGTTACTCTGGAGGTGAGACTATTCACATATATACGATATCTATACACATTTGCCTAAAGATATACATCTTATTATGGAGGCAAAATCGCACCCTTGCTGGCCTGCATCCAGAACTTTTTAAAATGAGTCTGAGAATGTCTTGTAATCCTGTCCTGTCTGCTTTCCTTTTCAGAAACAGAATCCAGCAGGGGCGTCAGCACCCCATCGCCTGTTCCCTCTGGTTTCTCTGGGGGTAAGACGATTCGCATGTCTACAATATTTATACAAATGTTATCAGACCCTCCAGGATTTCACGATGTTGCGATCACAACTATTAACACAAAATCAGTCAATCCTCGTGAATTAGTTGTGGCCTTGCAACTTTTAGTATAACCTGCAACTTTTCCGCAATTTTGACCTATCATGGTCATATGTTTCAGCTCACTGGTAATCGTAACTTATTTGCAACTTTTACTTGCTCCCTCAACTTTTTTTGCAACAAAATGCCTAAAAACACTGCAACTTCCATCGCAACTTTTTGGAAAAACTGCTGCAACTTTCTCAAAAAAAGCCTGCGAAATCCTGGAAGGACTGAACTGTTAATGCTCAAAAAAAAAAAAAAAAAGAAATGTCAATGCTCACTTGTTTATACTGCACCTCTAAGTGGAAACCAAATCACTCAATTGCTACATTGTTTCTTACATTTTCGTTTTCCAACTTTATTATTTTTGATTTATAGATTTTTACAGAGTTGTGCTTCACCATCTGAGGGAAATCGCAGAGGAGGTGAAAGAGTTGAAGCGACAAGTAGCAACAAACACCAGCATTTTGCAGGGTTTGGCTGGTTGTGGTGTGACGGACATCTCACTTTCCGAGGATATAAATCTTCCACTAACAGAACTGTACCAACTCCAAGAAATTGAGAGGCGGCTTGCTACAGAAGTAGAGTTTAGGAATAAACTGGTATGTCAGATTTTTGAATTGTTGGTGTGAATGGTTACTAAAGGCACACAATCATTTTCAATGTCATTAAAATTGGCTCCCATGACTTCACAAGTGGAGCATGTGTGCTCAATAAATCTTCATTTGTCCAAAACTGTGATGCTCCTATAATATGTAGAGTATGTGTAGGCTGTGACAATGTGTTTGGAAGTTATGGATTTGTAATTTTGGTATTATTTTATTCAGGTGAATATACTTGCTGTGTTGGGTGGAAAATCAACAAAAGATGCTGTGAAAAGAATGGTGGGAAGGCTTTTCACAAAATCTCTTGCCTTAAAGACAAATTGGACAGGTCTAGGGGGAAAGGTGGCATTTAAATCCCTCCATCTCAAAACTGTGCTGCACAGTAAGTAAAAAAAACCTTTTAAGCCCATGTGTTATTCTGAATTGCTGGTGTGAAGTGTTAAAAGATACACGGATGTTTATTTGTCACATACATGCAGCTACTTTTGTAAAACATGTAGCGAAATGAGGTTGGATGCTCTGCTTTATTGTGCATGAATGTGTGTGTGTGATTGTATTGAGATGTGTGTGCATATTAAGGGGGCAGGGTATATACATGGGATGGAGGAAGGTATAGAAAAGTAGGTGTAGGTGGGTGGGGGGTGTTGGTGGCAGGTAAAGGTGCAGACTGTAAGATTTGTGTGTGGGTGGAGCAGGAGTAGGCGAGTGTGTACATAAATCTTTCATCCATCCATCCATCCAGTGATGCTACTACTACATACTACTACTTATACTTCCTTCCTCCTTGTCTTACTACAGGAGCTGTACGAAGAAACCACAGCACAAAGGATGCAACAGAAGAAAATCTGCAGAAAGAAGTGGCTATTTATCTGAAGGGGGCAGCTGACAGAGAGGGAGGGAGAAAGGAAAGACAAAAAAATGTGGGGAATGGGGTGGGGGATTGCCTAAACTAATTTTTTTCTACTTTCATTGCCATTATATGTAACTATTATTATTACTTAATTATTACTATTTATTTAATACTATTTATTATTTTATTTTCTTACTATTATATATATATATATATATATATATATTTATATTTTAAAATATTTTTAATATAATTTATATTCAGATTTTTCTATATGTAAAATAAAATGAACTTTGCACCACACTTATTTGTCTTGATTTAATGCGGTTTTTGTTATTTGCCATCATTATGTATGCACTACTTTAACTTTGTAACTTGACAACCTTTGTAAACCCTGTAAATAACTTTAATTCGCTCCAGATGAGAGCAAATATAATGTGTCTAGTTTGTATTTTAATACCTCATTTGAATTAATTAAATTACTATATGATCATATGGACTGGTAAGAAACTGGTGGGGAACGAGTGGCAAAATAGCGGCCCATTGACTGGAAACCACCGGCGGACCTCCAGATAACCGATGAGCAAAATGCCGGTGGGCCACTAGTGGGAACCGCCATTGGACCGACAACTCTGCCGCTGGTGGGCCAACAGTGGGCCGCTAACCTATTGCTATCTGGGTATTTAAGCTAATGAATTAATACATTTCACATGCATGCATTTTGAAGGCTGTTTAGCTCTTAATGACTTCTGTCTAGTCTAAAAGTAAGACTAAACATATAATCAGAGCTACAGACCTTATATTTATAATAACATGGAAGACAAAGACTCACATTAGCAACTTGCAACTGCACCAACAGCAAACCAAACACTGCAGACGACCGTAATAGCATGTGTGCTGTTTCTTATCTTGTATTCTTCAAAAAGTTCACACCATGGCATGCAAATTCTCCTTTACTGTCATAAAACCAATCTGCCAGCTGACTATCTTAACCAAGCCATATACATAGCTAGCAGCTATGTTAGCCAGTTAGCCTACAGGTTATGCTTTCTAGCAGCCAAGAGCTTGGCCAATTAGCATATTGCTACTTCAACTTCGACCATTTTAGCTCAGCCAACACTGCATGTTTAAAAGTTATATTGAATGTTCAAATATCTACATTAACCAGCAGCCATTTTCCTACAACATGATACCATGATCATCTACACAATATGTTTGCAATGCATATGTAAAGCTAAAAATTGCTAATCGCTAATTGCTAATCGCTAATTGCTAATCGCTAATCGCTAGCTAATCCATAGCAAAAAAGGTTTCCTTTGCATTAATGAATGACAATTTCATGACAATGTTTTACTAATAAATAAATCCATAGCAAAGTTAACCAACACAGTAAGACTAGTGATAAAGAGAATGCTTCTGAATTAATTCCAAGCTGTTAACCGTAACACAGCATTAATGCACAACTATTTTAAAAGGTGCATACTATTTGAGAAGTGTTATGACCTATACATGACTTATACATGTTTTACATAACATTAAGCAATGTTGAAACTTACCATTTATGCTTCCAGTTAATGATGCTCTGACGGTAAATCCTACATGAATCAGTTCAACTCTAGCACTCATTGGAGGGAGTGGGAGACATTAATTTGGAGGTTGCGTGGGGGGAGGGGCTGGCATAGGTGTATCTGGGGACTCACACAAGGTGTGCGCGGAATGTATATGATAAAATGGCGGGAGAACTACCAATTTTGGAGGATTAGTGGGGGATGGGGTGGTAAATCTGAGGACTTGCAAAAGTTGTGTGAGGGAGTGGGAGACATTAACTTGGAGGTTGTGTGGGGGAGGGGCTGGCATAGGTGTATCTGAGGACTCACACAAGGTGTGCGCGGAAATGGCGGGAGAATTACCAATTTTGGAGGATTAGTGGGGGATGGGGTGGTAAATCTGAGGACTTGCAAAAGGTGTGTGCATACAGTCTACACATATTGCAGGTTAAGCTTTACTAAGCTATACTCAGTACTGTATTTTTTAAATAATTAATAGGTGATTAAATAGTTGTGCATTTAACATAGTTTACTTTACAAATTCCATACTATAGATTTAAATGCACATTGTAGTCCAACACACAGATTTGATGATGATGATCATGATAATAAGACCGACAGTCACAGTGCTTTCTTTTGGCTGTGCCATCAAATTCAAATAAAGTGAATTCTTAAATGTTGAACGGCAAATCAGTCATGAACAGCCCTGTCATTTTGATACCATCTTTGTGAAGCATCATGTCCCTTCATAAGCTACCAAGTTATGTGATTATCAAATCACATCAGCATCACATCTGATGGCTTTCCTTTCAGGGCAAATGGTTAAACAGTGTTGTAACTTACCATTTATGCTACCAGTTAATGATGCTCTGACAGTAAATCCTGCATGAATCAGTTCAACTCTAGCACTTGTTGGAGGGAGTGGGAGACATTAACTTGGAGGTTGCGTGGGGGAGGGGCTGGCATAGGTGTATCTGAGGACTCACACAAGGTGTGCGCGGAATGTATATGATAAAATGGCGGGAGAATTACCAATTTTGGAGGATTAGTGGGGGATGGGGTGGTAAATCTGAGGACTTGCAAAAGGTGTGTGCATACAGTCTACACATCTGCAATTTAAGCTATACTAAGCTATACTCAGTAGTGTATTTTTTAAATAATTAATAGGTGATTAAATAGTTGTGCATTTAACATAGTTTACTTTACAAATTCCATACTATAGATTTAAATGCACACTGGAGTCCAACACACAGATTTGATGATGATGATCATGACAATAAGACCGAGTCACATTGCTTTCTTTTGGCTGTGCCATCAAATTTAAATCAAGTGAATTCGTAGCCTCTTAGCGCGGCACCGTATCGCCGGCGCTACGACTCACTGTGACTGAAAAAAATGTAACTACAACATTACAACATTACATTACATTACAGAGACATTACAGAGAGACATTACAGAGAGTCTTCAGTAACATATTACAACCTGGTAATTGCCATTCTGGTAACAACAAAGGTTGAACGGCAAATCAGTAATGAACAGCCCTGTCATTTTGATACCATCTTTGTGAAGCATCATGTCCCTTCATAGGCTACCAAGTTATGTGATTATCAAATCACGTCAGCATCACGTCTGATGGCTTTCCTTTCAAGGCAAATGGCAAAATGTGGCTTCCTCTTCTCCTCTCCTGACCTTCTCCTCCCTGGGTTTTCTTCTCCTCCTCTCCCTTGTCCATCCCCTCTTCCTCTTTCTCTCAAGGCACCCTTTTCCTTCTCTTCTCCCGGCCTCCTCCTCCTCTCCTGGTCCCCTTCTCTTTCTCCTCTCCCAGCATCCTCCTCCTCTCCTGGTCCCCTTCTCTTTATTCTCTCCTTCCTCTTCTCCAGATCCCCATCTCTTTCTCCTCTCCTTCCTCCTCTCCAGGTCCCTATCTCTTTCTCCTCTCCTTCCTCCTCTCCAGGTCCCTTTCTCTTACTCCTCTCCAGGTCCCTATCTCTTTCTCCTCTCCTTCCTCCTCTCCAGGTCCCTTTCTCTTTCTCCTCTCCCGGCCTCCTCCTCCTCTTCCTCCTCTCCTAGTTGCCTTCCCTTTTTCCTTCTCCTCTCCCCCTCCTGGCCTCCTCCTTTTCCATGCAGTCCACTCTACTCACATGCAATGTGTAAGACGTTTACTGCTCCATTTCAGCTACAGCCTTCATGCTGCCCTCACCTATACTCTTTATTCCTCCAGTATTATATATACCCCACTCTTCAAACGTTTTACCCTCCTCCTTTCATCTCTTCTCCTCTATCATGAATTGGCTTTAGATGTGTGTCTTCATAATGGGGATGAATGGTGCCTTGAGAATTACTGTACATATTAAATATTAGGGAAGAACTTCAACGAATTACTTGTACAGATGTTACAATTAAATGTGTTTGCTTGTTTATTGTCATCACATGGTCCTTCATTTTACTTTTTTGCTCTCTTATAAAAATTCTGAATGACTGTGTAATTAAGTAACCTGTCCGAGTACAGCCAATTACTTGTACAGCCAATTACTTGCTTTGCATGCTGTGCAAATTATAACTATACATCTAATGCAACATATCTTTAAGGGTTGGGGTGTAAAGTTTACTCATCACTGAACACCTGTGGTAGTGACTTTATTAACTATGAACCTCAGCAAATGTGTGAACTAAAGTTTCTGTACTGTTTATTAAAGTGTAGTTAGCCCTTAGGTACCCTTTTCATATCAGTAATTCCTGAGACATTTACAACGGATCCTACCACAATCACATGATAGTGTTTCCTAAAAGGAAAGTTAAACCATGTTGATGTCCCTAGGAGCTCAGTGAAATAATGCAGTTTTTACACAAACAATCTGTTACCATAGTAAAGTCCCCATGAGTTCAGTGAAATAATGCAGTTTTTACACAGACAATCTGATACCATGTTGAGGTCCCCAGGAGCTCAGTGAAATAATTCAGTTTTTACACAAACAATCTGTTACTATGGTAAAGTCCCCATGAGCTCAGTGAAATAATGCAGTTTTTACACAGACAATCTGTTACCATGTTGAGGTCCCCAGGAGCTCAGTGAAATAATGCAGTTTTTACACAAACAATCTGTTACCATGGTAAAGTCCCCATGAGCTCAGTGAAATAATGCAGTTTTTACACACACAATCTGTTACCATGGTAAAGTCCCCATAAGATCAGTGAAAGGGCACAGGTTTAACACTTGATGATGTCATCAGTGGTCGACCTTGACACAAGATGCACACACACTGCAGTACCACCATTTGGCCACAATGGCCAGTAATTCCCACCACCTACCACACACACACACACTTTTTCTCCTACAATCC
>CM050208.1:23922500-23927500 GCA_027475355.1 Coilia nasus
TTCTGAGGACGAAACACAAAGCACAGTCCCAGTGCTACTGGCGTGCAGGACAATGCCAACACAGCAAAGGATATATCTGACAGGAGGCCCCGGCTGTCTTAGGGACCTGGTGTGCATTACAGCTAAAGGAACAGACACACAGCTCCTGCAGTGCTGGTTTATGAATAGCAGGAGTGGGTCATTTACACAAAAAAAAGAAAATGTACTTTCTCTGTTTTTGCTTCTCTCTGTCTCTGTCTCTGTCTCTCGCTCTCTCTCTCACTCTCACTCTCTCTCCTGTCTTGCACTATAAGGGTCAGGAGCCATTCCAGTCTACAGACTTTAGAATATGACTGGTCTGGATGCTCTTACATCTAAGAAAAGGGTTTTCTAAAGCTAATTTCCTTTTGTTTTTATTGCGTGTGTGTGTGTGTGTATATGTGTGTGTGTGTGTGTGTTTATCTGTGTATCTGTGTGTATCTGTGTATCTGTGTGTATCTGTGTGTATCTGTATGTGTAAAAGAATAACAGCCAGAAAGAGAAACCCAAGGCACCAAAGCAAGAGGATCTTCAAACGAATACAGATAAAAAAGACAGAAAAAACAGAGACAGAGAGACAGAGAGAGAGAGAGACAGAGAGACAGAGAGAGAGAGAGGAGAGACAGAGAGAGAGAAAGAGAGAGAGGAGAGACAGAGAGAGAGGGGGGGAGAGAGAGAGAGAGAGAGAGAGAGAGAGAGAGAGAGAGAGAGAGAGAGAGAGAGACAGACAGACAGACAGAAAAGTAAAGAGATGCCAAAGCGTGACCATGCTGGGTCACTGTTTTTCCTCTGTGGGCCTCTCCAGCCCTGTCACAGGCACAGCGGGGTGTTTGCTATGAACAGAGGAGGAGGCCAGAGAGGTGAGGGGAGGCGGAGGGTTACTGACACACACACACACACACACACACAGACACACACACACAGACACACACACACATACACACACACACAAATACATGCAAACACACATACACACGCACGCACACACACACACACACACATACACAAACACACACACACATACACAAATGCACACAAACACACACACACACAAACGTACCTACAAATACCCACAAACACACACACACACAAATACACCCAAACACACACACATACAAATACCCACAAACACACACACAAATACCCACAAACACACACACACACACATACACACACACACACACAAAAATACACGCCAACACACACACACACATATATATATACAGTACACACACATACACGCACAAACAGACACAACACTCGCCACAGTCAGCTGTCTTGGTTCCTCGACAGGAGCAACAGCTTTGAATAATTTACAGCGCTGGAGGGGAAGTGTTGCCTCTCCTCTACAGATTAGGTTTGCAGCTACCTGCCAATACCATTAATGTGGAGGACCATGCTACCATGACCACGCCAATGAGCCCATAAGAGGCTCACCATTGCGAAGAAAGGTAGAGGCCTTCTGGATGCTGACTCACAGGGACACATATACCATAAACACACACCAGGGATAGAAATACACACCAGCCACCAGACACCAGACAAATGCTGGTAAAATATGAAAGTGGCTGGTTCAATTTACTATTGAGTGGCAGGTGAATTTTATGATTTGTCAGTGGCTGGTAAAAGTGGACATTTTTGCAAAGTTAATTTCCACCCCTTACACACACATACACACACACACACATACACACACACACACACACATACATATACACACACGAGCACACACACACACACACACACACACACACTCTCTCTCACACACACACACACACACACACACACACACACACACACACACACACACACACACACACACACACACACAAGGCAAGGGGCAACCCCCTTTTTTCTTGGATAACAGAGCTACCCAGCCATGTGCTGTCCCCAGTCTCCAGCCCGGAGCAGCTCCTGGCTCCTGGTCCTGCTGGCTCTCCTGTGGCCACATGAAACCCAACACCTCAGATGCGTTACCTGATCATCATGCAGTCCTTTCGGGGGGAGGGTGCAGGGAGACAGGCAGGGCACAGCCAGGGACAGAGGTGGAGGACCACAGACCCCAGCATCACCTTACATTTCCCCTGCCATGGCCGAGATACCAGTCAGCAATTTCCCCGGAATTACACAGACACACAGACAAACAAACAGTCTGTGTTCAGACCAAGAGAAAGTAAAACAATTATCTCTCATTCTTTTGTTTGATTTGATAAAAGGAGAAAAATCCATTACCATTTTATAACCTACCACTACTGCTTGCTGAAAAAAATCCATTTTTGTTGTGTGTTTCTCTCTCTCTCTGTCTCTCTCTCTAGCTCTCTCGATCTCTCTCTCTCTTTCTTTCTCTCTCACTCTCACTCCCTCACTCACACACACACACACACTATAACTTACAGATGCAATTGAAAATGCTGTGGCAACTTCTTTGGTGACCCTGGCTGAGAGAAGGAGAACTTGAAGGAGACCGAGGGAGAGATACGATCAGTTTTTTGGGGAACATTGTGAGTGTTTCAATAGCTCTGTTGTGTGCCCTTCAGGCAAAAAAAAAAGAAAAAAGACAGACCTAAAAAACTGAAGCCCAGTGAGAGAGCGAGCAGCTTTTGGCCAGCGCAGAGTACGAAACAGTATCCTCGACTTTGTCAGCTCTATCTCCCATCACTAACAGCTGCTTCAGGGTTCTTGCGATTGCAAAAATAACGTCTGACCTCGGCAAAATCAATTTCGGTCCAACACTGATCTCTGCAGCATGGTGTTCATTCAGAACTCAAGAGTGACATGCTTGTTTTGTACATTCGGAGTTGAATAAAACCTTACGCACGCTTCTGCAAAGCATAAAACTGTACATAAACATACTCTCTGCTCCAAAATAGAAGTTGTAATAACTTCACAGAAAAACAACATAAAGACATTGGACTTATATAGTAAGAATCTGTTACGTTGGTAAGTAATTGGTACATTTATACTCCCTATACTAAGGGGGTTTTATACAAGACATTCATAGTGGCATAAGATATAAAGCCTAAAGCAGCATGTCCACAGCAATCATTCAGAAGATGTTCCTGAGAAAAACACAAATATATTCATTTTCCCATGCACAACCCATGTCATCGGTGATCTCATGTCAGCTACATCTGCAGTAGGAGAAGACTTATCAGAGTGCTGAGAAAAAACATCATCCTGTGACTCAGAGAGGTGCATCAATCTCACAAATGCATCAACGTATGGCCCATATCACTCTGCAGGCTAGAGGGCAGCTGAATGAGTGGTTTGAAGCGACGTATGAAGACTTAGGTTATCTAAATGCAAATGGGAACGTGTCATATTCTATTTTCATTTCAGGTTACATGAAAAAGATCAAATCTATTATGAGCTATTATCTTTCATTTCAAAAGACTTGAGAGACCTAAGACATACAGTCAAGAGCTGGCTTTGTAACACCTATAGTTTACTTTAACTCATTCAACACGTCCACCATATCTTGGGCTGTAGATAGAAATTAAAATGTAGTTATTTATTCATGAGCACTAAAACCATAAAAAAATGTCTGACCACAAACACACATGACAAATCAAGAGTCCTTGGGTAAAATGTGCATGGTCACAAAATGCAAAAACTGAGAAGATGTTTGATTTGATTTTATAAGTAAATGCTATTTTAACATGCTTCTAGCCCAAGGCTATGCTCAATTATTCACAGGATTACTTACTTTTGAAAAAGCTGGGGTTTCAGTGGAGCTACCAATGGGAGGAGTAACCTGAAAAATGTGATTTTGTGACTATGCCCATTTTTCACCTGGACTCCTCAAATACGTTTGCACTTCCCTAAGTCAAGAGGTGGATATACAACAATTTCTTCACCTTCAGATAGAGACAAAAATAACCAACAGGAATTACTTATCCTTATTTAATTATTTTGATACTCCCTTAAAGGAGCAAGCACAGTGGAAATGCTTAAATTCTGCTGACCTGGCTGAGCAGCAATGGCTTTTCACTGCTGACTTTTATACACTAATGAATGCTGAGGGCCGTTTGAGCCTCCAGAGACTGGATTACTGTACAAGGTACCACCGTAATGATGCGCCCTGCTCTCCCCAGAGCGCCACCGTTGGCAGTGCCAATCTCCGGATGCCCGTAGGCTGCCACTGGCACGTGGACACCCTGCCATTTGCCCTCCGGCTACCCAAGGAATGACAGCTCACGTGGGCCACCGATACAGGGCACCTGATTGGCCATCATCGACCTCGGTGGTGCAGCAGGCAGAGGCAGCAGGCAGAGGCAGCAGCAGCATCGGCCTCGGCAAGCGGCTTGAACGGCGTCACCGCGCCCTCAGCTGTGATCAATCTCTGCTATCACCTTTCAGAGCTGTGAGATTGCCTCCTTTTCTGTTCAGGTGTGCGTCTGAGGCTGGGAGCCCAAGGAGGAGAACAACAGCACTGCTGCTGCAGCCGCTGGCCCTCATTTGGGCTGTCCAGGTGTGATGACAAGAGTGTAATGGAGGTGTGTGGATTTTGTGTTTGTGTTGTGTTTAGGGTTATTTCGTGAAGCCGGACGGCCAGCCCCAAAACAAAAAGTCTTCTTCTTATTGACGTGGCTCTGAGATTATGTTGCCAGCAGCCAGGGGGGTAATGGAGTGCTTTACAAATGGGAAAAAACAAACAAACAAAAAAACACATATATTCAAACAATCTCATCACCCATGAGTCATTGCTAAGCTGCTAACAACAACACTGTGCCAGTCTCCATACATTTGTACAGTAAATATTCAACTGGATACAAAAGTAAAGATTAACATTAAAAATGTCTCTGTGAAAAGTGCATTGGTAATTCTGTTAAGTGTTGATATTGCGTCTTCTGTGCCTCTTTCGTGCATGAGTGTGTGAGAGCAAGAGCATAAACACGAGTGTGCGACGAAGCGAATGCACCACAGTAGACACTGCAAGTGATGTTTAATGGTAACCATCAACGCATTGTCATAAAGCTATT
>CM050208.1:23932500-23937500 GCA_027475355.1 Coilia nasus
TTCGCCCCTTCTTGACCAAGCCAGACGCTGAAAAACTTGTTCACGCATTTATTACAAGTACATTAGACTACTGCAATGCCTTGTTTACAGGCCTCCCAAAAAAATCAATTGAAAAACTACAGCTTATTCAAAACTCGGCTGCAAGATTACTAACAAAAACAAGAAAGATGGAACATATTACTCCTGTACTGGCTGAACTACACTGGCTACCTGTATCCTATAGAATTGACTTCAAAGTACTACTACTGGTATTTAAAGCTGTAAATGGCCTTGCCCCATGCTATATTGCTGACGCATTATCCTCTTATACCCCTGCACGAGCCCTTAGATCCGCTGATGCCGGTCTCCTGAGGATTCCAGACGCACCACCCAAAAGGATCGGGGAATCGGCCTTTTCATACTACGCCCCAAAGAAATGGAATGCCCTACCACAGCACATCAGAGAAGCAGAATCCATCGACATCTTCAAGCGACAACTAAAGACCTACCTATTCAACCAAGCCTACACCTAACTACTCAGTCACCGACTTCCCGTTACCAGCCCCGGCAGATGGGCTACCCTGGGAGACGTGGTTCTGCCTGAGGTTTCTTCCTAGAAAAACAGGGAGTTTTACTCACTGATTTCTGAGGTTTCTTCCTGAATTCACGCAAATCAAACAAACAGGGAGTTTTTCCTCACCCCTGTTGCTCCCTGGGGACACTAACAACCGACTGCGCCTAAATGAACTTTCCTCGTCTAGTGCCACTGGCCCGCAAAGACTACCGACCTATGTTCACATAAGAGCCCACATTAACAGAGCGTTGCATAGCTCTAACGCCACTGGACTACAAAGATTGCTGACTAGGGCCTACAAGGACTGCCTACCTGTGTTCATGCAAGAGTCAGTCTGCTTCTGTATTTATCTGCTCTGACATCACTGAACCGCAAGAAATGTTGTCTTGCAACAACCCTGCCAAACTGTAAAGCACTTTGAGTTGCATATTGCATGTATGAACTGTGCTATACAAGTAAAGTTTTATTATTATTATTATTATTATTATTATTATTATTATTAATAATATTGTGTACTTACATTGTACATATAACACTAAACCTAACCCTTACCCTATGGCACAGTGTTAGTACATAATGTTACATATTGTTACACTGTACCTAATTGATGTAACAGGTACAGTAAAATAAAGTGTAACTGTATATCTGACTACAAAAGGACATAATCTTCTATGAGTATAGTGTACATTATGTAACAGGCAAGCATAAAGCTGTGTGTGGTCACTGGCTAATGGATCATGCCATATGTTGCACTGTAGTTTACAGTAAAGCATCTCTGTGTCTCCTTCTCACCTTCTCTCTCTCTCTCTCTCTCTCTCTCTCTTCCCATCTCTCTCCCCCTTTCTTTCTCTCTCTCTTTCTCTCTCTCCTACTCTCTCTTCCCCCTCATTCTGTTCCTCTCCTACCCTTTCTCCCTCTGCCACACTCTTTCTTTCTCTCTCTTTTCCTCTCTCTCCCTTCTCCTCCCTCCTCTCTCTCTCTCTCTCTCTTTCTCTCTCTTCCCACCTCTCTTTGCCTTCCTTTCTCTCTCCCTCTCCTACTCTCTTCCTTTTCTCTTCCTCCTCTTTCTCCCTCTGCTACTCTCTCTCTCTCCCCCTCTCTCTCTCTCTCAGCCTCCTCTCCTCCCCCCCTTCCACCTGGAGCTTCATCATCATCAGCAGGTCCGGCACAGCCTGGGCAGGCCCACCTGTGTAACAGATTTCTGGGAGGGAGGGGTGTGTGGGGTGTGTGGGGTGTGTTGGGCTCTCTGGCAGGCCGTGTGGAAATAAAGGAGCGAGGCAGGCGGGCCCCTGGGGGAGGCCGCGGAGGGCAGATGGCTGGAGGCAGGCGAACTTGTCCCCGAGCCAGACCCATAGACACGGGCACGGGCATAGACATAAGCACGCTCCTGCACCAGAGACATGCAATGCCCCACCAGTCTCTACGGCCCCCAGTCTCTAGTGCTCGCTGCTTGCTTGCTGCTGTCTGTCTGTTTGTCGGCTGCCAGTCTTTCTCCTATGGACATCCCGAATGCTTCATATGATTGCAACAATGTCTTAAACGACGCCCTGTCATCATACATCATACATACCAATTTAAGCTGGTATAATGATGTGATTTATATCGCTGAAAGCCAGAGTATTTTTCAAACGCCTCATTTTGCCATTGGTGGATGGCAGAGGGCTGAGTGCACAGCAGGCTTTGGAGGCACATGAAGGGTCTCCTCTGGTGAGGGTCCTGCTTGTTTCAGCGCCACCGTTCAGCCCTTTCCAACACCCCTCACGGTGAACATCCTTCCTGTACAACACAAATTCTGCTCAACCTCTCGCTTAATTGGCCAGTATGAAGAGAGTTTTTCCCCCTTTCTCTTGCTCTCTCTCTCCCTCTCTCTCTCCCTCTCTCCCTCTGTCTCTCTCTCTCTCTCTCCGTCTCTCTCCCTCTCTCTCGCTGTGCTGCCAGTTGCTCGTGGCCACCATGTGGGTTGAATGCCTTTGGACGACCATGTCAATGTGAGTGTGTGTGTGTATGTGTGTGTGTGTGTGTGTGTGTGTGTGTGTGTGTGTGTGTGTTTATGTGTGTGTGTGTGTGTGTGTGTGTGTGTGTGTGTGTGTGTGTGTGTGTGTGTGTGTGTGTGTATGTGAGTGTTGGGGGTAGGGGGGTCACTTGGCATCTGCTGCAGTGGCTGAGTGAAGCATGCTTAACCGCTGGCGGGGCGCTTTCCTGCGCTCAGTGAGCTGTGGCCTGCTGCTCGCCCTGCGGGACCCACATATGGCCCTGGCAGACCCCAGCCCCAGAGAGACGCCGCACGCCGCACCTCCCCCTCTCTCTTTCTTTCCTTCTCTCTCTCGCTCCCTCTCTCCCCCTCTCTTTCTCCCCCTCTCTCTCCTTCTCTCTTCCCCTCTCGTTCTCTCTATCTCCCTCCACCTCTCTCTTTCTCTCCCTTTCTATCCTCTCTCTTTCTCTTCTCTCTCTTTCTCTCCATCTCTGTCCCTCTCTCTTTCCTCTGTCTCTCTCCCCCTCTCTCTTTCTCTGCTTCTCCCTTTCTCTCTTTCTCTCTCCCCCTCTGTCTTTCTCTCCCTCCCTTGAAGAAGTCTGAATAATAATAATAATCTTGTACATAATCTGTTTTTTATGTTAACACATTTCTTTATTATTCTTTTGTATTGGTATGTTATGTTGTGTTTTAGAGCTCTTTCTATCAAGATCAGAGCTTTGTAAGACAGTCTCTTTCTCCATTGATGCATTAATGTTAATAAATCCTCGTTCCTGATTTCCAACCACCATGCTGACTGAGCCTCCAAATTTACCTGTGGTATAAAATTACCATCACTCTCTTTCTGTCCTCTCTGTCTCTTTTTCTCTCTCTCTCTTTTCCTCTCTCCTTTTCTCTCCCGCCTCTCTCTCTCTCTCTTTCTCTATCCATGTATCCCTCACTCTCTCTCTCTATCTCTCTCTCGTCGTCACACGTCACCGCTCAGTGCAGGCTTGAAACAGGAGTGCGGCGGTTTGCTGTGAGAGGCCTGGTGCGTCTTATTGGAACAGCAGATGGTTTGGAGTGACACGTCTGTTGAGAGGTGTGGACTAATTTCTTGATGTCCCGCAGGGCCTAGTAATGTAGGTGATCTGAGGTGGACATGGACACTGTCCATCTAGGTCAGCACTTGGATCATATTATAAGGGCCAGCTTGTGTTTTTCAGAGCGTCATGGTCATAGAGTATGATATGATAATAAACAATAATATGAAACTCACTTTTTAATGTTATTTCTTTTCAACGTGATTTCAGCTACCTACAGCGGTTACAGTCCACTGATTCTTCTGCAAGAAACTGTACAGTTCTCACTAGGTAGGAACACAAACCTGTTTTTCAACACCTTCAGCTTTAGCCATACAGTTAGAAACAGGTGTGTCTTTTTGAAAGATGGATGAGGTCATGCAAAAGCACATGCGAAGCACATTTCACTCAGCCGTGTTCTTCATGTGGGCTAGATAGCAGACAGACTAACAGTGATGTCCATCACGACTGCTCAGTCACTTGATGACTGGTTTTTTTTTCAGTTCTAAATGAAGAACTTCCTGCTCCAACTTCTGCTTTTGATCTCCTCCAGACGCCTTAGCAGAAAAAAAAACAACAGAAAGCCCAAAAAGACTTATCAGAGGCTTATCCCTAAATCACCCCCCAAATTTGCTTTAACAAGCACATCACTGGAAGGCAAACTGGCCGTAATTGCAAATCAAGGAATGAGCAGAGCATTAGTTATATACGTGTGAAACACTGCCACCCATCAGGTGGCCGAGTAAGAGTGGGAGGTTGGTCTACGCTTGAAAGAACATGGAATGTGGGAGTGGATAGCAGCTGTCCGTGCAAATAGTGAAACATTTCACTGATTAAGACCTGTGAACCTATAAAAGCTCTGCCTTTATTCCTACTGACTATTACCAAGCTACCGAAATGTGCCTGGGTGACCACACGACCTGCTATTTTCCTTTCATAGTACCTGTACCTGCTGCCATTAAGTCTTATTGTGTGAGTGTATTTATCTACGCAGGAGTCAGCTTTTCACACAAGAACATGCGTCACTCCCATGGACCATCTGGAAGATATTCAACCTAACCGTCAGTAATTGCTGAGGAAGAAAAAAAAAAACTACTGCAGAGGAACTAACATTTACTTGGTGCTGAAAGGGGACAGTCTGAAAGGTTATCATGGTGGCATTTGGAGGCTTTGTTTAATGATTGATGTTGTGGGTGCTGGCAACAAAAGCTGATTTGCGCGGTGACATGACATACTCCGTCCTGTGTGACGGCTGCGGTTACCCAATCACCCTCACCTCCCTCCCTCCCCTCACCTCCCCTCCCACCAGCCCCTGTGACATCAGGATCCCTGTCAGGTATCACTCCCCCATAGGTGACTCGCTCTCTGTCACTGACATGAGATAAAATGGATGAGAACGCCTTCACCTGCCTGT
>CM050208.1:23942500-24015000 GCA_027475355.1 Coilia nasus
AAACAATTGAGGAAAAACTGTAACTAGAGTCTTTGCTGGTCGTTAAAAAAAAAAAAAACGAAGTCTCTAGAGTCATAGGTGACAGTGTGTAATAACATATTCTGAAAGGTAGACTTTTCAAAACATGTTGCTTGTTTCACTTTGTTCCAGCCCGATTCTCACTGTCAGTCTAACAGCAAGGGCATCAACCCTTCTCTGTTGTTTTTAAAGTCAAAAGTGCACAAGCCTGTGTGGGTCACCGTAATGAAATATGGCTCCGTCCCTCTCCAGTGAATAATGCTTATTTTTGTTAAGATGAAGTAACACTGGCCTCTTAGCATGTGTGTATGCATTAGCATTCGTGGCTCTCTGCGCTAGCGAGTCTAATGGGCAGGTTTGTTTCTCTTTCCTCAGCGCTGACAGGTTAAGTCCAATCCAGGTGCCAGCTCTCACGTATTTTGGACACGGAGAGAGATGCTGTCGGCTGCTGGCTCAGTTTCCCCAATCCTGTTTGTCAGTGAGTCAGTCAGTCAGTCAGTTATGCTGAGTCTGCCCTCGTCGCTGCCTACTTTTAGCACGAGGGGCAAATGAGCACGGACACAAGCTGACAGCTACGGGACTGTCAGAGGCAAAAAAGCCACACAACTGCCTCCCACACAACAGCAGCGTCCACATTAGCATGGTAAAGAAAAGGCGGGGGTGTAGACATCAGACCCTAACAGAGGCCTAAAGGCCTCACAAATGCGTCAGCCGGCCTCACTGTATGTACAAGGATACAAGGATATTTATTTGTCACATGCATAAAGTTAATGGGTAATGTCCATGTGCATAGGGAAGGGGGAGTTAAGTGCGTAGAGTATATCCACATCTTTCTAGTATACCTCTACTACCACACCAGCAGTTATTGCCACCTAGCCTGGTAAACCAGCCCCTCGTACTTCATTTTATTTTGTACAGAGGGTCTGGAGGGGAGGCCGTGACAAACGATTTCTTCCTGGAGGTGTGGACTCTGCTGAAGTTTAAAAGAAGTGCCTCTGCCTTCACCCAATCGCTAACGCCTGGTCGTCACGTATGCAATAAGCCTACCTACGCATTATAATTCAAATGTAGCACACAAGGTCAACGTCATGGCTCACAAACACACCCTCTGTTCGCTGATTGGATCGGCATCGCGCAGACCGATTACATGACCCTGAAGAGATTCCGGTCCAGACCCACTGTACAAAATGAAATAAAGTACGAGGGGCGGGTTTACCAGGCTAACTGCCACCACCCTAGGACTAGAAAACGACAGCAGCCTGAGTTCCGGCTCTGGTTGTTGTGGGGTTTGTGGTGGTGAGAGCTTTGGTTAATCTCATGGCCAGTGTGACGGGGCTAATCTGCGGGAGGGCAGTGGGCACTGATGTTGATAGTGGGCCAGATTAGTGGTGCATTATCTCCTCAGATCTGCTTAGGTGATAGAAACATAAACATTACACAATTCCCTACTCTCTATCTCCCTCCATTTATCTCTCTCTCTCTCTTTCTCTCTCTCTCTATCTATCTATCTATCTGTGTGTGTGTGTGTGTGTGTGTGTGTGTGTGTGTGTGTGTGTGTGTGTGTGTGTGAGCGTGTGTGTGTGTGTGTGTGTGTGTGTAGCACAGAGATAAATGAAGAGAGAAAGAGAGAGAGAGAAATACAGACAAAGTTTGGGTATGTGTGTGTGTCTCTGTACATTAGTGGCTGGACTGTGCAAGGCTGAGTGCATGTGCTGTGGTTTTGTGGACATACATGTGCACATACGCACATGCTGTTGTGTGTGTGTGTGTGTGTGTGTGCATAGAAAAAGAAAGCGAAGGTCTAGAGGAGGACATAAAAGACGTGTTCAGTGCTGCTCTGAGACTAGAGGTAGTGAGGTAGTGACCTGCGGTCATGACCTGGCCAATCAGACATGCTGGGGGAGCCATCTGTGTTGGTTGGGCTCCAAACCTCTCACTGGCACACAACAGTGCAATCACTCTGAAAATCCCAATCTAATTTGCCTGCTTGTGTGATTGGCGTCTGTGCTTTTTTTTTCTCTCATTTTCCTTTTTGTTTTGATTTATTTTGAAGTTAGCCACATTTGACCAGAAATGCCCTCACATGACTCCACTTTTGCATCCACATTCGCTTTGCAATGGGGGGATGTTAAGAGATGTAAATATATCGTTTCAGCATTGTGCAACCACTTTGTCTCTCTCTCACTCACTCTCTCTCTGTCTCTCTCTCTCTCTCTCTCTCTGTCTCTCTGTTTCACACACACACACACACACACAGGGACAGAGAGAGAAAGAAAGGGAGAGAGATGATGATGATGTTGATGATAATGATGATGATCTGTTTAATTCCAAGTCCAGTGTCAAAATTAGCATGTGAAATGAAATGGCTGGTCATGAACAGTGCAAAGGATAACAGTCATATGTGCAGTTTTCCTTCTAGAAATTTTTTGTCAACTTTCCAACAAACGAGCTTCTTCAAAACAAATCTCACCATACCAAACTCAGCCCTTCAGACCAGCTATGGTGTTTGTGTGTGTTGGTTGTAAAGTTTACCTCACACAGTGTCACTGGAATATTCCAGCGTCACGTTGTGATGAAACCAGACAATTACTAATGCAGCCAGCCAGTCAGTCAGCCACTGGTCACCTGAGGTGGGTCATACTGAAACCGGTAAAACAAGCCATGTGACTCACTGGTGTTTGTTCACTTGGTGGTGGCTGTAAATCCCTGTACCAGAAGATCCATTTGACTTACAGCAGTGCAGAAAGCACATGTATGCTTGCCACATGCATGACAAGCAGTTAATTAAGCAAGAAGGGGAGTTCTGTAGAGAAGTACCATGTCATTGCCTATTGAATGCCTACACAATGCTTATGGAACTGGATTTTCCCTATGTGTGTATGTATGACATCACTGCACTTGCTAGCTTCATCTCTGAATTCAAGAGGGTTTCTGTGATTGTTATCTCGCAAACATGCTCACAGCAGACTCTTTGAGGAAACATTCCACAGTGCGTACGAGGTTGGTAAAAGGGAGTGTCCGTTGAATGAGGAGGTTGTGATACACATCTTTGGCGGCTGCAGACTGCCTCACATTCTGCCTACTTGACTGGGGGTTCCACACAGAGGCTCTCAGGGCCTCCACTATGTGATTTTAGAAACTGTGCTGTTAAAATTCACCTCATACTCTACTCTCCAAGTGAATAGTCTGTGATGTAAGGTCAAAGCATTGCACTTTATTTGAAGGTGCCTATATGCGTACTAGGGTGACATGAGCTCTTTATAAACATTGATCCGGTAAAAAAGGCCCACACACTTGAAATCCTTTTCTTTTGATTTATTTCATGGCATAGTTTTTGTGGCATGAAATAAATCAAAAGAAAAGGATCTCAAGTGAGCTGACCTTTTTTACTGGATTGAGGATTAAGTTTTTGCCCTGCACCTTAGCGTGGGATGTGTACAACTTTTCTGTTCTAAACCCTTTATAAACATGACATGACACATCACATGAACATTAATGACACTTCATTCATATTTATGACTGCTGTCATTACGTGTTGTATGGTGTTTGCAATGTCTGTATCCCAAAAAATATCAACTTAACATTACAAAATCCAATTGACACTTAATGGCAGAATCAACAGTCAGACTCATGAATGAAGTGTCATTAATGTTCATGACATTTGTCATGTCATGTTTATAACATGCTCATGTCACTCTTATATAGACACCTTCAAATAAAGTGTTACCGGTCAAAGTTCATGGCATACTGGCTGACACTATGGTCTGATTCACCAAACTGCATGCTGTCTGCTCACCCAGCACAGATCAAGCAGCCCATCTGCCCTCAAGGAGATTGCATACAAGCGTTTACAGAAAGACATGATGCCATATGGCACAGCATTTCAACATCCCTTTGGCTTCATGTTTTTATCACAGTGTACAGGTGTAGTGCTTTAAAAAGGCACAGGCTTTGGAAAATCGGTTTGTGGCTCTGATTCAGTTGTCAACGGACAAACAAAATTTATGGCATGTCACAAATTCATCCGACCATGGGATTGGCGGTCAAGAGAGGTTAACTGCTTCTCATTACCCCCTATACACCACAAAACAAACAACCAACAAACAGCAAACACTGACATTCAGCTTAACTAAAAAAAAAACAAAGTAAAACAATTTACAATTCAGCTCCAAATTGCACTCAAATCGTACAATGCAACCCCCCATCCCAGCTTAACTAAACAAAATCGACAGACTACAGCAATCCTGACCAGTCCATCTGGCAGCTGGGTCAGAAAGAGACCAAGAAGGTTGCATTTCTGAGTAAACTGAGTTAAGTTGGTGGTCCAGGTCAGAGCACCAGTGGGTGTGTGGCATTGGTGGGTGGATGGCTGCTGGCCCTGGGGCACTCATTAGCGGGCATCCAGCCTGACCCAGTTAGAGTCGGGCAGAGACAGTGAGAGGAAAGATGCAGAGCTTTTACGGGGCCCCAATTCTCTACCCTTTCCCGAGCTCAGTCGTTACACTAAGGTGACCTCAGCACCTTCTTCCTGTCAGCATGCGTTCTACTCTGGCGTTCTAAATCATCGGCGATGTCCTCTGGGAGCAGAGACTGACAGGCGGGGCGGGGAGCCGGAACGTTTTCACAATGCTCACAAAGCGTTAAAAAAGCCTCGCCACACTCCCACGCCCACCACACCACAGCTCATCTCTTGCTCCCTGGGGGATCTCCACAAACAGACAGTCATACGCAGTCCCAGGAGTTACAAATAAACACACATGTGGCAACACTGTTGGTGACGCAAAAACATGATCTCTAGGCTCACGATTATGGAGAAATCTATTTGTACTTTACAGTAACTGCCTTGGTTATAGCCTTATGTATGACACTGTGGGTGAAATATAACAAAAAGATCCAGAAATCCAAATTCAACTGGATGAATGGATAGCTTCTTCATGAAACAAGCACTTTATACAGTAAACATACTGTTTATGAATATCTTTGATGGCTTACAGGCAACTTATCGGAACATTTCCTGTATTCAATTCTGCATTTCTGCTTGGCTGGACCACAGCTGAGGACTCAGTCTTGCATAATACTGAAACTAAATCAGTGGGAAAATGTGTAGGTTTGTTTCTACACCACATGCACCCATGCACACACACACAAACATGTCCCCCCACACACACCACACACACACACACACTCACACACACACACACACACGCACACACACAAAGTGGTGCGGTGTTGCTCTGAGAGGTTAGTACCAGGCTCCTTGAATGACATACAGTGTGGGAGGCACAAAGAGAGCAACCAGGCATGACAAGGGATAGAGCTGTAAAAGGTCCCCCCACTTCTCTCTCTCACTTGCTTTGCTCTTTCTCTCTCCCTTTTTTCTCTCTCTCTCTCTCTCTGTCTCTCTCTCTCTCTCTTCTTGCTTTCTTTCTCTCTCTCTCTCTCTGTCTCTCTCTCTCTTCTTGCTTTCTTTCCCTCACTTGCTTTCTCTCTCCCGCCTTTCGCTTCCTTTAACTCAAAGATACCACTGTAGCTTCTTATGCACCAAATCATACCCATGAACACACAGTGCAGTCCAAACAGTCCAGTTTAAAAAGATCCCCTCGCCCTGGGACAAGTGAAGACTGCCCAAAAGGGAGCCGCGTGGCAGAGAGGAGCGAAGAGGGCATCAGACAGAGGATGTTGTTTGTCACACAAAGGGGCCCGTTTGTCAGCGCTGGTACGGTACCTGCCTCTCCACATTTAAGCCTGTCACAGCTCACACCCTGTCAAGACAACTGAAGGCACAGAGGTCCAAATGCACAATGCCAGCGCTGGCTGCAAAGGCCTGACAACAAAGACACGGGCTGCAGTTTAGCTGAGCATAAATGATCCTGTTTAAGCCTGGCCAACCAGAAGGGACAACACTGTGTAATGTGCACACACCCATACTGTACACCCCTGCAGACCTCATCCGGCCTGTGGCGCGTTGCTCTGGACTTCCACTCGCTGTCAAAACCATCTTTATCTGTCTCGGCGACAGGCTGCGCCACTCTGTTACATCAGCCTCCGCTGCGGTCTTAAAGGCCGAGGCTGGCGTTACTGCTAACTAAAGCCGTGCCCCGCTGTTTGTCACTCTTTCATACCGCATCTCCTCTCGCACAGGCACAGTTAATGCTAAAAGCCCTGCTCGCACACTGGGCCCAGTCCTGCTCTTTTCCACATCTATCCCTGTCTGCTATAAAGCTGTGCTTGCTCGCATCTGCCTGCCTGCCTGCCTGCCTGCATGCCTGCCTGCCTCGTTCTGTGACAGCCTTGTGTCATTGCTCACGGTAAAACCTAATGTCACTCCTCACACTAATACCTGTCAACCAGAGATGCCCGTGATGGAAGATGTGTCTTCAGGCTTTGTCAAGAAGATGGATGGATGAATGGATGGGTAGATTAGTGGACTGGCAAGAACCAGAGAAGGCAATGAATGGGAATGGAGAGATAACAGTGATAGTGAGTTAAGAAAATGCAAGGGAAGACAAGGATAGTGAGGGGGGGGGGGGGTGAGTGAAATGGGTGACAGAGCAATAGAGAAGAACCAATACCAAGTGAAAAGCTTACAGTTTATCAGTAGCCATTTGGGTTTCCAGAGCATTTCCAAGACAAAGCTGTCTTCGATATCAGACAGAACACAAAGGCCTTTATTGGCTCTGTCATTTCCTCATGACAGGTAGAACACATTCCCAGCTGTTTGGAAAGGGCCTGTCCGGTCAGCACACAACACAATCGATTCACAGCATGAAAGGACACAAGATCCAAACTCTGACACATGGGCTGCTAAATCAAACCAATGTGTTTTTCCGAATACACCCACAATTATCAGCCAACACAATGCAGGGAGGGTCTACATCAAATGACTGCAGATGTTTGGAAATTGAATTAATTCTTTGTTTGAGAAGAATATTTGCTATATAAGCCTCCCTGTGTTTTTATACATATATTGTAAAGGGAAGGCTATATGCACATGGATTGAACAGGCATTATAATGAGTAGAAAACACTCCAGACTCCTGTAATTAGTACTGAAGCATTTGCTTAGGTCAAAATCACATGTCAACATGTTAATCCCCTTCTCCCCTCAGTCAAGAAAGAGAACTAACTTAAACCCAGATGACACAGACCAACTTGTTACAGCCAGTAAGAAAACTATAAAAATTCAATGAAATCAAGTAGGCACTTCAATATAAGAGTAAGGTCTTTGATTTAAGGGTCTCACCGCTGGCGTTCTTCCCGCAGATGAGGTGCTGATGAGGCAGCAGTAGGCCCCATATCTCCGAGTCGTTATTAATGGCCTGCTCTAACGACTCCAGGGAAAACTTGGGGATCCCGTTGTCTTTCTCCACCAGGGCAGTGCGCAGGGCGCGTGTGAACACCTCTCGGAAAAGGCTCTCCATGCACGCACACAGGTAAATGGCTGCGTGCTCGTGGACCCGCAGTGCGACCCTGCTGTCCACCATCCACCTGAAGAACTTTCCCACGTTGAACACCAGTCCACAGCGCTCCGACTTCCCACGGCTGAATTTATCCTCCGTGCTCATGTTATACATTGATAGTGCGCTAAGCGACGCAGTAATACAGTTGACAGATATTGTCCAGGATAGAATGATCTTGATGGCACTTTGGATCTCATATTTGGTGCATTTGGCATAGCGCAAACTCAGCCGCTGTGCCTCTTTGGCGATCCTTACCAGCGCTCGACTAACCAGCGCGGATAGCCTCGCCAACAGGTCGCTAGGAAAAGCTCCGACTCTGAGCTCCTCTTCCTTCCTAAGAGCGCTTTCCACCTCCCCGAGACTCCAGGGAACATCCTCAAGCTCGGGAAGTTTCGCACAGTGTCCGGCGCAATCCAGGTTCTCGGCGTCTTCGACCAGAACGGTGTTGACAGTGTCAAGGCTGTTGTGTCTACTGTGCATAGAGTCTGTTAGATGCCAACAATTCCCTCCATGAGCGTACGAGATGTGCGCGTCAGAACAGCACAGCGACAAGCTGGACGACCTGAAGGAGTCTGCTGCTCCACCATAACCCGAGTCCAGCGTTAAGTCCTCCAGGGTTCTCACAACACACTTACCCCTTCTTGCCATAACTGCACCTCATACTGTATCCCTGTATGAGACCACTATCACAAAATGTTTCGTTTCTGTGGAAAAACACAGTATGGTTCCTTTAATGTCGGAAGATTAACGCACTAAAGTCTGTTAAAATGGCTATGGCTGTTTGTTGAACAGTGTTTTTATTTAACTTTGTAGAGCCAGCAGCGTGTGTCAAGTCAGAGCAGCGCGAGCACCACTGCACCACAGCCGCAACGCTTTCTGTTTGGGGGAGGAGTCGTAGAGACGCCTACATCCAATGAACTTGCGACATAGGTCTGATTGACAGAATCTCTCGACTTGAATATACTGCTGCTGTTGTGGAACGACAGCCGTGTCTATCCAGTTTGAGAAGTCTACGACCTGTCCAGTAGATTGATGAAAAAATACTGAATGATGCCATCACTTCTAAAAACAATATATTGCTATGAGCGTTATATAATTCAATGTCAATTTTAATACATTGCCAAATACAAATTACAAATTGAACCAAATCCCGATGGTTACCCGTACAACCACTAAATTATAATTTATGGGACGGCTTTTATTACTCTCTAGACAGGGATGGTCGTATTCAAAAGATTAGGGTCAATCATATTGCATTTTTTACGTAGCCTACAATACATACGATAATGAGTACACCCACAGTAAAACAAGGTATTTCTCTCATTCATTTTTTTCGGCAAGGTTGCATTTATTGATTCTACCTGTAGCATATATTAAAACGACTGCTTGATGTCGAAACGTCTTTCAACTGAGAGGCGTGTGTGTTGTGCCTCACAGAACATCTTGGCTACACTTCCCTCGCCTTTACACACTCCCGGTGCGATGCGGCGAAGGTAACATGACACGCCGTCATTAATAATGTATAGTACGTATAATGGATCTCCATCTCTCCACTCAAGGTCACTCCTTTTAAATGATGAGATAGCTCCTGTTGATCAATAGCTCCTACCCTCGAGATGCAGGTGAAAGGCATCTTGTGAAATACTTTCACAATTACCTTACTGTACCTCTCGAGATTCACTTTTGTTTGGAGTGTAATCACTGAGAAAATGACAAGTGCTTATTAGATGTAAGGTAAGGATAACTTAATTGCAACCGTGTTCTGACTACTGATCTCTTCAGCCTCAAGTGGTTGAAGTCATGGGCATGTCCTTGGCACAATAGCGCCACCCACTGACAGCCACTGTGCAGGAATATGACTTGATGAAGTGCAATCATTTCCTGACAAAATACTGCCATCCTATGGTTCCTTCGAGATTGACAGCTTGGCCAATTAGGATTTTAAACACGTCGATGATTATGCTAGTGCTGATGCTGTTAGTTGTTAGTCTGCAGGGATAACCTGCAGAGCTGAGAGACAGCATTGTGTGCACATACCTACGGAGGTTTGCGCTTTTTTTCCAGCGCCTTGAAGCGTTATAAGAGCACAGTTGCTGGCCAGCCAAACAGTTTATGTTTAATCTATGCTATGCCACCCACTGCTCCCTAAGCACCGCTGTCATGGTGTAACGGGTTCAGTGCAGAAGCTGAATGTCGTTGTGTGCACTGTGTGCTGTGTGATCACAATACAAATGGGAATCGCTTCCACTTAATAACAAATGGCATGCTTCACAGAGACCGACATTTCTAGCAGCGTCCCTGACTGGGATAGAGGAGCCTTGAAAAGAGGGGCTGTCAAGAACCTGACTGTCAGTCATTTTAGTTGGTTCCACTCAGAGATTCTGTGCAAAAACGGCACAGACTTGACTTGACCTTCACTTTACCATTCCACCCTCATAGGGCTGAGAGACTCAGATAGAACAAAAGTTAGAAGATACAGGAAACTGGGCAAAAAATCAGGCTATGAGAAGCAGGATTGTGCAGTCTGATGAAACCAAAATCAACCTGCCATTCAAAAACTTAAGCTTTGTGGTGGTAGCATCATGGAGGCAAAGCTAAACAGACAAAAGTACAGAGATAACCTCTCAAAAAACCTGGAATAAAGCAGTCAGTAGCCTACTTCAGACATGGCTAAAGGTTCACCCTTCATCGCAACAGAGGAGTTACAACTCTACAATATTCTAACCCAGTCAAACACCACTGGAGAGCCCTGAAGATAGTTGTCAGCTGATGGTCCCAATTCATCCTGACAGAGTTCGAGGGCTAAAAAAATGCTTAAATCCTAGTGTGCCAGGCTTGTCATTTTCAAGAAGCTGTTCTCACTGGTGAAGGTGTAGTTACTAAGTAAAGGGCTATAAACAGGTTTGTAAAATGTAATTTGATTGTTTTTCATTGAATTTCATTTTTCAGCATTAAACATTTTACATGCATTAAAGCGACAAGTCTTTGGCCCTAAAGTCCATCTGTTAGAACAGGTAATTCAGACACAAACAGACACAGGGAAAATCTGAGGGATTCCATATGCAGACACAGATTACAGTATGAGACAATCCCTAGCAAGTAGCAAGAGATACACACTAAACTATAATCAAGGCAAGGTAGCATGCATACACTTTACAAACTCAAACATCACTCTTAGCCTACCTTTACACTCTCTTGCATTGCTTATGCGTGGCAGCTGTGCTACCTTGACTTTTCATGAATGCTGCGTGAGATGCATTCACCTCTCTGATACAGCTCGTGTTTTTTTCACTGCAGTGTGCAGACACTATGCAGACACTATGCAGAGATGTCACAGCTAGTGTGGCCATGGCCTTAATATTAGGTGGGTAGGAGTCACACACTCGAGGAGAAGAGAGAGGCTGAGTAATCCTGCGACAGACAGACATTTAACTCAGCTTAGGGTCAGAGTGACACCTCTTGCTACCGAGCAGGGGATAAAGAGGCAACACTGTGTCACTGAGATGAATAGAGAGAAGGGAGCACAGAAAGAACACAAGGACAAAACATGATTTAGTGATTAAGACAAACCAACAGAGTTAAATAAAATTTCATTTTCACAAAAGTCATCATCGGTAGGCTGTGGACATTTAGAGGCAAACAGATGACTCATAGATAGAAGTTGAAAAGGCATAGAGCAGACCTTAAGCGCATGTGCATGAGGGCTTATACAGTCCGTCTTGTAATGTTTTAAAGACTGCAACAATTTCTAAAACTGTAAGGAAGCAAAAAACACTGAGTTGCAGTGCTTCTGGTCTGTTTGGCTCAAAGGAATATAACTGTGCCTATGTCTTTTGGAATGTTTGTGTTAAATGTGCATAACATAATAATTATTGACATCATGTATTACCATTGTATAAGCCTACGTGTACTAAGTGGTAAGACAAACTGATTTTATTAATCTTGGCAATGCAGTCACAGAATTTTACTTTTTAGTCAACATCATCAAACATGAGGTTTTCAGAACATACCATTAAAAACTCCTATAGAAGTGTTTTTATTCTTGCACTTGATTACTAGGCTATAATGTGACTGTAAAAGGCTTTGACATATTTAACATATTTACAACATATATATTCAATTTCAAAAATTCGGGGCAGCTGTGGTCTAGCGGTTAGGGAGTTGGTCTTGCAATCGGAAGGTTGCTGGTTCAAATCCCACCCTACCCATGGTTGAGATGCCCTTGAGCAAGGCATCTAACCCCCACACTGCTCCAGGGACTGTAACTGAAACCCTGTAAATATCTGTAAGTCGCTCTGGATAAGAGCGTCAGCCAAGTGTAATGTAATGTAAAATGTAATAGTTAATTTGCTAGTATCTGAAGCATGTAGACTGTATGTAGACCATGTAGCCTCATGCTTTCTACTTTGCAGCTACTTTCACAACCTCTCCCCTATATGATTATTGTTGAAGATTGCTTGCATAATCTGGCTTCAGAAACTCTCCTTCTGCACTGTCACTGCTTTTCAGCAGCACTGAGTAGCTTTGTTAAAGATTACACACTAACAAGGCTTGCATAATCTGTCTTTAGAAACTTCACAACAAGTGACTGAACAAATTACCTCATCTATATGTCTGAAGAGTCTTTCTCTTTAAAATAATCTGGTTTTAACAGCAAAATGAGCCCCTTGATGTTCTTATGTTAATTGTAAAGTATTCGGGAAAAGTCATCTGAAAACCCCCAAGACATGCATTGGCCTCGAGATGCAGTAAGGTAAAAGCTTGAAAGTTGAGCTTGCATTTTGAGGTGAGACCATTTGCATTGTGAGGTGTCTGAGTTGCAGAGTTAGTACAGGGCATTCATTACGGGGATGTTTCACAAGCTGGGTAGAGAGAACAACTCTGATTATGCTGAACACCTTGGCTCTTAACTCTTTGGTGTGCCAGAACAGAACAAGACATTCCAACATTACCACTGCTGGTAAAACAAAATGATCCCCAAAAAACTCTGCATGTATTTTTGTCTTCACAATTAAACCTTTAAAAATGTTGATTACATAATATACTACAAACATACTGAGATTTCTAATGAAAATGAAACTTAAGAAGGATGACCTGCCAGCTGTACACTTGTGTACCTGTGGTAAAGACAAGAAATAGCCTGAAGGTTTACACACAACAGTGGATAGACCTTTTTGTCTCTGTTACACCCTGACATGTGGGAATGGAGTGAGTGAAGACCCATCCTTTATACGAGTTTGGGAAATTATTCTGACCACATTTTGGGTCAAAGCTGTTGCTTTGCCACATAACTTATGTTCTTAAGAAGGTGTACTGCAGTTTAGTAAATATAGCCTGGTGCCCCATAATCCAAATATTTATTTAAGGAGTCTCATACTATTCTTTTTCTCTTTGGGTTTTAGAAGATAGATCAGAAGTCAATAAGATGTCATGTATGTCTGAAAGAGATAGACAGAGAGACAATTTGCTTTACATCTTAGGCTGTGACTTCGCTCATTAACATGTTTTTTTTTGTCTGTGTGTTTGTTTGTTTTTTGCCTCTGCTGTCTTACGTGCGTAATGTACGCTGTGACGTCGGTAAATACATCTCTGCCACACAGCCTCAATGACAAAACCGTAAAGGGTTAAATGGGATGATCTCGCGTAAACGTGTCCCCAACGCAAATCTCACTTCATGTGCTCATCCGGGACCTTGTATACCAACCAATCACTAACGGACAGTCTTTTCTTTAACAACAGAACCCTTATTTACAAGCAGTTGATGTTACGTGTTTTACCCGACTGAAATCACGATTGTTTGCCTATTCGCTAGATCAAAATACATTTTGTGGTTGTATTAATACTTGATATTAAAGGTCTGTTTTGGAAGCTGGCCACGCTACAAAAACGTGACTGTGAACGCTTACGTATGGGCGTCTTGTTAACCAACTGGATGTCCTGTTCCGCTTGCGCGCATGTGTGGGTGGAGCTGGAGATAGCTGAACGCTCTCGTAGTGAATTACATAAAACCGACATTCATAATAACAACAAAATATAGGCTGTATACGGACACTGCGTATCGGATTTTGTGGATGCGTGATGCTGTAAACGAGACGTTCAAGCCTACCAGCTTTTTGACGTTGGATACTCACGTTTTCGACTACTAGACTGACATACTTACAGCGCTCTCGTCGTTGAGACATTGCAATTTTGGCGAACGTCACTGACTCCAGATAAGAGCTCTCTTATTACAGGTGTAATACACCATCCTTTCGCAAAGGACAGTTTTGTAGCCTATTCACAATTGTTGTATGCAGTTTACCTGTCGAGGAGCTAAGAGGCACCAGAGCAAAAACATACAACAGTTGTAATCGTTTTTACATCATCATTGGCAGTCAACGGCTTGAGGTTCATTGCAGCCATGGGAAAAGTTTTTCTTGAACAAGGTTGAATCTAATCAACACCTCGCGCTTGCTTTCATCTTACGAACTGTACTTGACTCTTCAGTCTTATTTGTGTGCAACGTTGGCACAGGTAATCAGTAATCAGGTAATTGCGGGAATATTTGGTAACCACCAGAAGAAGAGATATGGTTGTGAATACAGTACACTGGTTCAGGAAAGGGTTACGGCTCCATGACAATCCCTCGCTAAGGGACTCAATCAGAGGAGCAGACACTTTGCGGTGTGTTTATATACTGGATCCTTGGTTCGCTGGGTCCTCCAATGTTGGCATAAGCAGATGGAGGTAAGTTGTTTTTTGTTGTTGTTGTTTGTTGTCGTTGAGGTAAACATTGGTGATTGTGGTGTTGGAGTCTGTGACAATTGTAATTGCAAGAAAAATCAATTGTTGACGAAGTTATCATATAAATAACGCTGTGCAGCATGTAAGCAACTGTGCTTTTTTAAAGAGGTCACTGGTCCAGGGCAACAAAGCGAGAGTTCAGTGTTTCCCTGTTGTCAGCGCCGCGTGGATGACTTGTAGCCCACATGATGAGAGAACTGCACGTTTATTACTATTGTCATCCTCTATTTTGTACCATTCTTCTTAGTAAGCGTGATTAGAGATCAGTCATGATTAGGTGAAAATGTTATGATTTCTACTTGTGTCAGCATCAAGGTAGTCAGTGTGCATATGGCTGCATTAGTGGGTAGACTACATCCTCTGTGTGTGCGCCATCAGAAACACTGTGTGTGTGGGTGGTAGGGTGTGGAGTGTGCATACCCGTGCAATCTAAGTATTTATTCAATGGCACGAATTTTTAGTTTAGATAGAAGTCCAAAGAAAAAGGGGAACAGACAGACACTAGTTGCCCTTGGAGAGTGGTGATGTAACAAGGGTGACCACCCTCCCCTCCCCCACCTGGCCTGAGGAAGTAGGGCACTGTGTCAAACAGCCTCTTACAGCACTGTGGCGCGCTGCAACTCTGACCTACTTTCCTTCCAACCCTGCACACTCACTCCTCTTATGGTAACGGTGGCGGCAGTGGGGCTGTGGTCTCTCTGGGAAAAGTACTGAGGGACCGAGCCAACAGGCACATAGCTCACAAGCTGTCCCCAGGCTTGTCTTTCTCTCACCAGCATCACATGTTCGTTGGGTAACTAAGGTTTGGTGATGTGATGCTCAACAAACCAAGAGTTTTTATTACCGTTGTAAGATCTAGTCATGTTAAAAAGTTGGGAAATAGAGTTATCTGATAATAATATGATTGTATGACTGACTATTGAAAGTTACTGCAGCAGGCCAACAGCACAGGTTTTAAAACTGAAAGAAAATGGCAGTGGAAGGCTGAAGGTCAGGTCAGACCATAAGAGCCACAGAGTGTCAGCCTTCAAACCCTTTGACATCCTATCTGACACAGCTGTCTCTACCCCTCCATCCCCAGCGGTCTAGACCCCACCCACCCCCTCCCCCAATACTCAGGTAGAGGCGGGTTCCCCTCTAGACGGCAATCCTGACCTCCTGACCCAGTCTCCACCGGTAAAGCGGGCACTGGTATAGCGGTCTGTCCAGGAGGGGGGACCTGGAGCTCAGACAGGATTGCTTTAATCAGCTCTCAACGCAGACTTCTCTCAACGCAGACTTCCCCTGCCACACACACACACACACACACACACACACACACACACACACACACACACAGGCACCAGCAACCAACACCGCACCGGAGGTCACTGGCAACACCTGCAGACTGTTAGGCCGCTGCCAGGGGCCAGACAGGCGTCTGATTTATTTTTATAACCTTGTGATGTTTACAGGATGTCTTCCAAACAGCTTAATTGTGGTGTAATTGTCTGTCACCTTGACAGGCTATGTTCTCATGACAGGCAGAGATGATGGGGACCTGGTGTCTGCTAAACCTGTTTCACTACAGTGTTTTACAGGAGAGCAACCAAAGGAGAGAAATGAATGCATGTTTAGACAAGATGACCTTTGAGAAATGCCATGTTTGAGCCCTTTCAGATCAGAAGTTTAGCATTTGCATTTGGCATGGCAGCAGGCCAGGCCTTTTTTTTAAGATAGTACCTGATTTTGATCAGGAGAACGGGCTCTGTATACTCTCTGCTGGTTAAATGGGGAATGGAAAAAATCTGTCTTTATTGTTGAACTCTTCTGTCTGGTAGTGACCTCCTCTCATTCGTGATGCTCTCAATGAGGGTACATCAATCACACATGTTCTAGTTACTCTTCATCTCTAAACAAACGTCACCGATGTGACTGCAGCCAAAAATGTGTATATTACATTTAGGTGTTGATTAATTAAGTTATTCTACTTTGGCAGTTACAAGTGCAGTGTTTCAAAAAGCATACTGGTCTTTGTAAAGGAAAAAGTAACTTGTCTACCTAATTGTAAGGATATATCTACAAGTGGCACTGTAAGTGATCACTTGAGCAATGGGCATATAAGCAATGTGAAAAGCTATTCTGAAACTCAGAAGGATGCTATACTTGGTTATGGATAGATACTATTGATCAATTTATTTCCCCGAATGCTAATTAGGGGTCAACTCATTGGGTCAGAGCTTTGTAAAATTTCAATTAATCTGTTTTCTTTGCATTTCTAAATCTAATTTATTGATTGGAGTTCAGAGAAAACACAAGATATTTGCGCACCTAGAAGTCAACTTTATGTATTATATATAAAATATTTGAAGCCAACATTCTCTCAACAAAGTTCTCTTATTAGCTAGAACACAAAATGTATGGCCTTGAAACCTAAGTCTATTGTTCGACATCAATTTGGAGACAAAGGTCATCATTTAAAAGGTCACTGTACTCACACCAGCCTGTTAAGTAACTTGCAATGCAAAAAATGTGTCTTTTTTAATCCATATACTCTACACAGGTATTACGTTATTGTGGCTATACACAATATTTGTTGATAGTGCATAGTACATATTTTGGTGAAAAGTAAATACATAACTTGGAAGGTAAAAGAAACTCAGAAGCATGTGGAGCGATTTAGATATTGCCATGATTGGTTCTTGTCTTTTTAGTCACAGATAATGATCATTATATATACCCTGAAAAAACATTGGTTGACGCCTAATGCATATATTCCTAAAATATAGGCTAGGTTACATTTCTCAGTCTGGATCTAGATGTAAATCTATGTCATAGATTAGCTTTCAGTGATTGAAGGAGCACAAAGTGACAAGTGAATGTAGCCATGAGCAGGCCATTTAGCTGTTACCGGCCACCCTTGGCGCTGTGGTCCTGTGACTGCCTTATCCTGTTGGCTGTCTGAGGCTTGGCCTGCTTATGTCTATGGGCCTTTCAGACAGCTGCCTTTCTAAGCTACAACATGCTTTATTTGACATATGTGTACACCACCGTCCCCCAGGACCACATTCACTAGAGATTGCATAAGATGTAATAATGTTAGATTTAAAAGCAGCTAGGAATAGTCACAGCTAAACTACTACAAATGAACTAAAATAGTTTGAAAGGAACTATAAATAGTTAAAAGGAGCGTAAGAAGTAAAGAAGAGCAGTCTCTGCATTGACACACTTGTGCATTCCTTACTGCATGCATCACAATGCGTCACAGACTAGATGTTGCCCCACATCTAGGTGTGTTTTTTTTCCGTCTCTCTCTATGCAGTTCACAGATTGGCAAGCCTTGAACAAGTAAAGACATGAAAGTGTCCTGCCAAGGGAGACATTTACACAGAAACTGCTTCAAAATGTGTGCAGTATTTCAAAGGGCATAACTGTCCCAAAGGGATTACTATATTTATCAGGATTCATAGACATGCTGGGGCCTTCTTGTATGTGCTGTATTCAAAACAAGAGATGGCTGCAGATGTTGCAAGTCAGGCAAAGGACACTGGGGACGATAGCGCATGTATTTGGTTGGTGTGTGAGCGCCCCCTAGTGGTGGATGTTAGCAAAAAAAAAAAAAAAAAAAAAAACACAATCTCAACAGAGTTGATGTTTGGAACACAATCTAGTAGAAGACAGCATGTGGGAATCCAAAAAGTAGGCCTATTTAATCATAAACATCTCAGCCAGTTTATAAATTATAAATGTCACATATTTGTTCAATCTTAAAAGTGGTATTTTCAATTCCACCTTCATGCTACAACACAAAACTTGATATGAGGTCCTTTTAATGGCTGACTGGACCTAGAACGTACATCATGCCTTGCACTCATCTGAGTAGTCCACAGAATGAACAGCACTATGCTTAGTCCTCCAGAGGTAAACAGTGGTTACTGTTTTAAGTATAACACCAATGACAGACAATTACAGTATAGCACTGGAAAGTGATTCCCATTTTTTAAACGAAAGTGATTCGATTGGGCAGCGTAGAGTATGGCTATAAGTCTGCTGATGGGTAGCGTAAACTTATTGTGATGAAGTAGGCTCTGTAAGGCCACTCCATACCATGTGCTCAACCCAAACCCTAAGCACTGCATGGTTTTACCTGTCATCTGGGGCAATGATGGCTCAGGAGGTAGCAGAGTTGCCTAGCAACCACAGGGTCGCTGGTTCCAATCCCTCCTCCTTGCATGGCAGCCTTTGCCATTAGTGTATAAATGGGTGAATGTGAGGTATTTAATGTAAAGTGCTCTGGGTACTCTGCCAATATGAAATAGCTATATAAATGCAATCCATTAGCCAAGAGTGTGTATGTCTTTACATCCATTGTCTTGCTTGTCATAGGTTCCTGCTTCAGTGCCTGGAGGATCTGGATGCCAGCCTACGCAAGCTGAACTCGCGCCTCTTTGTCATCAGAGGCCAGCCCACGGATGTCTTTCCCAGACTATTCAAGGTACGGTGCCCGACCTCCTCCATCTGTTTTGTGCTCCGAGCCGCGGGCTGAGAGCAGTGGCTTTGCAGTGGCTTTGCAGTGGCTTTGTTGGCTAAAGCACAAACATCCACCTCAAGTCTTCTGGGTGCTGGACCATAAAAGAAAGTAAAAAAAAAAAACAGAAACAGAAAGTCCACGACACCAGTGAGCTCCCACAAAAGGTTTTTAATTGCAGCGCCCTTCATTAGATGTAACAATTGTTCAAACTTACACCCCTATATATATCATTCAGTGGATTACATGACCCCTCATTAGCGGTGTTAACAAGCACCAGTTCATGCCCAATCTACAATGGGGCATATTTGTCAACAGCACTGCCCAGTCACTCAAGTAGTGTTACAGTACATTATGTGACAGTAGTTGTTTTGCCAGAAAGATGAGGCCTCCATCTGTATTCTCTAAAGGCCACTGGGTTCATGTGGTGTGCTTGTGTGCTCTGCAGGAGTGGAAGATCAGCCGGCTCTCCTACGAGTACGACTCGGAGCCCTTCGGCAAGGAGCGTGACGCCGCCATTCAGAAACTGGCCAGTGAGGCCGGGGTGGAGGTGACTGTACGGATCTCCCACACGCTCTACGATCTGGACAAGTGAGTCTATGCAAGTACACACACACACACACACACGCATACAAAAACACACAGATTCCCCACATGCTGTACGATCTGGGCCCATGTGGAGCCATGTGCACTGAGTCACGTGCCACCATTGCCTCCCACACACACACACACAGTACACACACACATGCACACCATGCAGTACACACCCGTACACACACACCACGCAATACACCCACACACACACACACATACACATACATACCACGCAGCACACACACAAAGTCACCATATCCCACACACACAAACATACACACACACACACACAAATAAGCAAGATCCACCACAAAAGCTAGTCATCTGACATGTGCTTGCACGAGACAGCCCATATTCCCTTGTGGCCTTCCTGCCAAATTGGGCTCAGCCTCAGAATATCAAGATGGCTGTTGGATGAAAACCTGCATCATTCCCTCTGAAAATGGCAGGCAGACTAAGTTACTAGAAAAAAATGCTTCCATGGACCTGGGGTTTAATTATTATTTTAGAGATCAGAGACGAGAAGTAGGACAATTTCCGGCTCTTTGTGGCAAGACTTTTGTACTTGCCTTCGTTCCTTTGGTCTTTGTAATGATAGAGAACACATGCCAGGTGTGATTTGAGGTAAATTGCGCAATGTAGGTTATAATTAAACATTCTTTCTTGCCATCTAGCATGGATAATTGCTCACGATGCATTAACGAATAAGAGTGAACTCTAGTACAAGTAATAGAGACTTGCTAGCTAACACAATGTAGTCTATCCAGTAGAATAAATAGATTCATTACAATTTCCAGATAAAACAACCAACCCAGTAGGCATCATGGATAAAATAGATCAAAGACTCTGAACGAGGATGAAAGAATCTAACAGAATTAAAGGATCAGATAGTGATCAAATTATCTAAAATAATCTCCATCAAAGGGGAGATGATTTGCCTTAGAACCACAAAAACCAAAACATGAAACAAATATCTCTCCCCCCGTACAAGAAGACAAGGGTAAACATGACCAGACATATCTTGTACACACATGGAGTGTGGTCATGCAGAGTGAAATGGCACACTTTTCAACCTCCTGTCATATTGAGTAAACAGAGTCATTAATCAAAACTTACTGAAACATCTTCACTCAAGGGACTAATAATCATTTTTAGGAATAGAAAGGGTAATATCATAGATGTTGTGCCAGTAGTGTAGTGGTATCATAATGTTTTAATATATCAGCATATTTCATACCTAAGAAATTAAACAAATGGAATACATCAAACTCAGTCCAAATTATGAACATGTTACATAAAGGACTGGGTAACCCACTAAACTACACTAAATGACATGTACACATTCCGAATCATTCGTTAAGTGAATACCTATTTCAGTGTTGGTTGCCATTTTATTTTGACTATCAAACTCACTCCATCATTCCAGTTAATTTCACTGCTACACCCCCACGTCTCTAATCTCTCTGTTAGGTATGTGCTAAATTCCCCTTTCCCCTGTGGCCTTCTCTCCTCCTCTCATCTCTCTTTTCTCCTCTCCTCTCTCTTCTCTTCTCTCCTCCTTCTCAACCTCTCCGTCCTACAGGATCATCGAGTTAAACGGAGGCCAGTCTCCGCTGACCTACAAGCGTTTCCAGACGCTGATCAGCCGCATGGCCCTGGTGGAGATGCCGGTGGACGCCATCACGCCCGACCTCATGGAGCGCTGCTTCACGCCCATCGCCGACGACCACGACGACAAGTTCGGCGTGCCTTCCCTGGAGGAACTGGGTGAGTGTGGAAAAGTGTGTTTGTTATGTGTGTGTTTGTGTGTTATGTGTTGGGAGTTGTGTGTGAATGTTTGAGAGTGCCACATTATTTGGATACTTAACATTTGAAGTGTATTTTCTTACATTGGTAACAAGTTTGTGTGCATAAGTGTGTCGAGACTTATTTTGTGTACGTTCTTTGCAGAATCTGTGTGTATGTATGTGCCATGTTGAATCCCGTGCTTTATTAGTGTGTGCACGTGTGTGTGTGTGTGTGTGTGTGTTTGTGTGCGTGGGTGCCATTCTGATTGTAAGTTTGCATTGTGGCTCTGTAGGTTTTGAGACAGATGGGCTGAGCACAGCAGTGTGGCCGGGGGGAGAGTCCGAAGCGCTGACCCGCTTAGAGAGACATCTGGAGCGGAAGGTGAGGCCACACCCTCTCCCAGCGCTCCTGGGTGGTTGATTGGTCTTGATTTGGGTAATTCCCAAGATAGGAGTCCGCACACTTGAAATCTTTTTTTTTTGCCACGGAATGACATTTTGTCTCTTGTTTGTCTTCCTCAGAATCTGTATCTCACTGAATCAAAATGTCATTTTGTGCCAATAAATAGAACCATACAATGGATTTCAAGTGTGTGCTGGACCCCCCTCTTTAAAATGATCTGTCCCATTTTGTCCCTCAGCATGAATGTGCAGAGTGTTTTTTTTTGTACAACTGATGGTCAGAGACTAGCTTTCATGGAAGTAAGAACTGGTAATCCATCACTGTCTCCAGGTCTTTCTAATAGTGCCTCATTCATCTTCCATGTCTGGCCTCTGTTGTGCAGGCGTGGGTGGCCAACTTCGAGCGGCCCAGAATGAACGCCAACTCCCTACTGGCCAGTCCCACAGGCCTGAGTCCCTACCTGCGCTTCGGCTGCCTCTCCTGTCGCCTCTTCTACTCCAAACTCACGGACCTCTACAGAAAGGTGGGCCCATAGATCGTTTAGGTTTTCAGACACCTCTGGTGAGCCTTATGCACACAACACTACTGTACAGAGAACCATGTAATCACACTCATCTACTATAAGATTTGTAAGATTTTTGCAAGGTGAATTTCTAATCCATTATGAAAGGGTAAAGTTTAATTCACACGTGTGCTTGTGAAGTGAGTCTTTGCATTCACACAACTGTTTTTGTTTTCTTCAAAAAAAAAAGTAGTCAAGTAAGTACACCTATTCTTAGTTTTCATGTAGCCCAAACCAACAAGATTGCATTTATCTGCAGACTTGTCAACTGCCCCTAATGTTTGACCAAATATCTCTCACAGAACACTTCGCCATGTTTCTTCATCCAGAGATTGCTCACATTAATCTCGTCGTGTGTCTGTCCGCAGGTGAAGAAGAACAGCGTTCCTCCGCTCTCCCTCTACGGCCAGCTGCTGTGGCGGGAGTTCTTCTACACAGCGGCCACCAACAACCCGCGCTTCGACAAGATGGAGGGCAACCCCATCTGCGTGCAGATCCCCTGGGACAGGAACCCCGAGGCGCTGGCCAAGTGGGCCGAGGGCCGCACCGGCTTCCCCTGGATCGACGCCATCATGACCCAGCTGCGGCAGGAGGGCTGGATCCACCACCTGGCCCGACACGCCGTGGCCTGCTTTCTCACCAGAGGGGACCTGTGGATCAGCTGGGAGGAGGGCATGAAGGTACAGTACGCTAGCAGGCTGCTTAGGGTGAAAGATAAGAGGGGGCAGAGTTTAAAGGGAAATTCCGGCATGAATGTAGTACAGCTTTAGTCTGGGCCTGCCCACACTGCCTGTGACACTACATTGAATTTCACATTCAATGCAGTCTGGCCAACCTGCCTATTCTTGGCTGTTCCTTTGCCCAGTGGTCTAATTGGTTGTAGATCTGTCCAGTAGTAGACAGAGGCATTTGAAAGATGCCCCTTGATCCCACCTCTGAGAACTTCCTGTCTGTGGGAGGTTTGCCAGACCAAGCTCCATCTACGAGCTTGCTGTGACAGCCAGGCTACTGTAGTACAGGGTGCTTTTGTGAAATGTCCAAACTTTTGTCAAAGTTTTGTTTAAAGGCAAAATGACTTGCGTAGGTGTTTGAGGAGCTGCTGCTGGACGCTGACTGGAGTGTGAACGCGGGCAGCTGGATGTGGCTGTCCTGCAGCTCCTTCTTCCAGCAGTTCTTCCACTGCTACTGCCCCGTGGGCTTCGGTCGCCGCACTGACCCCAACGGAGACTACATCAGGTCAGTCACCCACCCCTGACCCAGCCCTCCCTCTGGGTGTGTGTGTGTGTGTGTTCAGTGTTGTGTGTTGTGTGTGAAGGTTTAAGAGTGCCAAATTATTTGGATACTTAACATTTGAGGTGTATTTTCTTACACTGGTGACATGTTTGTGTGTATAAGTATGTGGAGACCCCAGTGGAGACTACATCTTGTCACCCCCTGACCCCTGATGACCCCTGATCCAGCCTTTCCTCTCTATAATGCCACATGATACTTGTGCACCTAGGAAGAGTACCTTTGGGAGAAGAGATTTAAGCCTTTCCTTTCTCCTACGCTGTCCTACCTTCAGCTTTAGAGAGAACACAAGACACTTGTGCACCTAGGAAGAGTACCTTTTGGAGAAGAGACTTAAGCCTTTCCGCTCTCCTATCCTTAGGTTTACAGAAAACACAAGACACTTGAGCACCTAGGAAGAGTACCTTTGGGAGAAGAGATTTAAGCCTTTCCTCCCTCCTATGCTCTGTTACTCTTAGGTTTAGAGAAAACACAACACACTTGTTCACCCAGGAATAGTACCTTTGGGAGAAGAGATTTAAGCCATACTGACTTTATTCTAAAATACTATTGTTTGGCAGAACACAGGGATCTATATATGATGTGTTTCTATATGTGTATAGACCATACTTTTATATAGACAATTTTTGAAAGAGTTTGATTATTAGCGTGATAGCCACAGAGTTTCTGTTTTAACATTCCCAACAATGTGAAATATAGTGAAATAAAACATTTAGGCGTTGATTTTGTTTTTACCGTCGAAATGGTCTATAATTACAATGTGTGTGTGTACCCATGTTGCCTTAACTCACAGCTAAGTGACAGACTCCTCTTGTGGACCCCTCCTGTGTTCACAGGCGCTACTTGCCAGTACTCAGGGGCTTTCCAGCCAAATACATCTACGAGCCCTGGAACGCTCCGGAAGGCGTTCAGAAGGCAGCTAAGTGCATCATCGGGGTGCACTACCCCAAGCCAATGGTCAACCACGCGGAGGCCAGCAGGGTCAACATCGAGCGCATGAAGCAGATCTACCAGCAGCTGTCCTGCTACAGGGGTCTAGGTCAGTACTTTACCCAACCCCCAGCACCACTGACTTAGGGCGCTTTCACACCACTAGTTCGATTACTTGGCCCGGACCAAGCAGTAAAACAGGGGCGCCGCTAGAAACTGTGGGCCCCCTGGAAGAAAATAATTTTGGGCCCCCACCCCGACAATGTCATAGTCCTCTGTGGGCCCCTGTAAAGCTCTGGGCCCCCTGAATTGTCCTGATCTACCCCACCTCAGCGGCGCCCCTGTGTAGCTTACAGACTGTGGTGTGGTCCGCTTTCACATCGGCAAACGAACCAAAAGTGGTCCGCTTGACGTTTCCTCGTCAATATTTGTCTTAGCTACCCATAATGCATTTTGAATAGTTTGTTGGTGCGGAATCAAGAGGACCAAGACCACCTCTTCTTGGAGATCTCGGTCCGTTTGATTTAGTGCGCACCTAAATTCGATTGATGCTTTAACACCAATGAAAATGAACCGAACTGCTGTTGGTGTGAAAGCACCCTAACCTAAGAATCTGTAGATACTGTATAATCACGTTCAACATACAGCTTATTTTTGTGAGGAAGCACATCAATACCAAAGCACATGGATTTAAAGTAATATGGCGTCAGAGTCAGAGGTGGCCAATCAGAAAGCAGAGATGCATAGATCCAACACATGAGTTCCAGCCATTTGCAAAACTATCTTATTTTAGCACAGGTGTTTCACCAGGTGAGTCATTTGGTGAAATCACCTGTGTTAGGCAGACAGGTAAGACCAATATATAACGCTGGGATTACCAACTCTTGTAGTGGGTTCATGGATGCAGAGGGGTGGTACAGGAAAATGAAAGCTGATCTTGAGTGTCCTGCCACTGTGTCTCCCCACAGGACTGCTGGCTACGGTGCCATCCAACTCCAACAGCGCTGTAGAGGGGACAGCAGCAGGACCGTCCTCAGGAGACGGCACCCAGGAGGGCACATCAGTGTCAGGTACGGTCCAATACTGCTATTGTCACTAGGGGCACATCAACATCAGGTACAGTCCAGTACTGCTATTGTCACAACAATATCCGGTACAGTGTAACACTGCTATTGTAACTAGAGCACAATATCATCAGGTACAGTCTAATACTGCCATTGTCACTGATATGCCTACTAGCAATGGCAGGTATACACTTGTATATAAATTATTTAGTTGAGGGATGTCATGATAGACTGGCATGAAGGGTCAAACAACAGCTGTTTTGTTGTTGTAGCCTTTATTTAGCTTTGTTTGGCTTGGAGGCTGATTTGTGGTGTGTGTGTGTGTGTGTGTGTGATGAACCACAGGTGGATGCATGATGTTGCACCAGATCCCGGCACTCACACAAGGGGAGGGCCCATCAGGTTCCCATGGTGATCCGCTCCACACCGACACGAGCTACCAGCAGCAACAGCAGGGTGAGCACTGACTCTCCCCAGCGTCACCCGCCACACACACACACACACTCATGCCCACACCCACGCCAGTTACATCACACACCAGGCCAATAGGTCAAGACTCGCCACACACACACACACACACACACAATCATGACTCACTACACTCCAAACCAGGACTCGCCACACACACACACTCAGAATCATGACTCACCACACACACTCTCAATCAGGACTTGCCACACACACACACACTCTCAGAATCATGACTCATCTCACACACACACACACTCAGAATTACGACTCACCACACATACTCAGAATGAGGACTCGCCACACACGTGTCCACAACCTGGCCACGGCCAGTTACATCAGATGCCAACAGACGATCGGAATAAGGACTCTACCTCACACCCCCTCAGCACCCAGTAACCCACTGAGCTCCATCTCCCTTTCATGACCAAACGCATCTAATAAATTCCTCTCTGTCGCTTTCTCCAACACAAACACACAAAGCTGCCAGTGCAACATTATGACTGGTACTGTGGCATGCGTACCAGAACTAACAGCCTCTTGCTCAGCGCACAGACCTTTAGTGAAAGGGAAATGTTTTATGCTAACTTGACTAAAAACAAAATAGATAGAAAGAGAAAGAAAGCAAATAAAAAGCAAAACTAGATGGTCAGAAAACAAAGGAAAAATAACAGTCAAACAGCTACAGTGATAAACTGAGTTTAGCTATTTAGTAAGCAGTGTTGCGCTTTTTGTTTGCAATTCAAGTTGTTCCCAGTGATATAGCAGCACTGGCAACACTGTAGTCACGTCAAGTCAAATTTACTATCCCACCAGGGGAAATGAAGTTGCAGCCAGGCATTACAAAAGTAAATAAATATGTAGATACAGGCATTGGAGTCATATACCAGCATGAGGACAATGACCCCTACATCACACAAACCAGACCTGTGTACTCTATCAAGGTGTAGAGCCCCTCTCTGACCTTTGGAACCACAGGAACAAAATACTCTCTGTGTTAATGCTGCAATGTATTATGGGATCTTCCTCCCATGAAAACTGTTCCACGTTGATGTTTGCTGATATTGTGGAATTTGTCACAGTCCTGAGTGTCTGCACATAATTGAGAGGTTCATAGCCGTAGGTTTCCGCTCATGTGAACTGAATTGTTTTTGTAGGGTTTGTACTGGGAGAAGCTGCAGCATGCCACGGACCACAGGGTCAGACCACATCACAAAGATGTAAGTGGCACATCATTCTTGCACAGAATGGCCTATGTACATACTGATGATCTAATGTCTCTTTGTTCATCTGATCGGTTTAGCTTGTTCTAGTTACACCATTCCATGTAGTTTTTGGTGGTGACACTTTGTTTTAACAATCCTTTTTACATTGCATGCTGTTCAGTGAAGTCCGATCAGAATACATAGATTTTCCAATGTCCGTTAAAATAAAGTTTCACCAAACTTTTAAAATGCTGTTGTCGGAGTTGGATGGGTTCCGTCATCTCATGTGTTTTTATGCGCAGGGCGAGGAGCTGTGGGCCAGGTGAAGAGACCCAGTGAAGACTCGGCTGCCAGCAGCTCCAAGATCCAGAGGCAGAACAGCCACTAACCACACCATCCACCACCACCTCACTCACTCACACACTCACACACGGCATCAGGGCATTTGCTGTTTTTCTCAGTTACTTTGGTGCATTTTCAAATCAACTTAGCACAGGTTTCCCGAAAATCTGTAAGCAGCATGGCATTATTGGAAAATAAACAACTGATCATTCCCAACATTTTTCTAAATGATAAGTGCATCTCTGAAAACAATTCATTAGCTGCAAAAGCAGGTAACTGGTCTATACACTCATATGTGCTACCAGAATGTATTTAGTGATGATTTGTAACTAAGGCAGTCAAAGTAAGACAGACTAGGACATGACAGAACATGTGCTTCAGCATGGCTGTGAAAAAGCATTGGTAAATGTTCAAAAATAACTCTTAAGTTTATATTAACAAGAGAATGTGCTATTTCCACGTGCAGAAGTTACTGGATAATTTGATTGGACAATTTTGAAAATTTGAAATCTAACCTGAGAAATCTTCTGAAGTGACTGAGAAGAACTTCAAGTAAGATCACTGGATGATGGAAAAAGTCGTCACATTACACAGGGGGAAATACTGTGCTTCTGTCTGTGTAATTACTGTACATGTGTACTGTACCCATTATGGTGGTTAACCCTAGTTCAGACCATTGATGTAGTCATCAGCTGAGGGTCCTAACTGGAGTGTGCTTAAGTTCAATACTAGCCCTGTATTCTGTCTGGAAGTGTAGTCCTCTATGTATCGTGCAGCTCATTTAGTATATTTATACTTTTGACCCTCCCCTTAAAAGTTAATATGCCAAGTAAGTAGTTTTTCTTTTCAGAAATTAAAATGTATCTAGACCTTCAAAATGATATATTTCTTCAGGCCTCCCAACATTCCTGGGCATTTTATGTTTGTATTTAATCTGGTTTTGGCCTTTAATTATATTTGTTAATATTATGGTTTGGTTTAAAATGTAGCTTGGACAAAAAAAACTCAGGATGCATACAACAAATAGAAGTATTTGGACAGCCGAATTCTATAAAATTATTTGTTGTTGGTCTAGAAACATTTTTATTTTTGAGAAAAAAAGTAAGCCTACTCTTTGTGTTCAGGTAACTGAGGCACGGGATTAATGATGTTATTATTTACATGTATTAAAACAGTGACAAGCTAGACCAGCACGTGAGGATAAAGACAGACAACCAGCAGTTTTTCTATGAAAATTTTAGATTTTGTTTTCTGATTTGTTTATTGTGGACTTTTTTACAGCTTTGTATATGACTGAAAACAAAGGTATATGATATTGTCATTAATTTTTTACTGTTGCAGGAAACATCCTGAAGTGTACATAAGTATGTAATTAATGTCATCAGTATATCTGTATAAACATCTGTGCAACATATGCTATAGGCCGCTATAATGCTGTGATTTAATGTATGACCTGTTGCGCTATTTTTTGTACTGCGGATAAAATTCATTGTTTAAATACAAGTTGTGCTTCTACGTGTTTTAATGTTATTATTGTCCCATGTGGGGTATTTGGGGAAATATAGTTTGATTTTTTCACCTCAGGCTGAATTTTGAAAATAAATAATCAGTTGAACACTGTTATACAGTTGTTTTGTGTTCTATTACGTGATTTCTTTTTTGCCAGTTTACCATAACACCATGATTACATGTCGCCTGCATAAATACGCACAGTTGTTTGCCTGACTTAGCTGGAATGGTCACGTTTGGTTTGGAATTCGCTGGAAAGCTCTCTCACGTGCCACCTCTGCGATTGATTCCAGGTTTCCCTTCGTCGCTCTAAAAACATGAAAACAACCTCGTTAATAACCATTTGTTTTACTAAAGATAAACGTGATTGTGTCTCGAAGCGACAAAGTAGCTGATCATCCAGTGTAACCAATCGTAGTGCTGCTACAAAGGAACGGGTAGTTCACGGCAATACAACAGGAATATGAAACCTATACGCGTGATTGCTGCAGCTTGCAGCAATATGGGTATAGGCAAAGACGGACATCTTCCGTGGGACTTACCGTAAGATCATGTGCTTGTGGTTGTGCCCATACCTTGTTTGAGGACGTTTCAGCCGCTTAAATGTATATCTGATAGTGGCGTGCTGTAGTCGGGGTTCTGTTAAGCACATCAAAGCATCTCCAAAATATGCAAATTATTACCTGTATGCTCCCATTAAAAATGCTACAGGCAATGACCATGTCGTGTCCTGTTTCTCTAGGAAAGAATTTAAGTTTTTCCTCGACACAATCTCAGCGGTCTCTGCACCAGGTAGGTTGAATTGTTATCCAGATAAATACATTTATTTTCGTTTAATTACAGATTTCCATATAATGTAAAATACACTGAAATCAGCTAACTTGAGCTCACTTTGGGGATTCCAGGGAAAAAGAACGTGTTGATTTGGGGAAAGGTGAGCTGGTTCTCTTGCCCCGAGAGCGTGTTCCCTATTCCCAACACTGTTCACGTGGTTCTGAGCAGGGCATTAAGGTGAGCTCATCTTTGGTCTTTGGCATTTGGGAGAAATGGAAAAAGGCCAACCGAGAACAACAAATAAAAGATGAGTAGTCCAGTGTTTTTAAAGGCAGGCATCTGCTATTAGAAGCTTGAGAGAAACATGTGCCTTACAGCTCTGGAACAAAATGAAGAGCACTGCACATTTTTCCTAAATCAGCATATCTGCATGTATGACAGCCATTCCTTTCTAGTGTCAGTTGAATTTGACTATAAATAGTTCAATCAGAAAAACTGATAATTTTACAGTGGTCTCTTAATTTTTTTCCAGAACTGTATGTATATAATTCAGCATTAATTTTAACATTACATTACACTTAGCTGACGCTCTTATCCACAGCAACTTACAGACATTTACAGGGTTTCAGTTACAGTTTCTGGAGCAGAGTGGGGTTAGATGCCTTGCTCAAGGACACCTCAACCATGGGTAGGGTGGGATTTGAACCGGCAACCTTCCGATTGCAAGACCAACTCCCTAATCCCTAGGCCACAGCTACTCCCAATATTTACATGGTTTCAGTTACAGTCCCTGGGCTCAAGGGCATCTCAACCATGGGTAGGGTGGGATTTGAACCGGCAACCTTCCAATCAGCAAGACCAATCTTAACCACTACGCCACAGCTGCCGCACAACTCTCCAGATGAGTAAGCAGGCCATAACAAAGGCACTGCACTACTGCACCCCCATACCATCATAGATGCTGCCCTTTAAACTGACCACTAAAACAAGAAGGATGATTTGTCTCCTCTGTAGCTTGGAAGATGCTTGGTCCATCTCAAATGAGCCCGGGCTAAGACAGTTAAACCTCATGCCCAAATATCAAGTGTTCTCGGCATAGTCAAGTTCACCAGCTGTCATGGCTGCATGGCTGTCATGTTTACAGACAATGGGTATGGGGGTGCAGTAGTGTCTTGGTTATGGTTTTCTTACTCATTTGAAAAGTTGAAATTAATGCTGAATGATATATACATTTCTCCCAAATTCCAAATTCAACTGACACTGGAAAGGAATGGCTGTCATACACGTAAAGATGCTGATTTCAGGAAAATTTGCAGTGGTCTCTTAATTTTTTCCAGAGCTGTATATTTCCACACAGTAGGCCTACAGTATGCATGTAGCTACATACATTACAGGCCAGAACTGTGGGTCCATAGATGTTAAAAACACAGAAGAGGGGATGCTTTTCTAGGATTGTATTACCAGAAGATTTTATAAATATTTAAAACAAATTGGTTGTCAAGTTAAGTTTACAACATTTCAGTATCTCATAGCAAGTGTAAACATTTGTAAGTATAAGTGTAATGACCACCAACTACACTTTGATTGACCAAGACACAGCATCATAAACTTACAATCAAGAGATCCCAGGACAGGAGAATGTAATTCTACAATCAAAGTACATGTTTATTCTTTTAAGATGGAAATAGGTGTTTTTCAAAACTAATAGTTTGAGCCTTTGTGGTTAAATAATGTGTACTACCAACTACATCATTCTAAAATGTCCTTGTAATAAAATGTTTAAAAGACAATGTACTGTAAAAAAGAAATCCAACTTGGGCCCCACTGTCTCATTTGGCCTGTGGCATATAAAGAATTTTATTTAAAAAAAAGACCAATATTTTGCAACAGCAGGCATCAGTGGCAGGAGCTAAGTAGGTGTTCCTATATGTATGTGAGTCCTTCAGACCATCTGCTACTGATGTGTGTTGTTTTTTTAGCTCTGTGCCAGAGCAAGCCCACCACCTGTGTCGCGACTTCCCCAGCGCTGTGCAGCTGGCCTCCCAGGGCGGTCTAGCTGATCTGGTGGAGACCATCTGGATCTTGGGAGGACCCTCTGTCTACAAGGTGAAGGTTTTAGTCCATTTGTAAGGGCGCTTTCAGACTTATAGTTCGATTGCTTTGGTCCGCACTAGTCAGAAAAATGTTACAATGTAGCAAACAGACGTGGGCACGGTTTGCTTTCACATATGCATAGTTCCAAACTAACCAAAATAGACTGTGAAGGTCATCGCCACAGCAACCCAACTAAGGGTGCTTTCACACTGACAGCATTTGGTGCGCACCAAACGTCCCATTCGAACCAAAAGTTCTCAGTTCGGTTCGTTTTCGTTGGTGTGAATGCCATCTCGGTACTTTGATGCGCACCAAATCAACCGGTCCGAGAGCGCTAAAAAGGGGTGGTCTCGGACCGCTTTATCTGCCCTACTTTGGTACGGTTCCTCAGGTGTGAAAGCAACCAAACCAAATTGGATGGAACAGTAGAGTTAAGTGTATTATTATTATAGTCATTATTTGTCTGATGAACCAGACAGTGTTTACAAAACAGGATACTGTTAATGCAACACTAAGTAGTTTTCGTACTCGGTCACACTACAGGTTATAAGGGGAATTGTCTTTCATTCAAACTACATTCAGACAGCCGGCGCCTCCAAACTCACTTAGTGCGGTTATAGCCCATGGAAGGCAGCAAAGCTAATTCAGAAGAGCCTTTCACCAAGTTACAAGTTGATTAACCACTGAAACGATTTTGGAAACATTATTTTAAGGTTGATAAAACTGTGTGTTGCTTTAACATGTGTTTAATGTGTCGCTGGCGATATTAACAGCACATCATAGTCATGAAGATATCTTTTTATTCATGAACAGAAAGCCCTTGAGCACCCCTGGTGTGACCTGGTGTACCTTACAGACATCATGGCCGACTTTGACTGTGACGTGTTTTTTCCACATTTTGACCATAATGTGTTCAGGAAACAAGACAGGTATGATAACACGACATGGACAATATGCAGTGGATGTGAAATAGACTCAATTATTGTAGTGATAGCGATACTGTAATCACACTAAACAGCAACAGTAGATGGTGTAGCTAAATTGGCATATGAAATACATTTCATTCTTTAAATTAATCCATCAATTTCGTTCATACATGCTAGGCCGTAGCCTGTTCTTTTAAACTGAAACTCTAATCATAAATAGGTCTTTGTTGTCTGAATAGTTCTCTCCTGGTTGTATTTCAAAAGCAGATTTGTTGGAGTGCCATCTGAGATTCAAGAGGAAAATGGTGTGAAGTTTCAATTCCAAGTTTTCAAGAAGACCTGATCTGCCAGCTTAGACACAATGGACTACACAATAAAAAAAAATGTCCACTGAATATGATCAGTCATGTGAAACTGCACTTCAGGAAGCACTGTAAAAACTCTTTAGTTTTATGTTAGTGCCGTGGAAGCAAAACAACTGATATATTCTACATTTAACCATCAGAAGTGTCTATATAAGTGTCTATATTTGTAATGTACATCTTAGTGCATTAACATTTGGTGGGCTTTGTATTTGTATTGTTTATAAAGTTGAAAACATTTTTCTACCCATTCCAAAGGAAACTATCATGACGATTAAATTGCACATGTACTCACACATGCAACAAACCATCAGGCATCAGTCAGTCATCTTATTTGTTCAATCTGACAGTCAGATTACATGATTCAAGTGACAGAGGCCATTTGCCTTAGCCCAGTTCACGATTCACAGCCTACGTCAGCAGTACCAGCACGGATGTAAGAGTGGGGGCCTCGTATGCGATTACATAACACTACCAAATAGACACGAATGACGGGGCAGGGACACAGGTCATCGCAGGCTCCAGTGATGCCGCCGAGCTCAACCAGTCATCAGACTTTCCCCTTCTGTGCTGTCACTGGGCCGAGGCTCACAGTCAGTGGCGGGTGGGGGGGGGGGGGTTAGGGAACAGTACAGCACAGAATAGCACAGGCGTGTGCGCCAACCGAGGCCAGCCAGCATGTGGAAGGTTCTGGAAGGTGCGAACACTGCGGCAGATGGACGGTGCGATTCGGTGCGAAGGCAGCTCTCCTCATGTCCCATGTTCCCACCACTCCTGATCTGCCTCCACCCCCCCACACACACCAACCCCCCCCCCTTCGTCAGACACGATCGGTGGCTGAGTCATAACTTACGCTTGCGGATGAGATGAGGACCGTGAGTCACGCCGGGTGGAGATGGAGGTGGGGGGAGAGTGGAGTGGAGTGGAGTTTGTTTTCCCACATGCCAGATGCTGCTCCTCTTTTTTTTCACAGCTATGGGAACACAGAGTCCTCTCTCAACACTCCAAGCCAAGGAGAAAGGAAACAGGCTATATACAGGGCTATATCAGGACAAAGTAGAGAGCAGTGTACAAAAAACACAGAATGCCTGCTGTTGCCTTAAGTACATTGTGTGTGTGTGTGTTTCAGGGAGGTAATGTTAGGCCTACTGACATTCAACTTGTAGTACTTTTCCAACTCCACTAGGGGGAGTTGGAGGGTAAGATTTTCGTACAATGAGCAACCAAAGGTAGGTGGAGAGTGTGCTTAGAAAAGCGTATTGCATTCAACAGTGAATTTGAAGTTTGACTAGCGTGGAGAATTATGGCTATTGAATCACTAGCTGAAGGACCAACTAAGGTCATGGACAGACATATTTCTCCTCACCCTTTTTTTGTATAAACACTGAACACACATCTATTCCTGTGCTCTAGGTAGTGCTCCCAGAGTGTTTTTTTTTTCTTCTTTTTAAACATTCAACCAGTAATTCATATCGAGTACAAATATCACTTTAGTTTAATATTACTTAAGGAGATATTTTTCTATTCTGCACCAGTTGCTGAGCATAGCGACTGTCTGTGCTAAAACCTTACCTTTCACCTTGTCATTCCAAGTGGCAGAATTCCCGACGAATATTGACCAATTCCAGATTTCGCCGCGACGAAACCCGCAACATAATTTTGTTATTAAAGAAATAAACATGCATCTTTCACCCTGGCACCATTTGTCCGTTCCATCCCCTGTGTGCTCCCTGGACATGGGGTATTTATGGGCCAATATGCCCTCCTCCCCCGCGTCACAGCTGGATGTTAAAGGCTTTGATTGCATGCCATCTATTTTCATACATTCCTTGAGTTATGTCCCATAAAGCCTGCGCGTAGCGCAAGCTAATAATACCCAGTGTCACATTTCAAATAAAAAAGGCCCTATTTATATCCCCTCTCATTAACCTGTGCAGCGCTTGGGGTATAACTCACACCGCTTTTCATCAGCCACCTGCAGGTGCACAGGATGTCACTGGGCCACTTATCCTCCTCCGTCTGCCCCCCCACGCACACAAACACACACACGCACACACACTCACACACCGTCCAGACTCCCAGCTGCCCAGTCATTACCCATCACCACACAGCACAGGGCGGCACCCCACCCCTCTCCATTTAAAAGCATGGGAGGAAGAGAAGCTGACAAGAGGCCTCCAAGACCCATGCTGTGTCGAAACAAACTTTCAGATCCTAGGGAGTCTTGTGGAAAAACTGCTCGACCGTGGAGGTATTAGTTTTACATGTCTGCACAAAAGTCAGAGTGATCATTATTTCTTTAATGAGTTCACCAAGGACCATGTGTCTTTCACCAAGGACCACGCCATTGATGGCATATGTCTAGCAAAGTGTCAATCCATTGAAATGATTTTTGTTGTTGGAAAATATAATTATATTTTAACGATTTCTTATATAAAACTCACACAAAAAATGATTTTCTGTCTGGAAAAAACAGTGAAACCTTTGAAAGAGAGAGCAATTTTTGCTGCCGTTGACCAGCCTTTTGACACTCCCTTCATCTACGCTTGTCCATCACCTTGTAGAGTGTTTTGCATTATTATTTGCCCTCAAGCTGTTTTCAGTCATGGGTGATAAAACACTGAAGGAGTCCACAGAGAGCAGAGAGTGGGTTTGGTGCTGTGTGTGTGTGTGTGTGTGTGTGTGTGGTGTGTGTGTGTGTTGGGCTGTCAGTACAGGCAGTAGTGAAGCGTTTAGAGCTGGGGTTGTTTTCTTTAAATATCACTACCCTCTATTGGACCCTCTATTCCTCAACCATGGTCAGGGCTGCTGCTAGAAATGTTGGGTGCTGTGAAAGAACACAATTTTTGGCCCTATCTAATATGAATAATAACATTATTTGTGTCCTCTAAAGGGGCCCCTGTCAACACTGGGCCTTAAGAACCCTCCTTGCGCCCTAGCACTCCCCAGCTATAATGCCTGGGATGACAGAATCTGAGTCAAAGAACCTATGTGCACCCTGTCTGAATGCCACAATTTGGACAGAACATTATGGAAACCTTACACCACATCAACAGAAACCAACATGCTTATACGGACTCTTACTGACAGTGAATTTTAACGAGGGGCTCTAATCCATTGTGACTGCTGAGTTCCCAGAATGAACCCTCTCAGAAATGTCACCATACTGTAAGAATGCGCCAACACCACAATGTATTGAATGTAAATAATTTAATAAATACACAACAAAGTGTCATGTAATAGTGATATTACACGCTTATTTACGTTGAGTGGAGCCATGGTTCCGGCTCAGTCTGTGGCCGAGTACGCCTAAGGTGGCCTCATTCACACAAAAGCAGCCTTTCAAGTGTCAAAACAGCCTGATATGGAACACCCGCAACAAAATGCTCCACCCAAGACTGACACCAAATGGCTTGGGGGAGAAATCGGCTTACAATGCCACTTACAAGTAAGCATAATGAAAATGCTTTAAGAATGCAGCCCTTTCACAGTTTAACATCAGGATGAATAAAATTATGTTTACCAATTTTGAGGCTATTCTCCATTTGTTTGTCACGCTTATCTCTGTCTGTCAGACAGCTAGTGGGTATAAATAATTATACTGCTGTTCAACACCATAAATTACATCCATTATATTCATTTCATACTTACTTCAAAAATCATGAAGTTGAGTTTAGCCAGAACAACCTTTAAACTTTAGCGATGTCAGACTCATGCTTTAACACACAGAACAATCTCTTATCTACTGCCAATTTTTACAATTAAATAAACATCAACTTAAAAAAAAGGTCAACATTTTATATTGACCTTAAAAATAAATTACTGTGTTTCTAAGATAAAAAAAAGTCACACTGCCCTTTTCGAAAACAAGTCCACTGAAAACAGTGTTACATACTGTGCTATGATAAGTCACAGACCAGTGATACTTTGCCCTTACTCACAGAATGGACCAATGTGCTAATGTTCACTGATTATTACTACGTAACACTCTACTAAACCACACTGTGACAAGAACAAAGTAACACTTGTTCTGTATTTGAACTGAATGCACTGGCCCATGCTTTTCTTGGCAACTGTGTTAGAAGTCACTGTACTCACCTATATACAATTATACGCATAGTTCCCAACAGCATGTGCCCATGTGCCAGATACAGTACAGTTGTACTTTCACTCCTTCTTTTTATTATTATTTGTTTTGGTTGTCCTTATTGGCTCTTTTTTTATTTATTTTTTTCATTTGTTTATTGGTAGTATATCAGCCTCCCTCTTAATGTATTCATCTTCTCAAAATGGGGTGGGACTTAAAATTTGAAAGTATTACTTTGGGATTTTCAATGTACTGAAAAAATACTTCTGTGATTGGGAACACACACACACAAAAATTGCACTTCAAGCCCTGATAAGTGTCCAGCTTGGTTGTCACTCGTCTGTCTTTAGCGGAGCCACAGGGTTAAAGAGTGGCCGCTCCCTCCGCAGCTGCAGCCTCCCGTAGGTGGCCTCGAAGTCCTTCTTGGTGCCATTCAGGGCCTCCAGGCTGCCAGTCCGCACGTCGTAGCCGTAGGCCCTGAGCCTCTGGACGCGGTAGTGGACGATCTGCGTGGTGAGCTCCAGCACTGTGGGGGTCTCCACGATCTGGTCCAGGTTGATGCCGGCCGCCAGCAGGCCCCGCAGCCGCTCGCTCAGCACGGCCGCCGGGTAGTAGAGCAACGCCGGGCACTGGAGCACGATGGCCAGCAGCCGCTCCTGCGAGCAGCCCAGCGCCTCGCGCGAGAAGTCCAGCGTTCTGCGCATGCCCTCGGGGCTCAGCTCGCTCACGAAGCCCCTGAGCTTGGCCAGCAGCTGGAGGAGCTGGGCGCTGCTGAAGCCTTGCTCGCGCAGGAACAGCAGGTTCTCCCGCAGCACCTCTGGGGGCTTGAGCAGGACGTAGGGGTTCTGGCTCAGCAGCTTCTGCAGCCAGATCTTCATGTTGTCCTCCTGGCCGCCCAGGCTGAGGTAGGCGTCCTGCAGGGTGCACACCATGTGCTGGTTGTGCTCCACGGGCTGGCTGAAGCTCTGGGGGGCGCTGGCCATCAGCTTGCTAATGATGCGCTTGTTGAGACGCAGGCTCTGGAAGTACAGAATGTTGTCCCGCTGGTTGTTGTGGTGGCTGGCCGACGTGAAAAAGGAGGCCGGGAACTTCTCGATGATGCCCACCAGGTCCCTGTCGTTGGGGCACACGGAGCCCCACAGCTCCCTCTGGGCGCTCATCTGCTCTGGGCTGCACAACACGGCCTCGGGGTGCTGCTCCAGGATGCGGGCGATCGAAGGCCCGTCGGCCCCCAGCCCACGCAACAGGCTCTCTGCCTCGCTCACGTACGCCGGGTGCTGGTGGAGCACCCAGCCTTTCAGCTTGCGCACCTTGCGGATGTCCACGAACAGGTTGTAGAGGGCATCCACAGTCTGCTGGTTCTCCTTTTGCGTGAGGCTGGAACAGGGTCTGGCCAGGACAGGAGGGCCAATCTGACCCCGCTGGCAGTGCAAACACAGCGATCTTGTGATGAGCCGCAACATGGCATCTCACACAGCACCTAGGAAATGAGCACAAATATAAACAACAGGTAAAATAACTACCTTACATAATGATGTTTTTACTTGATGTATAAATTATTTGTTTGTTTATTTATATATTTCCCTAATATATTAACATGCTAAAATAACAAACTAGCCATCTAACATTAAACATGACCTTGGGTAAAGGGATGATTGTGCAAATTCAGCAAACAGTTATGCAAGGCTACTTTATGCACAACAACAAAAAGGAGTGGGTAATCAATAGTGATAGTGTGAACAGTATGAAGTTTCAATAAAAAACGATGTTTCACTGACGACACGGCTGCTGTAAAAATATAAACGATAATGTTTTACACTCCGTGGTTTGTGACTAAGAGTGTCACTGCAATATCCTTCCACTCAAGCAATGTCTTTACATTACATAGCCGGCTAGCGTTTACACACTTGATTGGGTTCTAATAACTGTACCAACAAAGTGCACACAGCGATGTATTTATGACTAGTACTGCAAGTGCACATCCTAAAACACGATTCAATTACCCCGGTTGATGAACTATGTACTACCTCCAAAGAGCAGCGGTCAACTTATGAAATCATGTTATGAAATGAAACGGAAGTCATGGCTCTCTCGAACTACACTATTTCCAGTTGTCTTGGCTCGATACTCTCTACTGCCCCCGCGAGTATAGGAGAGGTCGTGTATGGTGTGTGTGTGTATGTGCGTGTGGAAAGGGGTTTGCTGTGAAGGAGAAATATGGGGTGCGTGACAAAGGAAAGCCATCTGATACAGTTCATTTTTGAGGAAAACAAATACAGCATAAGAGGGATTTCAAAATCACCCCCTGCGTGTTGGACAACAGACAACAGAATTATTTGGGGCTGCACCAGATGAAGACCTCTGTCTCAGACTAAGCAGTAAAGTGGGTTAATCCTTTCACGCAGACTCTCATTCAAACAAGGCTCCTCCTGTGTCTCCTCAGATGACATAGAGAAAACATAGTATCTTCATACTGTTCTGTAGTAATTACTGAAGCTTGATCATTGTTTCACTAATCATAATAACTCTGACCACACCTGATGCTTCTCTCTTTGTCTTTGTCTCTCCCTCCCTCCCTCTCTCTCTCTCTCTCTCTCTCTCTCTCTCTCTCTCTCTCTCTCTTCTCTCTCTCTCTCTCTCTCTCTCTCTCTCTCTCTCTCTCTTGGGTGTGTGTGTGTGTGTATGTGGGTGTGTGCATTAATTTGTTGCGGGCATTGCATGTGTGTATGCGGCCATTTTAAACTGCCAACATTTAGTGGTGTACCTTGCCAAATGTGTGTTTCAGTAAAATTGCACCATGTGCAAATGGTACAAGGACCTGTGAGTACAGCCATCAGCGCAGGCTGTAATTAGTTGAAAGTGGGGTGGAAAATGGGCCACAGTGGGAGCCTAATCATCTTTGGCTCACATCTTTCCTCCTCAAACTCTCTCCCACTACCACCTGCCTTTTACCAAGAACTCACCCGTACAGCTAACCGCCACACTATCGCAGTGTGTGGCTATGGCCCCTGACCCTCAAATAAACCCCACTGGCCACTTCACCGCACTGCCATTTTGTTTTGCTTATGGGGTTCCTAATACTGAATCACTGACATATTGAATACACTGGAATACTCAGTGCTGCATTGTCTTGGAGACAGCCTGCCCTCTGTTTGACACTAATGTTGCTTTTGAGTTTTTTACAGTCAAACTATATGTATGTACAGTACAATGACTATTTTGTGTAGGTGGAGGTTCCATGCCGAGGTAAAACCGGCTGTCCGACTGTTGTCTCATTCGGTTATTATGGCAAATTACCCCATTTAAACCATTTGATTCCTGTCCCGCTCAATAAATGATTGTCCAAATTGGGTCTTTAAAAATGTGAAATTTACTATGTTCTTTATTCAAAGAGAGAGTGGGATAATATTTCAAGTTTTCATTACTTTGAGAGCCAGTTAGGACTCGGTTAGGAGTTGAGCTTGACCACAGAGGAAAAAAGAGGGTGCCTGTTCCCCTCACTAAAAGAATGGACTTCACAATAATTAACACAGTTATACAACGGGTTTAAGGGGCCAAATACATTTCTCTTCCAAGGACTGTTATTCACACATGCAGTTGAATTGAATCCAACACTGATTGGCAATCGTACAACAAAAATGCAGAGGAGAAAATAGACAAGACATAAAAACAAGAAATGCTCTGGTCCAAGCGTATTATGATCACAGCCCTGGTAACTGTGTATTTCACTCTGGGGCGCAATGTTGTTTCCAAATTCAAGGTCAGGGAGACAGGACTGTCAGTGGCCAGCAATCAAATGAAGGCATTTTTTTTTTTTACATATTATACTGGTGATGCTCTTGTTGCCGTGGGAATAGAAAATCAGCCAGGGTTGGGAATAAGAAGTATTCTGAGTTCAGAGATCACTGCACATGTGCTGGCAAAATGTTGCAGAGTCCGACTTCAAAAACAAACACCAGCCCACTGAAATCTGCATTGAGGGACAGCAACACAAAGACAAGAAACAAGGTGTGTGATAAAAAACGTGCGCCTGCCTCTTGTACGATTACATGTAATACATTCTGGGTCAGAAGTAAATTATTTACCACCTCGAGGTTATCCGTATATGTTTTTTATTACCACTTCCTGGTACCTTTGGCTTGTGGATTTCCCCGCAACTCTAAAGTTGCCCTGCAACAAATCATCTGACTGCACTGCAGAATGGATCCTGACTAGTTTAACCATCGAACCAGCGATTAGAAACTAAAGTATGCACTCTGACGTTAGAATAACATACATAGCATTTTTGAGAGTTGTGGTCAGAGGTTCTCTAAACAAAAGCATTCCTTTTAAAAGGGGAAATTACATTTTTATCATGCAGTGAAAAACGTCCTCATGCCTAACGTGTCATAGGTATCTTAGGTCATACTGTGGAAACATGATGTGAGAGACGTGTACCAGGACAAAGCTTATTCACTTCCGACGGCGACAGTATTGAGACCTACAGTTTCATAGGAACTGTAACACAAAGACCCATTCTAGGCCAAGGAGGTACAACACTGATACTTCTGCCATGCACAATGAGAAAGTTTGTGGCCATGTGATGGTGCACTTTCAAACACACACACACACACACACCACACACACACACACACAAACTCACTCTCTCTCTCTCTCTCTCACACACACACACACACACTGGCATGCATTCTGAGCTACTCACAGACACATTCACACACACGCTCATTCTATTACAAGAACGCACGCGCACTGTCTCTCTGTCTCTCTCTCTCTCTCTCTCTCTCTCTCTCTCTCTCTCTCTCACACACACACACACACACACACACACACACACCAGTTACTTCAGCTATGTTGGCAAGGAAACTAGTCAAACCACACATTTTCACAGCACAGTCACATGCAGTCATCATGACTAGTGTTCTCTGTATTTGTTTGTATTCTCCCAGAGATATAAACTTTTTCCGTTGCAAGAAAAAAAAACATTGATTTAATGCAGACTTTCGTTGTCTGAGAAGAATTTTTTTATCTGCTGTGGAGGAAGGGAAGAGTGGGGGAGAAGGTTCAAGTGAAAGTGCACAGGAGGGCGAGAAAGGGGGCGGACCCAGAGTGCCGGCCCATCCAGAAACAGGTTCCTGTCAGACAGCAAGGCACGGCAGTGTATGCAAGGACGCGCACACAGACACACTCACACTCGCACTCACACACAGGGAAGCAGCATGCACTAAAGCTTTCAGGAGAGCTGCAGCTCACCGCCAACATGGATCAACTCAGGGACCTTGGAGTTCTGCTCATTCTGTTGCTGGGCTCGACCCACTGCTTCGAGGACCTGGAGCCGGTTCTCAAGGCTGTGGGAGACTCCATGGAGATGGGCTTCTGCTTCGGAGTGGACTATATTGTGGGCTACAGGCTGACAGACACAGGGCGGCAACTGGTGGGGAATTCCTCCGGTGAGTCCGTCACGAAACTGGACGAACGCGTGAAAGTTACTAATCACATCGCGACCCTCCTGGGCTTGGAGATCAGCAACTTGACTTCTGCCGACTCGGGAGTGTACTTGAGGCAGTGCTGGCGGGACCTTCAGCTGATCAACGAGCAGAAGCACTACCTGTACGTTTGCGGGGAGGCGGCTGCCGCTCAAGATATCAGCATTTCCTCAGACGGAGGGGCCAAGTTTAACTGCGAAACGTCCCGCACCGGACTGCCCAGCACCAGTATACGGTGGTACCGTGAGGTGTACCCCAAATACAAGACGACCCTTTTCCTGGACACACAGCTGTCGCTGAAGCCCATCCAGCCAGAGCTGCAAGACGAGATTCAGGTGGGGGCCGGGGGCAGCAGCCTCCACATCCCCGCCTCCGTCATGAAGGAGAGCCGCAACTTCCACTGCCTGGTGCTGCAGGGCGAGCAGTGCCTCGCCTTCCAGAACATCGAGCTGCCCGAGAGCGAGGAGCCTGACGTGAAGACCGTCTTCCGCTCCATAGGGGAGAGCGTTCGGCTCCCCTGCCCCACCAAGCACCCCAAGAGCAAGAGGTACTGGGAGACGCCATTCGGCCACCTGGACTCGGACACCCCTTCAGAAACCGCAGACCAGAACCACCTGAGGGCGCAGGAAGGTGGGGCGTCAGGGGGGTACTCGCTGCTCGTGTCGCATCTCACCGAGAGCCACACGGGGGATTACAAATGCTTTGCTCCTTTGCTGGTGGCCGACTACGCTGTGACCGTTTGCCCGAAACACGACGCCGTGACCATGAAGTTTGAGGAGGGAGAAAAAGTGGTGCTGACTTGCATGCCAGAGGAGGGGCAGTTCAGCGTCCAGTGGTATCGAGAGGATGGGCCCAATGAGGAAGCGTTGCTGGCAGACTCTGGGGACCCGTCCATACTGTTCCCCAAAGACCTGGAGGGCAGGGCCCTGTTCTCGGAGGAAAAATTCACACTCACCATTTCCCGTCTCACGCCTGCAGACAGCAGGAAATACTGGTGCGTGATCCTGGAGGAGGTGGAGTTCACTGATGGCGACTACGAGGGTGGCGAGGGTGGTGATGAGGACAACGGCGAGGGCCCTGAGGTGGATATTGAATTTAAAGCTGAAGGTGAAGCTGACGATGACGCTGGTGGTGATGCTGAGGAGGACTTTGGAGGCTCATGGGACGAGGAAGACAAATGTCTCTCCAGGCGAGCGATCACCCTGATATACAAGAACTACAAAGACTCTCGAGGTTTCGAGCCCCCAGAACCCGCAGAGCCCACCGAACCTTCTGACCCTGAGCCCGCGACCAACCCAGCTGTGTTCGGCATAGCAGGTGGGGTAATTGGCTTGGTTGTTTTGGGGGCTGTCATTGGCGCAGTGCTTAAAGTCCGTGCCAAGCAAAAACAACATCAGTCTGGGAAAGTAAAATATGTAGGATCGGGTGGTGAAGTGGACGGGCTTGCACCAGAGAAGAACAAACCTTAACTGTAAACTAAAGACAATGTGTTGTTTTTGTCCTTTTTTAACCACTGATTGCACTGCTGAAGAGTGTCTTCAGCCCAGTAAACCCAGTACTTTATGACAAAATTCAAAAACAGGATGGCCTGCATATCTTTCTACATTGTCGACGAACCGATAAACTGCACACACTGTCTAGCTGACAAACAACAATGTTGGAATGAGGAAAGAATGGTGGTTGACCGGACTGAATCTTTGCTATGCACTGTAGCTCTGACAGGACTCCCAAAGGAGTGCGATGATGACAACGTTGTGAGAAATACAAAACTAAAACAAAATGAAAGCCAACTATAAATAAACCGAACACTTAATGTTACTTTCCCACGCTGTGTTTAATAATCTTGTATGTTTAGATGTATGCTATCTGGGGCATAGACGGTATCCGAGCGAGATTTGAACTCCAGTTACACCAGTATGTAAAGGATAATATGAGTGTAATGAGAAACAGCTTCTGGCTTTTTGCCACACCGCCTCAAAGAGTGATGGCTGAACCAGCTGGATTTACTTCACTGTCAAATGTGTGATTCATGTTTGTAAGGGGTGGTGTTCGTACATAAAGACAAATAAAAGATTCTTCTTCAAAATGTCATATTCCTAGTACAGCCCCATAAGTGTTGTAATCTTGAATGCCATCAATAACAGTAGCAGGGGTAGTGGTGGTAGATGCAGCTGTAGCAGCCCCAGTGTTACTATTCACAGCTGTTGCTGCAACCGTTGCTGTTTTGATGTGGGGCAGTGGTTAATGTGTGAGCTGAAGTATGTGACGATGGTAAATGTTTCTGCTGATAATGCCCTGTTTGTGCTATAAAACCGGGAAAGGAATGAGGTGCTTTTCAAAATGTTTTTAAATGCGAATTGTGTTTAAACATTGAGCTGAATTGAACCCTGACGTAACTTTACGCCCACATTCAATCTTCCCTCTCCCTGTATCGCTGATCTGCAGAGACGCTGGACATGCCCAGAACAGCGGCATTCAAACATCAATTCCCATGTCTTACCTCTCATTCGACTGTATCGTGAGAAAAGCCCTTGAAGCTGTCCGCCTCTCTCGATTCAGTAGGGTAGTGGTATGCTGCACCAGGCCTATTACTCACATGAGCCTGGTTGTTGGATGACCTGGCAGTCCATCCATGCTGAGGGAAGATGTTGGAAGATGGGGGGAGAGAGGAGAGGGCAGAGGGGAGAGGAAAGAGGGATTGGGAGTGGACAGAGTAAGAGATGGGCAAAGGAGAAATGGCGAGTGGGATGAGATGAGGACATCTGTGTGTAGTTGAATGTATTCTACATGTGTTTGTGCTTGCATTTGAAAAGAGCACTTGTGATATGACTCCCTGGGTACAAGTTCAGAGTGTGTTTAGATTAAGCCTTCTATCAGGGTTAAATCTGTTTCAAGTTGAAACAGAGGGACAGATAAACAGTGCTGTGTGTCGGGAACGAGAGGAATGAAGATGAGCTCCACCCGACAGTACAGTATCTGGACAGTAACTCACAGCTCTGATGGGTCAAATTGTGCAAGAAAAACAGCTCCACTGTGCAGTGCAAGAGAGGACCACTGACAGACACAAAAATTGCCGCAAATTCTCAAATTTGCCTCAAATTTGGAAGCTGAGCAGATATGCGGGTTGCTGCATAGATAGGCAGGTTTTGCACTTTTCCCAGATCAGGAAGTTCTTTATTATACCTTAATCTTGAGCCCATATCTTTGCCATTTCATGCGTGAAGGACATGTTTCTCAAGACACTGTAAGGTGATCTTCAGATACAAATACAGGTACATGTTTGTACATATTGACACTTCAAAGAGTGGTTTGAAGATTATCATCTAGCCGGCCATGCGCGACCAGTACATTTTATTACGGAGAATCCTTTATCCCCGAAAACTGTTTTCAGCACGCTCCCTTTTGCGTGACATGGCGTGACAGCAGGCATCAGCAGTGCAGAAATGACAGAACTGGCAGAGCAACCAAATGTTTTCGGTTCCATTGTGTTAAGCGTGGATGACTCATTAAAGATCACTTAATCAAATCTGTGTGCGAGGGAATACCAGTCTGACTGGGCTGAGCTGCTGACAGGCAGGGTGCCTTCGCCCACCTCTGAGTAACGACTGTCACCAGACACCCACAATCGGGGCGGTTATGTCGCCCGGAGGCATCCGTCATAATTTAAAAAAACAAGATTCTCTCCCTCTTGTCACATTTGACATGCAAAACACAAGCATGGTGAATGCCGTGAATCTCATGTTACTGCTTGAGTAAGGAGTATGGTGACCGTGAGCAGGTGCCTCGAGAACAAAAGGTCCCTAATCCTTGTCTCTGCTGCTGTCCTATTGACATAAAAACACCAAAATAGCATGTTTAAGTCATAATGAAGCTCTTACATCTTTTAACGTGTTTCCGGACTGAACACAAAATGGTCCAGTGAATTCACATCAGTCATGGGTACGCCTAGCATATATATCATGTGCACTCTGCACAGTGCCAACACCTGTTATTTCTCACTGGAGAACAAAGTTTGACAAATCCCCCTGATAATAGCTCAGCTATTAGACCAGAGTAATTGTGGCTTACCCTGTAGACTAGAGCGATTAAGATGGAGTTGACTGAGGGATTTAGCTGAAAAAAAAATGCTATGTAAACACACACCTGAGCTTCAGATTGATTGGATTAAGGCACAGTGACAACTGTCACAATGCACACGACAACTGATTTAAATAATTTGCGTCTAATAATTTACATCTGCGTTTGAGTGTTGAAAAATAATTTGCGTTGCGTTGAGAGTTGGAAAGTGCGCTGACGTGTTTGTTATTCCACAGGGCTTGCGGTAGCACACAGTGGCACCTGGAGTACTAAACCTGAACTACAAATTCCCACCAAGGGTAACCTTGAGTATCTGGCCTAAGGGAAAAAAACTGAATCTGAAAGGCACTGATCAAAGGGGTATTGTGCATCCATACTGTACAGAGAGAGCGGAGGGATGGACAGTGGGCTCAGTGCCTGTCAAGCCTTTCACTAATTTAGCAGAATTCTAGAACCAAGCAGCCCACGTTAAAACCATGGAAACACCAGCGTGCAAAAAAACCTTTCTGTCTATGGAGGATATGCAAGAGGAAACAACTGATTTTAATCGACTGCATGAAAAGAGGAGACCTTTAGAAAAAAAAATACTCCATTTGTAATACATGATTTTCAGATTACATGAACTGTCATCAGTAGCTCTGGTGAACAGATGTGTGCTCTACTGTATTTTTTTATCTGTTTGCATATTTGTTTGCAACAGCAATGCACTACAATAATACATAATACTATATTACAGTGTTTTTTTTCTTGATGTTAGCCATGAGAGATGACACTTGAAATAGGTCCATGCAATAATACTTGTTTGACATCAGTACACCCCCCTCCCCACACACACACACACACATGCACACTTGAATATTCACCTAAATTATTTACGACACAAAAGTCTTAAATGCCATTGGCGAAGTGAAACATCAGGAGCAGTAGGTAGTAAAATTCAACTTTCTTTTTCTCTCTTTCTCTCTCTCTCTTTCTCTCTCTCTCTTTCTTTCTCTATCTCTCTCCCACACACACACACATACACACACACACACACAAACATACACATACACACACACACAAACATACACACAAGCAGACACACAAACACGCATACATGCACGCACACACGCACGCAAGAACGCACACACACACACACAGGATTAAAACTTCAGATGCTTGTGAACTTAATGTTCTTGATGTGATTGTGTTTGAAATTTTATTTATCTTCACTTATAAATTATTGAGACATGGACCCAGTACTAAAACAGCTGAGTTTCCAAAAAGAATGCCAAAGGTCTAACTGAATGTTATCCTTTCTGATTAAATAAACATTAAATTCAAGTGTATTGTTCAAAGGTAAGCTAGCAAGAAACTTAATAATCAAGAAAAAAAATCTTTATTACTTTACAGTCTTCATCAAGAAAGAAGGGTTCAAAAGGATATATTTCCAAACAGATTTACAGACAAAACATAGTGTATTGATTACAGACATGCCACTGAATGGGTTTGGCGATGGTTGGCTTTTTTACAGAACTTAACTCTGACAGCTGTTTCCAGTTGTCGAAGGAAAGAGTGCAAGCACTCCATCACATCCACAGCTCTCTCCAAGGTAAGGGTTGGGAAAGCACAACATGATGTAGGCACCTCTCCATCTTAATAGGGGGGCTGACTTGACCTGACTTGACGCCAAAAGGCTTGCTAGTTCCCGCTGCAGCATCAGCGTATGAAACATGGCAACCTCAACAGCACTCAAGGACACTGGGACATCATTCTATCCTGTCCAGCAGTTGATGATGGCGCAGATACTTGTGCAGATGTTCAGCTTTACTAGTTGCTCAAGCCTACTTTGAAATCTTGTGTTTTCATCACCAACTTTCTTTTTAAAAAAGTGAGTGTGCAGCTGTTGTGCTGGTGTGTGTACTCTTTAGGCTGCATGGATAAGCTGTCGCATCAGCACATGAGGCCTGCTGAAGAACAAATGTTTGATAGTGTGGCATAACAATAGTGGCCTATGTGGTAAAGGCCCTCATGTTCTAATCCCATCCCATCTGGAGCTGGGATCCCAGTGCGGGGCTTGAGAAAGCGTTTGCTCTGCCAGCAGGTTTTTGAAAAGCCCCGGGAAGTGATGTGTTTCAAAAAGTCTTCTCAACAGCTGGAAGCTTTTCGGGGGCTGAATGAATTGGTGATGGTAAGATTACACAGGTACACAATGGTGTACGCTGCCCACTTCCCGGTTCTGTTTCCAATCCTTAATGCTTGGAGTCCCTTTGACTTCCCTGGTTTGCCCTGTACGCTCTGCAGCTGTTCTGAATACTTGGACTTTTATTCTCTGTTTTTGGGGCAACCCCTTACATAGTTCCACGGGCACTTCAAATTCAGAAAAAGAAAAACTATGGCCCACTGCCTGGAATTTAATCAAATAAGCAACGTTTATCATGCTGTGGTAATCTAACATGGCGGTCACAGAAATCAAGCAACTGTGATGTGTGCAGAGGTTTTAAATTTTTACTCTAAACTCTACATTTTTAGGTTGTGACCTCTGGTCATCTCCAAGACACCTGGACCGGAGAGGTGCGCAAAAGCTTCAGGTTTTTGGACACAGCTCTAAGCATTACAACAACTAAAAATTGGTGATCAGCAGGCTATTAAAGCCTTGGATAAAGCATATCCCCTTTTACCATTTCTAAAGGTCTTTATCACACTCAGACACATTTTTGACACTGCCTGTTAGTCCGCATTTCAGTGCGAGTAGCATCTGCCTTTTATAGACTTAGTCAATGCATCCTGCAGCTGGGTGGATTTAAACTATTTGTTGATGAATACACGGGTACTCCTGAAGGGTATCAGTAATGAATAGAGGAATGTCTTTTTCAGCTCTTACGAAAGGTGTAATTTCCTGCAGACAGCCATTTGGATTGATCAGGACAAAACACTTCCAGCCTAGTTGTTCTTTTTTTCACTAACACACTCAATGACAACTTGTTAAATCTATTAGCTGCATAAATTAAGGGATCTAGGCTAGGCAAAAGTGAATCCAGAAGCTATACCACACATCCACAAAACATCTGTGCAAAGAAATACAGACAATTGTGTTATGTACTCTAGTAAATTGCCACAGTATTGGAAATTTATCAACATTTAAATAAATTTTGACCATGAATAACTCACTCTCTGCAGCAACTGCAACTTGCTAAAGAGATACCGTTGTTCAACATTTCAAAAACCGAATTTCATGCCAACTTGAGGGGATTTTTTTTTAATTCTTAAAAGATGGCATGTCCTTCAGCCAGGTCCCTGGACATTTAAAGAGGGGTTAAGAAAAGGTGAGTGTATAAGTCCCGCTGAGTGTGTTCACACAACCATGTAACTTCTATAAGAAGGTAGTGATGAATGGGCAATAATGCTGATTCTACAAAACTGCAGTCCAAGCAAGCTGGACCTTACAGGTTTAAGGAAGTAAACACATACACTTCCAGTTCTAAATGTTCTGGGTGACTGTTTTTGTACATTTGTTAACCTCAACTGCTGATCTGCATAGATTCATTTTCTGTTGGATACACCACAAAGAACTTTTTTCTTTATCTGACTTTATCTGACTTCTTTATCTTCGAACCTAGTTTAATATTTTTCAACAAGGGGTTTCTCTTTGCCTCTGACTGCTATTTGAATCTAGAGGCTTCATTTCAAACAATGTTTTTTTTGTAACGCTATTCACAGTCTTATGAGCAAGGGAACAGAATTCCCCTGAGCCCATGGTCGCACTATAAATATCACATATTGTAAGTGCAGCGACTTACTCTGACTCTTGCCTGGCATCACCGAATTGGCAGAGTCATCCTATGCCATTTTTAACCTTCTCACATAAAATCCCCACATCCAGAGAGGCGTGTATTTGAATTTATAGATGATTTCTGTTATGTGTCACTGCTCACAATGTGGGGTAGGTAATCCTCTATTTTTCTCACAATTAGCACTGGTCCACCATTAGCATTAAATTGCATCCAGTAATGCAAAACAGAGGTGTTGTGTAGTACTATATTTAGAAAAACATTGAAATGTTTTAGAACCAGTCCTCCGCTCCCTTGACAGTTCTGATGACTGTCTTCAAAAGTATAAAACCAAAGTCACAAAGCATGTGTATTGATATTTTTTTTAAACTTCTTTCACAACTAAGACTACTGGCTGTTTGCTCTAGTTCTTTGTGTACGCCTTTTGTGTCCTGACACAGACTGCCTCAACCACACAAGCCTCCCCACCCCTCTTCATGCTTCCTCTCAAGGTTCCTTATTCTTCCCATTTGAAAAATACTCCCATGTTATTGCGCTATATAAACGTTGAATCAAATTAAATTTGACAAAGCCATTAAGTCTAAAATTTCTCAGGAATTTGAGTTGTTTCAAACCTCCTCAGCTTTACTTGATCCAAAAATTCTTCACTCCAATGTCTTGATTTTTTAGCCAAGTGTACTGCTTTTCATTAGCCCATTCATTCACATTCTGTAGCAATCATCCTACACCTGCCCTCCATGTAGCCTCTTTGTCAAAACACATATTCTGGTTATTTTCCAAACACTTGGCAACATTTTCAAGGATTTGGTTCAGCAGAACCAATTTCGCCTTTTACGAGGTAGACTGCTCTTGATGTGCTGGCACTGTACTGAAATCAGACTGACATCTCAGAATAATCACATCAGAAGAAGCTTATGTAAAAAGGAATCTATTTAGACTACAGGTTTGTATTACACAGGCAATACACCGAAACAACGTGGCATCCTCCGGGTCTTGCATCACAACAGGCGTATTTTTTGATGACTAGGAACAACTGTTTCTCAAGATCATGTTGGGTAAAATTACCACAGCTTTCACACATATATTTAGTGATCATATGCCATTTTCATATAAGGCGAGAAATGCAACACATCGCCTTTATTTTATATTTAACAACTTAATTGTGTGTGAGGTAGGCGCTTACGTGTAAGCATACGAGAGCGCGCGCCTCTAACCATGTGAGTGTACTCAGGTAGAGCGAGACCACAGCAAGTGCCTGCCCATTCACTCCCCAATCACAGTACCCGCTGTCTGTCCCTCACTCGGCGGCGAATCGCGCGGATGGACGCGCGAGGGATGCTTATCTTTCTCCACACTCTTCTGAGGCAGACTGGTGTTTGTCCTCCCCTGGAGGCAATATGAGCTTGTGCTGCAACCGTGAGAGCCAATTTGGGAAGGACGCTGCGCTCCGTGTATTCAGGGTAAGATGCCATATAGTAACCTACTGTGATCTGTGAACAGTTCGTTATCGCCTCTTGTCTGTAAACAAGTAGCAGGTTACAGTTCATCTGTTATGTCTCATACTGTATTGATATAACAACTGAAATTAATTGTGCTATCAAAGAATGGTAACTTAGTGCCAAATGACCGTTTTCTTTACTGTATGTATAATGTAGCAACTTTAAATTTTGTAACAAAGGGCGCCTTTTTTTTCATTGCATTTCATTTTGGCTAACATCTAACAAATACAGATATATTTGGACTATAGGTCTGTATTAGATGCGTATTACACAATGTTAAGACAAACACTACATGCAAACCTGTAGTTCTTTGAATACTTACAACTGGACTTACTTTTGAAACGAATCTATTTTTATCCATGTAGTCTACGGTGTATTTACCAGCAGATGATTGTAATGATTTATCATGTTATAAAGCATCTTTATAAAGCTTGGTTACAAAGTTATATCAGAACATGGGAAAGTAAAAATCACAATCTGACCATCCCCCCTTTATTCTCCACCCATTTCCCTAATGAGAATGTAAAGGTGACTCTCCTTAGTAATTAGGGGCAGCTGTAGTCTAGTGGTTAGGGAGTTGGTCTTGGGATCAGAGAGTCGCAGGTTCAAAAAATCTCACCCTACCCATGGCTGAAATGCCCTTGAGCAAGGCATCTCACCCCACACTGCTCCAGGGACTGTAACTCAAACCCTGTAAACAACTATAAGTTTCTCTGGATAAGATTGTCAGCTAAGTGTAATGTAATAATAATAGACAATGTAACGAAGGAGGCAGGGAAGCTTTTTTATTCCACTGTGCAAGTTCACATTTACACTCTTCATGTCCTTCTCCTGTCCTGTCCTCATCAGCATCTCTGTCTGACTCTGTGGGTGCTTGGCTGCTTTATTATGCTTTATAGCAGCACAGGTTAGAGATGGGAAAGAACAAGGAGAGGAAGAAGGGAAGACATAAACAGGCAGAAGAAGAAGAAGTTGACATCTGTGGGGGGCTGTGCAGGAGGCCAGGAGATGTAATGAGTGTGAAAACTTTCACTTCCTCCCTGGCCCTCAGGAGACCATCATAATAAGATATCCTCTTTACTGTATAGATGTCAGCCTTGTAAAAAGGTACAATTAAGAGCAGTGATAAAGAGAAAAGGGAGACAGAGAGAAAGAGAGAGAGAGAGAGAGAGAGAGAGAGAGAGAGAGAGAGAGAGAGGCCCAAATAAGTGTTCCTGGTGGAGTTATTTCAGACTAATGCAAAAAAAAGTGAAATACATTTTCATGGCAGGGAGCTGCAACTTTTGCCTTTGATTTCATCGCTGAGTCTGTGTGATGGAAGCCTGCACAACATTTCTGTCCAAAACCCGATCACACCCACTCCCCACACAGCTCCAGGGATTTCTTTAACAGCTAGCTCCAAAGCAATCTGTGTTTCCTAACTTGCCTAAATAATAATAAAAAAAATAGACAGCGAGCGAGCTCTGAGAACAATCTGAAGCTGATTCCATCTGGTGGCTGAGATATTGAACCTTTGGGATGGTTCCCAGAATGGGAAAGGTAACGGATACGACGCATGGCTCCAAGTCTAATTGCACTAATCCACAGATTTGGCATCTGCTGCTGTCAGAGTTTCATGGGACATAGGGGGAGGCGGTGGGTGGGTTGGCATCGGTGTGCCTTGGTGAGCGTTTGATCATTACTCCGAAATGAAAACAAAAGGTAGCCCGGCTCCCTCTGTGCAACACAGCATTTGCACGTAATCACAACAACCGCTTTAACCAGATTGTCAGAATTGTAAGCATGGCTTTTGGTACAGTGCGTTGGACTCAGTACGCTATTGCTGCATCACTTTCTTGTCTTATTTACATCACACGAATGCTACTATTTAGAGTTTAGAGTTTAGAGCCGTGAAGGGACAAAAACAAGCAGTTGTCAATCACGTCACCTGTGATGTTGGTTATTGCCACTACTTTAATACCAACCAAGGTGAAAGGCCGGAGTGAGCTCACAACTGCAGACGCGAGAGGGCACAAATAGTGGAGAACTGCCATGTCAAGGGGGGCAAAAACGTCAGCTCTCCACCCGGTAATTTGCAACGGGGCCCTGACACAACTGGAGCTCTGATTGCAATGGGTCCATTTTCCTGCACTTATTTCGGGGGCAGAGGCAGGGGAGGAGGTGCCTTCCTGCCTTCCTGCTTGCAGCCTGTGATGGCTGATGAGGGCCAGTAATGGGGGCAGCGGCAGGGGGGTGGAGGATGGGTGGTTAAGGGAGAGAGGGGGGAGAGGGGTGGTTATCCAGCCATCCCTGTCTTCTCCAGCCTAAATCAGCCATGATTAGTGGGTTCAGCTGCCAGCCTCTTGTAAGACAGCAGCTACCTTCAGTGTAGCCTCTCAAGTTTGCCTGGAGACAGTTGGCTGGAGCCCTTTTAGGGAATGAAGGACAAGGGGAAAGGAGTTCATTGTGTCAGTGCCAGGTGATGTGCTTGATCCATTATTCCCCAGTGTGTGTGTGTGTGTGTGTGTGTGTGTTTGTGTGTGTTTGTGTGTGTGTGTGTGTGTGTTTGTGTGTGTGTGTGTGTGTGTGTGTATGTGTGTGTGTTTGTGTTTGTTGGGAGGAGGTGTGAGAGATCCAGGGCAAAAGGTTATTGACATATGGTTGGTAGACTTTGTGTGTGTGTGTGTGTGTGTGGGAGAGATGGGGGGGGGGCGGGGGGCAAGAGTGATGGTTGAATTGTTTGCTCATACTGTATATATAGAGATAGAAATATTGACTGACTGGGGAATTGTTTTTTTTTTCATCTGTTATTTTATCTCACCTAAGATCACACCCTTTCATATCCTGTTTGTTGTTGGGAGTCACCCAAAAGGCAAAACATTAAATACAACTGGAATCACATGCATTCAGCCATCCAGCTGTATATACATTTAATGCAGTACAACTGCAGTGCCATACGAGGCATGTAATTTCCATACATTTAATTGGTGCAGCAATGCGTTAAACTGACCCGTAGGTTACTGTAGGTCTGATAAAATTAGACTGATTGTTTCCCACAGAGACACAGCTGTGAGGGAACATTTTTTGTAGTCATATATTGCATGTTCACTCTGTATTTTCATGGGTCTCAATTAATTCATCTGGAATTTGGTTTGGAATACAAATGAGTTTTTGAATTCTTCATATATATCATCATTTGTAAATTTTGGGCATTTTGCAAATAACTTTGTTGTGTGTTGAAATGTAAGCAGAGATCATGACAGTGTGACATTCTTTGTCTTTCACTGCCTCTGTCTGTTGCTCTCTCTCTCTCTCTTCCTCTCCCTCCTCTCTATATTCCTGTCTGTCTCTGTCTGTCTGTCTTTCTCTCTCTCTCTTTCTCTCTCTCCCCCTTTGTCTTTCTCTCTCTCTCCCGTTCTGTCTCGCTGTCTCTGTCTCTGTCTCTCTGTCTCTCTGTCTCTCTGTCTCTCTGTCTCTCTGTCTCTCTCTCTCTCTCTCTCTCTCTCTCTCTCTCTCTCTCTCTCTCTCTCTCTGTCTCCTCCCTGCAGTGCTGATGATGTAGGCTGGTGCGGAGGCATGGAGTGCTCCTGGAAGACCTTGCTGCTCCTGGTGTGTGCGTCTCTGGTTGTGCAGTATATCGCCATCCGCTCCTTCAGGGAGTCCCTGCCCAGCTCCTGCCAGGGCAGTTCCCACTGCCTGGAGCGCCAGTCTAAAGGTAAGACCCACCCCCAACACCCCACCCCCACCCCATCAGTTCCCACTGCCTGGAGCGCCAGTCTAAAGGTAAGACCCACCCCCAACACCCCACCCCCACCCCATCAGTTCCCACTGCCTGGACCGCCAGTCTAAAGGTAAGACCCACCCCCAACACCCCACCCCATCAGTTCCCACTGCCTGGAGCGCCAGTCTAAAGGTAAGACCCACCACCAACACCCCACCCCCACTCCCACTCCCACCCTCCCGCTTCCAACCCCATCAGTGCCCACCTGCTGTACACAGACCGTGCGTGTCATACTAGGGAGGAATCGCAATAAGCAGTGATCAACATGACTAAACATCTACACAAAACGTTTGAGGGCATTCATTCGTATCAACAAATGGATTCGGTTTCCTTGGGCTAGTTTTGAGCGCTGCCTCAAAAATTGATCCACAATTGCAATCCAAAGTATTAGGAAAGGCTTGCTGTATGTATCTGCCTATTACATGGCTGGGCATGTCTCAGGGCTTAACTTCAGATCTCAGGTCTGACTGGAGCATGCAAACATAACACAGCACACTCACTTCTGCATGAATCAAACAGTAGAGGGAGCAGTAGAGTAGTTTTTTTTGTAAAATAAACAACTGTTTCAGAACAAGGCATGGATTGTATCTGGCATACCATCAGAAACCCGATATATCAGGTCCAGGATCAGATATAACAATATTGGGCTCCATCTCGATGCAGATATTCTAATCATGCTGTAAGTGGTCCTCCAGCAGGTTAATTGTGTTGAATAGGCGGTGCATTAGGCAGAGCTCTGCGACAGATACTGCTGCGAGGATTGATAACCACTCTACGGGGGAATTCCCTCCTCACTCTGGAGAGCGAGAGAAGGAGATGCGATCGTTTATCTGGGGCGTCCAGGTCTCATGGAGCAGCTGTTAGCAATTTCAACTAACGGAACTGCGTACAAAATGCAATCTCTCTCCCAAGTACCCACCCTGTCACGTGCGCACACACACATGCACACAAACACACACACACACTCTCACACATGCACACAAACACACACACACACACACGCACGCACACACACACAGACACTCTCACACATGCACACAAACACACACACTAGCACTGACTCCCAACAAACTACACACACGCACACACACACACACACACATACACACACACACACATACACACACACACACAAACACACACATACAGACATGCACACACATCCACACACATACACACACATGCACACACACACGCACACATACACACATATACAGATACAGACACACACACACACACATACACATGCACACGCACACACACAAACACACACACACTAATATCCCATGTGCAATCAAACGCTCATCAGCAGTAATTACACAAGATACGTGCACTAAATGCAGAAGTCATTAATATTTAAGCACTCCTCTATTGCAAGTTTGACTGTCCCCTCCCCCATTTCTCACCCATGCTTACACACTCAGTTACTTTGCATGTAAACAGATTATGTTTATTCTCTGGGGCTGCTTGCAAACTGAATTCCCTTTTATGCTTTTATGATGCCAGTTTAATTTCTGTTTTTCAGAGTTTTTTTTTTTTTTTTCCAAATCCCTAATAATGTATGAGGCAATGCAGTGAGTAACAGAAAAGTACCAAAACACTAATCAGCATTAATGAATTCATGTATAAAACAAGTCATGAATTATAGATGAGTTATTATTGGAGACCGTCGCTCATGTATGGGTAAGGGATGGTATTTTCCTCCTCCCAACAAAGGCCTCAGGTCTGACCTTGTGCTGGTCTATTGTAATGCCTGAACACTGGCTCTGTCTCAAGAGTGGATCAAACAGCCTTCCAGCACCCGTGGCAGCAGCACAGCCAGCCCCGCAGATGCACTCTAATTGGGCTGTTGGTTTTGTCTGGTGGTACATGCGGTCCAAGGGGGCCCTCTGAGGCCTGATCCCATTGTGTCAGCAACTCTTTCTCTGCCCCCCCCCCCCCTCCCCAGAATCCCGATGGAGATCGGCGTGCGAAGAGAGCTGGGCTCCGGCGGACAGCGCGGCCATTGGGGTAGGTGGCGGCGCGGTTCCCGGGGCTCGTAGGCACATCCTACTGTTTGCGGCCACGCGCAGCGGCTCGTCCTTCACGGGGCAGCTCCTCAACCAGCACCCGGGCGTCTTCTACGTCTACGAGCCGCTCTTCCACGTCTGGCAGTCCTTCACCAACGCCAGCTGCTGCCAGCGGAGGGCGCCGGAGCGGAGGGAGCTGCTGGGGGCCTACCGCGACCTGCTGCTGAACCTCTACACGTGCCAGCTCAGCTTCCTGGAGAGCTACATCCACCCGCAGCCGCAGGACCACGTGACGCCCGCCCTCTTCCGGCGCAGCTCCAGCCTCGCCCTCTGCTCGCCCCCCGTCTGCCTGGAGGGGGCTGCCGAGAGCCTGGCCGGCCAGCCTGAGGAGGCGTGGTGCCACAAGAAGTGCCCCGCCCTCAACCTGACCCTGGCGTCGGAGGCCTGCCGCCAGCGGGGTCACGTGGCCATCAAGGCGGTGCGCGTGCCCACGGTGGGCGACCTGCGCACGCTGAGCGAGGACCCGCGGCTGGACCTGCGCATCGTGCACCTGGTGCGAGACCCGCGCGCCGTCCTGGCCTCCCGCATGAGCGTGTTCAGTGGCTTCCGTGCCTGGCGCATCTGGAACGCCACGGGCCGGCAGCCGCGCTACGTGGACCTGGCCCAGATCGGCCACACGTGCCGCGACATGGAGGCCTCGGCCGAGATGGGCCTGCTGCTGCGGCCGTCCTGGCTACACGGGCGCTACCTGCTGCTGCGCTACGAGGACCTGGCCTGGCACCCCGAGGACAAGGCCCGCGACATGTACCGCTTCCTGGGCCTGGACATGCACCCCAGGGTGCTGAGCTGGATCGCCCAGAACACCAACGTCAGCGCGCCCGCCGAGTGGCACTACAAGTACTCCACAGCGCGCGACTCCAAGGCCACAGCCGAGAGCTGGAGGCTGCGGCTGAACTTCAGCATTGTCCAGGCGGTGCAGAGCTTGTGCAACAGCACCCTGGCCCTGCTGGGTTACAGGCAGGTGCAGACTGTGGAGGAGCTCAGGAACCTCTCCATCAGCCTGGTAGAAGCCAGGACTTTCCAGCCAGGCCTTTGATTTCAGCTGCACTCGAAAAACACGGCTGACTGGGTGGGTGGGGGAGCCTTTTAGAGTTGATTCATTGTTCTGAACATAAGAGACATCAAGCGTGTAGTTCTCGGCTACAAACCAAAACACAAACAAAAATCCCTGCCAAGGAACTGAAGGAGAAAAATAATATATTTACTGCTTGTTTAGTCATTTTCATGTTTTTTTTTACTTAAGGTTTAATCGAGTCCTTATTTTGTCATCTGCATTTCTCATATCTGATTACACAATGAAAAGATGCCGTGCCTCAGCTTCAGTCAGTTGACAGATTCAGCTTTATCCATAAAGCTTATTTTAATTTACTGGCAAAGATGCAGAAAGGCTGTGGCTCTGGCTAATTTGTCTGTGATTTAGCATCAGTTGGAGTCTGTGCCTGGGGTAAGTTTTAATGATCGCAAGCTAAACAACAAATTAGACTACTTAGGGCTGTGAAACACCCACACAGCTGATGGGAGTTGTGATTGCGAGGAATGGACATGCGGGAGGCTCTGTTTCTGGGGTTTCATTTCCTCTGTATAATTCAATGACCTGCCCTTAACATGAGCTTTGAGGGAGCACTGAGATAAACTACTGAAATAGTATGTCTGTTTTATACCACCATGAGTCTTGTTTTAAAGATGCTATTTTATTGTCACCCGCAAAGACTGGTATATTTATTTTGTGTGTGTGTTGCCTGATTGATTTATTTATTTCATGTATGTTTACTGATTTGTGATATTTATTTCTTGTATATTGTATGGATTTGTATATTTATTTCTTGAAGGTTTTAGACACCTATAAGGAAGGGGAAGGGAGGAAAGGTGGGGAGAGGAGGGGAGATGATTCTCAGGATTTGTGGTCAGAGGTTGAATGTTATGCTTCATCCTCGGAGGCCCAGTAGCCTTGTTCTGCTGAGCGCGGCGTTATCAGCGAAGTGCTGACCATTTCTTATGTTCAGTGTGCTGCAAACCTGAATGTCAGCATAAAACTGCATCAAAGCGAAGATCAGGGGCAGATAATAGCCATACAGCCTGAAGCTGTATCTCATTTGTTTTCATGTTGTCCATCCATTCTCAGTGTTTGCAGAAGACAACAAAAGGACAGCTTGGGTGGTGGTGGTGGAAGTGGTGGTGGTGGTGGTGGGGCTGGAGTGCTGGGTGCTGGAGTGATGAGATGAGATGGGATGGAGGGTGGGGGGCAGGTAGGGGGGTAGGTTTAGCAATGAATGGCTTATTGAAAAAGTGAATTGGCTTCGGGCAGCTCTGGCCGTGTCTTAATCCTAATGGATGCTTTCTTCTCGCCCGTAATCACTGCTGTGCTGTCGTTGTGTGTAGACGCCGCCAGTGCTTACGAACACATCGCCTCTGAGCCACCTCTCAGGCCAGGCCATATGCATTGTTTGGGCAGTGATTCCACTGCCAGGGTAGAGTAAACCTAATTAGCAGCAAAAGACAATTCGACAATTTGATTCCCACAATTCACAAAAGTTTGAATCAGAAAGAAATTTTTTTGATAGGGATTGTTAAATATAATATTGACGTTAATCAATCGATCATTTCAAGGCCATTTCAAGAACTGCCTGTTTAGAAAGAAATCTACACTATGATCAAGGACATTCTAACATACTGTCATGGGGTGAGCTAGGCAACGTTAGTTGAATGTCAAAAACAAGTTTCTTTTGTAACTTTCTTTTGTCTACTTGTCACGGTGGTCATATATGTAATATCATACGTGTCTTGACATGTTGGATGGTGTTGGCAAGGCAAAATTGGAGTGTATGTACTTCTGCTGTGTGCTTTTTGTACTGAAAACAAAAACAAACAAATGTGCCATTAAAGAAAACAGACGGGCAAACAGTAATCGTGTTTGTGTTTGTAAATGCATCAGGGAAGCAGGAAACCCTTTGTCTTATTTCAGTGACTAGATGTGAATGCCTTTCAGTTGATCTGGTACAGCCTCCCAAACAAAAAGCCCACAGACTGTCTTTGTTGATGTGGCAATAAAAATAAGCGTGGGTGTCTCGGAGTCTAGGAGAGATGTGTCTTTTGAATGGGATGAAGTTGGAGTGGAGTGAGGTAGGAATATACAATTAGGAAGAGCAATATGCAGTATTACAGTCTAACAACCCCTCATATGAATGGAAGGATAGCGTGATGCATGGATGGATAGATGGATGGGTGGGTGGATGGATGGATGGATGGATGGGTGCATGGATGGGTGAGTGGCTGGATGAATAGATGGATTGCAATTAATCTAGATCACATAAACATACATCATTTTAATTGTCAGTTATTTAAGTAAGTATACAAAGTACTGAGCCATTAGATAGAACATAAATAGTACATAAATAAAATAAAACAAAGTAAAGTAAAGGTTCTACCAGAGTCAATCATGTGAATGGAAGCAAACCCAGACTACCTCTGTAGAGAGAAAATATTTGAGCAGAAGTGTGTAGGCAGGCTTATAGCCAGGCTAGTAGAAATAGCTTCCAACTGAAACTCTGCGGTCTGACCTGTAGGTTACGCGCAGGGGTTGAAAAATGTAGTCCAAATACTGAGCAGTTTCTGCAACATCCTTCTCCCAGCGACCAGTCCTATACATCTGCAGTGAGGTCCTAAGACAGTCCCCAGCACAAACCAAGACTTATCTATCAGCTCATTGTTCCTTGGTGACACTGGCTCTAATGTTGCTGCACTCATAGAGGACTGTAAAGGAAAATGTGATTGCAACAACAGAATGGTAGATCATCTTGCTGGTACAACTTACATTTAAATAGCCAATTTAAATAGCTCAACAAATAAGAGTGTATCTTCCTATAGATAGCCTCCAGTCTAATCTGTTGTCATTGTGAACATGCAGGAATTTGGGGTTCTTCACCATCTCCTTTCTTTCTCTCCCAGGATCGAAACAATGTTCCTGTTCCTACTGCTAACATCTACCACCATCTTTTTCATTTCAGCAACATTTAAGATGTGGTTGTCTCCACAGGAGGCCTGAAGTACAAAGAATGAAGATGGGAAAAGGACAAAGAGGAAAGATGAGAGTAGAGTCCCTCGTGCTGTTCCTGTGCTACTAACCCCCCGCTAAGACACAAACCCCCTCAATCACAGGCTGGATTTTCCTACAGGCATTGGAGAAATCACAACATGATCCTCACACACAGTGGCGCCAGCTGTGTCCAGCTGGGAGTGTGCTCTCTGCAGCAGGTATGATGATGATGCCATGGAGAACACCCATCGCCTCCAGAGAGAGAGAGGCAGGAAATCCCGTTCTCGATTGTTCATAAATCGGCACGTCTTTTCAGCCGAATCTGGAGAGCTGGTTTCCAAGGTACGTTTCCACGGTTACAAAAGCAGCATGCGAGGAGAGGTATGAGTGAAGCAAAAATAACAATCTTTCCCAGAGACAGGATCAGAGGGAGTTAGCCAGGCAGGGGAAAACTTATTACCTAATTATTACCTAATTATTACATAATACCTAACTGTTGTACTGGCTAAATCTAATTTCCTGATGTGACATGCATGGTGTAGATCTGTAGTCCACCTATTACTTTGTTGGCTTCACAGCTTTTAGTGTGCAAGGACAACTTTCAGCACACCCAACCTCCCCCAACTATTGAACAGTCACATAAGAGCACATTTTTTAAAAAGTAATGGTCAGCAAATGTTCAGAATGACCTCATAAAATAATCATGTATAAAATCTTTTATTCTGTTTTTTTTTTTTTATTCAGCTGACTTCACCCTGACTCACTCCCCACTACACTGACAAACCCATGCTGCACAAAGTGGTGTGTGCCCCAAGGTCTGCCTTTTCAGTGCACGGTTTGAGAGCCATGAAGGTCCACTGAGCAGCCTCTTGCTCCACAACCTCATTCACCACATGGTGTCTGCTAGCCTGGTAAACCCACCCCTCGTACTTCATTTCATTTCATGCAGAGGGTCTGGACCGGAATCTCTTGAGGTACATTTGCGATGTTCCAGAAACATCGATCCAATCAGCGAACAGAGGGTGTGTTCGTTAGCTGTGACGTTGACCTTGTGTGCTACATTTGAATTGTAGTGCGTAGGTAGGCTAATTGCATACGTGACGACCAGGCGTTAGCGATTGGGTAAAAGCAAAGGCACTTTTTAAAAACTTCAGCAGAGTCCACACCTCCAGCAAATCGTTTCTGACGGTCTCTGTTCCAGACCCTCTGCACGAGTACGAGGGGTGGGTTTACCAGGCTAGATGTCTGCAGGGGCGCCACTAGAAATTTTGGGCCCTCTGAAAAAAAATAATTTTGGACACCCTCCCCAACCATGTCATAGTCCCCTGTGAAGCTCTGGGCCCCCAGAATCATCCTGATCTCCACGCCCCCTTAGATAGCGGTACACCTGGGTGCCTGTACAACACCGCCAGAGTTTTTGAAGGGTTAAACAAGTGCCCGGAATAATCTGCTGCCCGCCTGTACGATCACTCTCCAGCCTCCTCCGCCTGCTGACTCGGGGGATATTCCACAGCGGCCGGGCAAATCTATCTATGGAGGAAACTCAATAAAGGCAGGATTTAAGACGAGAAGAAGAAGAGGAGCCGTCTCTCTTTGAACTTAATCTGCAAGGCTATACAAACTGGCAATAAAGCGAGGTTTATGATGCCCGATGAAAGGAGTTTCATTGGGCTTTTTTTAATCCCAGGCGCAGACTCTGACACATGAGGAGGAGGGGGTGGAGTGGGGGGGGGGGGGGTGGGGGGGGGGGGCGGCAGGCAGCGGTGCTCACTGCTCACAGCTCATCACTCCTAGTCCTGCACAACTCTTTAGTCTCTGCCTCTCTCCGACACATGACCATCCACACAGAAAGATGCTGATGGGTCTGAAAATCGCACCCTGCGTCTGTGTGTGTGTGTGTGTGTCTGTGTCTGTGTGTCTGTGTGTGTGTGTGTCTGTGTGTGTGTGTGTGTGTGTGTGTGTGTGTGTGTGTGAGAGAGAGAGAGAGAGTGTGTGTGTGTTTGGGCGTACTGTATGTGGGTGTGAGAAAGTGTGTGTTTGGCCGTGTGTATATATGTGTAAGTTACTTCAGCCTGTGGACGTGCTCTCAGGCTTGTGTGCACACACATGCGGATATCTGAAGTCACTGGGGTTTGTTTGGGGATTTAGGAAGAGATTTATGGTAGCTTTGGGCTGCTTGTTTTTGCTGCGCTTCACTGTCCTGGCCTCCTCTGACATGGCTGTTCTCTGGTCACATGTGATTGGTTAAATGCAGACACTATAAAATCCTAAAATAATATTCAAAAATGTTTTTACATTATTCAATTGACTTTTATTAATTACACTATATATTATATTTCTCAGATCATTTCTTCATTCATCACATCATTTTTGTTTGGAAATTTTTAAATAGACCTTGTTCATTCTTGGGTAACCAATTGTCAACATATTGTACCTGTATTGGGTACCGTGCAGTCAGTTTGATTAATGGCAGTATATCATGCCAGTATTTGTCACATAACCGTTCACTTGATTCCAGCTTGTCTGGCTCCCAAAGTAGTCATTCCACTAAAATATATCCGCACTGCCTGGAGTTGCATGGCTGGAGTAGTCAAATCAGTAGTGGCCTTGCCTTGTATGTTGTATTAGTGTCAATTATAATGTAAAGAAAAACTAGAACTCATGTCAGGGCTGGCCATTGCTAGTGTAGTATAGCCATTGTGAAGAGTGGGCAAAGCAGCTAGTAAGTAAAGTATCTCTCTGCAAAGCCTCTGGAGTCAGTATCTGTCTCACCACTAGGGTGATCAGACATCCCAAAAAATTTGAGACAGCCCTGAAATCTAAGCTGTTGTCCCGAGTCCCGAATCCAGTCCTAAATGTCCTGAAAATTTCACTCAAACAGAATACTGAATAGTTATTTTCTAATAAACATTAAAAACTGCTAGTAGAGAGGTTGAGTCCACTGCACGACTACTGCTGAGAGGCTGCTGGGTTAAGTGGCTGAATGCAGCCCCTGCTATAATGTATCTATTTTGGTTATTCTGTTTATTCTTTGACGTTCTGTACAATTAGGCGCAAATATGCATTGACCATAAGCCATTTCGATAAGCGATCGACATGGCTGGTGGGAGAAATAGTAATGAAAGAATATGCATTAAATGAAAGACTTGATCTTTGAATAAAAACATGTTTGTGACAGGTTTTATTGTCTATGTAGGCTATCATCTGCTATGAGCGAGGCTTCCCCCCCACCTACATAGACCATACATTTATTGTCTATGCCCCCCCTCCCCCCCCCCCCAAAAAATAAATAAACAAATGAATAAATAAATAAAAACAAAAAAACACACCGTCCCGAACATCAGCCAATCCCAGCTGGTCACCCTACTCACTACTGTCTTCTTTTATACTTCTCTTATACACTTGGCCTTGTGGAAGGAATAATTGTTGGGGTGTCTGGTAGATACAGGAGGCCCTTAACACCTTTTTTAAAAGATCACCATGCATAGTATTGTTTAGTATCATACTGTATATAATCCATACTGTATCATAATCCAGTCGCAAACAAGAGTGAGACATTGATTGCTATTGTGCCTATAGAACTCAAGCCTCCAAGGACTCATTGATCACAGAGAGGTTGCCTTGACTGCTGTGAAAAGACAGCCTATTGACATTGCAGTTAAAATCCTACTAAAAGCAACCAGGGTGTCATTTCAAGACACCAACACGAAGTTGCATGCTGTGTATATGCTGCACATGTTCTTACCATTTGTGTTATCTTGCCACATGAGTATGAAGGCAGCTTGTGTTTCTTTACTTGTAGAAAATGTTGTAAATCTTGTAAACCTCCAAAGGGTCCTGACATTCCTTGTAAGAAAAACTTAAATGTCTATTTCATAATTTCCCCGTTGTTCTGAGAGCAGCCACATTTCCCATATGACCCACCAGCTCTCTGAGGTCGTGTATGGGGGATTGGGGGCACATTTTGAGTGTGTCCTCCTGTGATGGAGTATCTTGGGGCCAGGGCGACTGTAACACAGGGTAAATAATGTGCTGTTCCCAAAACAGCTTACTGAGGCCATACTGCAGAGTTCAGATTACCTGCGGACTTAAATGGACATTTGGAAATACTGTCAACACAGTGCAGTTTCAGTTTATAATGTGGAAATTTGTTGGCATCAATTTTATTTTACATTAAAATTAACCATATAAATACAGGGTTAGTGTGTGTGTGTGTGCGGTGGGTGCAGATGAGAAATACATAAGTACCAGCCAAAAGATTGGTTTCTGAATACAATGGTTTTGCTGTTTTGTTATTTTTTCTATTGTAGAATGATGCCGAAGGTGTCAAGCTATGAAATAACACACATAGAATTACACATTGAGCAAAAAAAGTGCAAGCAAAGCTAAACATTCTGAACTCACATTTTTTCAAAAGTAGCTTACTGTACGTTTGCTTTGCCGACAGCATTACACATTTTCTGCATTTCCCCAGCCAGTTTCATAAGTAAACCCTAAAGACTGTTAGGAAAGCATTCCCAGGTAACTACCTCATGGAGCTGGTTAACACACCATGCCGTCATCAACGTAAATTGTGGCTGCTTTGAAGAATCTAACACATGACCCCTATTTTCTCTTTTTAAACCATTGTTTGTTTGCATTTCTTGTATCCACTTGATGTTATTTCATAGCTATGCCATGATGCATATCTCTTTCTCTCACTAAAGTTATGGACTGTTCCGAAATGATGTCATCAGGAAATCATAGAAGACAAATACAGTACAGTACATGAAATGTTACTTGTGACAAAAAGCCAATAAAGGCTCAATTCATTGATCTCACCCGTCTCTGTCTTCTGGAGATGACATTCATTTGGAGCTTGGAGCTTATTTTGTGTCAATATAGAATTGAATTATTGAACCAACTGTGAAAAAAAATGGTCAGCCATGTTTGAGAAAGTCTTTCAAACACACACACACATACACACACACGCACACATCCTAAATATGGAGAATAAACCCTGACAAACTCTGTGTGCTCAGAGGTGAGGGACCACGTGTCAACAATAATCATCAGCTTCCCCTTAGCCTTCATCAGACAGTAAATTAGCGGTGGGCATAATTAGAATAATTAAAGCACCGATTGACTCACCTTCAAAGCCCATTTGGTTAGAAGTGCACTTGATTAGGGTCGGAAGCACACCAGCAGCTAAATGACTCTACTATGATACTGCACTGGGTAATTAGACTTATTGCAGTTGGAAGTAATGGCATCATAAAACCACATTCTCCTGTGTAGTTGTATATTATTCTGGAGGGAGGTGGTCTACTTTTAGGCACCGTTGAGCCTTGAGAAAACACAAACTGTGAGACTTTAAATCCGGGAACAGGTTACTCATGGTGCAGACCAATGAAAAAGTCTCCATGATTAACAGCCTATGAAACACCTCATCTGAACATGGAATTCTACCTTAAAGGTGTCATTGCATTGATTTTTCATTGATTCTGCAGTGGTATCTCGTATTGATGAATGCCATGTGAGCCAGTTTTGGAGAAAAAATGCTTTAGTGCTCCTGTTTCAAACTGTTGTAGTTTGGTGGGGGAGATGAGGTGGGGAGAATAACAGGTTCTATGCTAGTCACAGGCTACCATTATTCAAAGCCCATTCAGTCATAGCACACCAAATAGAAGATCTAATAGTTCTAAACAAACACATCTACTTACCTATATTTTGCGAGGATGAATGTGTGCTGCAACGAGACTACTCCGGTAATCACAACTATGGCATGACTTTCTAATTCATGAACCATTTTCTTATTCACTTGTTATTCCATCTATTGTCTTTCATTGACTGATGGAGGCAGTCGAGGTAGAAGAACATTTTCACGTGCAGCTTGCATATAAACTCGGACTGAACTGTCGTATTTCAAAAAGAGCAAGTAATAAATGGTTTCTCGGGGAATGATACCTTTAAAGCTTAGGCCCAAACCTTCAAATGCAACCATCACAACCGAAGCTGGTGATAGCAGGCCATTAGCAGCTTGTATAACTTGTATGAAGCATTCTGTCAGGAAAAGAATATATGTGCACATTTATTCGAGGTGGCCATGTTCCAAACTAAAGCAAAGCTTTACTGATATGCAACATTTGGTTTCAGTTATCAGGAGGTGACGTTCAACATGTCATATTTACAAAGATTTTAAGTGTATTTTCTTTACACAGCGTATCTCAAAGCAGCTCTCAATCACACCCCTGAGATCAACAAAGTTGTTCCTTAAAAACACAATCACTGAGTGATTTATTTATAATAAAATTTCAGAGCAACTTTCTGAATCATGGAAACATGTGTATCATAGTTCTTGAATCCGTAACAAACCAAATCCATCCGATAACACTGTTTTTACAAGCTTTTTCTGTTCTTGGCCTCTTTAGCATGTCCACCCCCACCTTCAACCTCATCACCCCGCCCTTGGCTCTCCCTCACGGCATCCTCATCTGCCCCTCATGCGCTGTGGAAAAACTATAGCGCTATTAATGTGACTTCTCAAGCCTTCAAAAAGTGTGTGGTGATGTCTGCCAATCAGATAGGTATTCTGCATTCATTTTCCAGGAGCCCTGATGTTAGTTCTTCCAACCTTTTACCGTCTCTTTCTGTGGTGGGCAAGTATCAATGTTGAATACATACTTCCATCTCCACCCATGTAAAGAGCTAAAGAGAAAAGCTTTACACTTTTCTTTTCTTCCCCAGTCTTATTATCTTTCTTTTCTCTTGGATGAAGGTGCACCCGGAACTGTCAGCAATTCCAGGATGAATTCTTGCTCGCTTCTCATCTTCTGAGGGAACGCTCATCCATTATTCACACCCAGAAATCAGCACCCAGCCAAACACGGCAGTGCAAACCCCTGACAGCCTGAACTCCCTCAATTACGTTCACCACTTGTTTTTTTTTTTTTTTCTAAATACTCCACCAGTGGACAGCAGATGGTAGAGACAAATCACTGCTAGGGCGAAGATAAAACAGAAGGTTGGGGATGGGGGACAGGTGGGTGTGTAACTGACAAGGAAGGAGAAAGTGTGGAGAGAGATCTGGTTATTCATTCATCAGCACTTCAGTGGAGTCGTGCTCATAAGCCTTGTCAGTGGGGCACCATTAGGATGACTTCCTTTAGTGAGGCGCACTCAATAGAGAGCTTATTTTCTGCAATCCTGTCTTTTGCAGTTTCCCTCTGTCCTCTTCCTCTCTGCTTCCTCCTCCTCCTGCTTTTTATGCTATACAATGCCTCTCTCATGTTCTACGCTATGCCTCTCCTTTCCTTTCCTTTTCTTTCCTCTCCTCTCCGCTCTTTCTCTTCTTTCCTCCTCTACTGATTTTCTATTCATTGTGATTTCTTCATCCTTCAAAGCTGACACACACTGGCTGCCCATCTCCCACAGTCCAGTCCAGGACCCAGCATCTTAGCACAGTATTCTACACTTAGACCCTGCATCAATTAGCTGTCTTTCTTTCACTTCCTAGCCACCATGTTACATTACATTGCACCATATCCTCCTGGTCTCTATGTCTTCCTTTAGACTCTTTCTCTGTCTCTCTCTGTCTCTCTGTCTCTTAAAAGTAATACAATTACTTTTAATTTGAATTTGGAGACTCAGTCAGCCTAGTGGTTGAAAATCAGGAACAAGGTTTATTCTTAACATTAAGGACATCACAGACAGACAGACAGACAGACAGACAGACAGACAGACATACACACACAGGACAATGACGATGACAAGGACTAGACAAGGACTCACTAACAGTGGTTTTTCTGACCTTAAATGTCTGTAGACAGCCAATGGCTGCACCCAAGGTTACACTCCAAAATGAATATGCAATGTCTTTGTTAAGTACTACAGTATACAGTCTCTTCCTAATCAGATCAGAGTAGGTGCCAAATTGTCTGTATGTTGATTCACAGACTTCCTAAACCCCTGAGGTGGCCAAATGGCTGGGGCAAAGACATACAATGCAGATAACAGCTCTTCACACCTCATCTCACACAGACATATCGCCAGAGCAGCAGACAGGGTTTTAATAACAAGAGTTCCAAAACCAACCAAGGGATTTGAAATAATAATAAAATGTTTCAACATTAAAATGTTATTTACAAGATTATTATTATTACTCAAATACCATCACTCTCTCTCTCTCTGTCTCTCTGTCTCTCTCTCTCTTGCTGTCTCTTGCGGTCTCTCTCTCTCTCTCTCTCTCTGTCTCTCTTTTTCCTCTTTTTAGTTCATCTACCTCTCCTCTTGTGCCATCATCCTCTTGTTTGTTCTGTAGGATTGTTTTAAAGACTACTGCCATCCTAAGTCCTTATCCTCTTTTGCATCTCCCCTGCCACTCTCCCGCTCCACTCCTCTCCTCCTCCACAGGCTTATACTCTCATCTCTCCATCACTCATCCCTCTATCCGCAGTTTTTGTGCTCCCAGTCATGGCACCGAGTCCCCAACGACCCTCTCCCACCTGACACGTCTGACAGCGCAAACAAATGATGAATGTCCTTCATGCCATTCCCACCATCTGTCTGTGTCAGAATAATTGAATTCCGTAAATATAATCAGAAGGTCTGTTATGACAGGGCCTGAAGGCTTTGCACCCTTTCATGGCTCGCTTAAAGGAGTGCATCCTGAACACTGTAGCAGTGTAGCAAAGTGCATGGCGGAGGAGAGCACGGTGCGCTCGAGCTCGATTGATGATCCCTGCTTGAGGATCTATCAATGCGGCGTCGGCTGTTTAATGAACAACGCTCACATCGGTCCGCCAATTCATCAGGACGAGTCAAATCCCGAGAAGTAGAATAACGAGAGAAGCGGGGCTTACACTTTGATGAAATGGTCAATTCATAGTGGATGTGATTTATGCTCCAGCCTTGCCAACTGCGGTTTGTTTTTGTGTTTTTCTTTCCAATGTGAGAAATTGTCCACACCATTTGCTCCAAGTAAATTAAAGGTGCAATTCTTAGGATTTAGTGGCCCATTGAGTGTAGATTGCTGAATACCACTCTCCTCACTAGCATGTAATAAAAGATAGAGTGCCCATCGGGTGCCATACAAATACAAAAGGCCCTGTCTAGTACCAGTGGTCTGGTCTGCCCATTCTGGTCTACTGTAGAACAGTACTGTGGAAGAGGATCTTTTTCCTCTTCAAATATCAAAGGCTCTTTCATAGTTGTAGGTGACTGTATGCTATAAAGAACACTATATATTGCACTATAACTTGCATTTCCACCTCCTAATTATCCTAAATCCTTCATACAGCACATTTAAACAAGTGAAAGCTGCTAAAATCCAAGTTCATTCTTAACAGTTTAATGAGAAGCTGCTATTTGGATTTATTCAATCTCAATAGTCTTAGTCCTTAATTATTACAGACTATACAGTACTCCTGCTTTCTCAGCGGTATCTAAAGGTAGGCCTATAACCTGAAGGCTCTTTCCCACACCCTTAAATCAAGGACTTGAACAGTGGCAACAATGGCAGACTTTAAGCCCTGCTGCAAGTGTACATGGCTCTGTTGACCTTGTTAAGTCAGTAACAGCCTTCAAAAGACTTAAAGCTCAATTCGCAGCAGCTAATTAGGCGAAGCTACTGCTCAGTGCCTCTTACAGTTATAATACCAGTTGATACATCAGTGCTGCTTGCTTAATTGATTAGTGTGAGAAGGTGATCGACCATATTCTGAGGTGCCTTAGTCACATTCAGTTCTTTCAAGGGCCTTTCCTAGCCTTCTCTGCTCTGGCCTTAGAGATGAGTAAAAATCAAAACAACAATGGATGTGCCAAGACGTACTGGAAGTTAATGAGCCACTACATAGCAGAGTAAAGCTTATGCCTTCTGACCAGCAAGATCTGTCCCACAGTTAGTGCTTCACATGTAAGAGGCAAGAATGAAAGATTGTGTCTTTTCTCTGTTGGAAACCATCAACAAAAGACCACAGATGATTTAGATACAGACATCAGAATCATAATTCATAAGAACATACAATGCCTAGGGGATGTACAAAAAATGGGACAGTCTCAACATATTTGTGCAATCTCATGGGCAATAAAATATATTTCAAAATCATTCCCAGTTCACACGTCCTCAATCCATCAAGGGAAGCCAAAAGGTTGTTTCTAATGGGCAGAGAGAGAGAGAAAGAGAGTGAGAGAGAGAGAAAGAGAGAGATTTGGACTTGAGGATAAGTAAATGGAATAGAGACAGATGACTGATGGCATATAGTGTAAATACATTATGTAACGTGTATGTAACATACATTTTGTTACACACTTAGATACACTGTTACTGGGACCATTACAGTTTTTTTATGTTTGCTTACACACAAAAATGTAAAGTTTCCCACAATTAATGAAACCTAAAACTCAAGTAAGAAAACATCGACTCAGGTTGGCACCACTCTAAGCACATTTTCAGCTTCACACTTTTTGCAAAATACTACACACAGTGATTTGCAAAACATTAAACACACTTATATGCCTTACACACGTGAATATATTGTAATGTTACATTCTTTCAATTTCTAAACACTAGCTATCAATTGACCACAACTTTGCAGCCAACTGGTTAAACACAATCGTCAGGTGCCAGAACACTAAGGGCCAAAATGCAAAACTCAGCAATCAGGCT
>CM050208.1:24020000-24227500 GCA_027475355.1 Coilia nasus
ACATCCACTGGCCGGGACTCGCGCCCACTCACGGTCCCGGCTTCCTGTTTATCCACAGCCGCCGGCCGGCTGAAGTCCTCGCGGCCACTCTGTTGGAGAGCTGTGTGAACACCACTTACTCTTCCTCTCTCATCAGGCCGAACTGTACACTCTCACGTACAAAAGCACAGAGTGCAAGTCGTTGGCCAGCCTGTTCACATAAGTAATTATTTGGTTGAATTTAGAAATAGTTTTAGGCCCTGCAAAGAAAGGGGGGGAGAAGAGGTTAGTTACCTAACATCACCTACTGTAACATCATTACGTTATGGATGCCAAGGTGTACGTGTACGTATACATTTTATACTATATATATAAGAAAGCAAATCAAGTGGCTACTCTGATTTTAAATCTGGTAAAAAAAGGTGTTCTTGCTTTCCTCTCTCATCATCTGGTCTGCCAGGATGCTGAAATGAGAAACGTTCCGTCTACCTCCTACTACCAAAATAAATTCTAGAATGGCTGACAGACCTTTTCATTATCAACACAAAGGAAATGGCAGGTCTATTAAGATGCCTACATTCTTAATGCTAGCTGTCACAACACACTTCGAAAGCAGAGACCAGCAGCATGTGAAAAATAGATGAGGCAGTTCAATTTTCAGACATCTGAGCACAGGATATGCATGAAGAGGCAAATTGCTTTAATCTAAAAAGAAAATGCTAGGAAGTGGCCTGTTTGTTTTCATAAGTAGCTCCTCTTTCGAGCAGTCCTTGAATGTAGCCTTTTAACATCAAAACTCAAAGCCTCCAGGGAGCCCAGAAGAATACAGTCTGCCCACATGTTTTTCAGCCTTTTAGGCACAGTCTGTGTGCCTGCGTTGGTGATGCAAATGACTACCAACTGAAAAGTTAACAAAGAGTCCAGTCGCACTCATTAAAATGCCATTATCATGTATCTGTTAGACCATTAGCATAAAAACATTCAGTTCAGGAGTAGCTGTATGTTACTTCAAATTATGCTTGCAGCTTTTTACAGGAAGCCAAGAGCCATTAATATTTTTTGAAGAGATGTTGATGCCTGGAAGGCCTTGTTGATGAGCATAAAAATAACTGACTAATATTTTCCAGTGAAATGATGTGTCATTATGCTATCTCTGCTAATGTAAAAATGAGTGAGTGAGTATTGTTGCTAGCTGCTGTTACCTATGATTCAGTTTGTAGGTGTTTGAAGCTCCTGAAGTAAGTACAGGCTTACTCAACTCAGATCCAGATTTGACATAAATGGCACAGTCTGACACAGATGGAAATGGCTCTCCTGTTTAGACCTCAATGTGCCAAACTTAGGAGTCAAACACGATAAGGCATACCACAACACAGCACCCACATGATTATACAAATACACATAATTTAAAAGCCTTGTGCTATCAAGCACCAGATTTGACAGAAGATTGTGTATGAACATGCTCCAGAGGCCTGTTATCAATACAGAACTAAATTTCATTGTACCTGCCTGCAACAAGGACAATAAACATCAATTCTAATCTATTTTATAAAGCTATTACAGGCACATAATTGGTTAAAACCCTGGAGCGACTTCAGAGTACTGTCACAGACTAATCTGAACTTCTTATTATGGTGCAACATCATGTCACTGTCCACAAATGTCTGGCTGTGTTGACAGTAAAGTGACACCTCTTGTCAAAGCTCACTGGCTAAGACTTCAGACGGCCATGACACACAGCTATTCCTATCTGCCTAAGCAAGTGCCCAGCATTGACTTGGCTGTCTGAGAGTGACTCAGCGCAGTGTTCGCAACTGCAGATTGTAAAAATTCCATTTGCATTAAGTCACACATACACCATACATAAACTATACGTACAGTGCAAATTTCCATTTGCGTCACTGAGTATTACTGAGGCAAGTCTGTCCACATATAGCGATTCAATATTTCTACCACATAAAGACCATGGGGAAACATTGAAAAGGTACTGAGTGGTCCATTTAAATGGTTTCTAACCTTCCCTTTATGGAACAACCCTTGATTAATGTCAGGTGGGCATCGTGTATTCTCCTACACAGTCATCTAAGGGCATTTTTACACTAAGTCACAGTTGCAGGAATGGCACCTTAAACACACGCAAATACATCCAATCTTGTTATTTATAGTCAGGCTAAAACGTTATCTATTTCCAGCAGAAAATGGCAATGCATATGGCTTCTCTACAACTTTTCATCTCGTCATCTTCGTCAAATACGCATCATCCAGAAGTCACTTATAGTATTGCTGTGGTCTGCTTGCAATGATATACAAACTTTTAGTAGTAAAGTCCACGAATGAAATGCCTGTAGATTCAATATCTGAAAGCAGATATATCATCCATGGGTGTCCAACCTGTATAGGACAATATACAGCACAACTTATGCTTGATTTCGAAATGTCTGGCTCATCGATTAACCCATTCATTTTATCTGCTCCTGTTTTTTTTATTTAATTTCTTACTTTTAAATATCAGATTACTTGAGTGTTTTTTATTTTTTTTGTTGCATTACCTTTTGTTTATACTTACTTTAAGTAGTTAATAAAAGCATAATCACACAAACACACACACACACACACAAAGTATTATGAAGTGGATTAAGTTGAAGTAATAAACTTTTTCAGGAGGTATGCATAGCAAATATCTTTTCCCAAGAGCCCCAGTCTCCCAGTGTCATCCTGGGGTCAGAACTGCTGAGAGCTGCAGACAGTGGAGCCCTCCGGAGAGCGGGTAAAGCTGAAGAGGTGTCTGGCTGAAAAGAAGAAGTGTGTCTGCTGCCCTCTCTCTGCCCAGCCTCGTTCATCCCCCCTCATAAACACCGAGGAGCCAAAAGGGATCCTCAGCACCCCTCCTTCTCTGCTCTCTTTCATCAGCCCCCATTTCGAAGAGGAGTTTTGTTTAAGGCGGAGGTTTTAGTTTGTGCCATATTTTAGGCTTGACATTTCATGGCTGCACATTTATATTTGTGGTACGTCTGTCTATGTGTGTATGTGTATGTATTTTTTATTTTTTATTTTATTTAACCTTTATTTAGCCAGGATTGTCCCTTTGAGACTGAGCGTCTCCTCTGCCAGGGAGTCCTGGTCAAAATGGCAGCCAAACAAATAGTTCCAGACATAGACAAACACAATAACACATAAGAAAAAATAAATAAGCAAAAAAAAAAATAATAATACATTTACGTAAAACACAGTAGCAACTAAGTGTGAGCTACCTCTAAAAGCAATGACATTCCTCAGTATACACCGTATTAATTACTCTTTTAAAACTCTCCAAAGAAAGCAGAGAAACAATACTCTATGTATCCTGCAACTCATTCCAGAGATGAGCAAAACATGACAAGCCTGTTTTTCCTAATTCAGTTCGAGGGGTGAAAGACTGTAGTAATAACTTGTGTGAGGAATGTGTACTATAATGTGTATGTGTATGTGTGTGTGTGGGGAGGGGGGGGTGTTGTATGGGGTTGGGGGTCTTACTCTTGAACTTCTCTGATGGCCCAAACAGAGACCCCTTAATGCTTCTCTCCCACTCTTCATTTGTTTCTCTCACATATTTATTCTTGTCTTTGTTTTTTTCTTTTCCTTCTTAAATGTATTTTTTCATAGTCCCCATGTAAATGATGTTTGCTGCTGCCTTTGACTAATTCCGAGTCTGTACATATGCATGAGAGGAAGTCTCAGCCTTATATTCCATCTGTGCCTCCTTGAGGTGAGTGACAGAGTTTGGTTAATCAAGCCAATCAAACACTGACTGTGACTTTGGGCTGCACAATCAAATTACTGTCTGCACGAAGGGTTCTTCGCCACAGGCATGGCGGTGCAGTGAATAACAAAGACCAAGATACTCTGACTGGCAGAGAAGAGAACAGAGAAATGTTCTTCAATAATAATGCAGTTCTCATGTCCATGCCACTACACATTCTTCCCTGAGTCAAACCTCCACTGAGAATGCAGGAGGTCAGGAACTACAGGAGAGGTGGGTGGGGTGGGGAGAATTGACCACTCTTATCTTGTGGTCTCATTTCGATTTCACTTGGTGTCCATTTACGTCATGCTCAGTTTGTAATAAACTCAAGTGTGTACATATTTGCTTTCCCCAAGTGCGTTCTTGAGACTACGAGAGTGTACAAAAGCAGACTATTTCATTCACACTTTGCTTTCAAGAGACTTCAAGACATGTCCTTCGAGAATCAATGTACCTGTACTTAGCTTCCACTGAACAGGACTAAGAGAGAAACACAAAACATTATATTCAATTATTCAGCACAGAGCCAGAATCTTTTATGAGAAATCAATCTATTTTATCAATCTGCTTTATCAGATGGTAAAATTGTAGTAACAGCAACTTTCAGCAGAGACAGCTAAAATAAATAAATAAATAAATAAATAAATAAATAAATAAATAAATAAATAAATAAATACATGAACAAATAAATAAATAAATATGCTTTGAAGATGAACAGCAGGTGTTCTGTAAATATGCATACATTCAAGACAACTCAAGGGGAGTCTGTAGCTATATGTCAGTTGTTCAGGCAGCGCACAACAGACATCTTGACAATGATTGTCATCTGTGTGTGTCTTTTCACAGGACTCCTGTTGTTAAAGATGCCACCAGCAGTGGGCATGATGTGTCTTATAAAGCTGTCTCCACTGTGAAAGGAAATGGTCGCCATTTGAATAAAGTGACTAGTGTGACTCATGTCCCTGTGGCTGACATCTTTTGCTGCAAAACTTAAAGTTTATAGACACACACACAGGCACGTACACGCACCCACACACGCACACACGCACACACTCGCACTTTTGTCCTGATTTACAGCACTGTTTGTTCCATTTGCTAGTAGAACGATTTGCAATTGTAAAGTTTCTGAAAACACCCTTCTTCTGCTGTTTGGATTTGGCCTTGCTAGGAGTACTTTATACATAATGAAGCACATGTGGAGTCACCAGGGACAGGGAAGGGCAAAGACCTGCATGTCTGACTGAATACCAAAGGCTCTCAGTCACATGGTGCGAACTCAACTCTCCCTCTGACCCCCCACCCCACTCTCATGAGTACCTCGTGCCTCTCTTCTTACCCTCAGTTGACCCTAAAGAACAGCCTAGCCGAGAGAGCATGGGTGTGCATCATGATTGCACTCACAGAGTGTTTACTTTGCTCTGTCGGATTTGTTTTTTATTTTGCTTTGACTTTCTCATTTCCAAAAAACCAAAAAGAAAAAAATAACAATGCCCCAAAGTGATTATGGATCCTACAGGTCAGTCACACACTTGCTGTGATCAGAATAGTTTTGTGGCCACCACCGACAGATGAACCCAGATGGTTGAACCCTGAGGGGAATCATCTTACTGGGGGGAGCCCAAGTAAGAGGGGGGGGGGGGGGTGGGGGGTACTGAGGGGAAACTTGAATACTTGCACAGAACGTCAGGGTGCCTTACGCAGTTTTCATCTTGGCATAGTATGAAAGAGGCTGTGCACATCTACAAAGTTCATTTACATTTACAGTACATTTACAAAGTTCTCAGTGCCTTGTTTTGAATGCCGGGGCCTTTGTTGTACTACCGATGGAGTGTGGAGTTTCTTCGAGCTGTTTTAATGGTTTAATAATAGCGTAATCTCCATGCTTCATCTAAGGGCACCTACCACTTCCATTGTTAGCCTTCTGAGACAAACGGTGAAAAATAGTTAATTTCTGAATGCAACAGGCTAACTCAATTTTGCTCCTCAGCAAACATACCAACTCGGTATGATGTTTTAACATGCCAATTTTCATTTTACACCGAATTTCTCCTTTAAGGTTGCCTGGCAATTCGCTTTCTGCTAGTGAAGCAAGGGACAATGAGCAGAGTTGTCTTTTCATATCATATTTCCCATTTAGCCCTTTTATTCCTTACTCACAGACTTCACTTTGACTTTTCTTTTGTTTCTTCTTTCTCTGTGTTATCTGCGCCTGAGTTATGCCCTACATCAGCATGTGCATCGTGTGTGAAGAGTTCGAAAACATTACAATAGGACGTGAGGACATGGATCATTACTGGAAATAAAGGGAAAAGTTTTTTTTTTGGCATGAATGTAATGTTGGAACGTTAATGAAAAAAGTTATTGGATATTGAATTTGGTGAATTGCAGATGACAGAATATTTCTGTGCAAAGAATCTTTCTCTTTAATTGGTTTATTTGCATGCTATATCCGGAGACAAACATGGCATTTCATTAAAAATTACGACTGGGTTTGTTTGCAAATGAAACATACAGGCTACTAATTTAAAATGTATCATCATTTTCTCCCTCAGGGAACTCTAATTATTCACCCCACCCTTCAACCTCCAGCAGAACACATGATACAACCCAGCTCTGCAAGATCAAAGCCGTGTCATCTCTTTGATTGCCTCTTTCTCCCTCGGTCAGAAAACAGCAACTATTACAGTAAGGGAAAATTGTACTCCGTATTGTTAAAAGCACAAATGAATGTGTGTGTGTGTGTGCGCGCGTGCATGCCTGCATGCGTGTGTATGCTTTCTAAATTAAATCCCTAGTTTTTGATAGCACTGACCTCCCCCACCAACCACCACACCCCCCCCCCCCACCCCACCACATGTTCTATGATCCGTCTTATGAAGCTCCACATGTTTTAAATTGAATAGAGAGGTCTGATATATATCAGAGCAGATCCCTTTGTGAAACCATGTCTTTGTATTGAGTGCACTTGCTACCAAATGAACTGTTATCATACATCAAACAGGGGTTACAAAATTGTGTTGGCTTCAATCTTAACTCCTTGCAGTCCTCTGCAAACGGCAATACATTTTTCTTCCATCTTCGTCCAACAGTGGCAGTTATTTAATAATGTCACTGTTTTTGTGTCATGAATATAGAACTGTGAGCTTTTGCATTTAAAAATGCTGCTCACTGCAATATTTCTTCCTATTACATCAGGTTTCACCTCTGTCTGCAGTCTCCACATCTGCATGATACAAGAGTCCTGATACTGCACATCAGAATATTTGGGTGCTTTGAATCAGTGGATTTTCGGCATGAATAGCATACTATGCTCCCCAGCAAAGTTCAAAAAGTAAACAGAGGAGTAACATTTCCATTTCCCATAATGCCTTCAGTGCAAGGCTGTTCAGTGCTGGTTATGTTTCAGCTTGAAGTGATCTTGTTGTATTTGAACTGTGTCTACAATATGCACTGTATATATATAGAGTACGAGTACAATATAACTGACCACACCATAGTTACAAAGTTGCAACACATGTTCTCTGTTCAAATCAAAGGAGTATAAAAGCAGAATTTATGTAGTGTGTGACCTATTGTCCTTATATAGAGTTAATGTACCTATATATTATGCTATTTTCGCTATGCTGCCTGTATCTATATATATTACGCTATTCCTTCTCAAGCTCAGCTAAAATTCCAACAGGCTACTAAGCAAGTGTGATGATTTGATCTGACATAAGGGCTTCATGTTGAAATTCAGGTACTTTATGCCTTGGTGTAGCTTCAGCTCAGAGTTATCAGGTAAAACAGGCAGAATGTTGGGATTGTCTCTATCTCAGAACGTTGGCTTAATGTGGTTTACATGCAGGAAGCGAACAGCAGAACCTTATTTACAGAAGATTAAGTTCAATGAGCCAGGAATGGGGTAATAATAATAATATAATAATAATCTTTACTTGTATAGTACAATTCATACAAGGTGCAGCTCAAAGTGCTTTACAGTTTGGCAAGAAAAACACAAGACATTTCTTGCAGTCCAGTGGTGCCGGAGCGGATGAACACAATAACGCAATGACGTAATGATGCAATGACGCAATACCCCGTTTATGCAGGCTCTTGTGTGATGTAATAATGCAATGTCACAACAACGCAAGAGATGCCTATCTCCTGGCTTGCACACCACAAAGTGTGACTTTATCATCCACTGAGGACTGCAACGGACAGATAATGCCAAGCATTCTGGGCAAGGGCTCTGCCTGTGGTCTGCTGGTAGCACAGGCAACACAAGAACAACAGATGGTACAGGCTGGTGCACAGCATCTCCTTCAGTGATGGACTAATACTTTCAGAGTTCACAGACTTTTTGTCACATTTTTTTTTACCTTGACCAGCAGTCGGGGTAAATGTGTGACAGCACTAAGTCACACTGATGAAAAACCTTGAATTCCTCTGGTTGGATACACAGCTGCTAAAGTAATTGGCCATTTAAAAAAAATCACTTATAACATCAAGGTCAGTGGAGGGTTGTGGATGTCAGAATCTTTTTTTTTTGCATCTGTAGGAGGGGGCGGCAGAGAGTTTGGAGAGAGAGAAGATAAAAAAAACATAGCTTTGCTGCTTTGGATTTACGAGGGTTGTTGAAAAACATTGTAGCAGTAACTTTCTCATCCATCACTGTTATCATCCTATTTTTATTTTAGTGGGGAGAAAAGGTATTTCTTCATATCTTTATTCCCAGATCTAACAGTGGATATGTCTATCTGCTTGGTCATGAGTTGGCTTTGATGGACTGAAATCTCATTTTGTTTGCCCATTTGTGTATAACATTTCTTGTGTGGTTTCTCTGTGCAGTTTCCAGTGGCTGGGTCCAGCTTATTCATTTTTTTCCCAGGTATTGCCTTCTAACACAACAGTAACCATACTGTGCAAGGGGGTATGCTGTTTGTATTTTTTTCTTAAGCTTGACTGGAAATTAAAGGGCTTGCAGCAGTGCAATTCAATTCTCACGACAGCAAGAGATCATTCGGTTCATTTCCACATTGGAGGACAAATCGCTCTCATCTCTTAAGAGTGCTCCAGCTCTAGGTCATCTACACAAAAACACACTTGAAACTAATTGCCACGTGATATACTGTTTGTGTACATGTGAGTATGTATGTGTTTTTTCATGTCTATATATGTGTGTGTGTGTGTGTGTGTGTGTGTGTGTGTGTGTGTGTGTGTGTGTGTGTGTGTGTGTGTGTGTGTGTGTGTGTGTGTGTGTGTGTGTGTGTGTGTATTATGGCTTCTCATTCTGTGTGTGTGTATGTTGGCTCCTCATTCGCCACCCGAGGCCTATACGGTGGTGATGATGTTGTTGAACACATGCAGTAATGGATTATTTATGATTATTAAAGCCATGCATATCAACCTTATTCTGAATTCAGGCTATCAATTAGCCTCCCTGCGAGCATTACCAAGCCGATGTGACCTTCACTCCCAACTCCCGTGGGCTCTTGCTCGGTCGACCAATGGCATGAATAAACGTGTGCTTCTCATGTGTGCACCATCTTACCAAACAAGTCATTTGAATTAGCATACAGCTTTCATAATGAGGCCAGTGTTTACGACATAAAAAGCCAACAAATGTCAACACCGCAGCGATGTATACTTCCGTGAATTTGTCAGCCGTAACCCTTCTTTTAGACCTCAGTGTGACTACACCAGCATGGCTAGAGAATAGACCAGGAGTGTTGCAAGCCAACTTTGCTGGAGCTTCAACCCAGGGTGTTTTGAGTATCTGGTTAGCTGAAATAATTGTATAGTTGTTTAACTGACTGTTAAACATCTGTAATATATACCAGAAGATATAAATAAAGTAGGTTCAGAAAGTAAAAACCCTGCCACGTTGTCCTTCTAACACAGGTGACATCACTGAGTAGCTGATCTACCTGTCTTGATTGCTCAAGATTCAGAGCTGGTTGGATCAAATTTGAGGCAGGATTTCTACTTTCTGAACCTACTTTCTTTTACTCTTTGACACCTCTGATGTATACTGTTTTTACTATGTCTACTACCATCTATAGTCTTATATAACACTTTTTTACATCCTCAGCTCCTCTTTGGGTTTACATTGGGTCCAGGCTTAGCCCAGGGTGTCCTTAAAGCTGGAAACGCACCTGGAATATAGCCATATAGGCACAGCATCACTACTGATCCACCTAAAGGCATGCAGAGACTGGCTGCCCGTCAGCCCAACCACTCATCTTACCGCTGCACTGACCCACAGCAGCTCTGACCTCAGTGTGGTGTGCAGTCAGAGGACTAGCTGTTCCAGAAAACATCAGGAGGTTTGCCTCCTCACACACACAGTCTCTGACTACTAGTGGTGGCTGCAAACAGAATTTGAGACCTTGCCAAAATAGCACTTCCATCTTTTTTCATTCCACTTTTTAATCCATGCGTGACATGTACACTGGCAAGATTCGAATTACAAGATTAAAGGCTTTCTGATGAAAGTAAATGATTTGTAAAGGTAAGTGGTTAGATGCAGAGAAACAACACACAAACACACAACAACTTGGCTAGAAGAAGTACTTCGTGTCAATTCATCCAGCATAACAAAATCAACTGTACAGACCCTCAAGAGAAACATTTGTTTGTTCTCTATGCTCAGTACACAGCAGTTGGTGAGTGGAGTTGCCTATAGAATAAAAAAAAAAAGTCCTACGAACAGTGTGGACCTATAGCCAGCCATGCTGCATAATCACATCATCTGTGCAAAGCTACAGTGCAGAGCAGAGCAGAGCACGGTAAAATCACTGTAGTGTGGTAATGTCAGAAAGGCTCCACAGTGTGTCATTTTTTTTTTTAACCAGCGGTGTGACACAGGCTTGGCCACAAGACACACGCACAACCCAGAAATAAAAGGGCCTCCCAACGAGAACCAACAATGGTGGCCAATGTAGCGGTGGTGTGCTGGCTAAATGCACCTCAATCTTCCCCTCTTTGTCAAGCTGGATCAATGTTATGCAAGGCTTGTCTGCTTTAGTACGGCAGAACAAAAGCACATCAATACACTTCCATCCCCCTGCAAAAGAAAAGTGTTAATTTTGCTCCATGAATGGTGCTATTGATACAGCTATTGATACAGCCATTGTTTAAGCAACTAAAAGCACAAAATGTTGTTCAGAGTAACCTGGCAAAGGCAGCCAACCAATCACTCCACGGTGTCAGTCTGGCACCTGTGCCCGAGCGCGATGCCCCAGGGAGGACTGCAGCTGGGCAGCATGAGAGATGAGGGAGCTCCAGGAGGTGACAGACTGAACCCAGACCCCTGTCTGTCCCCTTATTCCCCTGGACACTGGGGGCTGCGGCCAACCCTGTTCTGCTCTGCTCTGCTCTGCTCCAGGCTGGAGAGAGACTGAAGTCTGCTTCCCCACCACAGCTAGAAATCCAAACTGGTTACATAATATATGTCAAAAGCTTGTCCACATGATTTTTTCATTGCCTTCAACAACCAACACATATTAAGAAAGAATCACAATCTCTGGTTTAATTGGAGTTATAAATACCTTTAAAAATATACACTAAACCTGAACTTTATGAACTGACGAACAATAGCTGAACAATTCTGACCAAATCAATGGGACTTCATCATCATAGGATACATCCTATTAATAAAACCCAGTGGTACCCTTTGTACCTGTGGTGGAGCACTGTGTCCCGGGAGGACTGCAGCTGTGGGCAGCATGAGAGATGAGGCAGCTCCAGGAGGTGACAGACTGAAGCAGACTCCTGTCTGTCCCTTTATTCTCTTGGACACTGGGGGCTGGGGGGGGCAACCCTGTGCTGCTCAGGCTGGAGAGACTGAAGCCTGCTGCCCTACCAGAGCCCAGACATCCATCCATCAGAAGCTCAGCAACTCCACACCCCCCTCTGCACCAAAACCACCCACCACTGCACCAAGCCTCGCCACCACCTCTCCATACTGAGAACCGATTACTCAAAGTATGCCACCACACCAGTGCCAACACCAAAACAAAACAATAAAAAAAACAGGGTGTTTGATTTTATGCCATTTTATTTATTTTTTTACTCGATGCATTTTGTGGGTTTCCGTGTTTCACATTGTCAACATAAGCCCTCGTTTGCCACAGCTGCACCAAAGGCACTGGCATTTATTGGAATCATGTTTTTCTTTTTATATTAAACACCATCAAACATCATTCTCTTATCGAACAGCACTTTCTTTCCCACTGTCACAGGGCGCATTTAAGGTTTAGGTATACATATATTTTAAAATACTGAGAAAACACACTATCATATATAATTCCTACAAAATACAAACATGTTATTGGCAGTTTTCAAATCATGAAAATGTATATAATTTCAACTGCCAAAAACAGTAATGCTGGTAACAACGGCATCATGTAATGAAACCGATGTGTTCTTTGGCTTTTTAAATGCGTCTCTGCGAATGTTTAAAAAAAAAAAAATCAGACAAAGAACTGCCTTTCCTGATATTTTTCAGTCTCATTCTTGACTGAACTGGAAAAGCATATAGGTCACTACTGAACTTGGTACACTGGTTACCATTCCTGCAAAAAAAACAAAATTAGTTCAACCGACACAGAATTCTCCCTTGAGTAACTGGTCCTTATGCAAACGTAATGCTGAGTTCTTGTGCACAGAGGAAAGAGATATTCAGCATGGTTACTTCTGTGAATCTGGTTCATAAGGTAGAGTGAGTAAAATCTGTGTGAAAAAGTCTTTTTCTCAGTTTCTGGAGGGATGAACACAGCGAGAAGTTTTCACTCCCAGGTACAGAATGTCTCATACAGGATGTGGCTGGAAATGAGAGCCAAAGCTTCAGGCGAGAGTTCAACGCACAACATGGTCCGTCAGCACCAGCGCGGTGCTTTTTTCGGAGATGCGGAGAGGTGTTGCCTGCCACAGGGGGAGCGGGCAGGCAGGGGCACTCTGTGGGAGCCTGCAGAGTACCAGTCAGCAATCTCCGCAATGGAATCAATCGGGAGGATGGAGGGCGGCCATCACCTCCCACCACAGGCACCCGCCTCACAAGTTTTGTTCCCAGAAGGAAGTGCTAAGCTGGGTCTGATTTCAGAGTTCGACCCCCTCACCTGGAGCAGACACCAACTGCATGAGATAGCTGTGCTGGCACGTAGCCTGCACAGCTTGGAACAGACCACAGAATGTACTTGACAGAAAGAGACAGAGGGTGTATATATATGTGCGCCACTCTCCTCACACACTGGAAGATGAAATGATGCCCATCATAATATTCATCATCATCATCATCATCATCATCACAGTCATCAACAACACCACGAAAACAATGAAAGGCTCATCAAACATTTTTCAAAACATGTCAGGAAGATGGCACTGTTTGTGAATAACTCTTTGGCTTAAAAAACAACAGCATTCAGTGTATTGTTCCAACAGTCTGAGGGCCTGTCTATTCCAGGCAAATACAGAGGGCACCTGGACCGAGGGCCTGGCACCAGGTGAAAGGAAGAGGTGCGTGCACACATACATACGCACGCTCCAGGTCATGAAACTCCACCACACAAAAAAAAACACAACAGCAAAATCCTGCAGCTTCCTCGACCTGAAAAAAAAATGGTTCCTGCGAAACAATGGCAGGCGGCTCAATCAGACTTATCCTTCTTCTTGCCCCCTCCTAGGGGAACTTTGCTCGCAACAGCAGACCCCACGGCAGTCACGCCCCCAGCAACAGCGGACACGCCCCCTTTGACGAGCCCCACCCCCATGCCTGGAACAGCGGCCACTGACGTGACGGCAGTCTTGGTGAGATCCAGGCTCTTGCTGCCCACCCAGGCCACGCCTCCCACCGTTGCCCCCACAGCGCCCTTGGTGATGCTGAAAAGCCCACCAGCCGCGCGTGAGAGATAACCAGCCTGGGGCTGGGGGTGGTCCTTACTGGCATCTGAGAGAGATAGACACAGAGACACAGACAGACAGACAGACAGACAGACAGACAGACAGACAGACAGAGAAAGCGAGCACGGGAGATAGAGACAGACAGACAGACAGAGAGAGAGAGAGAGAGACAGACAGACAGACAGACAGAGAGCACAGGAGATAGAGATTAGACCTCCAAATGAATTACATAACACATGTCAAAGGCTTGTTCACATTTCACAACCAAAATGTGGCAAAGATGAATTACAATCTTTGGTAAAACTGTCCTTACAATTCCATAAAACTGAATTCCACTAAACCTGAATTTTTAGCAAGAGTTTTTTTTTTTTTTAAGTGTGAATAATCCTGACCAAACCAAAGAGACTCCCCCACCCCAACACATATTCTATTCATAAAACCAGGCTGTACCCTCTGCATACTTTAACTTTCTTAAAATACTATTCAAAACCCCCACACCTACACTTAGGTTCTTAGCCTTCAATCCTCAAATAATATGGCATTTTCTAAGATACCAGCCGAAGCATGTTTCAAGGCTACTGGCTATGTCAAAACAAGCAAGCAGCGCCACCATGTGGTTCCTCTGCACTGTGTTTTCTCTTAATACCTTGTACCTTCTGAAATATGGCCATTTGAAAAAGGTGGAAAACCTGTTTTCAGAAAATACAGTCCTACAGGTTATTTGTCCTGGCTGTTGTCTAAATCAGCTGATGTATTTGAATAAGCACAGGTCTTTAGCCTGGTAAAGCAGCTAACTAATGCCATGATCTTTCTCAGATACATAGGTAGACCCAAATACTTTAAACTTTCTAAACACTGGGTTTACAAACTTTGCCATTTGATAATCTGACAGAAACAATAAATCGATAAAATGTATATCTAACCATAGGCCTATGATGATGCCTAATTAACCTGACAGTATTAACAACTATTGTTTTTAGTGATACTGTTAAACGAGTCTGTTGAAGTTATTGTATCTACTTATGAGCCTCAACAATAAGTTGTTTATTACTCAACTACTAAATTGATAACAAGCTCTTTTTCTAGTTGTAACTTCAGAAATTCTAATATTTTCTGGCTTCTCTACTCCTGTATCATTATAACTTCGGGTTGTAATCACAAGTCATTGAAAAAACATGGACTTGAATTTGGGGATAAACTGCAAATCAACAAAATGTTTACCATTAAGTGAAGTGAAATAACCAACAGCTTCATTTAACATAAAAAGTACTGTTATTTACACCCTAAGTTCACTCCAAGTAAGTATCAGCCCAAATCAATCCAGAGTCCCCATCAGCCAATGTGTTACATAGAATTACATTTAGCTAATGCTCTTCTCCAGAGTGGCTTATACAGTGCTAGTGCCTCCAAAGCAATATGTGCTTAGATGTCTTGCACAAGGGCATCTCAGCCATGGAGGTAAGTTCTGGTTGTACACTTCCCTGCCCACTTCTTTCCTACTGGCATAGGTGTTAAAACACCATTAGGCCACAGCTCACAACCCATTGCCCTACGCTTTCTAATGGGCAGTTCCAAGAAAAGTGGACTTTTTGTCACATACATAACGTCAATAAAATGCCATGATATTTTCATTACATGAGTGATTACATGAACATTTTGCCTGTAAAACTTAGATGAAAAAGAAAAACTATAGTAACTATAAAACAAATAATATTGAATTTGCTCATGTTCTGTCACATCCATAACATGGAAATGCCCTAATACAGTTTCAGTGGTAGTGGACTGAACTGAACTGAATTTTCCATTAGCTAAAAGGAGGTAACAGAATAATCCTCTGAATCTTGGTTGTGTCTATTCGTAGTAAAAGAGACCCATGCTTGATGACATCAAAATGAACCAGATCCTGCCAAACACTAGCACTTACCGCCAGGTTCACCTTGGAGGTATGCTTCATCCTGCTGCTGCTCGGATTCTTGGCTCATTTTTCTTCTGAAAGTAAGAAAACAGCACACATTTGAAGTACATGCACCAGTAGCAGCACAACCAAGATTGTTATGCCCTCTTGAAAAACACAACAAGCCTTTTTTTTTCACGTGACCCCTGACACCAACAGCATTTTCAGCATACGCAGAGAGGTTTCGGAGAGCAAGGCCCCCCAGGTGTTCAGTCAGTTCAGGTGTAGAATTTATGCCAAACATGGGAGGCTGGCCGAGCATGCAATGTTGAGAGCCCAGGGCGTGCTCCATGTAGCAGCACAAACAAGATGGACCAGTTTGTTCTTTACACATGTGCCAAAGGCCTAATACGTTTGTTTTCCAAACACCAATAAATAACAGAATAATAGGCGTGTTTTGTCCATAACTGACTGAGCACGATTTCTCAAGCTGCGCTACTAAATACAGTATGCGTATATGAACCTTTTGTAGTAGTATATGTTAGATGACAGATTTAATAACAAAACATTGTCTTAAAATGTTTGAGGGGGTCTAAAAAGATCATACAATTCTGTCTGTTCTGAAGAGCCCAACTACATATTTTTTTAGGAATTACACTTGAAAGACTTTAATGTCCTTTGTAATCCTTGAGGACTTGACTTGTCACACGTAGACAAACCGTCTGCTGATTTCCCAAAAAAAGGCTATATCACTGTTCTCTGAAGGGCACTGCACACTAGATAGGTGGGCAGGCTGTTAACAGTTAGGTGATATCATATCTGGAGAAGCCACAGACAGTGAACAACGGATGAAAGCATATTGCATTTTATTTCCAATTTAAATCACAAATTTTAAAACGATTGCGCACCAAAACTCAAATGAGCTGCTTCAACAAAATACACGTGGAGGCCCTCCACTTTACATCATTGACGTGGCAATTCCTGAGTAAACATTCCATTTGTTTAGATGGTGAAGTGAACTTGGCGATTGTAACATTTGTAACAACCTCGCATAGTATTTTAAATAATTGGCTGTAGACAAAATGTGAATGTCCTTGCAAATGTGACATGTTAAGAAGGGAAAACATGGCTGTGTACAGGCCTACAAATTGCGCGTGCCTTAACAGTTTCCAACTTTTTAAAAGCAGACCTTGCGATTTTTAGGCTATACTAAAGTAAAAAGGCCACTTATCAAAGCTAACTTTATGTCCTTTTGAACATTACTATGTCGCCAGCGGCAACGTTAAAGAAGAGAAGAGGGCGGCAACACTGATAAAAAAATTAGGAACCCGTACATCGGGCTGCTCAGATGACAGTAGCGCGCTCGCAAGACCATCTAAAAAACTAACGCAGTCACGTTTTATTTTCAAATACTAAAGGATTATTGCAGCAGAAGCCCAAAAGTAAAGGCTTGTACGCTAACTACTCACCACGGTTGTAGAAAACTTTACGCTGGAGGCTCGACTATCGTGATCCTTGTCTTCCGCTGGAGCAACTTCCAGCCACTAGCAGAGCTTGCAATTATCTCCACCCTTAAATGGACCCAGTATTCGTAATAAAGAAATAAGAAACAAAGGTCGGCTGGGAAAGACTTGTCCGAAAATCTTCTTCCAAAGTTTGTTCTGTCTTTGCGTAATATGTAGGCTACGTGGCGCCCCACTTTGCGCCTTTGAACGTGTACCGAAAAAGATACACAGAAAGGAAGTGACGTTTTACAGTCATATGTGCCATAGTACACATCGACAAGTTCATCGTCAGCGCATAGTTGTTTTGAAGAGTTGGACATAAATTCAGTTAGCTTAACGGCAAAAGGTATTTGTTAACTTCATTCTCATATCCAACTTACAGTAAATTAGCGGTCTCTTTATATATCGCCAAGTAGACCAGTAGGTTGGCAAGTAGGTTAACTGACAGGCAAATAGGTTGGACTAACAACTTCAGATAGGCCTATTGTTCTTCATGATTTCCAAAAGACCAAGGTATCAAAAAACACTCAGGTTCAACTAATCATGGGCCTATACTAGTCAGATAACCTTTGCTTGGAAAGGTGTTTAAAGCATCTTTTGGATGCATACAGAAGACCTGCTGTTAGCTTAAACTATCCTTTATTGTTTTAAACCGTAGGTCGCTATATTATTGTCATTCACATAAAAAGTATGTATGTAGAAGGCATTTTATGCAATAATGTGCAGTGGTCTAACAAAGTTGTGCTGAAACTTGTAGGAACATTTTGAAGGAGGCCTTCATTACTGCCACAAGTGCTTTAAATCAGACATCATGCTTTCACTGTCCATATAGCTTGTTCATTTTTGGGTGGTAGGCTGACTGAAATAGATAAACATGCTTGAGTAATCTGAAACACCCTTTGTTTGTTATTATTAAAGTCATCTAAAAACATTGATCAACTCTCCCACTGTGTTTTGATTTGTCACCAAAGCAGTGTTGTCCATGAATTAAAAACAAAGGTTTAGATTATTGGCACTGACAATGGGCAGGATTCATTTTATAGATTTAAGATATTTTTGTTCTTATAAACATATCTTGTATATATATTATAAATTATATATATATATATATATATATATATATATATATATATATATATATATATATCATTGTTCTAGGCTACAATATGCCATTACCTTTTACAGAAAGAAAAATGTCTGGAATTATAAAATGGCAAATTAAGCATCTGGAAGCACTTTGGGTTCACACACTCACATAGCCTATCTCTATTCCTAGGCTATGCAAAGCTGTACACACTCGACACGAGGGAGCCCGGAAATGATACCCTCTTTAACCACATAGACTAAGTGGAGGAAGTGAATAGGATTGAGACACCAAAAAAGGCCTGTTGATCAGACCTATATTGCAGAAGGATATTTTCACAAAACTGTCCTTTTAAGGTGAGTCTGAAAGAAGCAAAATATTGAGCATTTAAAAGGGCTTGGACATGTCCCTAAGAGGACAGGTTTGTCAGTAACACTGTAGTACACTGCCAAGCAAAGGCAAAAATTCCTTCAAAAGGTAAACACAACTTCTTTAGTCATTTGAAGAGTTGGATGGATGGATAGATGGATGGATGGATGGGATGATTAGGCACCTTCTAAAGCCTACACCCAAAACCCTTTTTTTATTAGGGCCGCATAAAAATGCATAAATTGTTACCAATGTTGTAGGATACAGTTTGGTTAAAACATTTAAGTTCTGTAATGATCTACATTAAAAAAGCACCCAATTCAGTCGGCCCATCCTACCAAGCAGTAGCATCCTGGCGGAATGGAAAAAAAACAGAAGGTACCAGTGATGAGATTGATGACTTGAATACTTGGATACTGTTTTCTCCTCTATCGTGCTGCAGTAAAGACTATTTAATTTTGGCGGGATCTGGTAGATACCACATTACCATACTAACCCTACCAGCTGCTGTGGGCTCGGCTGAATTGTTTTGACAATCGAGAACAGGACCATTTTCCCGCACTAAAATGACAAAGTGACGTATTTCCTCTTTGCTTGGCGCTGCAACATGTTGCCTTGAAACAAGCTAACACAGAAACTGATTTAAAGTAGGTATATCTCTTCACATTAAGTAATGTTCGTATGTGCGGAATAACAAGATAATGTCTGCCGAAAGCGACACAATCCAGTATTTGATGTAAATCAGAATATAGCTGTCTCGCTGTACAGAGACAACCTCGCGGGTGCACTTCATCAACATCCAGGGTCCCTAAAGTAGAAGCAGGTAAGGAGAATGCTCATTGTACATCACAACGACCCAATAGTCCATTGTGTATGACGCCACTTTTCGCTTTTTAAAATAGAGGGATTTCGAGATTGTGGGGGATCTTCACATGAAAAATACATGCGATTTTGTCAGACCAGCCTAACGGAATGTTTCCTGGACCAATTCACGCAGCCAAGTACGAAACAGGCAGATTTGTCAGAAAATATCTTTATCCTAAGTGTGATGCTTTGGTCTTTTACTGTTTAAGCCTTGTCTTCACCAAGAGAAAGGCTAATACATAACAGGAAGGCAAGACAGGTTTTCTGCGACTTCTGGAACAATGACGTTGTCACATTGCATCTCTGTGCATTACTCATGAAGATTCCATGGCAAATACATAGGACCTGAATACCGTTTTGCTATACATTGAGCAATGTTTGAGAACGTTAATTTTGTTATGCAATTTAGTTGCATATGATCTAGCTGCAAAATCTGGCAAAACCAGAAGGTGGCAGTATATGAGTTGTTAAACCTCTGTCGTTCAGTTTGTTTGCCTGACTGTTTGTCTATTAGTTTCTGTTTGCTAACTCAATTGCGCCGAAACATTCCATTTAAGTTTATGTTACAATAAAGATAGATTTACAATAGTTTTTTTTGCAGAAGAAAGTAGTAAACACGTTGCATACAAAACTGAGTGCGTATAATGTGTCTGACTGCCTTTGCAGCTGTGTATAGCAGACCTACTCCTATGGGCACAGTGACAGTGTAAACAGTACAGGTTTGGTAATGATGTTTTGTGTGCCATGCATACTTAAGATTAAGATTAACATTTAGTATATACAGCTGACAGGAGAACAAATGGGATTTCAGTGCAACTCAGGCTGAAGATCTCAGCTAAACCACACTGCTCTGTTTGCCACAGGGGTGCAGTATAAACCCACTTAAGATCAGTGCAAGTTAGTAATGTGATTGGATGGAATGAGAAAAGACATCACCCCTGCTTATTTGTGACAACACCAGGCATCAAGGCAGCAACATATTGTTTTTCTGTTTGTTACACTGGTTCAGTGACACATCCTCACCCCTAAATTAAGGGAAGATGATTTGCTTAAATATGATAAAGTTGATTAATCTATGGCTAGAATCCAATTGTTTTAATGGCGCAAAAAAACTCTGCTACACTTAAGATTATAAAAGATTATTAGAAACTGAAACATACTTATAAACCAGGAATATAGCTGACATCTTTTTTTAAAAGATCAAAAATCGTGTTCATATCACATTATATGTGTCTTAATGAGACATTGCTGCCCTTAAAAAGGAACTCTTAACGTGAACAAACATTTCTCTTTTCCACACCAAACAACAGACACATAAATCCCTATGTGTGTGTAAAGCAAGTGAAGGGACAGTTATTAGTTGCTCTTGGCAACAGCAGTATGTGTCCCCTCTCTCTCTCTCTCTCTCTCTCTCTCTCTCTCTCTCTCTCTCTCTCTCTCTCTCTCTCTCTCTCTCTCTCTCTCTCTCTCTCTCTCTCTCTCTCTCTCTCTCTCTCTCTCACACACACACACACGCACACACTCCCTTTGAACAAACAATATATTCATCACAAATTAGTTGCATTGTATCAATTGAATCCAACAAAGATGCCACACTAAGTGATATGTCATTAGTGGAGGGGAGGAGACAGAGTAACAGGCCTTTTGGCTCTCCACAAGTGCTGAAGTGGTCTCCCTGACAACCGGCCTGCGCGGCCCAGAACTTGCACAGGGGGCAGCATACATCAAAGACGCGCTGGCCCAGTGAGGGCCGCTCGTCGGGAAACGCAGCCCGCTCCAATCGAGCAGAGCGGAGAAAAGGGTTAAGACCCACTCTTCCCGTCTCCTTTCATTTCTTTATTTATTTCTTCTTTGTCTCTTCATCAGCGGCTCTGTGATGGAGGGGTTTGCATTCTCCCGTGTTTGGCCCCAAGAGCCGTGGGCCCCAGCAGGATGCCCCGGCTGCTCCGTCCCCAGTTGGGAGTCAGCGCTGAGTGGCCTGGTCGTGGGCTGTCATCCCTTTGGTCCTCCTGCTCTCTGGAGGCAGGCCGGCCGGCTGGCTGGCTGGTCGGCCGACTGGAGAGGGAGGGAGAGAGGGAGAGGGCGTCCGGTCGAGGAGGGAGCTAAGGAGGGATGTTTGGCTGGAAAAGATGTCACACAAAGGGATTAAAGCAGCCTTTTCCTTGGGGGTGGGGTGGAGGAGCAGGGTCTGCTTGGGGTTTTGGGGGGTGGGGGTGTAGAGAGAGAGCAGTGAGGCGGCACGCGGCATTGTGAGGCAGCTCTAATTAGATTACAGTAGCCCTCCCGGAGGGCCCTCCGCCACCCCTGGTGGTCCGAGGGCGGACACGGTGGACCACAGAGGTCGAGCGTGCAATGGCAGAGATGGCGAAGACTGAGTCAGACATGGCTGAGGCTGGGTCAGAAAAGCTGCCATTAGGATGGGAGTGTCCTCCTGATGAGGTCAGAAGGACTTGGGCAGAGAACCTTTTAAAGGGACTTTAAATTTTGCTCAGATTCCTCTCAGCCTTCACACTTGCTACACAAAATTCCCAAGATGTAACGTTACATTTACAAAATCCTAGAGGTGGAAATTGACTTTGCAAAATGTGAACTTTTACCAGCCATTGACAAATAAATTATAAAATTCACCAGCCACTCAATAGTAAATTATTATTTTGTGTCCAAAATGTACAAGCCAATTTCATATTTTACTGGCTGGTGGCTGGTGTGAATTTTCATCCCTGCAAAGTCCATGTGTCAGAACTTGTCTGGTAGAGAGATACATGGAGAACCTGGCTGGTCTGGCTGGTCTGTTTGCATCCTGTTAAGACCTCACTGTCCCCAGCTGTGAGTCCATGGCCGTCAGCACTGCTAATTGCTGTTAATGGAGAAGCTAAGCTGTGCTGACGAAGAGGGTCTCTGCATAGAGCACCGCAGCTGACCAGTGGGTTGTCATTCCATTGCCCACACACTGTTGCTATGGTCCCCATCCTACCCCCATGGTTTGTGTAACCACGGTGACGGTGTTGGTTTTTCCCCATCGGTTCAGCAGATTTGGTGGTGTGGTCTCTGTTTGGTGATGGAGAAGGACCGAGTCATCCCTTACCTCAATGCTTGTCTAACTGGGTTATGAGTAGGCTACCCCTGGGGGTACTTGGGTCACTTCTATAGTATATAAATAGGCCTAAATCTCTAAATTGAACAATCAATCATAATATTATGATATATATATGAATCCACATTTTGTAAACTTCAGCACATAGGTAGGACATAGAGTATTTGAGGTTCTGAGGGCGTTAGCGGTAGTTAAATGTTTGGGAAACCAAAGCTAACCCTCCTCATCAGACCTGCAGTCTCACACCCTCTTACAGCTCACAGGTCAAATAGGCAACAGTCTAGGTCAGCATTCACCTGTTTACACTACCTGAAGGTCAACAGGGGCAGGTTCTTCCACACAGTCTCTTATCTAAGTGACCTGTGGTGCTGGTGGTGGTGTTTATTATTTGGGGTTTGCTTGTATCCCAATTTTGAGTTGCGTGCGTTATTATTCTGGCTACATGGTGAGGACCCCTTGTTGTGTAATGTGCTGGCAACAACAAGCTCTGATAGTCCAACCACTGCCCAACACCACAAAGAATTCCTCTTGTCTGATGTTTGCGCATTTCTATTTCATTTTCTAATGCGTTTATGTGTTTGTAACATATCTACAACTGACTCACACTAACACAGCAGTCTACCTGGAAGGGTTGTTTTTATCTGACAAACTGCAACCTGTGCCCTCATGTTTGAGGGGGGGTGGCTTGTGGAGGCAGCATGGCGCCCTCACTGCCTTGCCTTAATAAGCTTTAGTGTGATTTATAGGCCCCTCCCAGCGGTGTGTCTTAGAGTTGTGGTGAAATGCAGAGCAGAACTGATTTCTACAGTCATTAGTGATGCATAACTCATAGCCCATTGTCAATAAAGAACTTAACCTAATCCTTCGTGTAGAACTGATAAAACTTCATTATCCTGACTCCAGTATAGCAAATTGCAATCAGGACATGGTACGCATCATTATCAACTTTAAATCCATTTTCTGGAATAAATGAAATGGAATGGAATAAATACTGACTTGCTGGGTAGCGCCACTTAGTGAAAGACATGAATGCAAAAATTATATATATATTTTTTAGAATTCAGCCTCTATAGTATCTTGACAAGAAAATATGAATCACAATAAGTTTTACCCAGAGGGAGCATTGTCATGGAAGCATGTCTACATGTAAAGAATCACTGAAGCTAATGTTTCGAAATTTGCTCTGCTAATGTTGGCCAAAATTTGCTTAAATTTCATCCAAAACATTTCAGCAGAACAGTATGAAGAACACTTTTCTTGAGAATAATTTTGCAGAAACAGAGCATACAGACCATTCAGGAGTTGTTATCTATTTTCTTTGCGTAGGACATGGTACCAACATGCAACGGTCATACCATGTGCTGCCATGTGGTACACCTTTTAAATGGCGTTCTAGTACATTTGTTTCCTAGTTGGAAATTAGCTTTGGAGTAGCATGAAGATTGCTCCTGATGTTTTTATTGCAGAAGCACAGTCTAAAAGCACTCCCTAAATCTCTACATGCCGGGCCTCTACTCTCCTTTCATCTACATGTCTGACCTCTACTCTGCCCTACAAAGCCAAAAGGCAGTAACTGCACATTTTGTCAAAATTAAATTTAAACTCTAAATTGACTTTAAAACACCTCCGTTGTCCTGTGAATAAATCACTTGCTTCTTGCTATTAAAGGGCGTGTTGCAGGTTAACCACCGCTGTCGATTAGTGGGTACTTAAAGCACTATGTATACTATTTAGAAAATGTCTCTAAAATCTTTTTAAGACCATTTGTTGTTCTTTTTGTTTTTTTAACGAATTTGGTGAATTTTGCTCAGTTACAGTGTTCACGTAGTTACTGCACTTTGCTTTAGTAGGGCAGTACTCTCCTATTCCTCCTCTCCTCTTCTCTCCTCTCCTCTCCCTCTCCTCTCCTCTCCTCTCTTTCCTCTCCTCTCCTCTCCTCTCCTCCCCTCTTCTCTTCTTTCCTCTCCCTCTCCTCTCCTCTCCTCTCCTCTCCTCTTCTCTCCTCTCCTCTCCCTCTCCTCTCCTCTCCTCTCTTTCCTCTCCTCTCCCTCTCCTCTCCTCTCCTCTCCTCTCCTCTCCTCTCCCTCTCCTCTCCTCTCCTCTCTTTCCTCTCCTCTCCCTCTCCTCTCCTCTCCTCTCCTCCCCTCTTCTCTTCTTTCCTCTCCCTCTCCTCTCCTCTCCTCTCCTCGCCTGGCCTCCACTCTCTCCTCCTATCCTCTCCTTTCCTCTCCTCTCCTCCCCTCTTCTCTTCTTTCCTCTCCCTCTCCTCTCCTCTCCTCTCCTCCCCTCTTCTCTTCTTTCCTCTCCCTCTCCTCTCCTCTCCTCTCCTCTCCTCGCCTGGCCTCCACTCTCTCCTCTCCTCTCCTCTCCTCTCCTCTCCTCTCCTCTCCTCTCCTCTCCTCTCCTCTTCCTCTTCCTCTTCCTCTTCCTCTCCTCTCCTCTCCTCTCCTCTCCTCTCCTCTCCTCTCCTCTCCTCTCCTCTCTTTCCTCTCCTCTCCTCTCCTCTCCTCTCCTCTCCTCTCCTCTCCTCTCCTCTCCTCGCCTGGCCTCCACTCTCTCCTCCTATCCTTGTCTCCTCAGCTGTCACCTTTACTTATTGAACTCTGCTACTATATCCTCTGCCCCCCACCCCACCTCCTCATTCTCCTTTTCCCTTTTCTTTTTTTTCTTTCTTTTCCTTGCTCACTTTCTCACTCTTTTTTTTCCTCCTCCTTCTTCTCTGCTTCTGAGGGGCCGTCAAGGGGGCTTCCTCCTCTCTGCTCCAGCTGGGTCTGTTGACACACAGTCAGTCTAGCGTGCTCTTTTCACCTCACACACACACACACACACACACACACACACACACACACACACACACACACACACACACACACACACACACACACTTACCCCCACCCCTGCCTCCTCTCCCCCCCACCTTTGGGCCATAAAGCTGCCACAGCTGTGGGCAGTATTAGCATAGCTGGCCAAGAGGAGGTGGTTTGGGGTGTGTGTGTGTGTGTGTGTGTGTGTGTGTGTGTGTGTGTGTAAAGTGGGGGGGAGGTTGGGCAAGGACTAATATATTGCAACCATTAGCTTTTGTTTGAGCGGTGACAGTTTTAAAACATTGCGGCTTCTCACAGACCAAAGCCGCAGGACACAAAGAAGTGGCGCGATGATTTTAATGTAAGTGCTTTTAAATACGGCCGAGGGGGCACAGGCATCGGGGCAAGAGGGGGAAAAGGGTGGGAAACCACTAAGCCATCCAAGCTAGGCTGAAAATAATGAGGAGCTGAAAAAATCAGACATGCCATCAGAGAAAATGGCACCAAGAAAATTAAATGCCGTCTCAGAATAGTTAAAGGGGCTATATGTAAGAGATTTACGGCAAGTAAAATTAGGTAAAGTAAAGTACGACAAGTAAGTCATAAAATGGGACTGAAATTAAGAAAACACGTTCAGTGCTGATTCCACTGACAACAATACAGCCAGTACCGTCAGAATATTCTTTTTTAAACACTAAATTTACTGCTGACAAATATTTAGATTTTATGGTTTGCCTCCTGTCTTTAGAGGGGAAACAACAGTTTTTTGTACAGTATTTTGAATTTAATTGTAGTACCAGTTTTAGCCGAAATCTTACATATAGCAACTTTAATAGACCAGAGCATATTGAACAGAGTCACATTCATTTTATTCTACAGCCTGTATTACATAATTTCTTGATGTGTACTCAATGCATCCATTGTTTTTGTGAACAATTCAAATTTTAACTGCCATGTTTAAAAGAAACTGAAAGTCTGTTGAATATATTCTGTTATGTTTATTTATTTTTGTCTGTGTCAAAGACAGTTAAGCCTTAAATGTTCCCAGTATGTATTTTGCAACAAAAAACTTCACTGTTTGATACAAGTTTGACTGAAGCTATTTAATCATAAAATGTGTGTATATTGAGCATACAGACACTCATGCGCTGCTGCTCTTGTCTACACAGGTGGAGCTATGAGCAAGGCCAAGTCATCCAGGGACAAGAGAGCCACCCAGACTGCTCTCAGCAGGGTCACCCGCAGCTCCCTCAGCCAGTCCAGGCAGGCAGACCTACTCCAGTCCCAGGCCTCAGGGACGAGCTCCGCCCCACAGGCCCAACCCAGCGGCAGGCAGTCAGACTCAGGCCTCGTTCAGGACCTCAGCTTAATGAGCGTCAGTGAGCAGAAGGCTTCAGCAGCACGGTAAGTGTTAGGCAGCCCTCTGTAGTTTGTTATTGGTATCAGTATTTGAGACATAAGACATGCCATAATGTACTGGTTATTGGCAGGTTTTTATTGTCAATGAGACTTATAGACTATTTCAAGAACGGAAATCAAAAAACAAAGGTGCTGCGTTCCCAAGGGATTTCCGATAACGTGGGAAACCACAGCTATGGAACAAAAACAAAGCATTGAAACAGCGGTGACAATTGTTAACCAAAATGACTAGCTCATAATTGTTTTATTGCAAAGTATCCTATTCCTAAAAACAAAACAAAAACAAATGTTCTATTTTATTTCCAAAGTACTTCTGGTACATTACCTGCTAATGTTTTCTTAAGCTTTAAAACCAGAAAACCTTTTAGAAACAAATCGCGTCATAAATCGAACTCTCCTGAAACGGTCTATACTTGGTATAGTTCATTGATACTGTAGAGCATGAAGTCAGTAGTGACGGTGTTCTCTCTGTTTTTTTCTTTCAGCCGAGGCAGGCCAGCAAAGCCGGGCATCAGTGGCACAGCGGCAGGCTCCCTTGCTGGCTCCAAACCTCAGGCCTCCCCCTCAGCCCAACCCCCCGTCCCAAAGGGTGGTGTGGGCACCATCGGCCGCCTCATCAAGCTCGGCCGACTGAGGAACATTGTGGTGGTGGCAGGGGCTGGCATAAGCACCGCCAGTGGGATCCCAGACTTCAGGTGGGCTGCAGCCGAGTTGACCAGGGGGTTGATGAAAAGCGTTTTTGATTTGTCAAATGGAAAATGATGATTTATTGTAGCTTTGGTCTGTGAGAAACATTGCTCCAGGGGAACAGTGCCCTGTTGCACAAAAAACCCTTTTTGCCTTAAATGTCCCTTTAACTTAATGCGACCGGGCACTGTTTCTCTATACAAAATTTACTGTAAGTCTGTGTGGAATACAGTGTCATCTATGTAACATAAAACAATATTGTGCGTAGTTGTAGTATGGGGTATATGTTGTATACTGTACATAACAAGTGTCCTGCTGTGTTCAGGTGGTCCTCGCCTACATTAAGTTCAGTTGGCTTTTTAATCTAAATTTAAAAAAGATACGGCACATTCTTGTGGTCTGTGCCAATTATATTTTATTTATATTTTATTTTTGGTATAAAATATTCTTCCAAAGGAATAAAACATTGTAATAAAGTAGTGTTGGCATAGAGAATAAGAGTGTACAGTTTCTTTTTCTTTTGTTAAATCTTCGTTCCCACTACCAGCACCTTGGAAAATGGTCAGCTATTTCATCTATGTCTGTCTGTACCTGTCCCGTCTTACTGCAGGACACCTGGGACTGGTCTGTACGCCAACCTGGAGAAGTACAACATCCCTTACCCAGAGGCCATCTTCAACATCGACTATTTCTCCAATGACCCTCGACCTTTCTTCTCGCTAGCCAAGGACCTGTACCCCGGCAACCGCCGGCCCAACTACGTACACTACTTCATCCGCATGCTGCACCAGAAGGGCCTGCTTCTGCGCATGTACACCCAGAACATCGACGGCTTGGAGCGCAGTGAGTGTGACAGAAATCAGTTACCCTACCAGTCAGTGCCCTAGACCACAGTCCTAAAGAAGCTTGAGTACCATAAGAGAAGTTTGACTTCAAGTTAGAATTTTTTAGTACCCAAAAGTAGATTTTTGTTTGCAGTTAGAGGGTCCTCATACACACATACAGAAGGCACATATTTTGTGTCATCCATTTTGACAGTGATGCTAAAACTAGAATATCAGAATCAGAATCAGAATCAGCTTTATTGGCCAAGTATACTTACATATACAAGGAATTTGACTCCGGCAGATGTTAGCTCTCTACATACATACATACAATATACATGTGTATGTGCAGTAAAAGGTCAGAGTTAACTTCTTGTGGACTGTGTGGCTCAATATAGTGATCACCATATGTGCATCTGATGCCCATCTGTCCTTTATGATTCTCAATCTGACTGCGGTGCCTCTACAGTGTGCGGGATCCCGGCGGACAAGCTGGTGGAGGCCCACGGCAGTTTCGATACTGCATCCTGCCATTTGTGCTACACACCATATCCAGCAGAGGAGGCCAAGGTACAGTCTCCCTGGCCCTCCCGCCTGTGGCCATCACTGTATGCACTGAAACAGTATCACGGGGTTTTTCAGTTCTTGGGGGGTATTCTACCAAGTGAATTTAAAGCAACACTAAGTAGTTTTTGTCTTCCGTCGCAGGGAAGCGGATTTGTCTCTCATTTGAACTGCAGAGAGACGGCCCATTCCTCCTAACTTACTTAGTGTGGTTCTAGCCCATGGAGGGCGGCACAGCAAATTCAGAAGTGCCTTTCACCCAGTTACAAGTTCATGAACCACTGAAACGATTTTGGAAACATTATTTTAAGGTTGAAAAACTACCTAGTGTTGCTTTAATCACTTACCTACCTGGGTACTTTAACTTAGAGCTAGTGGTAATTCTCCTAACAGTAGAGCCCCATGACTGCTTTGTAGGAGAATGAAGCCATAAGACTCTTGTATTAGGAGGTTTACCACTTACTCAGGGTTTAAGTATCTTGGTTAGTCGCTTGAAACACCCCCCCTGATCTTTTCAATCTCCAGAGCGCAATCCTAAGTGGCGCCATCCCAACGTGCTCCTTCTGCCAAGCCACAGTGAAACCCGACGTCGTCTTCTTTGGAGAGGATCTTCCGCAGACCTACTTCCAGCACACCACAGACTTCCCCAAGGCTGACCTTCTCATGATCATGGGCACGTCTCTGCAGGTAGGGCTCTTCCGGAACATTCCGCAGTTGTTCTTCATAACAATTATTATAAATAAATGATAACATTCATAATTCATATAATAGTAATAAGGCTTTATGATTCCTTTGGAGACAGAAGTGCTGTAGTTATAAAGCATTATACTAGGCATACTATTTATTATACTGTGTACCTGACACTTTGTTGTCATTCATGGTTCAGTATGTAATCTTATGTAAAAAAAGCTGTGAAAACATCTTAAAAACAGAATTAAAGTTCATCGGTTAAGAAAGGAATCTTGGGGTACCATGTCTACAGCTTGTAACTGAACAGAGATTCTGAATTTTTAGTTGTAAGCCTGAATCTACACTGTAACTGGTGCTGTAAGAACATGTTGGCATCTATTAATTAATGAGTGGCTGACCTAGATGTTATGTAATGTTCAGATTGAGCCATTCGCCAGCCTGGTGAACACGGTGCGGTCCACAGTGCCGCGACTGCTGCTGAATCGAGATGCGGTGGGGCCGTTTGAGCGCAGGCCTCTGCGACGAGGCGACTACGTGGAGCTGGGGGACCTGAGCGAGTCCGTGCGCAAGTTGACCCAGATCCTGGGCTGGCACCAGGACATTGAGGAGCTCATGTGGAGTCACGAGACCCGGGTGTGTTCTCACTCGCTTGCTGCTTGTGTTTGACTTGGGCATGGCTATGGTTTTGTGCCAGGAACCGCATGACATAAGAGCTATTGCATGTTAATTGATTGACTTTTTCTTTTAAAATCCCCACCTTAATGTTTTTTCTAAGTCCTAAAATTAAAACCATTTGTCTTGTTACAGGCATTTTAAATATGAAATGTCTTAAATTGACAGCAACCTTGTAGGCGAAGTGTGTAGTAGTGTTTCCATAGACGAAATGATAGGCATGCAACCTGAACTTCTTTCTAAGTAACTTTGTAAAATATTGTAAATGACCTGTGTCTGTAATTTCTGAAGTGTTAACAAATAATGGCTGTCATAGTTGAACATGTTATGACATTGATTTATTTCAACCCTCACCCATACCAAAAAAAAAAAAAAACAACAGAAAATGCTTAAACAAAGTGCCACTAATGCGTTGGGTTGGTATGAAGGGCAGAAGGCAGACAAAAAAGTTGCAGTTCAGGGGGTTTGCAGGAGCAGACTTGAAGATCCTGCTCTGAGTTTAGCCCCCTGTGTAGAGAATCACTCAAGGATTCCCTCTGCTCCTCAGACTTGATGATGTTTTCAGATAGACCTAATCCTCTTAGAGGTCCAGAAGTGCATAGATTTCTTTTTGACAATATGACTCTGAAGCCTGATCCTGATCCTCCTTCTTCTGCCCAGCAGTGTGTTCCCCAGCAAGTGGCCGTGGCCATGGATCAGCAGGCCACCCAGGGGAGGGCAGGTGTAGAGGTGTCCCCCAGCAGATGGCCCCAAACCTGCAGCCTCGGAGCCACCGGGGCCCGGTCCGGTAGCGAGGAGTCCGACGCCTCAGAGTCAGACAGCATGAGCACAGAGTCCTCCGGGCCCAGTAGTTAACACACACACACACACATTTACACGCACTCTCACTTTCACTTACTCACACACAAACACACACACATACTTGCACACACTCACTTTCACTCACTCACAAACACACACACACACATATACTTGCATGCACTCTCACTTTCTCACACACACACTCTAACACACAGTGTATGTAAGATAATAAGCATGGAAAGACAGTAATACTATGCTTGGAAGGTAAACAAAAACTTGGCACTTACTTAAGCAATGTGGAATCTACTTTAATTTGTCCGAATCAAGCGGTTTTCGTGTATTTTTATTGTCGTGTCTCAGCTTAGCTTGTGTGAAAGCCAGAGGCGGACACTTACATGTGTTTGCCAAGCCAATGCAATAATCAACCACATCCATCCACACAGAAGGCAACTTTTCTCTTTTGCTGTGCAGCCATTTCTCCTCCTGTGAGACAGTGGGGAGAGATTTGTGTGTGTGTGTGTGTGTGTGTGTTTGAGTGTGTGTGTTTGAGAGAGAGAGAGTGAGTGGATTTGTGTAGGAGGGTTTGGCTTGGGGAGAAAGAGTGAAACTGGGCAGACCACACTAAATTAGTATGGGAGGCAAGAGCCGTGTGTGTGTGTGCGCGTGTGTGTGTGTGTGTGTGTGTGTGTGTGTGTGTGTGTGCGTGCGCGAGCACCAAGGGGGCCGGGGGTGGAGGGGCTCCTCTACGCTAATAAATGTCCCTGCAGTGCAACAAAGAACCCCAATATCCTGCTGTGTGTGTGTGTGTGTGTGTGTGTGTGTGTGTGTGTGTGTGTGTGTGTGAGAGGATTTTTTTTTGCCATTCAAAAATGCAGTTATTCAATTTTGCACAGACTTGTGTGTGTGTGTGTGTGTGTGTGTATAGTGTTCAGTAGAGTTTTTAAGGTTAAAGACACACTAGAGAAGAGGCTACGCTGTGTATTGCAATGGTAGACTGTGTCATAAAGGAAAGGGCACGGGTTTTCCAAAACACCTCATAAGACAGAGGGCAGCGTTTCACACTGCATGTCTGGTTTTATGGACAAGCTGCTTAAATCACTGTAAAACTTTGCCTTTACAATGTTTATAAAGTATAATTCAAGTTGTCTAAGATATGCTGGTGTAGAAATATTTGTGTAGATGTATTTCAATGTTTTGTATTTGTATTAAAGTTTCGCAATTTAAAAAATAGCAATAAAGTTTTAAAGGAGATTATGTGAATGTGTTGTCTATGCATAACCCTGTAGCAGTGCACACCTGAACCTTCTTCTTCAGGTAAAATCCGAGTGCCTACCAGTAATTTTATTTGCAATTGTGCAGGGTTCGACATAGGACATAGCTTTGTAATGACATCATGCTTTTAATACTGGAGCAAAAAGGTTTAAATTGTGGGGATTATTACACATACTTACTACAATTATTATTCTATCATAACTGGCATAAAGTGAGGTGTATTGTTGCAATTCTCTATTTGCTTGCAAAAATGCAGCAACTGCAATGATGCTCAAGGGCAGTATGATGCTCCTGTTAAACACGGGCTAGTTTAAGTGAAATCGTGAAGGTTGTGGGTGTTATGATCAACAGAAATCAACATTTGCCTGCCAAAATGCAGGAATGCAGAAATTCCTCTACTTGTTGAATGCATTCTTGCATTCTGTAAAAAAGAACAAAAAGAACAAAAAAGTGAATAATAGTAACACGTGCTGTTCTCATAGCACAATAGAGTGTAGGTTAGTAGAGTGTTTTTTCTTTCACAAACAACACACAAAAGTCACAGAAATGTCATTTATTTTGTAGGTTCTTCATTGTCTGCTTAGGAAACAACATACGTATAAAAAAGGTAATTTAAGTTTGTGTAGAATTTGAGTACATTTTTCATTCTTGAGAAAGAAAAAAAATTACAAAAGCTACCCACATACACACGTGTACAGAGAACATTCTGAGCTCTCTAGAGAGAGAAGGGCAGGCAGGGAGATCACGTAGGCCCATGTGGACGGACCATCAGGACTGGGAGAATGGCCACTTTCACTGGGGGACAAGGAGTCAGAGTAAACCACCTGACTGATACAAACCATCGGCCTCAGAAAGAGAGAAACACAGATTGTCAGATAATCTGTTGAAGAGCAAAGCCGTAAGGAGACCGATGGTAGACTTGTTGTAGTTTTGTCATTTACAGAATCTCTTCTCAAGAAGCTGTGCACATACAAATTCAAGGGTGAATCATACACTCAATTATATTTTGTACATGATATACACACACGCCCACGCAAATAAATAGGGCCTGTTCTTGTCAATGAGCAAAACACTTGCTCATGCATGCTCAACAAGGCCAACATACTTTCAGCGCCCTCTAAACACCCCCCAACCCCCACCCGCTAGCTCATTACACTGCCAAGACCAGACCTAATCAGTCACCTGGGCACCACACCAGCGGAAGAGAAGAAAGACTCCTGGGAGGAGAAAGGCTATTCATTCATTCATCGTGCAGACCAGCCTTCAGCCCGTTTAAACAGTACGCCACAGGAGAGCTTTACTACATTTTCTTCCAACTGACACAGGCTGTAAAATACGGCTATTCAAAAAAACTGGAAGGGCAGGACAAGTACCTTACATTTATACAGAGTACTGCTATTCATAATCATACGAGAAAACTGGATTGAAACATGCATTACTGATTTGAAACGTTTGTCAAACCAAACTGAGTGGTTTTTAAAACAGAAGAGAGAGAGAGAGAGAGAAAAAGTTTGAGTCACAATTCATATTCTATGGCACCAGCAACCGCAGTCTTTACTGAAAGCACCTGGCATTTTAAAAGAAGGCACAGTGCTCCATACATCGTTAAGGAAAATTCCTATTTAGTCTTTTAAATATGCAAATCCTGAACAAAGCATAAAGAAAACCCAACACTGATTGCTGAGCAGGCATGACAACACAACATTGGTGCCAAGGAATAGAGTTTCTACAGGTGCTCCATACAACTCCATATACAAGGTGCAAAGACACTGTGGGGTTTACAACTGTTGGGGGAGAAGTAGTCCAAATCTGTGAGGGTGAGGAGACTAATGTCTCCCCCAGCTTAGCACTTTAAATCTTTGGTCGAATCCTGGCATGTCATCTGTGTGCTGCGGGCGGTGTGTTTGTTTCTGGTTTTTTTTCCCCCCCTCAGTTGAGCCACCTCAGCATTAACAACTTGGCAAAATATGGAGTGGCAGAGTCGAGTCATCTCAGATTCAAATATAACTCGTAGCCACATGAGAGAGGAGTCTACCTCACCCTGTGTGTGCAAGGACGAAGCCTAGATGGAGCCTGCCTGAGAGTGCTTTTCAGTTACTTCAAACCCATGCTCTGTGTGTGTGTGTGTATGTGTGTGTGTGTGTGTGTGTGTGTGTAAGTGTGTGTGTGTGGCAGGCAGACAGGGGCCCTGTGTAGGCCAGTGGCATGGCAGAAGTGTGTGTGTGAGACAGGAAGACACAGAGAGGTGATGGCATCAGCGGTCAGTCTGAGTCGCAGTCACTGCTGTGGTCACGGCAGGCGGCTATGGTCTCCTCTAGGGGCGCCAGAGTGCCATCCTTCCTCACGCCCATGGGCTTGATCAGCTGTTGCCTGGATAGACAGACACACAGACACAGACACACACACGACACACACACACACAGAAAAAAAAAAAACACAGAGCATTGATTAGGCCCCAAGCAGTTCGATACTATATATAACCCCTGAGCGTCTGCGTGTGTTGACGTGATTCTGGCAGTGTGAGCCTCTGCTTAAAAGCAACAGCATGCAACATCATGCAACAACCTGCCACTTTTGAGATGCCAACATGAGCAGCGCACATATCTTTCCTCCCATGCCCCTGCCCGATAAGCTCGGCTTATAGCTCACATGGTAGCGTGTCCTCCTCCCAATCCGGAGTTGCTGTGAGGTGGCAGGTCGCTTTCCAGTCCGGGGCTGGACTGCGCGGGATGACCCTGGTTACTGTGCCACTGTAACGGGGGTAAACCTCTGCGACCAGGTACTGTACTGACATTTTTTTTTCTGCACAAGCGCACAACAAGACGTAAGTCCTCCACAGCGTGTTTACAACAACTTACACAGCATCCAGCATCCGCTCTAAGGCTCCGTCCAGAGAGAGCGGAGTTATAACAGGAAAGATATGTGTGTGTGTTCTAAAAGGAAATGCTGGTTCTTGTCACACCTGGACGAGCGCGCAACAAAACGTTGTGAGAGAGTCCTCCAGCCTGCTAACTTGCCCAGCCTCCGCGCTAAGCCTAGCGCCCACATGCGACAAAACAGAAAACATAAATAATACAAATTGAAAAAGACAGTTCATGAAAACAGCCCCAAAAAATGATATACACAGAATGGCTGCAAATTAAATCAAAGAAAACAAACTAATGGATGACACACATGAACATAAACATTGATTAGGACCCTGGGCAGTTGGATATTATACATAAGCCCATAGTTCGTATTACAGGGGGCACTGGGGGGCTACAGTACATCCTGATCGAGACCCAGTAGCCCCCAAAGACACAAAGACAGCAGGGTTATGGGGTACCAACATATTAATGTAAATGATATAAAATGTAAAAGGCCGTACCCCGATAAAAGGTAGTACCCCCCAATTATGGAGGGGTAACGCACACTCTGCATAAGCCCCCCCTTGTGTATAAGCCCTCTGCCTGTGTTGACAGAGTGTCAGTATCACGCTCTGCTTTAAGCAACAGTATGCAACAACCTGACACTTTTTGAGACACTTTTTGGTTAAAGGAGTCACTTTTTGCGTGTTATTGTATCGTCATTTGGGTCTCTACTGCTCCTATAAACACAAAGCTCCGAAAAAAAAAAACCTTCATTCGTTAGCTGTGAGTCAGTTGAAAGATTCTGGTCTGGTTCAGGAATGCTGTGCTTCTATGAGCCATTTTTCTGGCTACCCCCTCACTGACGTCAGCTCGGGGAGCGTTAGCTCTGGGTCAGACTCGGGGTTGAACATATATGGTTGGATTGTGCCTCTGCTTTCTGCCATTTCCACGTGTAGCGAACATGAATTGTAAACATGAATGAGTGAATGGGGCTGATCGCCAGCAAGAAACTCACTGCATAAAGTAAAAAAAACAAAGGAAAAAAATGAGCAAGAACAGAACTGGTGAGATCTCCTTCATGCGATCGTGATTTTGTGAAAGAAATAAAAAAAACTTGTTTTTATAGCCGATAGACCTATTCTAACTTGTTGAAAAAAGAGTATAATGTCGCCTTTAATGAGTGATGGACACGCACCATGTAGCAAAATAATCTGCATGAAAAAAAAATCTCTGTGTAAAAAATGCTGGGTAAAACGCAATAACGATAAAACTGCATTTGTAAAGAAAATAATACTGTGCATGTAGATACCAGTAATGAGGACCAAAATGAGAAACAGTTTAGGACGTCAGTCAACCACATGCACACAATAATGGTGCATCTGCTTCTTATGAGATCACACACAGAGGCCCACTAGAGGTGTCCGTATTCTCTATCTGTCCAGGCCAGCATGTGCAAACCCAGTGCTTTAATTCCCATCTACCCAACAAACACACTCTGGGATGACACTCAGCCTCTAGCAGAATAAGCAGCCAGTGGTCTCAAAGCTTCCAGTCAGAGCCCTGTCTTTAGCATTTTTCATTAAGAAACGGTACACAGAGGACATGGCACAGCTGTGTAACTACAACGCTACCCACATGGCAAACAGTTCGTGCTCGCTTTTTTGTTTTCTTTGCTGTTTTTTTCTTCTAAAGCACGACTTCCCAGTAAATCCATTCATTTGTCAGAGTGCGTAATTTCACAAATCATCAGTCCACTAGCACCTACTTAGAAATGGAGACTGTTGTTTGATGCTTTGACTAACCTGAAAGGTTCTGGGCCTTTGGGAAGTCGGACTGAAGTATGTTTACGGGCAAGATTTTAGTCTGAGCATGCAGCACACTCAAGCCTCTGCTCCTTCTGAAGGGCCCTAGCCAAGCCCAGTGTTCAACAGCTTTCTTCTCCTGTCTACTCTATTCTCTCTCCCTCCCTCTCCCTCTCTCTCTCCCTCTCTCTCTCCCTCCCCTCTTTTTCTCTCTCTCTCTCTTTCTCTCTCTCTCTCTCTCTCTCTCTCTCTCTTTCTTTCTCTCTCTCTCTCTCTCTCTCTCACACACACACACACACACACACACACACACATACACACGTAACCCCCTTTTTCCCCCAAAGAGATGGCCCTCACTCCCCCCCTATCCACCTTCCAATCCCTTTCCACCACCCTAACCACCCCCTCCCCTCCTCGCTAGCAGTTTAATTACGGGATCAGTGCCCATTCTAATCTCCTCAAAGGCCGGGCCTCCTCTCTCCGCTAATCCAATTAGATCTGCACCGTGTGTGCTCCCGTGCACTCTCAGATGATTCAGAGAAGCATTATCCAATCAAAGCTCTCCCTAAGATGATTTATCAGCGCATTATCCAATCCAAAGCCTCATCAAAACAGGCTCGTTTGCATTCATTTGCTGATTGCGCGCAGGAATCCGGGACGGAAATATACTTGTGAATTGCTGGCACTGACGCACTGAAGAAATCTGAGTGTCTGGGGAAGGAACACGCTAAGCATGTCACATTATCACCCTCATGTTTTTAAACTGCCTTACAAATATTTATCTCCATGGCTGACCTGTTCAGATATTAGATAATGTGTCTGTTAGCTGTCCATCAAGCCCTTAATGCTAACCTATTGCCTATCTGAAATAAACAATATATTATTGCTCGTTTAAGAATCTAACCTCAAGTCATGTCTAGTGTGTACATGTCCTCTGCACTTCTTAGTCTTTGATTAAAATAGTTTAGTGGTGGTAAATGACTTTTCCTAGATGTGTTACTTCTGTCCAACACACTCAGTAAAAGGTCACCCTTTTTATGAAGAATGTTTTAAATCCAAACAGTTGTCAAAGTTGTTTCTCTGATGACTAGAGAGATGTCCAGAGTGGCTTTCCCAACTGGAAAGAGACACCACACACAAACATGTCTGTAAACCATATCTGGATTTGTCCACTACTGGCTTTAGGGGTGGGGGGTGGGGAGTGTGTGTGTGTGTGTGTGTGTGTGTGTGTGTGTGTGTGTGTGTGTATGTGTGTGTGTGTGTGTCTGTGTGTGTGTGTGTAAGGAAGAAGGGGGTCGAGGACATGGACTCACAGATAACAAGCTCCTCGAACAAAAAGAAAGAAAGGCGAGAACCCACCCTAGACAAAACAAGACAGACCCTCCAACACCTCTCCAGAACTCAGCCCCCTCCCCGTCCCCATCAGTGATTCTGCACGAGGTCTATCATCAGTCATGCTGTGGGTGTGTGTATGTGTGTGGGTATGTGTGTGTGTGTGTGTGTGTCTGTGTGTGTGTGTGTGTGTGTGTGGGTACATGTGTGTATGTGTGTGTGTGTGTATGTGTGCGTACGTGTGTGTATATGTGTGTGTGTGTGTGTGTGTGTGTGATGTGTGTGTGTATTAGTGTGTATGTGATGTGTATGTGATGTGTTTGTGTGTGTGTGTGTGTGTGTGTGTGGTTTGTTGGGAGTCAGTGCTAATTGGACAGCAAGTTAAGCAGCAGGAGGCGAAGCACATTCTTTGAGGGCCTTGACCATCACCCAAGAGCCCACAGCGAAGGATGCTAGTGGCCGTCTCATCTCTCTTTTTCTCTCTCGTTCCCTTTCTTTCTCTCTCTCTCTCTCTCTCTCTCTATCCATCTATCTCTCCCTTGTTCCCTCCCTCTAACAACTCCTTCACAGTGCCTGAGAATAAAGGAGGTGAAAGGAGGGAGATGATCTTTCGGTGGAAGGAATCTGCCTCTTGTGGGCACACGTTCCTCATTACAATTACATCACACACACACACACACACACACACACACACACACACACACACACACACACACACACACACACACACACACACACACACACACACACACACACACACACCTTAATTGAGCCTATGTCTCTCTTCAGCCCTGCTTCAATGGGCCTATGTTGTGGCCTGTGTACACTGAATGGTGACAGGCCTCAAATGAGGACACGTATGTGATTAGACGCCGAACGCGACACATAATGCCACCCAGCCCGGCCACCGCTCACCGCACGCCAATTAGCCAGTAATTAGCGTGGCGGCGGATAACGAGGGAGCGGCCGCTAACGAGAGAGGGAGCAAGGGCTGAATGAGACCGCAGCCAGCGCCACCAGATTCCTGCTCTAATGAAACCGTTGGCAGGGAGCACCTTCTCCCTCTGCCCCTCTGCGTCTTACCACCTGTGTGCGTGTGTGTGTGTGTGGATGTGTGTGTGTGTGTGTGTATGTGTGTGAGTGTGTGTGGATCTGTCCATATGTGGAGGTGTATGTGTGAATATGCAGAGGTGTGTGTGTGTGTGTATGTATGCATGTATGTTTGTGTGTGTGTGTGTGTGCGTGTGTATGTGTGTGCATGTGTATGTATGTGTGTGTGTGTGTGTGTGTGCGTGTGTATGTCTGTGCATGTGTGTGCATGTGTATGTATGTGTGTGTGTGGATGTGTATGTGCACATATGTGTGTGCACATATGTGTGTGTGTGTGTGTATACATGTTTGTGTGTATGTGTGTGGGTGTGTGTGGATCTGTCCATATGTGGAGGTGTATGTGTGAATATGCGGAGGTGTGTGTGTGTGTATGTATGCATATATGTTTGTGTGTGTGTGTGTGTGTGTGTGCGCGTGTGGGTGGGGGTGAGTGTGTGCGCATGTGTCTGTGTGTGACAAGGTGGGCACAAAAACGAGAAAGGTCACAGCAGAGAAGACGGCTCTCAGAATGAGGCCCGTATCTGCAGGGATCAGGGGTCAATCAGCAGCACTGATTCTCAAGAGGCTGCTCAGTAAGGACAGAAGGCCGATGGCCGGTGTTTACTCGGAGTCGCCCGACTCACAAAGCTTCTGTGAGTCTTCTGAGAGTCTGATGCATGTCTGTCCTTGTGAGCTTATCAAGACCACGAGCTTATTTACACACATCTCCAGTCTTCACAAGATTCATGTCTGCTTACCTACAGTACATCAGTTGTGTGCTGTAACATTTACGCAGAGTGTGCGAGGTATGAAACGTGTAGGTTGTGAGGGAGCCGAAAGCTAGCGAGTGTTGTGGGTGTTGAGTGTGTGCTGGTTGCGCTGAGCTGTTACCTGGACAGCTGGTCGATCATCTTGACGAGCTTCTGCGCCTCGTACTCCTTCTGCTCCTCTGTCATCTCCTCCAGGGGGTTGGCCCCCGGCTCCTCCACATAGCCCGTGATGGGGTTGATACTGCCGGTGGACAAGGAGGAGGAAGAGGAGGAGGAGGAGGAGGAGGAGGAGGAGGAGGAGGAAGAGGAGGGGGAGGAAGAGGAGGGGGAGGAGGACGAGGAAAAGGAGGACGAGGAGGGGGAGGAGGGGGAGAAGGAGGAGGGGGAGGAGGAGGGGGAGGAAGAGGAGGGGGAGGAAGAGGAGGGGGAGGAGGACGAGGAAAAGGAGGACGAGGAGGGGGAGGAGGACGAGGAAGAGGAGGGGGAGGAGGGGGAGAAGGAGGAGGGGGAGGAGGAGGAGGAAGGGGAGGAGTAGGGGGAGGAGGGGGAGGAAGAGGAGGACGAGGAGGGGGAGGAGGACGAGGAAGAGGAGGGGGAGGAGGGGGAGAAGGAGGACGAGGAGGAGGTGGAGGAGGAGGAGGAGGGGGAGGAGGAGGAGGACGACGAGGAGGAGGTGGAGGAGGAGGAGGAGGGGGAGGAGGAGGAGGAGGAGGAAGAGGAGGGGGGAGGAAGAGGAGGACGAGGAGGAGGAGGAGGAGGAAGAGGAGGGGGAGGAGGAGGAGGAGGACGACGACGAGGAAGAGGAGGGGGAGGAAGAGGAGGACGAGGAAAAGGAGGATGAGGAGGGGAAGGAGGACGAGGAAGAGGAGGGGGAGGAGGAGGAGGAGGAGGAGGAAGAGGAGGACGAGGAAAAGGAGGACGAGGAGGGGGAGGAGGGGGAGGAGGAGGTGGAGGAGGAGGAGGAAGAGGAGGGGGAGGACGAGGAGGACGAGGAAAAGGAGGACGAGGAGGGGGAGGAGGACGAGGAAGAGGAGGGGGAGGAGGAAGAGGATGAGGTGGAGGAGGAGGAGGAAGAGGAAGGGGAGGAGCAAAAAGGGGGAAGAGGAGGAGGAGACAGGGAAACAGGAGGACAAAGAGGAGCACACAGAGGAGCAGGAGGATAAGAAAGAGGAGGTAAGTCACATGACCACCACACAGCCACCAGCAGGTGATGGACCTCAACTTACCCCCACTCAGAGCGGATGTCACCTGGGTGCGTTTATGTCACCTGGCTGTGTTTACATCACCTGGCTGTGTTTACATCACCTGGCTGTGTTTACAGCAGAAATACAGAGCTGAATAAACTTTCTGCCACAGTGACCGATAGATGGGTGGATTGCTAGGCCGGCTACAGTCAAGGAGATGCTCAAAGTGAAACTGCTTGCTCTTCAGGCCAAAATGTTTTGGGTGAGGGCTGCTTATCTGCTCCAGACTGGGGACTGGAATGTTAAAGGATAGAAGTTTTCTGCTAAAACCACAAGCACCACTTAAACAGTCAATGGCAAGAATGTTGGGCCTTTCCTGAGGAGGTCACGTTACTCATTTTAATTTTAACTAATTTCACTGCAATCGGAAAGTTCAGGCCTGAATTTGACATGACGTCCAAAAGAGTAAACAAATAAACCGTTTGCACTTGTTTCTACTCGTCTGCTCACATGGACACACACACACACACACACACACAGTCCTGTGCTTGCTTACTATGGTTTGGCCTCCTTGTACTCCTCCGTGTCCGAGTCTTCGTCCTCAGAGTACTGCGTCTCCCCGCGACCTCCTCCCAGCAAACCGCGAGACAGCAGCAGGCCTGCAGCACTGCCATAGCCTGTGTACTTCACCAGGTTATCCACTTCAAACAGGAGAAGATAAACACACACACACACACACACACACACACACACACACACACACACACACACACACACACACACATTATTCACAGCAGAGCACAGTTTATGGGATTTTATACTATTTACAGCCACATTTCTCATATTATGGTCTAAATATTTCACAGTGGGACAATATTTCACAGCTTGTGGCTTAACTCTACTAAGTAAATCATGCTTCCAATGTGTACTTGCAGGCAGCTGCATATGCTGTGTATTTCACACAGTGGATCCTTCTCCCTCAGTGCCATCAGAGAAGTAAACACTGCTTTATCTGCACATTTCACACATCTCATCTGCACATTGTGCCGCTGTGACATTACATCATTGCGTCACGCAAGAGCCCGCATTTAGAGGGCATTGTGTCACTACGTCATTTTGTTACTGTGTTCATCCGCTCCAACGCCACTGGACTGCAAGAAATGTTGTCTTGTTAAACTGTAAAGCACTTTGAGCTGCATCTTGTATGTATGAATTGTGCTATACAAGTAAAGATTATTATTATTACTATTATTATTATTATTATTCTTTTTGCATTTCCTGCGCTTCTGTCTCCATTCTTAACCCGCATTCTCAACACTCTCTCTAATGTCCCCTCTCCTCTCCTCCATTCTGTCCCTCATTCTAACCACTGTCTTTAACATCCCCTCTCCTCTCTTCTCCTCTCTTCTCCTCTCCTCCGCAATCTCTCGTTCTCTCTTACCACTCTCTTTGCAGAGTACGAAGAGGAACTCGGCAGCGCTCTGCTTGACCCCCATGTCCACGTGGGTCATGAGGCGCACCAGCTTGTTGCGGATGGTGGAGCCCACCTCCGGCCGGTTCTTCACGTCCTTCAGCGGGGGGAGCACCTGTTGTCCAGCCAAACAACACACACACAAACACATACACACGCACACACACACAAACACATACACACACACACAGACACACACACACAAACACATACACACCCATACACACGCATAAACACAGCGTCAGCATCACCATGACAACAAGCACTGCCAGTCACTAACGGCAACAGTAATTTTATTAATAGCCATTTTCTGCGCAGATGGGATTATGACTCATCCCAGTGCAGCACATGGCAGAGGTGACTGGATGGGGCACTTAATGTCCTGTTCTTCTTTGGGCCACATTTGTATGAAATACTTAATAGGGACACATTCATTTAGTTGCTCTTTTTTTATTTCATTCAATCAGTGACAGCATGCTTTTGTGCAGAGAAAACCTTTTTTCATCATTAACGCCATCTTAAGGGGCTGAGCCTAAAATCGTGGGAACCTCTTGTAGAGGCACAAGAGGAAATAATATTCTTCAATTCTATTATTCTTCAATCTTCCTAGAAAGCTCATTTTTTTCAGGCAAGTTATTTTATTTTCTGGAACCGGAACTCTGGAACCCTCGCACCATTCCCCACCTTGGCTTTGATGTATTTGCGAATTTCTCTGTGATATCTGGAACTTTCCGCCAACAGGCTGAGCACTGGCGTCAGGCCCTCCTTGTAGTTGGAGCCCTGTGTGCAGAGGGGAACTCCTGAGTCTCACGCACAACATTAAAGGTGTTATATGTAGAGAACTGGTCCTGATATGTCACCAGACAGAACATGTTAAAGAAAACAGGTTAAATTAAAATACTCATTTTATTGACAACAATACAACCAAAACATTTGCATTGTAATACTTTAGTAATAATAATAGTAATAATTTAGAGCCTAAAAATATAGTTCATGTTTTGATTTTGTGTTTTGCCTCTTTTTTTGTGATCAACAATTTGTATTGTATGTAAAAAAAAAACAAAAGAAAACTATATGCAACAGGGAAAGTGATCAAATAAGATCAGAAACAAATTTAGGGACGTATAGTTGTGATTTGCCTCTTGACGGGGAATAAGGCTTTAGAGTATTCCAAATTTGACTGCAGTGTCGGTTTTGGTTACAATCCTACATACACCTCAGCACCTTTAAAGCAAGAGGTCTGGGGCCCTGTAGCACAAGTCACTGCACTGATACGGAATCTTACCCGGTCAACGCGTTTCTCCATGAAGTCCAGCAGCACCTGTATGGCGGCCATGTTTTTGCCACCGCACTGCTCCTGTCCGGGCTGCACAGGAACGTCAATCAGGACATCCAGGCACGGCATGGGAATGTTGCTCAGAAGATTAACAGCATGGCTGCCATGAGGATTACAGAGGGGCAAAAAAAAGATGTTAGCTACTGTGGTACTATAGCTCGTGCCACATAATGACTAATGCATTCAACTGCAACCACTTTTAGCTACTCTCAGTTTGATAGAAAGCTCATGTCTGCCTAACTCTCACACTGCAAGTCATGGGAATCGCTGGGAGGGTAGAAGCACTTTTTACATTAGCCTTTAACCAGTGAACACACTGGGTGATAAATAGGGGGGAATAAAGGCCTCTGCACCCCATCACTGCCATGGGTCCACCCACTGCCCTCCACTTCTGACATTTGATTTACTTTGATTTCCACTGTTTTCTGTTACAACCTGCACATCATCACCGTAATCCACCGCTGTGTACAAGTCAGGTCTATTTTATCACCAGGACTTCCTGCTACAGCGGCAAAATTAATCATTCACTAGTCAAAGAGGGCACTGCACTTATGAAAGTGCCAGTGTGCAGAGGAATCTGTGTATTTTCCATTCATTCTTGCCCTATGCCCCACTACAAAAATATTACATTACATGTCATGTAGGTGGTGCGCCTATCCAGAGGAACTTACACTGAATAAGGTTACAGGGACAGTTCCCCCTGGAGCATGTGAGCACCATATGAGGTCAGATTAAGGCTGCTCGATTATGGAAAAAATCAGAATCACGATTATTTGGGCCAAAACTGAAATCACGATTATTCAAACGATTATTTTGTTTTCCTCGGTAACATGCTTCATTTATTGAAAATGTATTCAAAAACATTTTGAAAAAACATTCTTGTACATTTGGATTTTCCCTAATACCTTTCTTCGTAAACATTAGTAAGTTTCCTTTGATGTCTAATGTACAAACAGTAGAAATGTCTAATGTATACATCTAATGTACCGTACAAACAGTAGAAAATAATTAGGACAAAAACATTGTTGCCCTCGATTTTATTTGTTTTGAGATTGTTTGGCCCTGAAATCGTTATCACGATTAGAATTCGATTAATTGAGCAGCCCTAGGTCAGATGCCTTGCTCAAGGCCACCTCAGCAGTAGAGTGCTGGTTATTCACTCCTGCTCCAATTGTTCTGCACTGGTACAGGAACTGAACCTGTAATCCTCTGATCCCAAGATGATCTCCTTAAACATTAGGCCACAGCTGCCCCTTAGCCCAAGGCTGCCCGTTCGAATACTTTTATTATTTCTCACAGAATTTACATAATGCATACCATGACAAAACCGTCACGTATATCTAAACTAGCACAAATGGGAAAAAGGCTGACGCTTATACTTTATGTATTAAAAAAGCCAAAAATAGTCAACAAGTCTTAGGACAGAGATGGACAACAAAGGTTTTGGCTTTCGCCCTTTCTCAGTCACAGTGATTTTCCCATTTGTTATGTTTATGCTTTTGGGGGGTTTACGCACCAGGCGAAAAACATCGATGTCGACTTTCCTTTGTCTTACATCTAAAGCAGCACACACCCGGCTAAGGGCGGACAAATATTTGCTTTTGGCACACAGATGTGGCAGCACCCTCCTGCTGTGGTCATCACCCCTGATGTCACATCCAAAGAAGAAAAGAGAAGTCCTGCCTCAGCACTCTGCGCTTCCCAGAATCCACACCCAATACCAGGACGAAAAAAAAAAGCAAAACAAAACAAAAGCCCAGTTGGACAGCAGTGCCGTCCATCAGGGGGACAAGTCATGCCTGAGCCCTGGCATGGACTGGTGTCCTGTCTCAGCACATTCTGTTCTGCCTCATCCGGAGAGATGGTGGGGAGGTGACAGGGACGGAGGTGGAGGGCTGGGATGGGGTGGGGTGGGGTGTCATCTGCCGTGCCCCCCCAACCCCCAGCCCCCTCTTCTCTGGGTTAGGGGGAGCTCGGTCATTTTGCTATGTGACACTCGTGTCCAACAAGAGGGACATTCCAGAGGTAGGGAAAAGGCGGGGGTTGGGGGGGGTCCCACTCTCTACGTCAGCTCCCAGGATTGCAGGGGACAGGATTGGGGAGAGCAGTGGGTGATATCCCCCCCCCCCCCCCCCAGGGGGTGCATCATTAATCAGTGGTGGGTGACAGACAGGCTTTCACTCACACACCCACCTTGTGCTTCTGCCTTTCAGCTCAGCTGCTGCGCTTCGTACTGGTGGAATGTGAACTCTGCACTGTCCACTACCAACACCAGTCCCACACTGTATAGAACCTCCAAGACCTCCGTCTGACCACTGTGACTTTACTGACGTAGAGTGATTGATGGCTGACCGGGTTTGCACTTTGGAGTGGGTGTTTTATAAAGTGTCAACACAGACATCACAACACCCGCCAACGGGTTCGTACGCACATATGGGCTTACACATGCAACCCAAAAAAACCACAACCACAACCCACTGATGGCGCTTGTGCGTCACTTGCAGTTAGAGATATAAAACACATTTTGACTACAAAGTCTCCTAACAATACAGAGGCAAATAAGGACAAATCTTCACACTGGAATTGTAGAAGTTAGAGACTGCATCTCCATGTTGCAAATGTTAATGTGTAATAGAGATGTGCGGATTGCGGTTACAGACGCGGACTCCGTGGGTAAACCGCGGGTCGGGCGGGTGACGTGCCGAAAAATAATATTTTAATTAAATTCGGGCGGGTGGCGATTTAACTACTCAAATAAAAAAACATATATAGCCTACATTGTTAAATATGGCGGGTGGGTGTGGTTTTAAAAATTGGTCAAAAACCGTGGGTGCAAATGGATAGCGGACGGATGATGAGTTTTGTGATGCGGTTGCAGATAAATAAAAGAAAAGATAAAAGTCCATCAGCGCATCTCTAATGTGTAAACATTACCGTGGGCTCAAAGAAAAGCTTTTGTCTCGTAGTAGTCTGATTTAGTAGCAGTAATCAATTCTATTCTACTATTTCCTTTCCATTTATAATATCACAATAACCAATGCATGCACCAGAAAAAACTGTTATTCTATATGAGACAAGAGAGGAGTGTGAGGAGGAGTTTCTTGGAATGGTGGAGAGAAAGATTGTTTTTACAAATGCAGTCATACAAGGCCAGCTGAGGAGGGCTGGTCTGGAACGAGGGATTGGGTTGGGAATTGGGAAGGTTGAAAGAAGAGATGAGAAACGCTGGTGACAGTAGAGCAGGCTCCTATAAACTGCTAGAACTGACATGAAACCCTTGTCAGAATAAACTGAAGATGGAAAGAAAAATAGGAAGCTGAGAATAGTAGAGTAAGAGTATAAAAAAAGCGATATAAACAAAAAGAGGGATGAAAAAAGACAAGGAGATAGGAAAGCAATAGTGTAGAAGGGAAAGGAAAAAGAAAAGAGGAAGAGAGAATAGAGAGAGAGAGAGATGCACACACAGACAGACAGACACCTTATTGATCCTGGAGGACATTTAAGAGAAGAGGCCAGGCCGCCCACCTGTGCACTTCTTCGGTCTTCTCCTCCGTGAGGGTCCTCAGCAGCAGCAGGTGCCGCATGATGGCCACCAGGAGCCGCAGCTGGTGCTCAGCGTCCTGACCGGTCAGAGACTGAGAGAGTCAGCAACGTCACTTAAGTGTCATCGCTGTGGGCACCCAACACACTCAGGTACACCATGACGACATGCGACACAGGACGGGTGACCACAGGATGGGGATGTACAATGAATCTGTTTTACCTTGCACTCACATACAACTGATTAGTCACTAAGTCACTGCACACCATTGTATCACAACCAAATAATAAGACAATCAGTGGTGAAAGTAATTTTTTTTTGTGACAGAAGTTATACAGAATTTTCAGATGTTTTCATTCAACAAAACACACATGGGGTTAAATCTCTATAGTCCCCTTGCTAAAATGAGCACATTACTTTTTTTATATTTTTCATTTGTTTTCCAGACACTTTGTCTAAAACTGTAAACAAATGGTAAGTCGATGTGAAGCTAGTTTCAATCAACAGGGTGAGGGCAAGGTAAAACAATGGAGCACAATAATAACAAAGCAATTAGCCACAAAATGAATTATGAGGCATACATGATGAAACTGTTGACCACACCACTAAAACCTACAGACGTCAGCATCTTCTGATAAGACCAATCTACAAAAGGTCACTCCTCTGTGACTCGCCTGAAGTGCAAAAGTAAATTAGCGGGCATTGGAGGAAAGGTATGGGGCCTGCGCAACCATGGTAACCCTGAACTAATGAAAGGAATTCCAAACTCCTGGAAAGGGGGATGTGGCATTTGTTGTAATGGGGGACTCCTATTCCCTTCCTCGAGGATTGGGCTGGACTTAGTGAGAGAGTAGTGTGACTAAAGAAAGTGAGCTGTTTGAAAGTTTAGGTTTGACATTCTATTACTAACATTACAAGACTGAATAGCCAGCCTAGGGCAGATGGATTCTCTTAACTTGACTTCCAATAAAAGTAACAATCACCAATTCAAAACAGAAGGAAAAGAAAAGGACACATCAAGGCAACTTGAGGCACACTTCGCTAATTCACCAACACCTCTCCTCTTATGTCCGAGCCCTGGCTGACCACCATCTGCAGGTGAGGGATGAGCTTACGAGGGGCTGGATAAGGGGATCATCTCAGCCCTGTGAGGGATCAACTCTGCCCTAAACCTCTCAGGCCGAGCCCTGATTAGGCATTAGGAGAGCTGAGGTGCACGGGAGCCAAGCGCAAGGCACAATAGTCGGGTTTTCATTCAACTTGTTCAGTTACGCATATTTATAATAATTTGGCAGAACAACATGTGCATCAGTGTCTGTTTTAGAACATGACTTAAAAGATTAATGCGCATTTCAAAGTGAGGATTTCTTATTCAAATACCTAAAATACGTGTTGACAAGTTGGATGAAAAACCAGTTAGTGTTGCCCACCTGTAACGTTAATCATTTCAACTAATCGAGTGGCGACAGACATCCACGGCCACAAGAATGTGTGTGGGTTGCCAGGTGATTAATGCACTAGGTGATTAATGGGACGGGAGCTTGGCTAAAACAGTGAGAAATGGCTCAGCGATGGCTGATCGACACAGGCTGGATTTGTTAGGATGACGCAGGTCTACTGCAGCTGACTCTATTATGCGCGACCTCAATACACACAGCGGTCACACGGGAGAAAATCCAGTGCGTTCCACAGCTCATTTCACTAAGGCTCAGTTGCAATCACTCCTGTCTTTCAGTAGGAGGCTTCTGCCTGGGATGAACTTAATACCGGGTCAATGACCATGCATTGAACAAACACAGACAAAGAAATGGAAATGATGACATTTGATCAACAATGACTAAAGGTCATGACCTCTGGGCAAATGAGTACACAGCAAAGGACTACAGAGTACAAAACACAAAACACACGTTTTGAAAACCTCGAACACAGTCCTGGAAGCACAGTACTTGTAGTCCATGTAACGTGCTTCTGACCTTGCCTGAAACTGAATAACGCTTTTCGTAGCTACATCCAAGCACTCACAAAGTTTGGACAGCCCTCTGGTTAACAAGTATGCCCACAACAATGACTGTGTCAGAGGTCTGCAGAAACGTACAGAGACTGAGCCACCTCACATGAATGGCGCCTCACCTGATCACTGGAATCTGACAGGGTGATGTTGAAGAGGACCTTGAGGGCCTCCATGGTCCTCTCGTTCTCCTGCGCCGGGATGGGAGGGGGTCCCTGGGGGTCCGCTGGCGGCGGCGGTGCCGCCTCGTAGCGGCCGGCCCAGCGCACGTCCAGGGCGCGTACCAGCACGTCGGTGAGCAGGGCCATGGCGCGCGGCTCCTTGCGCAGGAGGCCCCTGACGTCCGTGCGCAGCGCCGACAGAAGGAAGAGCAGGCGCAGTGAGAAGAGGGACACCTCGTGGGGCGCCGCCCCGCCCCCCGCCGCCTGCAGCTGTGCACACAGACCCTGCGCCAGCTGCACGTCTGCTCCCACCTGCTGCGCCTGCGTGCTGTTGAACACCACGTTACACAGGCACTTCAGGGCCTCCACCACCACCACCTCCTAGAGAGAGAGACAGAGAAAGAGACCAAGACAGAGAGACAAACAGAGAGATATATATGCATGTGTTATTGATTCTGAAGAAAATTCCAGAAAAAAACTCTTAAGAATAACTACCACATGCTCAAAACCCATAGGTCTCCCAATCTCCAATCTTCCAACAGTGCCATTTCACACAAAGCCCAGCCCATAACGCTTGAGCCCTGCAACCCCCTAAATTCATATGCTTTCTGACATCACATAGAAACAAATAAATAATAACCCCTCTTGGTGAAGGTTTCATTCCACCTGCCATAACCACCCTAAATAAGATATCCAGATTATTTGTGCTTCTGTTTGTGTTATATGTTGCATAACTTTTGTCTTAGTCTCATGTCCAGAAGGCTGTTTTGCTTTGTATTTTATCTGATGAATTCTACATGTCTATTTCTTGTTGACAATAAATGTTTTTTTCTTTGAGAGCATAAACTTACAGATACAAATTTCACCTTGTGGACAAATAAAAAATAAATCTGAATCTGAGTCACCTGCTGCTGTTCCTCCTCTGTCTGCTTATCATCCTTGTCGGTGTCAGTGCGAGGGTCATCGGGCCCGATGCGTGCCAGCCGTGCCAGGGTCAGGATGCCGTCGCGGGTGCTGACAGGACCCAGCACGCGCTTGTCTCGGGAGAGGATGCGCAGCGTCTCAAGGCACGTGCTCTGACAGCGCGGCTGTGCTGCCCGCACCAGAACTTCTAGCAGAGCCCGGCACAGACGCTAGAGAGAGAGAGAGAGAGAGAAACAGACAGACGGACGAAGGAGGGAGGGACAGACAGAGAGCGAAACAGGGACAGAGAGAACAGAAGACAACACATGCAAACAGACACTCAATCCACTGTGTTTTCATCAAGTTGCCAGGCACTAAATAGCTTATCCACTACATGCAATGTTAGTGTGAACAAGAGAAGTGAAGAAAGTATGTATGCACTTACTATGCGTGAATCCTCCTCCTTCTGTTCAAAACTGAATGTGCGACAATTCTGCAAAAGTAAAGTGTGTAAGTGTTGTGAACAATTAAGGCACTTCTTCTGCTGTGTCCTACTTTCTTGCAGCTCTGTGACCATGACCCAGATTTAATGCTGTGGAAGAACACAACCCTAAAGGCAACAACAGTGAGTGGCTACTGCAGGAAACCAGCGAGGTCAAGTACTGCAGATAGGATCAGTCTCTGTTTACCCTTTTTAACGTCATAACGTCACCTTTTAACACTGCGTGTGTAACAGTGTGCTTTTGATTTATCCTTTTTATGTAGAATTACACAAAGATGGGTTTCATTTTGACACACATGTACAGTATGTACACTATGGAGCTTCCCGCCCCCCCTCCTTCTATCCCCCTCTGGTGTTTCCGGTTTCATGCATTCATATTTCGTTGATTCGCGCTCCCTCTTCCCTGTTTACTGTAACCCTGGGGAAGAAGTATGCTTTCTCCAAACTTTCCATTTTCTAATCTATCATTAATCCCCCTTTCATGCTGCCATCCATTACTCTTTTAACTATAACTTTGTAAATCATTTTATTCCGAAACCCTTTTCCACTGTATTGCCCTATTGTTGTGTATTTCCACGCACTTTGGTTGATTAGCGCCACACAGTGTACATAAGCTCGTGGCATGGTGCACTGCATGAATGTTTAGCGTTTCCCTTACAATTTCCAGGACTGTGAAGGAGGACAACTCTAAGCCCCGTGTGTATTGTCTGTGATGTTACAGGTTTATTTCAATCATTTTGTTTCTTGTTTATTTGAAATGTTACCGTACCCTGGCAACTTAGCTAATTTTACGTGTTTTGCTAGCGGAGTTTGGCTAAGCTAGTTAGCCAGGTCATACTGAACGTAATGAGCCAAACCATATGTTGCCATGGGTAGTTAAATGTTAATCTAGCGATCTTTTATTTTTAATCTTGTATATAAAAAATGTATACTGTGTTAGTTGTACTGAATGTACAATGTACAATGCCCAATATTGTATAAGCCCTGTTTACTGTAACCCTGGGGAAGAGGACTGTGAAGGAGGACAACTCCTATGTTTGTACTATTTGACACTTACCTCCCCACGATAAAGTGTAAAACTCAACGTGTGATGTCATATAGAAATCTAAAAAAAAAATCAAAGCTGAAGAACTCAGTTCTGTAATTGCCTCCTATCCTTGCCCTGAATCTGATACGTCATTGGAGGATTTAGTTGACTACTACAACAACTGTATGTCTACAGCACTTAACATTCTTGCCCCCTTGAAGGCTAGGACCGTCTCATTTATACACTCCTCACCCTGGTTCACCCCTGAACTCCGTCAAATGAAGTCCAAGGGACGGCGCCTGGAGCGGTTATCAAAAAAGACTGGCCTTGTTGTGCATAAGGAGATGTACGCTGAGCACATCCTTTAGTACAAAAACTCCATTTCTGCTGCGAAAACATCATACTATGCAAAGACCATCCGTGAAGGAGGAAGAAACACCAGGACTCTCTTTTCTATTGTAAATGGGCTACTTAAACCACCTGATAACACCATGCATCAGTTACTAAAATCACCAGTGACCACCCCCAACAATGACATCCCAAATGACCATTGCTCTGCTTTCCTGAATTTTTTTGATTCTAAAATTGCCAACATCCACAAACAGCTGGCCTCTGCAAATATCATGCAGCCTGAACTGGTGGCAGCAATTACAACAACACTGACCTCATCTGGTGCCTTACATGGCTTCAGCTTTCCAACTGAGGAGTACATTTCTGAGCTCATTACCAAATCAAACTCTTCCACATGTCTCTTGGATCCCATTCCCACCTCACTAGTTAAAGTATGCCTACCAGTTATAATAACACCGATAACCTCCATTATAAAATCCTCTCTGACAACTGGCACAGTTCCATCATCACTAAAACCATGATTAGACCAACACTGAAAAAACCCGGACTGGACTGTAATGACCTCAACAACTATCGTCCCATATCCAACCTACCTTTCATCTCCAAAATACTTGAGAAAGTAGTTGCATCCCAACTCCAGGCATACCTCCAACATCATCACCTTTTTGAGCAATTTCAATCTGGCTTTCGCCCTCAGCATAGTACTGAAACAGCACTCATTAAGATCACAAATGATCTCCTTTGTGCAGCTGATGCTGGTCTACTGTCCATCCTCATCCTTTTGGACCTCAGTGCTGCTTTTGACACAATATCCCATCAACTTTTGTTAGAGCGGCTAATGAGCATAGGAGTCTGTGGCACTGCCTATAAGTGGTTTGAGAGCTACCTATCGGAACGAACCTACTTTGTTCAGATCCAGGACCAGCGATCTGAAAACTCTACCCTCCACCGCGGTGTTCCACAGGGATCAGTACTGGGGCCACTTCTGTTTATTGTCTACCTTCTTCCTCTTGGTAACATCTTCAGGCACTATGGAATCCAGTTTCACTCATATGCTGATGACACCCAGCTTTATGTATCCACTAGTCCCACTGCCAGTCTCCCACCAAATGCTCTTACTGCCTGTCTCCATGATATACAGGCATGGATGACACAAAACTACCTCAAATTGAACAGCAATAAAACAGAAGTTCTCCTTATTGGGACCACAACAACTCTGCAAAAAAATGACATTGCTTCAGTGTCTGTAGGTGATGACATCATACCAGTCTCCAAACATGTAAAGAGCCTTGGAGTTATCTTGGACAGCACCCCCTCGTTCTCAAATCACATCAGTAATGTCTGTCGAACTGCATTTTTCCATCTAAGGAACATCTCTAGACTGCGCCCTGCACTTACCCAGCACTCTGCTGAAGTGCTTGTCAACAGCTTGGTAACATCTCGGATTGACTACTGCAATGCAATTCTGTCAGGCATCCCCAAGAAACTTTCTCACCGTCTTCAACTTGTCCAGAACTCTGCGGCACGCATTATAACCTGCTCAAAGTCATCTGACCATGTTACACCCCTGCTGCTCCAGCTACATTGGCTTCCGATACCCCAGCGGATTACCTTTAAAATCCTATTAATTACATTTAAAGCCATCCACAATCTTGCCCCATCATATGTTAAGGACCTGTTGCAGATCTATTCACCCTCACGTTCACTGCGGTCATGCAACCAGTCCAACCAGACATCCTACTCAACACAATGGGTGCAAGGGCCTTCTCATATGCTGCTCCGAAATTATGGAACTCGCTTCCCTCATTTATCCGCACACAGGACTCTGTGTCGCAATTTAAAAGTGCACTGAAAACGCACCTTTTTAAATTAGCATATGAGCTCTAAGCCATCTTCATTCACTGTTTTTATGCTCCTGATATTGTTTTTTAATGTTGATTCCTTTATTTATTTATTTTTTATTTTATTTTCTTAAGGTGACCTTGAGTGCCGAAAGGCGCAGTGTAACAAATAAAATGTATTATTATGTGTATTGTCTGTGATGTTACAGAACGCTGAGTAAAATGTGGATCAGATCACCTGAGTTGGCGTCAGTCCTTCTCCTGCCCACTGTACATATATAATGAATCACAACAACGCAGAGTCGTACGACCGGTTACACGTGTTGTGCATGCATTATGCATCTGTTTACTGCATAACTCCAGTGGTGGACACAATTTGCACTGCCAAGTTAGGCACTGTTTTGATGACACTTGCAATAGATATAATAGAAATAAACAACGTAAATAAACAGACAAAACTTAATTCAATACAAAATAGAATTCGAAACAATTGCGGACAATAAGTTCATTTCTAGATTTATAGTTCAGCAATAAGACACCCTTCTCAATATCGTCACCTTTGACGTCAAACAGTGCGTGTATTTGGCTGCGGTCCAAGACTTAAAGCAGTGGTCTTCTAAACACTTTGGCTTGCCAGACTTCAATCCTTTGTGGACCATCACGTGTACAAATACGCACACTAGGAATACCTAAAGGGTCTTTTTCTCTTTTGCGAACAACCATTTGGAGATGATTGATGTTACCCAGATGCTTCCCAGTGAACTAGTAATTCCCTCTTTGCAGAAAATGTGTCCTATGTGATGCACAATGATGACCACTGATTCTATTCAGGCATTTGCATTGTCTGTCATTGTGGCTGAACTTAAGCGCTTTGCCTACTGTGCCAAAATGTTGTCATGCCACTGAGCTGACAATGCTAGGAGGCTAACGTTAGCATGCTAAAAACAATACACACCGTTTCGTCCATAATGCCTTATCACAACTGATCACAACTGTCTTGTGCCGATGTCATGATCCAAACATAGTGAAATTAATTGCAGTCTGCGGTCAGTCATTTATTAAGTATATTTAACGTTATCCTAAGTCCACCCCGTTTTCAACTGTGCTAATGAGAACCTACATGTAGACCTGTAATTTTCAACGACTTCTTGACCTAGCTATGTCACAGAACACCGCTAACGTGGGTCAATTTCAACGGTGGTGTGCTGTGAGCAGCTAAGGGCACAATATAGGATACTGCTACTTCTGCAAATCTAGCTTATTACATCTAAGTTATGCATCCGATGTTTTGCTAGGAAGGTTAGCCGAACAGGCGATAGCAGGGCGACAATATCACATACCTCTGTGTTATATTCGTGTAGTAGTCTCTCTATTTCTTCTTCATTCTCATTTTCAATCTGTGACAAAATGACGCGCAATTCCATTCTGATGGTGAGACAGCTTTCACAGATATTAAAAATAAAAAGTGCTCAGATGTTCGATGCCGTCTGTCAAATGGGATCTTAGGACCCCTCCCTACATATGTTTCAACTTTCACCTATGAACGTCATTCTGGAAGGGCGGTGTCAGAGCTTGTAAGAAGCCACACTCGGTGCTGCTGCAAAACTGTAGCTTCTTCTGACGGAGAAAAAAAACTTTAACAGCCTTTGAAGGCTAGTTTCTTCTTCTTCTTTTCTTTCGTTTAAATACTGTATCTGCGAAACAAACTCTGACGCAAAAACTAGAAGGTCACGCGGAGAGGGCAGACCTCCGACAAGGACCCGTGTCAGCATTATGGAGCAATGAAATTATGAAGGTTATCCATGATTCGAATCAACGCTAACCCTGGAAATCCTCATTTGTAATAATTCAGTCAGTACCCTCTTCGGGTTTCTTCCAAGATGATGCAAAGGGGGCAATATCAAACATGATTCTGGCAACATGTTTGGGAAACTAATCTGCACGAATTTCTTGTCAGTTAATTAATTAATTCTATTCAGCCTTGAAGGAAGAAGGCCAGGCAGCGTCCACTACATTGACCTAGCTTGATTACATTTTGGTGGTCCTGTGTCTCCTTAGCTGTGATGACCCTGATGATGGTATGACGTCTTAAAACTTTAAGAATAACCCTGTGGTCGCCTCTCCTGTAGGAATCACAGGTTGTTTAACATGTGCAATACTGTAATTATTTTGGCACTTGATTGATATACTGGATAGAGTGTTGACAGAGGTAGCAATAGCAATACCGAAGTGTTCAGCAAAATTGCAGGTATATACTTGGCTGATTGAACACATCCATGCAAGGTCCAAGGCCCAGTTGATCCTGGTTCTGCTCTCCACCCCATTCAAGCAGTCAGTTTGTTTTATTTAGACCAAGTGTATTTTTGATGTCATATTTATCACCTCTCTGGTTGTCCATCTGATGTCCATCCATCTTGGGATTATGCTGCATGCACAATAGATTGGGGAATATATCCCTAATCCTTAAGGTTTTGAGTCTTTGATAATTTAGTTAAAAGTAATTTTACATTTTACAACATTGGTTTCTATCTCTGTCAAGGATCTATAGACAAAGTTTCTTTGCACCAAGCCACAGAGATGTGACCTAAAGACCTATGATGTAGACAAGAAGGACTGCATCCAGTGCCTATATTCTAAGAAATACACCCATGTTAGCCTGGTATACCCGCCCCTTGTACTTCATTTCATTTTGTAGAGGGTATGGACCAGAATCTCTTGAGGGTCATGTAAGTGGACCGAGCAACTCCAATCCAATCAGTGAACAGTGGGTGTGTTCGTGAGCCATGACGTTGACCTTGTGTGCTACATCTGAATTGTAGTGCGTAAGAAATAGTTTCTCACGGCCTCCGCTCCAGACCCTCTGTACAAAGTGAAGTGAAGTATGAGGGGCTGGTTTACCAGGCTACACCCATGTGAGGTGAACAAAAGTGTCACACTATGCTTGCTTGGCAGATGACTCCCCCTGCAAATAGCATGCCCTTGCAATAGCTCTTGTTTTAACAAGAGCTGTAAAAGGTCAAAGGTGAGGGGTCAGAGCAGTGCTGTGACCCATCCCCAGCAGGAGCTGCATCCCATTGAATTGTAATTCTTCCCCAGTACTGGCCTTTCCCACCTCACCTTCATCCCCAGCTGAGCACCGAAGTCGCAGAGGTTAGTCAGGAAAGGGTGAAATTATCCTGGCAGGTTGGAAAGGTTTCAGCTCTTTTCTGACACGGAGTTGGTCAGGAGGAAGGGAGTGACTGGTGCAAATGCAATGCAAAAACCATGCAAAACATTTACGAAGGAAACTGTTGATATAGTGACAAGGACTTTTGGTAATCAGCCACAACTCATGTGCTCATGCACTACATGCCACTTCAAGAGGACCATGTATCCATTGTTTGCAGTGTCAGCATGTAATGTAGCTTTTGCGTATGTAAATGACATGCAAAATTACAAAAAGCCTGCCATTGCAGATGTCATAATGTACAGATAGCTTGGAGCAGCAGAGCAACTGCTTCAGCGGGTTGGTAGTTACATCATGGTGTGAAGCCTGTTACTGTAGGTTAGTGATGTAGTGCTCAGTGCTCGGTAAACTTTCAAGCTTATGATTTTATAGAAGCTTTCTGGTGCATTTGGCTTGGAATTCCAGATTTTGTAAAATGTTTAAGTTATTTCACTGGACGTAACATAAATTTACACCTTTATAAGTGGACAAACTGTATAAACCTGAGTTTTGTGACTGTGACTGAGTTTTGAAACTATCTTTTGTGACAAAGATAACAAAATAACAAAAGACCACAAGAGTCCACAAGTTTATGCTTGGATTTTAAAAATTCTTTATGTGGTAACAAATTACTCCACATATATCATTTGACACGGTAACAGTTGTCACCACAGCAGTTATTGAGTGCTTTTATTTACAGGAAAAAAGTGACTAGAGATCATAAATGTTACATTTTTTTTCTTACATAGATTTTCCTTTTCATTTCTACCCATAGGGTAATAGATCCACAGGAGCTTGGAGTGCATTTAAAAACACACAAACCTAGGTTATTCACATATTTTTCACACTAACATACAAAACACACGAACACTGCACCATCACTGGCAAACAGAGCAAAAGGATATGTATAGTATGGTACACAGCTACAGAGTACAGGTCTATGACGAGTCTTTGCTTCCTCTCTCAGGGAGCTCAAAGAGGCCTGCAGACGCAAAGACAGCAACTTATCCCAGAACACGTGTTCATGTAAAAAAACGAGATCCTCCATGTTTAAACCAAGCTGCAGCAGTGTAGACGGCACTTGATGATTGTGGCTGCTGGCGGTTTGATTTGTGTTGATACCCTCCAGGCACCCATTTGTGTAGTGGCGTGCTTGCATGTGCACTGGCTCCCACTCTTGACAGGAGTGAAAAAAAACAAAAACTCAAGAGTCCTGCACTAGCACTTAACTCGGCACTGGAGCAGAGACAGTTTGACTCCCACCACGCGAGCTGAGCTGAGCTGAGCTGAGCTGAGCTGAGCTGAGCTGAGCAGGGAGAGTTTGCTTATCCCAAGAGGCAAGAGGGAAGAGATGGCCATAATGACGGGGAGAAACTGCACGGACGTCAGCAGAGGGGTCGATGGTAAACATCATCCAGTGGGTTGCGCAGGTCTGGCCGCATCTCTGCTCTGAGTGTTTACCTAGAGTGGCCGACTGAAGCCCACAATTAATAAAGAAGGGGGGGTGGAGGGTGGGAGGTGGGGGAGGGGAGGGGTCCCATGGAAAGGCACAGCAGAGCAGATTGTGATTCTCACTAAGGAGAAAGAAAGACGTCAAAGGAAAAAAAAAAAACAGCTGTGGGCGAGATAGCATTCTTCTTTCAAATTTGCTCTGCTTTGTCTCAGCTGAGATGTGTAGGGTCAACCCTCCTTCCCCTTTCCTCTGGTCTTGCCGGAGCCACTGTACATTCTTACACTGTACGTGACGCACAGGGCTGGCTGGGTAAGTGGGGGCACGCCCTCTCTCTCCTCTCCGCTGAGACTAGCTGCAGCTGTGCGCAGGCTCCCCCTGCTGTTACTTGGCCCAGCCGGTGGTGGCCTCACCGTTGATGTAGGCGAAGCCGGGGAAGTGTTGCGCGTGCTCGTAGTCGGTGGTGCGGCGCGGGGCGAGCGGCGCGTAGACGTCGGCCCCGGCGCCGTAGCGGGACGAGTGCATGGGCGAGGAGGAGTAGCACCCGTTGGCGGACGGGAGGTCGGGCCAGCGCGGGGCCATGGGCGAGGGGTGCAGCCTGGACGTGCCCCCCATCAGGCAGGGCTCCATGCGGGACATGGGACTGTTGAGGGGGTACTGCAAGGCAAGCAGAGGAGAGAAAGGGGGGTCAGTGCACTGCTGAGTGAGGGTGATCTGGTCAAGGGGATCATGTTAAACAGAAGAAAGTCCTGTGAGGTGAAAGTACTGCATAACAACCACGAAAAGCACAGAAGAGAAAGGAAATGTGCTGTGTAGACAAAAGTGTTATATGCACTGTTGTACAATTCTATTCAATTTAATTTCATTAAATGCAATTCAATTTACTTCGATTCAATTCCATAACCTTTTTTTGCATGGCCATTTGATTAAAAAAAAACAGTGTTTGCAAAGCAAATGTAGTATTACAAACATAAAATATATCAAAACATAAAGGTAATCCTTATGACATTTAAACATGAGTGGACAACCGCACAGGATAAATAGAAAACCTACTAGAGTCAGTTAGACCTTCAGTATACAAAAAGACCTCAACAATAAAGGAAATACAGGTTTTCAACTCATTTTATTCAGTGGGTGATATAATGTGTGTCACTTTTCAATTCGATCTATTATTAGTGGCAACTGGCAACATAAAAGATTTTAAAAATATTATATCAAAAAAAAGTTGTACAAAAAGATAGTTTGTTTACCGGACACTAAAAATGCCTTAAGTGGGCTGACTTCTATCTGAGGTAAAGTTTGAGCTAAAGTTAGAGTCAGTCAGTCAGTAGACAGCTGCTAGTATTTTTGTTGCCATAGGTTACCAGTCACAAACACTGAGGCCCAGAGTGGAAACACACAACGATGAACCCCCTCTGCAATGAGAGGGGGTAGAGAGAGCGACCGGACATAACGCATTACTTGTGCTATCACTGGCTCTTTACTCTTGACAGACCTTCACATGACAAAGCCTGCGCATTGTGCCCAATTTAATTCCAAATCGCAGAGGGAAAAAATAAGTCTGAGCAAAAAGATTCACCCTCTCGTTCTAAATATACAGCTCCGACAGTCGGCCCCATTATGGGTGCCTGCCTGCGACGGAAAAGGAGAATCAGTCAGGGTCAAAGGGCAGGGCAGCCGGCTTAGTGACCCCTTGTTCGTGCAGAAAAGAGACTATTGAATAACAATATTTTAATAAACACACTTCCCCCTTTCCTCCCTGATGCAAGCACTGTGTTGTTGAGGGAAGCGGGTGGGGGAGGGGGTAGGGGCTCTATTGATTCCTTCATGGGGTGGAGAGTGAGTGAAGGGGGGTTGGTAGGGGTGGCGGGTGGTCGGCGGGGTTCACATTGGGAAGGGGGCATTAGGGCGGCACATGCTGGGCTGTGGCCAGGCCACCTTTCACTGGGGGCTTCCGCTGCGAGAAGAAGGAGAAGGAGGAGGAGAAGGGGCACTGAGCCGGCCGCTGCAGAGGCACTGAGGCTCAGCTGATCTCTGCTCCACACAAAGCCTGTGTGTGCCGGAGGGCCCTTGACAGGAAATTACCATCGGGAGAGTCAGCTAGCTAACACCCGGCCCGGCCGCTATACTGCTGACAAAGTCTGCATCCGCTAACACACACACACACACGCACGCACATACACACGCACACACCCCACACACACACACACACACACACACACGCACACATACATACACACGCACACACACAGATACACACACACACGGATACACACCCACACACACATGCATACATACACACATACACACACACACCGATCCCAACCAATCACTCACCACCTTCCTACTTTTGAGCCCAAACTTTTTTTTTCTTTTTCTTTCTCGTTCCCTTTCACTTTACTTCATGTGTTTGCCTCATTGTTTCTTCTGAACTGGTGACACAATAGGCAATGAAAGAGCGGCCCAGAACCAGGATCAGAGCCATTCTAACTGACTGACGGTGGGGATAGGTGGACCAGGAGGTGTTGGGAGCGCAGATGAATATTCATCTATCCCAAAAACTGGCCCACGGCGATATCTTTTCTGTCACTGGATTTTGTGCTGGTCTGTTTCCTTCTTTGTACTATGCTTTTTTTTTTGTAAACTGAAAGTTGGCTGAGTACCCAGAAGCCAGTTTTGTAAGCACTCACTAACGCCTGGAAATCAAATAGTGACCATACAACTGAGCAAACACATGCACTCCCATACACCTGATCGCCGAGCTATGAGTCACTACAATCCTAGCACAATGTTAGATGTCGCTTAGAAACTACAAAAAGGCTGGAAGGAAACAAGAACTCTGACAAAAAAAAACACCTCACGGCTTAGGAGTTCTCCTTGAGTTTGTCTAACAAGCAGAGACGTCCACCTGCTGGTGAGAGAGTGAAAGACCTACAGTGCAGTGCGGAGGGAGCGGTCTACAAGAGAGCCTGGCGCTCAGTAGTAGTGACACAGAGGCCGTACTGTCAGCTCTGCAGACCTCTACCGCCTCACACCACCTGCATTCACTGTGCTAACGAGCCCATCCGTCATTAGCAGCCATATTAACATTCCTTCCTGACTTACGGGCCTAATAAAATTCAACCTTTCAAAGGCCGGCCAGGAATTTACACTCCCGCAAGACAAAAAAAGGGGGGGTGGGAGGTGAATACACAACACCGAGCTTCCATTATTCAGCCGCGAATACACACACACACACCACACACACATAGACACACACACACATAGAGATGTCATTATGGAGGTATAAAAGGATGTATATGGGAGGCACTGTAAACACAAAGAAGACTCTGGAAAAGGTCTAACTATTGGCTAGTGTTTATCTGAACCTCTGCGTCAACTATCATTATCACCTGTTTGGGACAATAAAGCTGCTCTCGTTTAAAAGCACTGGCATTTTGGCATTTGCCTGTTGCTTCTACACAACGTCCTTAGATATTTCTTTAACAAGACAGACAACACACAGACTAATATTACACCATTACTAAACTACACGTGAAAGAAATAACTAATTCATTGCTAATAGCAGACTAATAAACACCTGTGTGACACTTCTTAGAACAGTCACTGTCATCCACCAACAAAAGATGCAAAGGTGTGTGTGTGTGTGTGTGTGTGTGTGTGTGTGTGTGTGTGTGTGTGTGTGTGTGTGTGTGTCCACTCATGCCTCTATGCATTCCTATGTTTCACATGTATATCTGTGCATACGTCTATGTAAGTCAAGATGCTACTTGTCCACAAGACAAAGGAAATCCCAAAGTGGGAAGAAAGTAAAAAACACTGGCCACTTATAAAGCCATCTTAGGACAGAGAACAGTGATGTGCCCAACTGTGTTTGACGTGCCCAACAACTATAAGATAATTGATTAATCACCACCCAAAGCATTGGCATACAGTGCAGCGTTTGATCAGGTAAATAACAGAACTGATAATGTTTGGTAATTGTGAGGGGGGATATTGCCAGAAGTGTTATCTACTGAGTCACAGCAATAAAACAATAATGATATGCACTGGAATAGGCAATACTGGAAAATGTTCACAGCTATTCCCAACATCAAAAATATTACATGTAACCTTTGCAGCTGACAAAAAATATTTTGCAAACCCCAGAACAACAGTATGGCTATCTATGTCTTAACCAAATTCTTCACTCTGTCTCAAATACAGATGATGAGCTTCATGATTGTTTTCTGAGTCTGTGTGTGTGTATCCATCTGTGTGTGTGTGAGACTGACCTGGGCAGGGGTGCGGTGGTAGGCGGGGTAGTGGAGAGGTGTGGGAAGCCCTGGCTCGTGGGGCAGGCTGGGGTACTGGCTCTGGATCGGGTGGTGGTGCTGATTGGTGTAGCTGCTGTAGTTGTAGCTCCCTGTGTACCTGAAGCAGCCAGAGCGGGCAGAAGAGAGTGAGTTACCATCTCAAAGCATCTCAGAATATCCTACATTTGTTATTGCATGTTATTACACTGTCAAGTCAAAGCATTTCAGAATATCCTACATGTATTATTACATGTGAGACACTAGCAAGCCAAAGCATCTCAGAATATTCTTTTTATTTGTTATTACATGTGAGACACAGTCAAGTCAAGTTAAGTCAAGTATATCACGTTTAAAAATATGTTAAAGTACATACAAGACAAGGAAATAAAAGTGATCTTAAAAATAAAAAATATAAAGGGTGGACTTGACAGCACCAAACAAAAGCCTCAGGCTGGGCTTAAAGCAACAGAGAAAAAATATATCAAATTGGATTTAAAACAATCTATAATAGTGGAGGATGTGTATGGTACGGGAGGACCTAATGGTCTAACACTTTTAAACTGCCAATTTTATCAAGCACATAGATCTCTATTTTGAGGAGAGCTAAACTGATGTGTGAGCTGTCTGTTTGTAAGACCATGAATGGTATAAGTGTGTGTGCGCATGTATGCTCATGTATGCACTTGTGTGTTTGTGTGTGTGCCTGTGTGCATGCTTACCCGTGCTCGTCCCGGTGTGGGTACACTGGCATGCGTGTATGTGTGTGTGTGTGACGTGTGTGTGTGTGTGTGTGTGTGTGTGTGTTTGTGTGTGTGCCTGTGTGCATGCTTACCCGTGCTCGTCCCGGTGTGGGTACACTGGCATGCGTGTATCTGTGTGATGTGTGCACGCCTATGTGTGTGAATGCATACCCGTGCTCGTCCCGGTGTGGGTACACTGGCATGCGTATGTGTGTGATGTGTGTGATGTGTGTGTGTGTGTGTGAATGCTTACCCATGCTCGTCCCGGTGGCGGTACACTGGCATGCGTGTGTGTGTGTATGTGTGTGTGTGTGTGTGTGTGTGTGTGTGTGTGTGTGTGTGTGTGTGTGTGTGTGTGTGTGTGTGTGTGTGTGTGTGTGAATGCTTACCCGTGCTCGTCCCGGTGCGGGTACACTGGCATGCGTGTATGTGTGTGTGTGTGTGTGTGTGTGTGTGTGTGTGTGTGTGTGTGTGTGCCTGTGTGAATGCTTACCCGTGCTCGTCTCGGTGCGGGTACACTGGCATGCGGTGGCCGGTGGCGGGAGGGGTGACAGAGGGGGTGCTGCGCATGCAAGAGAGCTGGGGGGGGGCGCCCTCGTGTGGGGATCCTCCAGACGTAGTCACTGTGTACGTAAGGGACCAGGTATATGACTGAACAGCACCTGGCACGTGCACACACACACACAGAATACACACATATGGAACACATGTGTTGCAGCTGTGCTCTTTGTCCATCAATAGCAATGCAGTGACCAGGTTGACCAAAATTTCAGGACACAACTTCAGGACAATTCTCACATATGCTATTTACTCTACGCAGGACTGCCGGGTGGGTTGTCCAGGAACCTTTTCAGGACACTTTTATTATTACTATCAGCAATGCGGGGGCCCAGAATTAGCCAGGTAAACCAGCCCCAGTGTAGTACGAAGGGGCTGGTTTACCAGGCTAGCCCAGAATAGCGGGTCATCGGGCCCAAAGTTACTCCAGCACCCTCGTATTCAGGCATGATGTTTTTCTTGGCATTGTTTAGGCGCATTTTCAATTATTACTAAATAATTCATTCTCCAATAACACATTGCGGCATTCAAGTGAGTGAGCCAGGTGCTTCTGCTAAATCTGTGTGGTTTACCTGTGGTGGTGGCCACACCGGTGTATTCCGGGGACTGGGCAGAGGTGGGCGAGCTGAGGGCCGGCACTCCGACCGAGTGGACGGATTTAGCGGGCGAGTAGGCCGCCGGGGATGAGGGCGTGGTCTCCGTCAGAATCATGTCTTCCACTCGATCGGCTGTAAGGAGGAGAAGGAGGGGTCACAAAGATCAGACACAGCCAGGAAGATCCATCACAACCACTGATCATCAGTGTGCTTCCAAATGACAGAGATATGACAGCCTATGAGCCTCCAGACAGGCATCCTGCAGCTCAGTGCAAGAGGAAATAAAGACTATTTTAATGCCAGTCAAAATTAAATGTAAGACCAACAATAACCAAAACTCTAACGAATCAACCAAAACATTTTTGTTAATGCCATTGCGTTGAAAGTGAGTATGTATCCCAACTGTGGTAACAAACAAAAAATCACTGCTGGTTTTACTATCTGATACTATCTGTATCATCATGAAAAATGGATGACATTTATTTTCACACATTTAATTAGTTTCACAATAAAATATGAATGAAGTCCTCATTCCCATGGCATTTAAAGCCTTTAAAAAGACATTTTAATATATTTGTGTGGGGCATGAGGTGTGAGTGAAGCCTGTACCTGAGGATGGGTGTGCAGGTGTGGCCCTACCTGTACCTGAGGATGGGTGTCAGGTGTGGCCCTACCTGTACCTGAGGATGGGTGTCAGGTGTGGCCCTATCTGTACCTGAGGATGTGTGTGCAGGGGGTGAGGTGTGGCCCCACCTATACCCAGAGTAGGTGTGTGCAGGGTGTGAGGTGTGGCCCTTACCTGTGCTAACCTCACCCTTCATGGTCACTGAGTACCACCTGTACCCAAAGGAGGTGTGTGCAGGGGTGAGGTGTGAGTGACACCTGTACCCAAAGGCCCTGCCTGTACCTGAGGAGGTGTGTGCAGGGCATGAGGTGTGGCCCTGCCTGTACCTAAGGTGTGTACAGGGTGTGAGGTGCGGCCCTGCCTGTACCTGAGGAGGTGTGTGCAGGGTGTGAGGTGTGGCCCTGCCTGTACCTAAGGTGTGTACAGGGTGTGAGGTGCGGCCCTGCCTGTACCTGAGGAGGTGTGTGCAGGGTGTGAGGTGTGGCCCTTACCTGTGGCAAAGGTGTGTGCATGGTGTGAGGTGTGGCCCTTACCTGTGCTGGCCTCGCCCTTCATGGCCCTCATGAGCTCGTTGGCCCTCTCCTGGCAGTGCAGGGATTCCAGTAGGTACAGCACGTAGTCGTCAAACATCAGGTGGATCAGGTGAAACGAGCCTTCAAAGGAGCAGGGGGAACAGAGGAGTGAGCTAAAGAGTCATATGCATTTACAACAGAAAAGTTCGAGGTGCAGGGCAAAAAGTTAATCCTCAATGCAGTAAAAAGGCCCTAACACTTGAAATCATTGTACAATAACAGAGAATCTGGGGAAGACCAGGCAAAGTCGAAATGCTATTCTTTTTTTGTGAAATAAATAAATAAATAAAAAGATTTCACATGTGGACCATATATAGAGCCTTCACTTGTGTGTCTGTTTATGTGTGTCTATGTATTTTAGACACAAATGGCTGGATTAGTTTATTGTTATTCTGTTATTCGGTTTATTGTTATTCATCATGCCATGCCTATTATTGAAAATGTCAAGGTATTATACAACAGTTACATGTTGTTCAACAGATTATTAATGTCTGATTGGACAAGAGGCATTCGACCAACGGCAATGTCCCAAGGTATCCCCAATGAAACTCTCCACCACTCGTAAGAACTCTATGTTTGATAAACTTCAACTGCTGAATTCCATCCATGCAAGAAAGCAGAAATGCAGGCACTGATTTCACAACATTACGTTTGACAGTTTGGGACTGAGGAGATGGAGCAAGTGGATCAGGAGAACTACTAATATGGCATGCAGTCAGTGGGTCCATGTACAACTGCAGAGAAAGAGGGTGCATTGCTTGGCGTGCCTATAGCCAAATCACAGCTATGGCAATATCCTATACCAATCACACCCTGACTCGTATCATACGGGTTAATTAAACAACTTATAACCATTTCCACAGAACAGAAACTTGTCTAACTTCACCTCTGCGAAATGTGTGTATCATTAAAAAATAACACAAAAAGCAAACTTATCTTAACCAACCAAAAAACAAAAAAGTGTCAAAATTTGAAATGCGTAAATATGCTTCGAGCTATTGCTCTTTTTGTGCTATTAAACAAACTGCTGACCAAAGTCGTTGGACCGGTCTCCTGGGTGGGAGAGAGAAAGTGCAGCTGACATAGTCTAAGTTTGTCCCCCCTCCAAAGTCACTGGCGCAGATATGATGCTTGCACCACAGTCCATGAATGGGAGAGGAGGTGGGGGTGGGGGGGGGAGAGAGAGAGGGAGAGTTTGGGTGAAGCGTGACACAATCTACACATTGTGTTGGTGGCTGCAGCTCCCTGCGTGCATAATAAACACCGAGCGCTATTCAGCACACAGGCCGCAGCACTGCTGGCTCGTAAAATGGAGAAAGGGGAGGGGGGGCTCAGGAGGGGGGGTTAGCCTTTGTTAATTAGCTGTTTTCGTACAGGGAGCTGCATTATCAAAACACTGCAACCAGCTGTGTCTTTGATATTCACAGACAGGTCTAAAGGGGAGGGGGGCTTCTTTATTCTTTCTTCCTCTCTCTCTCTCCCTCTCTCACTTTTTCTCTCTTTCTCTGTCTCTTTATTTTCTTTTTGCCTCCCTCTCTCTCTCTTTAAAAAAAAAAAAAAGAACTCTTGCCATGAGTGGCAAGTTGGTTGAACTGGGACACAGCCTGGCCTGGCAGCCATCTTGTGTGCTGGCTGTGGACTGGTATCCAAGTAGAGTATGGAAAGAAAACCAAGTAGATGAGATACAGACTCACTGGACTGATCTTTGCATGACACTTTGACAATGAGAGTATGCTTATTAACTGCTGTAACTGGTACGTTTGATAGAACTGTTCTTTTAATGGTCAATTAACAAGAATACTTTTAATGTTGGCATGCTTCCTCTAATAGAAACATGACTGGTGTGCATTGAGACCATTCTCTTGCTTGTGTTCACACACAACATTCAGAACCTCCACTATGGGCTGAAGTACTGTATGTGCCACCAGAAACTGAATTTGAATAATTTATATTTGAATTTGAATGGGTAAACTTCAATAACTGCACTGGAAAACTGAATTTGAATCACATAATTTGAAATTGTATTTCTTATTTGAATCCCGCATTGAAAAACTTCACCTCATACTTCAGCCCATACTTCCAGCTCCTCACCCCACTGTTCCAGGAAGGTTCCAGGAAGGTTCCAGAAAGGTTGACTTACCGAAGCTAGGCGCACTGTGGAGGGTCATGTCACGGATAACCCGCGTTCCAAAACACGACCACATGAGCAGGAACTGCTGGGCCACCCTCTTCAGGCTCCCGGGTCGCTTCCCGGCCTCCTGAAAGAGACATTAGCATAAGAAAAGCCACCGAGGAGAGCGGAGTAGAGGAGGAGGAGGAGGAGGAGGTATGAGGGAGCTGAGCTCGGAGGAGTAAAGAGGGGGTCGCTTTAACCTCTGGGTCCACATCAGGGGCTTAACCCCCAGGAACGCCAAACATGTCAACAAGTCAACTATTTGATTTGCCCCTGGGGACACGCCCTCCCATTCAGGCATTGTCTGGCCAGTCCGGGACGTCGCCATAGCGACCGGGTTTTACAAGCCCATATCTGGAGCATAATGGACGCAAATAGGGGCCATGAAGACATCATTAAGTTGGGGAATTGCATCACGAGTACCCTGGTGTCAGTACAAGGTGACGCCGCTGGCATTCACATGCACGGCTCTCGTTCCGAGAAAGCACCATCATAAACCACTAGCTATTCCAAAAAACTAGACTGGATCACCAAGAATGTCTAAAAAAGACTGCACTTATCACTAACAACACAGCAACATGCTGTAGTAACAATATTGTTTTGATCCACTTAACACTTTCAAAAACATTTTTAATTTTTATAAAATGAAATTTTAGAAAATTTGATTATTTTTCAGTGATATGGGTACACAAGCAGTGTAACATTACACCAATTCTCCATGCTGATTTCCAAGGCCAATGTTTTCATACTTCTTCTGTATAGCTTACTATTCTCCTTGAGTTCGAGCAGGACCACCATCCACCCCACCCTCCTCAACCATTTAGGCAGTAGACTACTGGTGATACATTCCTCACACATCATTATTATCGTCACTCATGACACATGTCATAATAACGACCAACTAAACGTACCTTTACCACGCATCTGTCCACCATGGAGTCCAGCCATTCAATGTAGGCCTCGATGGGCGACTGGTCCTCCAGCAGACGGTCAAACTCTTGATAAACTGACCAGAGAAGGGGGAAAAATGAATTTAGTGACAATCTCTTCATCTGTTCTGAGAGGATGAATAAAATTGGGTTTGAAGCTTCTGAAATGGGAGCCAAGTAGAGCCCAAGCAGAGATGTCAAGTCCCATTGGACATGCTCAGAGAGACAGAGCCAGTGCCAAGACAGTGACCCACATGGCAGTCGACCCTGCCAGATCCACACCACATCTGTGGCAGATCCCTGGCATTGTGTGCCCATATTAGTGGAGATGAGTTATCTATGTTATCTTTAGCTCAATAGTCAATATCCCAAGTTTGTCCATAGCCTTGTTGCTTCATAGACACTACATGGCCTGATGACTGATGAAGATCTCACGATTGAAATGGTGATTTTCTTGTTATAAACCTTTTGGAGTCATTTTGAAACAGTGTGCAGATCTTTTTGACTCAGTTTACTTTTTTGACCTGGCACCTGGTAGAATTTATTCGGATGTACACACCACACTCCGTTTGCACCGTTTGGCTCAATACACACTTCAAATTAAAGTTGCCCTCTTCTCTGACTGACTGTTTTGCTGCGGATTAAAACATCAGATGTGTCAGTGACAAAAAATAAAAGAGTGTCACGAGGAACTCCAAACACTGTGTCTTTATGGAATGACACAAACAAATCTGTGAACTTTAACCCCTGCGGGTCATTTAGAAGGAGCCAAGTCTGAAATGAATTTGCAATGCTTCGGCAGGGTGTCAGGGATGTGGGTGAACCTGGTTAACCTCTGGGGCTGCATAATGAAACCTTGGCTCTAGTGGCCGTGGGAATGATCTAGCACTGACTGACAGGCGACTAGACCGAATAAACAACCTAAAGACTCATAGAATGACAAAAATGTAAAAAGTAAAATGGACGATTTTGACCTTGACTCATTTGTATGGAAAAAGTTACAAAGCAGTGTATGGTTTTGTGTGTGATTAGATGTGAGTGTCTTTGCAGGGACGCTGAACAGGATGCACAGCTGAATTAGCCTCTGTTGCCTGTCTCAGGGAAAGAGATTAAATAACCAAAATCTAATCAATTAACAAGTTCAGTAAACACGCGATCCTCACAGGGTGCAAAAAAAAAAAAAAAAACGAGCCAGGCAGACCATAATTTCCAGTGTTCATTAACCAACTATCAAATTAACATAAGTAAGTAATTTACAATCCCCAAAACCTAAACTAACCACTTTCAGAAACTTGTTTACAAACTAAATAATTTCACTACATAATTACCTCACCGAATTACACAAAACACCTGATACAACAACTCACTAATTAAGGTGTTCAAAAGCAACTAAATGACAATGCAGCTGATATTGAGAAAGACAATTAAAAACTACTATCCTCTATCTTCACTTTGAGCAGAAAACTACACTTAAATCATTTAAACTGGCATTGACAGTGAAATGGGTGGATCAGACAAGCCTATGTGCATTCCAATCGCATGTAATCGCCATTTACACTTGATTAATTTACAAAACAATGCTTATTTGCCTTACGATCATGTTGAAAATATGCAAAGTTTGCCCACATTGTTTTTTACCATTGCGTGTATTGTTTTTACACCTTTCTTTTTATCACTGCACCACTGCACAGTAATCAGGAGGAATCACAGGTAGCACATGCCACTGGCCCAACGTTCTGTTCAAGCGACGGATTACTAGGAAAATCCTCTTTGCCAGCACAATAATGAAAACCACACTTCAGCTTTTGATTTTGTTTGGATAAATACTGTTTTCAAATCTGCTAAATTTTATTGGTGTTTTCGTGGTGTGACTCATGACAGAGGTTTCATTATGTCAGATGTGAGCTGCCGTGAGCTTCTTTGAGCTGGTGTGATTTAGTGTGAACTGCTGTGAGTTGCAGTGAGCTGGTGTTATTTGGTGTGAGCATGTGTGAGGTGTTGTGAGCTGGCGGGATTTAGTGTGAGCTACTGTGAGCAGGTGTGAGCTGGTGTGATTTAGTGTGAGCTACTGTGAGCTACTGTGAGCTGGTGTGATTTAGTGTGAGCTACTGTGAGCAGGTGTGAGCTGGTGTGATTTAGTGTGAGCTACTGTGAGCAGGTGTGAGCAGGTGTGAGCTGATGTAATTTAGTGTGAGCTGCTGTGAGCTGCAGTAAGCTAGTGTGATTTAGTGTGAGCTACTGTGAAGTGTGTGAGCTACTGTGAAGTGTGTGAGCTACTGTGAGCAGGTTTGAGTAGGTGTGAGCTGATGTGATTTAGTGTGAGCTGTGGTGAGCTGTGGTGAGCTGGGCTTACGTTGGATGATGAGCCTGCGTTGGTCCTCTCGCGAGTCCTCCATGGTGTAGAGCGTCTGCTTGGTAATGCTGTTCAGGTCCACGTTACGCCAGTCCTCCAGCATCTGAAACGTGATGTCCGCGCTGTGGATGACCGTTCGTGAAGCCTGAAATGGCAAACAACAGAAAGTTTAAGAATTTTACATGAACATTTAAAGTTTTATACATAAAAACTTATAAACTTTTACATATCAAATACAAATCATGCTAGGTACTATATTTTGAAAAAAAAATGTTCTGTGTCTGCTCATAAAGATTTAAAAAGACAAATAACTCCATTACCTGACATAGATGGTTCAATGACGTTTGGCGCTTTAGAATCTGGGAAAATCTTCGAGCCACTAAAAGAGGAATTCTATTATTTAGCTTTGTTTGTAATGTGTAAGCATCACTATTTGGCCTCACAGTAACTGAACACTTTGAGTGTATTGAGTTAAAATGCGTACATACGTTCAAATTTTATGTTCCGCAGGTTCTCTGGCAGGTCATGCAATGCGATCTTCAGCCACTCATCAAGCTGTTTAGCGAATTTCCGAATCACCTGCGTCAAACTTGACAGAAAAAAGCAAAACTTCAACAAAGAAAAAAGCTGACAATTTATCCAGCAATTGAAGTTAAACTGTTTTCCGCCTCACAGCTTAAAAGTTGCTTTGATCTAACTCTGACAGGATTTTTTCATTTATCTTTTTTTGTTCTCATAATGGCCTCTTACAAGCCTGAGAGATCTTTGGTGTTGGCTGAGGCATCTAAGGCTTGGATCCGTTAATAGTTTTATTGTTATATGTGGCTAATTATGTGGAGATTAGCTGTTGATATGGTAAGTACGACTGGCCCTCTTCTGGTGCCAGGAGCTGCAGCTGAAAGCAGCACTTAATGAGCTAATAGGAGTGAAAAACATTTTTATGGAAATCTTCCAGAAACAGTAAGGAGAGACTTTTAACTCCAACAAGGCATGCAGAGCAACTTTATCCCAGACCATACAAAGTCCCTCCACTGGGGAAAAATCAGAGTAGACACACAATGTAGACATAAAGAAATGTAGACTGTGAAGATTCTCACTCATCCACGTCATGGTAGTCAAACAAGTTAAGTTGTAAGCAACTGGACTTCTCACAAGTACAGTTACAAGCAGTTCCTTCTCACTCCCTCTCCCTCTTACCTGTCTGGCAGGGCTTGTAGCACGGTGGGCATAAGTACTCCAGAGATGGCCTTGTAGAGGATGGAGTCGCACACTCCCACGATGTTGACCACGATGGAGGAGCCCAGTACGGGCAGCATGTGGGGCGGCATACCCTGCCAGAAGTGCAGCAGGAAACTCTGGACCTGCACACAGCCACGGCCCCACATTACAGAGAAGCAGGCAACAATGGACCCCATGTTACATAGATGTTTGAACATGGACCCCATGTTTACCTCGCTTACCTCGTGGAATTCTTATCACTGGACAATTTTACTGGGACACTGTAATCTATCTACCACAAAGCACCTTATCACGACACTTGTTTACCTCGTGGAATTCTTATTACCTTACTTATTATCATTACAATGTTTTTTTCTTCCCTCAGTTCAGTGAATGTTGTATTATGCAGACGTGTGCAATAGGCTTGATCTGTTTTTTGCAATGTGTATTATGTGTATGCTACTGTGTGCAATAGGCTTGATCTGTTTTTTGCAATGTGTATTATGTGTATGCTACTGGACACCTTAATTTCCTTCGCGATCAATAAAGTTACTCTACTCTACTACTCTACTAGATGCACACAGCCATGGTCCCGTGTTACAGAGAATCACACAGCCATGGACCCATGTTACAGAGAATCACACAGTAATGGACCCATGTTTACAAACACAGAGTAGCACCCAACCCATTATAAAGGTTATAGCGTCACAAATATGGAGACCACTCTGTGAATATTCCACTTTACATGACATTACATTTTTACATTACATTACATTACACTTAGTAGATGTTTGTAATCCAAATCGATTTACAAAAGCTCTTACTTTAATAACAAAGATCAATTTCTAGCACTGTAACACATAGGAAAATATTGTTACACTTTATTTAAAAGTGTCTACATAAGAGTGACATGAGCATGTTATAAATATGACATGACACACACCATGAACATTAATGACACTTCAGTCATGTTTTTGACTGTTGCCTTGTCATTTGATTTTTGTAATGTGAAATTAATACTTTTTGGAATGCAGACATTGCAAAAACCAAATAACACTTACTGACAACAGTGATAAACATCAATGTAATTAATGTTCATGATATGTGTCATGTCATGTCATCCTTGTGTATACACATTTAAATAAAGCCCGAAAAGATTGACAATAATCTGTTGTGTCAACACTGCGCCTCCTATTACAGATGATTTGGTGGATTTGGTGATTTGGTAAACAAATGAACCACAAGGCTGTCACTCAGAGTGGGAGAAATCAATGATGGCAACGATAAGCGATGGCTTCAAAGACAAACCGCCGTACCTCATCAAAATTGGCCCGAATGACCGTGTCCAGTATCCTCTGGCAATGGGTGCGATACATCATAATGAACGTCGAAACCTGGGGAGAAAAAAAGATAATATTTTATAGCTATGCTTCTAGCACTTGGCACTTTTAAGTTTTGCACAATTTAAAAAGCTTTTATGACACCTGTCACAGTTTTGTTAGTTAGGTATAAGACAGTCACCTTTTTAAAGCAACACTAAGTAGTTTTTGTCTTCAGTTGGCCGACAGGTTAGAAGCGGAATTGTCTCTTATCTCCTCCAAACTTACTTGTGCGGTTATAGCCCATGGAGGGCGGCAAAGCGAATTCAGAAGTGCCTTTTACCCAGTTACAAGTTGATGAACCACTAAAACGATTTTGGAAACATTATTTTAAGGTTGAAAAAACGACTTAGTGTTGCTTTAAAGGTGAATTGAAGGGACAAAATGTGTATTATACAGGTTTACATAAATGTTTATCAAGTGAAGAGTTAAAACAACTGTCACATTTTCAAATAGGAAGACAACATAGATTGCGAAAATGTTTGCGCAAGTCAAATTCCTGCCACCAAACTCTGCTGCCAAAAGTACACAACACTGTATAAAAGGGGGCTTTTGAGATCAGCAACACCACAAACCATTTAAAATTACTGCCTTCCCTTTAAAGCTGGACAGCTAGGGCCTGTCCTTTGTCTGAGGCGAGATCTTATTATCTGCCCCCAAAAGATTAAGAGTTCGCGAGGACCCAGCCCATAAATCCTCCAGGTCCTCCTCTAAATCCCAGCACAGTGCGAGGCAGGTCCGGAGGCCGCATGAAAGGGACACCCGGAGGGCTGTGAGAGTGTGTTAGAGAGTGAGAGTGTGTGTGTGAGAGAATGTGTGTGTGTCTGTGTGTGTGTTTGCGTGTGTGTTTTTGTAAGGCTTAGATAGGGATGTTAGACAGGGAAGAGGAGTGTGTGTGTGTGTGTGTGTGTGTGTGTGTATGTGTGGGTATGTGAGCGCGCGTGCGTGTGTGTGGGCGCGCGTGCGTGCTTGTGTGTGTGCGCGTGCGTGCACGCTTGTTGATGTGCGCGCTTGTGTGTGTGTGTGTATGTGTGGTTGTGTGTGTGTGCGCGTGTGTGCTTGTTTTTCTGTGTGTGTGTGTGTGTGTGTGTGTGTGTGTATGTTTTTGTAAGGCTAGATAGGGATGTTAGACAGAGAAGAGGTGTGTGTGTGTGTGTGTGCGTGCATGTACGTGTGTGTGCTTCTGCGTTTGTATGTGTGGAGGCACAGAGCATTTTAGGGTGCTGTTTACCTTCTCCTCTGGCAGGCTGGCAGGCAGATTTAGGTCTTTGACATTTGGAAAGTCTGGCAGGAGCGTCCCCAGCTTGGAGCGGGGTGAATACGCCACTGTCTGCTTGGTCACCTCCTTCTTGCCCGTCTCGTTCACCCATGCTGCGCCCTTCTTGGAGTACATCACATCGTAGTACTGGGAGCTCTCCTTTACCGCAATGCCATAGTAGTGGTACCTGAGAGAGACAGAGAGAGAGAGAGAGAGAGAGAGAGAGAGAGAGAGAGAGAGAGAGAGAGAGAGAGAGCATAATCTAGCAACAAGCTTTAAGCTCTCTACATTCACTCTTAAGACTAAAACAACTTCAATAAAATGTAATATAACAAACAAACATTACAATAATACGTTATTACACGGGCTGTTTTGTACTGACTTTTACACAGTAGATTCATTTTGACTGGACTTAAAACAGCTACAGAAACAAACAAAGTGGTCCTAAAGGCATGGAGTGCGGAGTGTGATTTGTATGGGAAACACATAAGAAAATTGGCTTACTTTGATTGGCCCCTGGTCCCAAGCCTCCGTGTGGTCAGCTGAGGAAACTGTTGTCTTATAATCTGTTTGGAAACGGCACACAGACCATTTTGTTGTTAATTTTTTAAGATTATGGTTTTGTAGGGACATGTTTTTGACTCTCCCAATAAAATATAAGGCAGGTAGGATTAATATTTAAAAACTGAACACTACCGAAATATGTTTAAAAAGTCATTAGCATGAAGCATGAATATTCTTTAAACATTAAAGATCATTTTGATCTTTCACTCTGTCTTAGTTTTTTTTCTTATGTGTGTGTGTGTGTGTGTGTGTGTGTATACACATGTGTGCGCATGTGTGTGTGTGTGTGTGTGTGTGTGCGCGCGCATGTGTGTGTGTGTGTGTGTAAGACTGGCTCCTCAGTCCAGCTCTCGGCACAGCAACTTTAGCAAACAGTGGAGCGCTCCATTGTGTGGGATGAAAAAAGAGGCCAAGCTGTGAAGTTTCTGTCAGGCCCCGTTTGATAAATGAGCCGGGGCTCCCTCTCTGCTTTTTGTCCCGAATCAATGAAGCCTCCCTAAAGGATACCCCTCGCTGCTCCGGCCACTGATCTAACATTCCGCAACATCTCACCCTTCCAAATTTCCTTTAATTACACATTAATCCAAGCCCCCACTCTTTTTCAATATCCTCCAACAGGAGCTGGGAGGGGCGTGGGGGTGGTGGTGGTGGTGGTGGTGGTGGTGGTGGTGTTGTGTTAGGGTTGTGAGGGTGGGGGGGTGTTTGATGGTGGGTAGGTGGGTTGAGGGGCTGTGGGAACAGAGGGTGATGGTGTCTGTGTGGGGTTAGGGTGCTTGTCCACCCCAGAGGTTTGCACAGACATTTTTTGTTGTGGCAGGTCACTCATGTTTGTCCGTTGCCTCTCCATTGCGTTCCTTTCTTTTCATTTTTTTTTTTCTTTTTTGGATTGACAGCAGGCAACTATGCATCCCATTCTGATCCGCTTCAACAAGCTGCATTATAAAATATGCAGATGTGCCCTGTGCTAAAATGACTGGATTGTGGCAGGGTGCATGAAAACCAAAATGATTTAGAGTGTATTTACCTACCAAAAAAAATCGCATGACAGTGTTTGTCCACTGAAAAACTCTACAAATCACATAACAGTGTTACCTACCTACAAATCACATGATTAAAATGACATTATAACATTTTGGTAGTGAAATCAGCAAATCAAGAATGCTTCCTTCTTGTATAACTTCATAGTCCAGTGTAGTCTAAGACCTCACTTCATACTCCAATTTGTGTTCCTCAACCGGGGGAAAAGCTGCCACTCCTTGGCTAAGCGGCGGGGAGCTGATTACCTTCCCGAAGCTGGCCGCGTTCACCGGCTGGGAGTCGAGCTTCTCGCAGAAGTCCAGGTAGTGCATGTAGAGCGCGCTCCGAGGGATACACACTCCTTCGGCGATCTCGTAGTTCTCCTCAAGCCTGGACACAGAGTCACAGATGAGGCTGAGCACCACACTGTACATTACGACTCACCGGAGCTTTGCCAGACCTCACTGGACGCAGTGGACAAGGGCTATTTCCACTCAGGTTATGTCTGCTGAAGGGTTCAAGTGAGTCTTTTAAACTGCATCAAAGTGTGTAGGTTGATATTAAAACTTTGAAATACAATTAGTATGGTGGGAATGATAATTTAATGCCACAGGACACTGAAGAGCACTTAACAATTCTGTTCAGGGCTTGAACATATATCAAAAATCTTATTTTTAACTTCTGTGGTATCAACGCAAGTTGAGTTTGTTTTATTTTATGCTACAGCTATACTACTGTAAGGCATGTTTATACTGTTATCATTAAAAGCATCACACCTTTTTCCATGTGAAAATTTGTACACAACACATGGTACTTGATTCTAACACTTTGAAGTTCTGGCAGGTTGTGACATAAGTTTACTATTGAACAAAAATATATAGCATACAACTTTCATTATGTTTCAAATGTATACATTAACTACACCAACTGACCTAAAAGAAGTATGTACCATCTTTTTAAAAGCAGTATGTCTAGTGAATTGCTTTGAGCCCAAAACCTTTGAACAATTAAGAACATAAGCTTGTATATATGTCTCTTCAACTTGTTCACTGTTAATGGTCACTGAATCCTCTTTCTTAACAACACAAATGCCACTCTACTGATCCGCTCAATGAAAACGCCAGCTGGGCCGAAATACGGGTTTTGTGCTGCAAAGTCTGACATGATCAGTGACTGTCAGTCATTGACATTACAAAACAACCATCCGACACAAAATGTCTACCAGCTTTCCAACACAGCCTATTACATCCTTAAAAATGATTTCAGTTAGAAAAAGATAATTTACATCAGTCTAACTACTTAGTTTCTCTCTCTCCCTCTGCTTTTATTTCCTCCTCCCCATGTGACTGGCTGTGGCAGACAGGCAGGCAGGACATTAGCATGTACAAGCACGAAACAGGCAGTGAATGTAAGATGGCCACTTACCACTGGAGAGTAGCTGGCGTGGAGTGACGCTTGCACGCTCTGTTGTTCTCCTTCTCGTCATCTTGTGTGGGGGAAGAGGAACACAGAATCAGCTGAAGGACTAATAATAATGCAGTGCTGCTGAAGGAAATAAGCTGATAGTCCTGCTGATCATGAATTTTACACCATAATGCTGATAATGTATGCCACTGACACAACAACTTTGTTTTTGGTTGACAGTCATCTTCAGTTTAAAGTTTTCTGGGGTCACTTGACTGGTGAAAGTACATAAAAGGGTGACACTTATTTTAGAACAGCAGATTAAGCAAATCACTTGTTGCATGCTGTTGCTGTTATGCATTTCCTAATTACACCAGAAGCGCAAGGGACAGTTCCTAATCACAAGAAAACTTTCTCCTACAAAGTTTTTTTTTTTTTTCAAACATATAAACTGCACAAAATATCACATTTAAATGAGACATGCGTAAATTTGCTTTACTTCTTTTTATTTTATTTTATTTTACTGTGTTGAAGTGGTCTTACTCTCATCATTGGACATATTCCCCAGAGACGTGTGGCTGGAGTACCGCTTGCTCTCACTCTCATTGAGGCATCTCTCAATCCAACTCTCTAGAGAGGGATGACAAGGTTTGGGGGTCAGATACAATCGTAAGGGAATTAATAACTAAAACAACACACTGCACTTGATTCCAGGCTACTGGCACTACGGGATTGTGGAGGAATTCCGCAATGCACCTATAAGCTATTACTTCGGCAATCCACACTGTAGCAACAGGTGCATATCAGTGCAATCCGCGGGTGTGCAATCCCACCAACCGGCAATGCGTTAAATTATTTATTTTTTTAACAGAAATCAGTCTTTATAACCTAATTAAGAAGTGTGCAATATTGTGAAATTAAGGGTAGGCCTACATACTTGCCTATGATTGGCCCTGACACCCCCAAAAATGTGGGAGAAACTGGCAATGATTTATTGTGTGTGGGCTTTTGAGCGGCTGGGATTCTCTTTGAAATGTTTTCATCAGAACTGCAGGAATCCCGCATTGTCCTAAGGGAAGCTTAGGAGAGCGCGCATGTTCCACTGCGTTCTGTTCTGCGCCATGCACGCGTCTTTGTCCCATTTATATTTTTACAAGGAACCAGCGCGACTGGTGTTCTCTCTAGTGGCAGCAACACTCAGTAACAGTTACAATGTTTGGGTACACATCAGGCCTACCTTATTCCCTGCACTGGTTGTGACAACTATTGCCATGGCAGCAGTTGCTAAGCCGGACTGTAGGTGAAGCAACGAGTTCCGGTTGTTTCAACAGGGGAGGTTAAAGTTCAGAGGAGAACTTTTGAGACTTTGAACTTTTAGTGGATAAACCTTTGCAAAAACTATTCATTGTAGTACAGAGCACTCTAAGAGGATTTTAGAGGGTGTTAGGTATAGGTCAATAGGACTAACACTTTATCCTGCCACAGAAATAATTAAAATATGGGAAGACTTGATGGGCTCACAGTCTATGCTGTCATCAAGAACGTTTTGTCGAGTTTATTTTTGCGAACATATCCAAAGGGATTCAGGCTTTCACAGTCTAACCAATAAAGGCCCATTGAAGTTGTTTTGAACTCTGTCCCTATTTTAGTTCACAAATAATGCACTAAAGCCTACTGAATTGTCTGACAATCATGTAAGATGAAATCTTTGTCCATTTTAGTATTTCGTCTAAGATCAGATAACTTGACAAAATTGTTGACAAATACTAATCTTAGGCCTGCTTTACTTTCCCTAAACAATTAGATGTGAAAACTATTGTATTTTAATATTAATGTAATTAATTTAGTCAAGGCGAACTAAACCTTCAGCTTAAGTTATAGTTTTCTTTTTTAATGTGCTAACTGATAACTGGTAACACGGAATTAATTTTACCACAATGTTTTGATGTCATGCTGTGAATGGAAATAAAGATTTAAGCTACGTGAGTGACTGATTCCATGCACTGAAGTAGGCTATGTTACAGCTCTAAATAATTGGATTAAATTCCATCTAAAGCTGGGGCGGATCGAGCATAATTTCTGGCAATGTCCTTTCAAATTAGCCGTCTAATGTTCATCAATAAAAAATAAATAAATCTAAGTCAGGAATTAAAGGCAGGAATATCAACGAAAATTAACTTCGTAAATTTAAACTAATCTTGTGCAAGCTACGCGTTTAAAACTCCGTTTTCATAGTTACAATGTAACGGTGCGCATCATTCATAACTCTTGCTGCTGGCCTAATAGCCTAATAACACTGTCCAAATAGCCTAACAAAATAGTTTTCTGAATCGCAAGTATGTTTTTGTTGTTGATTTATAAGAGTCAGATGTTGCTACATTTAAGTGACATTAGTAAAACGCTCAAAATCACATTAGTACTTCAATGACCGCCCAAATTCCACAGCATCCTATTTTACTACATTTTCACATGTGCACTATAAACAAACTCGATTCGGGCCTCCGTCCAGGATGTGATGATAAGTGCAAAGTGTTTTACACCTGCTATTAGATTCCTATTGCATCCAAATGGATTTTTTTCGTGTTGCTTTTTTTTTTGTGCTTTTAAATGGTCAATTTTTCAGCATTGTGGGAGTTCTGTTTGGCAGGATCAAAGGCCCTCACTCCCTTCTCAGCTATGACCATAACAGTCACATATAGCCTGAACTAAAATATTTCTGGAAGTTAAATAACCCCCCAAATCTTTGATATCAGGGATGACACATCCCATGCTTCCAGGCCCCAGCATCCAAAAGCTCCAGAAAAAGCTCCTATAGTCAGCTCTCTCAAGCATTCCCAGCCTTCCAACGCATCCCGGCCCCAGGGAGACAGTAGATGGACCAACCTGTGGAATCCATATCCGGCTCCTCCAGTAGCCCACAATGCATCCTCTTCCCATCCACAGCGCTCACACTCCTCCGGCAGGGAAAAAGAAAGCAACACACACACACCACGCACCACGCACCGCGGTCTTCCTGCAGGGCAGCCCCTCTTCAGCGACCGTCAGTGCCTCTCCCTCCGTCACCCGTCCGTGTCTCTCTCTCAGCCTGCTGCTGACCACAGCACAGGAGCATGGGGGGAAAGACAGAGACAGAGAGAAAGAGGGAGGGAGGGCGAGAGAGAGAGAGAGAGAGGGGAGAGGAGAGGCTGGCGTTGGGAGCCGGAGGACCCGGAGGAGGTGGGGACAAGGGTGGGGCGGGCGGGCAGGCGGGCAAGCGGACGGGCGGGAGGGGGGTCAGAGTCTCCAGAAATCCAGCGGGGGGAAAAGCCAGAGCCGTCCAAATGTTTGCTGATGTTTCATGGGAAAGGCTGTGGTTTTATAGGAGCCCTGATGGGGGCATGTCATTGATAGGCTGGGAGGCTGATGAATGGCCGCGAGTCAGATGGGGATGTGGCAGGGCTCACTGGAGGCCTTTTGTGGGGCTGTTTTGAATAAGAAAGGCTGCCTCCCCAGAAAAAAAAGAAGCTTAGATCTACGCAATCCTTGCACTGTGGCCTCCCCGTCTTCCATTATAGCATTTAATACGTTTTCATACCCCCTCCTCTCTCTCTCTCACTCACTCTCTCACTTTCTTGCTCTCTCACACACATTTAGTCCCAACACTCCAGTATCTGCAACTTTTGAAGTCTCCACTCACATTTTATGTTTGCTTGATGTCTGCTTCATACTGGCCTACACCTACAAACTGGGACATCTGTGGAAAGAGATATTTCCACTTGTGCTGCTCCAGTGAAATCCACCGTTAAGTTGTTGTAAACAGATAAGTGCCAGCATCGACACAACTACATTCCATCCTGCTCTCCATCTCCTTGCCGAATCAAACTTTTGAACACGTCGCCTCGTAGGGAAAAGGCAGAACTGATGCAGTTTGAAGTTTTTGAGGGGGAAAGTTATTTGGACTTTTTGCTCGACTTTAAGACTTCTCAGAGAGTTTGGTGCAGACTGATCCGGAGGGGTGGCGTGGCAGGGGGGGAACTTTCTCTCCCCTCTCCCTCTCCTCTCCCTCTCCTTCGGAGGCAACCTTATTTGAGAGTGCCTGGGAGGAGAGCAGCCACCACAATAGGGGGAAGTAAAAGTGCAAAGCCCGAGGCTGGGAGGCTCTGATGGAGTGCCTGTGAGCTGGAGGAGAGAAAGCTGTGATTAGAATATGAATGGAACCATGGGGGGAGAGAGAGAAAGACGGACAGACAGAGAGAGAGAGAGAGAAAGAGAGAAAGCAAGAGAGAGAGAGAAGCAAGTAGAAGCCAGTTGGAGAGTGAGTGAGAGAGAGAGAGAGAGAGAGAGAGAGAGAGAGAGAGAGAGAGAGAGAGAGAAAAGCAAGTAAAAGCCAGTTGGAGAGTGAGTGAGTGAGAGAGAGAGAGAGAGAGTGAGAGAGATAGAGAGAAAGAGAGAAGCAAGTAGAAGCCAGTTGGAGAGTGAGTGAGAGAGAGAGAGAGAGAGATAGAGATAGAGAGAGGGAGAGAGAGAGAAGCAAGTGGAAGCCAGTTGGAGAGAGAGACAGAGAGAGAGAGAGACAGAGAGAGAGAGAGAGAGAGAGAGAAAGAGAGAGAGAAGCAAGTAGAAGCCAGTTGGAGAGTGAGCAAGACAGAAAGAGTGTGACAGAGAGAGACAAACAGCAAGAGAGAAGCAAGTTAGAGAGAGGATATTGCAAAAAAATAAAAAATAAAAGGTTGGGAGCGCGAGTGAGAGATTGAGAGAGACAATGCGTCAGTGAGTTAGTGAAGGAGTGTGAGCAAGTGATGGTGGAGACATTGCAAGGCCTGTATTAGTCCCACACACACACGCACATGCATGCATGCCATAACTCTAACATAAGCTCTTGAGTATGTAGCCACACCTAGTGTGCTCTGCATCTCTGCATCTGCACTTAAAGGACAGATATGTGCAACAGAGGTATGTCCAAACTATGAAGTGACAAAAAAAACTAAGTTACTTAAGTAGTTTCAAAGCAGCAATGCTAAACACAAAATACATGCCTATGGCTTCCAGTACTATTGTTAAAGAACGCTTTATTTTTTTATGCTGCTGCTCTTTATGCTCTTGACTAAGTCTTTCTTGTCAAAGAGAAATATGATCTGGACTAAACTGGTTAAATAAAGGTAAACAAATACACTTGCTCAGCTTATAATCTATGTAGTGTAAAAGCCTTCATAGTGAAGTGACTGGAGACCTCTCACATGCATCTAAACATGACAGAGACACCATCATCTCAAGTCTCCTCCTTTTGATATCCGATGTTTCTTATATGAACTAGGTTTAACTAAATGTCAAACAGACCATTCCCACAACTATATATGACTGGCATTTTAACAAGCGTTCAGTTAAGGTGTCTATTGCACTGACTGATACAGATCAAATATGATTTTATAAGCACCATATTTAATTGTTTTGGTCTTCAGAAATAATCAGAAGTAATAAAAAAGAAGTAGTTTTGGTTAGCTTTCTGTTATTCAGCCCGCTTTGATATTTATGCATGTTGTTTCCTGAATGCTTTCAATTGACACACCAAATCAACGGACAAGCAAACGTTCTGTGTCTTTTGTCGGACATGGAAACATGTTATCCGTCTGCCACAAAGAACACACCCACACGTGATTAGAAAGCATCTGAAACCCTCCTTGAAGCATCATTATCATCATCTGCATTCAGACACTCCAAGTCTGTGATTTCTCCCCCCTTGTGATCTCTGGAGCCTTGGGGCCATTCATAGCCCCGGATATCAAAAAGCACAGCTGCCAATTACGGCATTAGCGAGAGGTGAAGGGCCTTGCGTGAACCCCCCCCCCCCCACACACCCCACACACACACACACACACACACACAGGCGAATTCCACATTGCAAGTGAATGGCCATTGACGCATCAAACACGTCCAGAGAATGGTCCTGCAGAAAGCGAAAGGCCCAATGAAGATCTAATTAATTTGAGTTTGTTTGACAAGGGAGGAACAGGCTCTGGGGGATGGGGTAGGGTTGGGTGAGGTGAGGTGAGATGAGCTTGGTGATGGGCTGTCTGTCTTCTTTTTTTTTCTTCTCCCCTCTCTTCTTCTCGCTTCTCGGCACATCCTTTTCTCCTTCCTGCGACTGTCACTGTATCATTAGCCCCTCATTAGCCGGGGCAGGTGCAGCCACGGCAAAAAAAGGACACCCCCTCAAAAATGCCACCCACCGCCCCCCCCTCCCTCTCCGTCCTTACCACCCTCCCTCCACCCCAGCTCACTCACCAAAGGGTGAGTCACCGTTAGCAGAGGCTCTACTGGTGTGTGTGTGTGTGTGTGTGGTGTGCTCTTTTGTCCAATCAAAGACTGCCAATGATGTGGGTGTAGGTGGGTGGGTGGGTGTATGTATGGGTGTGTGTGTGTGTGTGTGTGTGAGTGTGTTGTGTGTGTAGGCCGGAGCTCGGGGACCTGTGTAAAAACAGCGGTGGAAAAAGGGAGGAGGTGGTCCATACAAAACAAGCCTCTTTTTTTTGGCCTGTCAATGTTGTTACACTAGCACTTAATCAAGAGCACACAATACCTTTCAGGCCAGCACCGACACCAGGCCTCCACTCCAGCAGCCTTTGTGCGAGCCGCACATGCATTTGCTGTTTGCACCTCTTTAGGCTAATCATAGGCAGCGCCTCAAGGAAATCCCGCAACAAAATCAAATGGAAAAATGAACGAATGAATGAATGGTGCTTTAGTTGAAATAATACTGTTTATTCACCCATTCAGTCACTCTGACCACTTTGTGGTACCCAGTAGTATATATATATATATACACAAATAAAGCCTTTGACGATTTTAGATTCATAATGGCAAACGAAAACAGTATTCATCTAGGATTTACATGAATCTTATCAACTAATGTTTAGTTACAATATTAATCAAAACAAAACAAAACTACTTAATTCTTTCATTCCGCTCTTGTAACTAAATAGCAGTCATGATGAGGTAAAGATATCTCAGACCTGTAAACAGAAAATATGGCAAATAACTGCACCATCTTGAGAAAAAAAAAAACACATTTGTACAGATGTCCAAAGGAACAAAAGCTCAGAGTGATAGGGTCTGATTAGATTCCTCATCACTCATTGTAGCGAGTCAGCTTAAGGCGTGGCACAATGTCACTTGTTGCTGCTGTACCGTTTAAGGTGACACACAATGTCACTCACTCGTAGTGGGACAGTTAAAGTCGGTCACTCGTTGTAGCCGGACAGTTTAAGGCGACACAATTTTGTCACTAGTAGCGGGACCATTTAAGTCGGTCAGTCGTTGTAGCGGGACAATTTAAGGCGTGGCACGATGTTCATGGACTGCAGCTCCTGGAAAAGCAGCTTGCAGGCGTAGGGGATGCGCAGGGAGGACACGTGGCACGAGGACTTGCAGTAGTGGCACCTGTGGCACACAAACACCAGGAGGTTAGGATGGTTTAACACCACACGGGACAGACTCCGTAAGCAGACACTGGGCTCATCTGAGATAGCTAGTTGCACACAAACACGAGAAGGTTACGATGATTTAACACCATACAGCAACAACTCCAAAATCAGACACTGGGATCGCCTGAGAGCAGCTGGTTGGCTAACATGACTCCTAACATGATTGGATGGGATTGGCTGGCAACTACATGGGTGAAGCACAAGTGACAGCTGTCAAATCAAAGTTTTCTTGCTCTTGTGAGGTTTTAGTATCATGTGATACGGTGATGTGTGGATGAGACACGTGCAAAAAGAGGATACCATGATGTACTATTTCAAGTCCAGCCTATCAAGTCAGCTATCTCAAACCCAATGCCCAATGCTAAAGTATATAGGTGGCAAGGTGCTAATGAAACACTGATGTGAGGATGCAAATAAATAGCAGTATATATTATAATAACAATAATAATAATAATCCTTTGAAAGCAATATGGCTTTACACCTCCTGTGCAGGCCATAGCCTGCACCTCCGATGCTTGGGCCCTAACTTGACTATTCCATACAAAAGCACATACCAGCCCGAGTACCCCAGCAGGCCACACTGTCCGCACACGTCCACCTCGAAGGCGTCACTGGAGATCATGAGGCGCTCCAGCAGCAGCATGCTGGCCCCGTAGCCAATCAGACAGTCCCGCTCCATCTCCCCCAGACGCAGCCCACCGTCTCTGGAGCGACCCTCCGTGGGCTGCCTGAGAAGCAGCAGCAGGCACAGAGAGAGAGAATCAAGCACTAACCACCTCTGATGTGATGGCATCTCAGACAAGACAAAGCTACACAGCAGAAGAGTTGATTAAGTGGTATGACATGCATGACAGTGAGACTGCTGGAGCATATCGCCATGGCTATGATTTGGTTCAAGGCAAAATTCTGCAAGCAATTACAGCCTTAGGGGGCATCCTTTATGTTAAATGGGCATCTGCATGTGTCTCTTATTCCAAATCGATGTTTGCTAAAAGTGTTCAACTGCCACTGGTAAAGGCATAACACCAGAAGAGGCCAGCAACTAGTCAACTATTTATACATACCTTGTGAGGACAGCCCTGGGTCCGCGGGCCCTGGCGTGCATCTTATCCAGCACCATGTGCTTCAGTTTCTGGTAGTACACAGGGCCAAAGTAGATGTACGCCTCCAGTGGCTCTCTGGAACATAACACACAATGCGTAATCATACAGCTAAAACTACAACACATACAAATGCACAGTCATTCAACTCAGACTAGAAAACACACCATGTGTAATCATATAATGCGTAATCACTGACTACAATCACAATCAGTGACTACAGACACTGGATTCCTCTACCAAGTTGCAAATCTGTCCAGAGGTGCTGGGATAGGTTGAGAGATGGGTGTGGCTATACATCTCAAGATTCTCATTCATCCAGGTCATGGTAGTCAAAAGAGCCAACTTGTATCCAACTAGACTTCTTTTTGGAGTTTTTTTCTTTGTTAAGCTTCAAAAGTCGTCCAGTTGCATACAACATAGCTCTTCAAATTCTTTCAAATTCTTTTATTGGAGGATAACCCCTTGAGATGAGACATCTCGTTTTCGAGGGGGTCCCCAAAAAACAAGCATAACACCAGACATACACTCTCTCATACACACCAAAGCTCTTCATCACCACCAACCACCCCAGTCTGTCCAAATTCAAACTCTTTTGAGATGGGTGTAGCTAGCTTACCCTGTGATGCCAGAGGTGACGTAGTCCTTGCCCTGGTAGTTGTAGCCGTAGCGGATCAGGTCCTCACACACGTCCTTGACCTTGCTGCCCCCGAAGGCTGTGCCGTAGTGGAACCTGCCGTCCAGCACGCCTGCCTTCCCAGCCAGCAGCTCAATAAGCTTCCCCACCTGCCCATCACCAACACAGTTAATAACAACAACAACAATAATAATAAGTTTTGTTTTTATAGCACTTTTCACACAGAGTGCAGACCTCCACCAAGCAGTTCAAGTCCCCCGCCCCCACACACACTTTTTTTATTTCATCAGTGGGGATTTGCCATGTTAAATTTCTAAATGTTTTTGTGAGGTAACCAATGAACTGATTTTCACAAAAAAATAATCATCTTGTGGCAGTGACAATACCGACATACTGTTACAATTCAGAACGATACATTCAAGACTGAGTTACTTTGCTAACAAACGGGTAAATGCCGGCAAAACATAACCTCTTTGGCAGTGGTAATAACAACAGTAATAAGCTTTGCTTTTTATAGCACTTTTTCATACAGAGTGCTGTAACACCCATATATAGGTCATCATCAATGGAGTTATAATTATAATACGCTTTCTTCATATAGTGTTTGATACAGAAGATGTAGCCCCATCATCTGTGCAGCTATATTCAGCAATGACACAACAGCACATCACTACTTCATATTAAAACCCCCTTTCAGCCAACAAAATTTCATACATTTGTGGTAAGTAGAGAAATGCCCTCACCTTACGCATCATAGATCTTATTTTGCATTCTCTGTATGTAATAACAGCTTTATAATAATGTTATTAGTCACAACCACGCTTAAAACCTTAGGAGTGCATTTGAATGTGAACAGTGAATAATGAGTAATATTACTGAGACTGTGTGTACACGGATGAGCAATTTGGGAAGACAAAGCCAGCTTAGCACTGACTCACAGTTTCCCAACACCCATGAAGTGAGTAAGGAGGAGCGAGAAGTTCTGCGAGGTGGAAAAAAGGGTGGAAACTCAAAGAAAGAGTATCAGTACTCCACGTCTCACACACAAAGCAGCTGCCAGTCATGCAGGGAGACACCAGGGTCAGGGGCAGGAAGAGCCAGGTGACCTTTCACCCTCCTGCCCCCCCCCCCCCCCCCCCCCCCCCCCCATCCGGCGAACACACAGACACGCTAGCTGTTCATAGTTAATAACTTGGGCTCATTCATAACAGTACCACAGTAGTGACCTAATAATGATAGCTCAAAATTGTGAACTACAAAAACTGATATTGTGAACATAAAATCTGTCGCACTGAATTGCCCCTGGTTGCATCAGGACAAACCTATTGGCTTGAAAAGCACCATGACACACAAAGAAGCTATTTCTCCTGTGGGTCTGTCCAACTGGACAGTTTTTTCCCCATATCGAAAACAACTAAATCAAGAAAAACTGACAACTCTGTCCTCAAGTTTGACCTCCGGTAGTCAGATGAATTTTGTGCACATGCATGGAGTCAAGTTGCTCCCAGTGTCCACTGCAGGTGGAGGGCATCTTACCGTCATACGGGAGGGGTAGCCATGAGGGTTCATGATGATGTCGGGGCAGATGCCCGTGTCACAGAAGGGCATGTCCTCCTGAGGGACAATCAGACCACACACTCCTGAAGTGGACACAGGGACACAGACAGACAGAGAGACAGACAGACAGACAGACAGCTTGGTTACTTCATCTCATACTGTGCCCCAAAGAGATGGAATGTCCTACCCAAACAAATCAGAGAGGCAGCAAGGCTACAGCCTTTGTATGAAATGTGCTATACAAGTGATGATGATGATGATGATGACGATAATGATGACAATGATTATTATATTACTCAGAAGCACAAACACCTCAGTACATTATATCTTAGTCTACTTTCAGACTTGCCTTTTGCATATTTTTTGGACTTTTGTCAGAGTTGACCATTTGTACTTAAAAAATGTATAAAATGTCTTTGTTGATTCTTTCCTTTTGGTTGAGTCAGGCATGAGAAAGCAAGCATAATAAAATAAAATGCTTCTAGCATCTTACGTACTTAATACATAATTAATTTCCATAATTCGTTGTGCCTTCTGTGTAAAATCAGTGTTTGTAGACATTTTTTAAATTCCTGATCTAATGGTAACAAAAATTCCCCACCACCACCCACAAGTCGGATGTGGAGCAGAAAATACTTTCCCCCTCATTTCCAGGTTTTCTTTAAAGCCCCTTAAAAGCAAACAAAACACTGTACAACAAATCCCAAAAGCAAACCTGGGCCATAAAGTCAATGTCTATGCTACTCAGTCAGAGGCAGAGCGGTCTTGTGAGCCCCCTTCAATATATGCACTACAGTGAAAAGAAGAAGAGAGATGAGGAGGAGCTGTGGAGACACACACCGCTTCACTCGCACACAGAGGCGCCGAGGGAGGAGAGGCATTAGAAATTCACATGATGGGACACTGACCGATAGCGGCTCCTAAGTGTGAACGCAAATGTTTACCAAGGGGGCCAGAGCATGCACACACACACACACACACACACACACACACACACACACACACACACACACACACAGCCCTCCTCCAGCCCCATGAGCAAACAAATCACTGGGCCATTTGAAAGTGCTAAAGAAAGAGAAAGGAAAGGGGGGGGGGGGGCAGAGAGGGAGAAAGCGGACTGGGGAGGGGGGTGTGGTCGTGGGGGGGGGGGGGGGCGGTTTGCATAAGGGCTGCTGGGATTATGGAGGACAGTGAGAGGGGTAAGCAAACAGCCAGTGGCCCAATACACCCTGCAACAAGTGGCTGCTCCAGACACCACACAACCCCAGCAAGCCATTTAGCGGCCACTAGGAGGGGAGAGAGAGGAGCAGGGGAGAGATGAGAACGTGAGGGAGAGGAGAAGAGAGAGAGAGAGGAGTGGAGTGGAGGAGAGATGAGGAGGGGAGAGAGGAGGGGAGGAGAGATGAGAAAGGGGGGGGGGAGAGGAGGAAAGAGAGATGAGGAGGGGAGAGGGGAAAGGAGAGGGAGGAAAGAGAGAAAAGAGAGATGAAGAGGGGAGAGAGAGAAGTGAAGGAGAGATGAGGAGGGACGATGCTCTTTTAGTGGCAGAGAAGGCTGTGGTGAGCTCCCACTGCTGGTCAGCGCCTGCTTATTCTTCTTTCCGTGTTAAAAAACAGGGCCACACATTTAGGAGATTGAGCCATCATATAACCAGAGGGATCACGGTGTGTGTGTACTGTATGTGTGTGTGTGTATTTTCTCTGTTGCAATAGTGCATTCCATTTGCCTTGGGATCCAAGATTCAGAGGATATGAGAGAACCGTTGCCAACTGAGCAACTCACAGTCCTCTGTGTTACTCCAAGATATCTGATCCGGTGTCCAAGCGCAGGGGTGCGCATGTCATAACGTCTTCCTTTAGCGCTAACAAAAAAACACTCGAAAATGAGTAACAATGGCAAAGTGAACGCACTTCGCATCCTGAAGGGAGAGATGAAGAGGTGGAGAGAGAGAAATAAGTGTAAAGGTAGAGAACTTTAACAGAATTGAGATAAAGGGGCTGGTGTTCTTGAAGCTGGCGTCCATTTAGCTGTTTGTTTTGTCCGAGGTCCAGTGATGAAAGAGCCATGAAATCAGCAGAGAATAGCAGCACAGGACCAAGGGTCCACCACAACCCCCCTATGCCCACTGGCAACACACACACACACACACACACACACACACGCACGCACACACACACACACACACGCACGCACGCACACACACACAGTCCCCCAAGTCAACCCCCACAAATTCTCATTTTCCTGCACAAACACACACACACACACACACACACACACACAGGCTGAGAAGAGTCTTCCATCACCCGAGTATGACCACACACTGGCGCTTTACACAATAGAGCCTCCTGACGCAACTCTGCCCTGCACAGCAACAGTGCCAACACAGCTGTGTAAGTGTCTGTGCTGTGCGCATACAAACACACATATGCATTTCAGAACACGCATCAGGATTACCGGCAAAATATTTACTGGTAACACTCTGTTGACCAGGGCAGGTAATCAAACAGAGGGTATGAAAGAGGGTGGAACTCCCATCTTAGCACATAAGTACTGAGAAGACTAAATCTCTGCTTTGAACTATGAGGCAATGTCATTAAGCCTGTGCTCTCCCTGTCTGTCTCTCCCTGTCTGTCTCTCTCTGTCTGTCTCTCTCGGTCTGTCTCTCTCGGTCTGTCTCTCTCGGTCTGTGTCTCTCGGTCTGTGTCTCTCGGTCTGTGTCTCTCGGTCTGTGTCTCTCGGTCTGTCTCTGTGTGTGACTGCCTACTCAAAAGTAATTTATAAAACTAGCATTGCGAACATACAAAATCATGCATGTAATTAATCCCAAATCAATTGTAATGCTACACATCTAGGGAGAATGAGTAGGTTTATATAATATTAGAAGACATAGATATAGATTATGAAAGACGCTGAACAATGCAGTTTTAAAATATTACAGCCACTGTGGACAACAAAGCACAGCAGTACGCTCTTTTATGACTCTGGTATCTATTCAGTGCCACATTTCTCTTTGTTGATCAGTCCTTGGAAAAGTAGCTGGCCTATCTGCTAAAAAAACACTAACAATTAGAAAAATACAGCTCTGGAAAAAAGTAAGAGACCACTTCAAATCTTTCCTAAAATCAGCCTGTCTATATGTATGATAGCCATTCCTTTCCAGTGTCCGTTGAATTTAGCAGAAATGTTGTCAGTAGTTTACAAAATAAAACAAAAATGTTTACACATATACCTATGCACAGTTAAATCAGAGAAACTGATTTACAGTATATATAGATTTAGATATAGATTTAATTTTACAGTGGTCTCTTAATTTTTTACAGAGCTTTATTAAAAACAGCTTTTCAAACTTGACCTGCTGAACAGAGATCAGACTGTCCCAAGCTCTGAGTGATGTTGTTGGCCCTGCTACCAGAAGCTCTGCGGCCCCCGGTCTGATGGCTATGTGATGAGTGGCCCTCGTACTCCTATAGATGACCTCTTCCTGACCTGTGTGTTGAGGTGCCACGGCCATATTGCTGTCAGGGCCCAGGACTGCCCATTCCAGTGCCTGCTCATTATTGGTGGGGTGAATTATGCATGGCGCCAGTTAGCTTTCTGATTAAAACATCAGGCTGCCCCCCGGCCTTTGTGCAGCAGCTATGAAACAATGGGGGCGGTAAGCGTTTTCCTTTTTTTTTTTCTCCCTTCCCTCTTCTCCTGTCTTTCTTTCCCAGGAGCGGCCCAACAGCACTGCTGTGGCGGTGTGAAACATTTGCATAGTCTGGCTCCGGACAAAGAGCCAATTAATTGAAAAAACGGCCCCTTGAGAAGTCGAGGGGATGAGGGGGTGGTTGTTCTTAGCGGGACTAGTATGGAATCCACACTGCCACACACAAACACACACACACACACACAGCACTGAAACTTCTCCAACATGTCCAACTAAAGGCTAAACCACCTGATTGTAACAAACAGATCCCCCTTTAATGAGAAAGAGAGTGCAATAGTATTTAATGGTAATTAGACTTGTATAGGTATCGCTGTGTTTTTAAAGGAAGTATACACTCGATCCATCTGCATTTTTTCCTGTAACCATTGGCCATCTATTAGCCATCTTTGCTGTAGACAGGATGTCAAGTTGAAAATATTTTGCAATGTTTATACTAACCTTGTGCTCTTTTTTGAACATCTTACTTTATCATTACATTATAAAGCACGAAGAGCTATCCAGTAAATGATCTCATTTAGCCTTGTGGTAAAGCATTGAGAGCAGACTGTGATATATGTTTGGGTGTTTGTGCGAGTGTGTCCTATCTACCCAAAATATCTCTTCTGTGTCTATTTGTCTGTTGTATTATATTGTATATTGTGTCATATATATACTACTACATGTCTATATGGGGACTATATAGAGAGTTATCATCTACCATAGTCAAAATCCTTCTATATGTAAGTATACTTGGCCAATGAAAACTGCTTCTGATTCTGACTGTGTGCGTCTGCCTGAGTTTAGTGGAGTGTAATGTGGTGAGCTCCACAGTGGAGTCAGGGGTTCCCACCTTTCTGTCCGTGGCGACTGCTGAACTTGTCTCCGATCTCGGGGCGCCTGGTCTGCCGCAGCAGGATCTTAATGAGGAAGGCATCCTCCGCGTTGGATGAGATCATCACCTTCTCAATGTACGAGTCCGTGGACCCCTTATAGCTGTGGGTGGGAATATTTCAGACAGACACCTCACTTCAGAAGCTAAAGACACTGGGCGCACATCTTAACATGCGACTAAAAACTTGTCTACTTCAGATAAAGAATAAAACACTAGGAAAATAAGACTCCACACTTTGCATATATAATGCAATTAAGTGTATATGCAAAGTGCGGCCTCTTTGTGGTTTTGAAAGTACAGTTTAATTTGTGGCCCAGCAGTTCCAGAATATGAGGAAATGAAACTGAAGCCTGCTCCAAAATCTGTGAGTCCTAAGGAGCAAACAATTACCTGAAGCTGTGTGTAGGTGCGTGTCTATGTGTGTGTGTGTGTGCGTGTGTGTGTGTGTACATAAGTGTGCATGTTGACATGTTGACTCACGTGATTGGCACATCTCTGTACTGCGGCTGGCCGGGCTGGGCAGTGCCCTCCAGTGGTGTCTGTGTGACGGTGGGCATGTACTTATTCACCAGCACCTGCTTATTCTCCACCTTCTCACCTGAATCACCACACACACACAAAACACACACAACACAAACAACACACACGTATGTTAGGTATATGAATAATCGACTTCCTTGTGTAATGATTCCTCCACATTCCCCGGTGCTCACCAGGGGAGCAGATGCCATCCGCGTCCAGGATGCTGTGCCTCCAGATGGGCTTGCGAGTCTCCGCGTCCAGCATGGGGCCCATGACCTTGTCAAAGGTCTGGTTAGTGTAGCGCTTCAGGGTGCACTTGGCATTCTTGTAGACCAGGCACCGGCCAAACCCTGAGGACAATCAATCACATCATGAGGGCGCTGAGAGAGGCTGGGCAACAGCTGCAACAGGATGCAACACACTACTGGTGGAAAGCACATCACACACAGTTGAAATCAGCTCAATAAATAAGTTGTATTTCCTAATGTTTTTCTGCTTTTTTGTCTCAAGTTCCACAAACTTCCTTTTACCCCAACAACAACAACATCTGCTGTCATTTAAGATGTGCTGTAGCTCATTATAAGCACTGGAGAACATAACAGGGGGAATGACAGTGTAGTGTAATTAACAAGCTCATGTTGCTTGGTGAACTACTCTCTTTCTATTACAAGACTGGTCAGCTATTATTAATATTTTCCAAGTGCCTGGTCTATCTCTATCCCTTGTGGTTGTGGACCACCCTGCACTGGCCTGAAGCTCATTCCCCTTGCATTTTTACAACAATCAGTGTGTTCAAAATAGAAAGATAGCTACTTGCTGCCTTCAAAATAGGGTGAAACAAAGGTAACTTAGAAGGTAGAAGTGTATGCATTTATTGGATTCCTAAATGACTTGGTGCCTCTTGGTGCATTTTTAAAGTATTTTTTGGACTTTCTGTGCCTTTATTGTGATAAGACAGTGGAGATATTGACAGGAAGTGAGATGGAGAGAGAGATAGGGTAGGGTTGGGAAATGACCCAGGCCGGACTCAAACCTGGGTCCCCATGGGCGTTTGCCCATGTATGGTACAGGTGCTCTACGCGCTGCGCCACAGCACCCCCCCAGAAGGCTGCATTTTGTCCGTTTTTCTGACACGGCCACTTTGTTTAGTCCAAGATGGACATGCTGCCTCACCTCGGTCCAGAGAGGCCTTGTTGAGCACCAGTGCGTCCTCTATGTCGTAGCCGCTGAAGCTCATGACTGCTACCGTAGCATTCTGGCCTGCAGGGAGCTTCTCAAAGTCGATCAGCTCGATGGTCTTGGTCTTCACCATGGGCCTCTGGGGGTAGGCCAGCAGGTACATCAGCGTGTCAATGCGGTTCCTCTGGTTGTAGCCGATGGTGCCTGCGGTTTGGGATGAGAAGAAGGTCGTTAGTGGATTAAAGCAACACTAAAGCACTTTTCATTTTTCGGCTGCCCTACAGGTTGGAAGCAGAATTGTCTTTATGTCTCATTGGAGCAACCCGCTTCTGCAAACTTGCAGAGTGCGGTTATAGCCCATGGAGGGACGGCAAGGAAATTCAGAAGTGCCTTTCACCCTGTTACGAGTTGATGAACCACTGAAACAATTTTGGAAATATTACTTTAAGGTTAAAAATATGACCTCGTGTTGCTTGGTCTCTACAGTACATCATTACACAATGGTGTCAGACAAATTAGCTATTTTCAGCAAGTGTGCATTTGTTTGTTAAGGACATGATCACACACTCTGCCACATTGATATCCAAGTAGTCAGTTATGATTCAAAACCGTTGGCAGATCTAAACACTTGGTTCTACAGAATAACTCCAACAAGGCCGCCTGTATCACAAACTAATGTGAACTCAAAAGCAGATGAACTCAGCACCCACTTGATAGAATACCTTCATGAGGAACACTGCATTTTAAAGACGTAAACAAACCTCTTCCAGATGGCCTTAATTTAAAGTGATCAATCAATCTGCTCACTAGCTCAAAAGCAGTGGTAGACATGATACATGTACCAGAGGGGGGATGGGGGTGGCAACAGGAGCAGAATTATACTAAAGAACATCGGGGTTCGGGTTTAACCAGTAGATAATCCTTTTTGGAGAAGTGATCGCCTGTCACGCAACCGGTCAACCGGCTGAATCCAGGCTTCGCTTGAGTGGTCTCACCCACACCACTGATGGGGACACATCTCTAGTGGCAGAATGTGCTTAAGCTACTTTGTTTTGAGAGGAGGGGGAGGGGGGATAGTGGTGTGGTGGTCATGGTGGAGATTGTGTTTGGGTGGTGGACGAGTAGTGGGGTTGGGGGTGGTAATGGTGGTAGTGGAGGTGTGGGGGGTTGTTGGGGTTGGAGGGGCAAAGCGGGGCAGTTTATGGGCACAAAAGCCTCCGCCCCCTTTGGGCCTTAACATTTGTCAGATGCTATTACGGCACAATCAGGCTACATGTCCAGAGCCTGCCATTATGGGCCAGGGGCCACACAAATAGATTTGCACATCTATAGGACATGTCCACACACACACACACACACACACACACACACACACACACACACACACACACAGGGCACTGGACCAAATAAAGTTGCGTTCCCTCTGTTTTTTCCCCCCTAAAGATCTGTAAGGACGAGGGGGAGTGGGAAGTAAAGAGGAGGTGACTGAATTGGTAATAGTGAGTGTGTGTGTGTGTGTGTGTGTATGCGCGTACTGGCCCACTGGCTTGGATTGGTTTGGTTTGGGGGTGGGGGGTCATGTGTGTTGGTGACAGGGGGTAGGGGGTGGGTGGCTCTTCCCCACTCGCAGCTGAGCACACTGACCCCCTGGACGGGGGGGCCGCCCGCACAATGACCAGGGGGCCCCGCCTGCGCTCGCAGACTGCGGCGGTGCGAGGGCCCCTGTGCACACAGTACACAAAAGGGCCCCTACGCAAGCACGGCCAGCGTCTGCTGTGTGCGCACACACAAAACAGCGTGATGAGTGTGTGCACTGGACCTGCTGAAGTCTGAGCGTAAGGATATGCAAAGGCCAGTGAAAGGCAGAGAGGGGGAGAAAATGGAGAGAATATTGGTCTATTTGTGGCTGACTACCTCCATCAGACTGCATTGTGGATAATGTCATGCGGTGTGGGTGTCAGCACATTGAGATCTGTTCATGTGCTGTTGTTTTTCTCCTTCATTAACGTTTACTGTTATTTTATTAGTTTTAGAGCATTTTAGATCAAGCCATTTCTGTTTAATTTTCTTCATAAATACATTGTTCATAGTACATTGTTCATTGTTCATAAACTAAGCTTTCAGATAAAGTGCATTTGCACTTTATGGCATCATAACTTATGTGTTGTGGTTTTTGTCTTTAATGTTTACTGTTTGTGTCACTGTTAATGTTTGAATCAACTGTCTTCTGTTAATTTTTCATCATAAATACATTGTTGGGACCTTTTAAACTAAGCTTTCAGATAAAGTGCATCTGCACTCTATAGCATCCTAACGTGGGCAGCTGTGGTCTAGTGGTTAGTATGTTGGTCTTGGGATCAGAGAGTCGCAGGCTCTAATTCCACCCTATCCATGGCTAAAATGCCTGTGAGCAATCTAACCCCTAATCTAAGCCCACACTGCTCCAGGGACTGTAACTGAAACCCTGTAAAATAACTGTAAGTCGCTGTGGATAAGAGCATCAGCTAAATGTAATGTAATGTAATAACTTACCCATGGCCTGCTTGCCCATAGCACACTGGTAGGTGTTTCTGGGCGACTGGTTGTGGTGGGGGTACGGAATAAGTCCAGCGCACACACCCAGGAGTGTAAATGGCTCAATCTCCAAATGTGTGGTGGTCCTGTAAAACACACACACACACACACACACACACACACCTTAAGGACAATGTTTTTCACCAGCTGTGCCTGTTGATTAATGTGTTTGTCAGACTGAATGGGATTCAGTGGCATTATAGGCCCAGTAAACAGTGCTTACTTGGTAATCATGTGCTCATAAAGCGCAATGCTGCAGTCATTCTCCTCATTTACATCCAGATACTCCACCAAGCTCTCGTGGAGGAAGTCTTCAAAGTTCCTAATAAGGGTGTAGGAGACATTTGTTTGTTAATACATCATGACACTCTACCAAACTCACCTACTCACCTATACTTGGTACAACCAGCACATGGACATAATTTACATTCAGCAAAATGAACCAAAAATGGAATTGGGAAAATAAGGTCATATGTGAAAGGCAGTGGCTACGGGTCCGGAATTCCGTACTAGTAGATGTAAGGATATTGGTCCGGAACCTATTGAAACCTATACTAAATATTTTTCCGGACCAATACACATAAAGTTATAGGTCCGGAACTTGAAACCTGTACCATACTCAGGCAGGGTTCCCACAGAATTATCAGATAAAAATTCCCTACTAACCCTAACCACAACCTAACCCTAGAGTCTGTTAATTTGAATTTCTGTACCAATAATACCGTGCCAATAACGCCGCACCAGTAGCCACTTCGTATGTGAAAAAGTAAGCCCAACCGTTTTATTAATATATAAAGCAGAGGCAGCATATGCTAAAGGCTGCTGAAGTGTGTGTGGGTGGTGGTGATTGTGGTGTGTGCCAGCAGAGAAGCCGCACCTGTAGCCCTGCGACAGCTCCTCAATGTGTTTGTTCTTCACAGCTGGCTGACTGTTCTTCACTATGATGTAGGGCCTGGAAGAATAGAAGAGGACACACAAGAATAAAGGGGCTGTCTCTAGAAGAGGGAACATGGTGACAAAGCCTGCAGAGACAAAATGCCACACTGGGACACAAAACATGAAGAGATCATAAAGACGGGCCACGCTGGCCTTAGGAATACTAATGCTGAAGCCCTGATAACATCGTGCGGGATTCAATGTCCGACGTGGGCAGAATGCAAGCCTGTGGAGCGCCATGCAGAAAGAGATGGGCTTGCAGCCATCAGATAAATGTCTGAGTGATGATCATTACAAGCAGCACGTGTGAGAAAGCTGAGACCCAAGTAGCACTGTATGAGTGGGACAGAGGGAATATCATATTGAAGTGTTTATCGATACTAAGAAGTAACTTGTATACAAGGTTCTTGTGTGCACATGGAGGCCCACCACTCTTAATGAGAGGGTAAAACCTAACCTTCAATACACTAATTTAGATTTGAAGCTGACCACCTTTAGCTGACTGGAGTAAAGTCTGCCAATCTCAATCTGACCACTTATTTAGTGATTCTCTACTAGCTGGCTGAATAAATTAAGATTTACAAACAAGCAGCTGTGTTGATTGATTTTTATTTTAAAAATGAAATATTGATTTTAAAAGTCAGTATTCATGTTTGTGTGACCATAGCTGGAAAATAAACACAACTAAAGGCATCTCCATAAACATTGTCATATAGTCAATTCATGAATCAGTAGAATTCTATTGATTAGCTACTACTATAGCTGTCTTTGCACTGGACTTCTTCCTCATCTCTGTCTGTCCAATCTAACACTGTGGAAGTGATTGTGTCTACACTCTATGCGTGTTTCAGTCAGACTGCTGAACAGCCTGTAGTGCAATTGGACCGTAAATTCTTGATAACTCAGGATGCTAACCAGCGCATCACAGCACACTGCACCTTTATGCCCCCCCGCACTTTCTTGCTGCTGTTACTTATATTTATGTAGAATAGTTATTTGGTTACAAATCATACCACTAGCCTTGCTGCTACTATTCATATTTATGTAGAACAGTCATTTGTTTACAGATCACACTACTAACCACAGTGCTCTGCTAAAAGCCATGCCCTGTCTAGCGTGTTTGTTGTTTAGGTCACCTGTAACTCTGACCTGACTTGCTTACAACTGTGTTGTACTGTATGTACATATGTGTACAAGAGTGTGTACGTGTGCATGTGTAGTTAGTGTGTGAGAATCTGTGTAGTCCCTCAATAGTGTATGTAGGCACTATGACGTATCTGTCTTGTCCATACTGTGTTCTAACAGTTGCGTGTATCACAAATTGTGATGTACTGTGTATATGGTTGAAACGACAATAAAAACCTCTTTGACTTGACTTCCACTCAGGTCTCCATTAGTCACTGCGTGAACATGGACGAGTTGAATCCGATTGGAAAGGGATTGGGATTGTATTGAATTCATGTGCACAGGCTAAAGATCGTATAGGGATTGGTTTCGCAAATCCGATTGTAACCCCTGGCTTAAGCCGATGTTAATCCGCTTGGTGCCGCCTTGTGCACGACATCGGATCGGATTCGCGTACTGCGCATGCACTGGAATGCACTGCTTGTAATATCAAATGCCGACAGCACAGTTCATGTTGTATCAAGGAAACCAAAACACTGTTTGTTCGTTCATACGGACTTCCAAACAAAGAAGAATGCACAACATGTGTGTAAATGCTGCTCTGTCAACTCCTCGAATGCCATCTTTGTCTGTATGCCGCCAGATAGTTTGTTTATTTTCTTTTTAGCAGCCATCAACCAGAAGTAGTTCTAACACCACTTGTTGAAAGGAATACATTGCCACCTAGCGTAGCGGAAACAGCAATATATACCGTTATACTGACCATTATCCGAATACACAAACTCCATGTGCACTTGGATTTTGTGATAGACCACCCGTTGGGTAGCAACACCCAATCCAATCCCAATCCAATCCGATCCTACCATGTGCACGTAGTGAGTCACTCAACCTGCCACTGCGACCCACCTGCACAGCCTTCCCCCGTCAGAGGAGATGTAGACACAGCGGTCGGTCAGGTTGGTGGAGATGGACACAAACTCGTTGATGAAGCCCGCTCTCCGCATCAGCCGGAAAGTGTTGACCAGCTTGTGGTGGTCACGGATCACACCCAGGATGTTACCTGGAGAGAGATGAGGTTGAGTGTCTCTTTGGCTCTGACTGCCAGCCCAGGCCTTGAGGGCAATTGTGAGTGCAGGTTTAAATGAAAGATGTTAGGGTCTCTACCTTTGCTACAAAAATATACACACACACGCACATACACACACACGCGCACACACACACACAGACACACACACTTCATTCATTACACACACATGAAAACAATACTTTCAGCTGTCATAAAAGAGAAAGAACAGACAAACTGCACTAGAGCTGCAATGTTGCACACAGGAAGTACAAATTATACAGTTTTCAGCAGTGGTTGTTTAGTATACACAAAGAATCTCGGACTGTGAAAAGCATTTTGTATACCAAAATTACACTCTAGGTTTCAGTATGTGATTTGTTTTGTGTGTGTGTATTTGGGTGTGTGCGCTAATGTCCAAATATATTTGTGTGTGTGTGTGTGTGTGTTTGCATCTATTTGCCTTGTGCTGCTTTGACACCTGCTGCTGTTAATTAATTAAGCGGGAAGGCAGCTGGTTTAGCGACACTTTATCAGTGCTTTAGAAAACATATACATTAATTAATACAGGCGCGTCTGTCTTGCGCAACGTGACATTGAAAGCTAATCTTTAGCAAGCTGGTTATTCCTCTTGTCCAGAGGTTGGCTGGACTTTAAATATAAAAGGATTTTGTGTAAAAAAAATAAAACAAAAGCCTTCGGCTGTAATTTGTTTGAAGGCAGCCTCTTTGTACAATGAGGCCTTGTTACATTATGGCTTTTTCTGGCCATGCCTGTGTGAATGTTCAACCCAACACAAAGCAGTGTAAGTCAAGCATTCTCTTAGCATGTGCATAGCAAACAAATATGTACTGTCGTGTGTTACAACAAAAGAATTCATCTCATGTGTCACTGAGTTTCCATGTTATTTTCTCTTTCTACACGTGTGTGTGTATTTGTGTGTGTATGCATGCACTTGTGTTTGTGTGTCAGAGAGAAAGACAAAAAAAGACAGCAGAAGTGAGAGAGCACAAGAGAGAGAGAAAGAGACAGTGTGTATGTGAGAGAGAGAGAGAGAGCGCGAGTGAGAGAGAATGTGTCAGTGAGTTGGTGAGGTAGTGTGAGCCAAGTGATGGTGGGGACGTTGCAGGACCTGCACTAGTCTCTCACACACACACACACTCACCATTGAGGAAGACCAGGAAGACGCTGGGGTAGGACAGCTCCTCTCCACACAGCAGGTTGACGTCCTCCACCCCCAGGTTGAAGGCCAGCTTGATGATGGGCGCGTCCTCCATGTCAGTGGTGATGTGCGTCATCAGGGCCAAGTTCTTCACCAGCCCACAGGCCTACAGGACACACAAACACCAGCCTCAAGACAAACCCAAACAACGCCGCAACGTCACCAAAGAAGAAAATAACTGCTGCAGACAAACCAAGGCCAAGAGGCAGGCTAACTATAGCATTGGTAAAGTAAAAACCAATCACATTAATAGCTGTCCAGGTGCTTTTTCGTAAAGGAACTTTATGAATGCTTAATTCTTTCATCAGACAATAAATTCTTAACTTGTATCTGTGTTGTGGGCTCAGAAAAGTAGCTTTAATAGTTCAGAATTCTAGAAATCATTATGCATGTGATGGAGGAATGCCTCAATAGCTCTGCAGGAAGCAGTGTGCTATGTCCCTGTGATTAAGGAATAGCATATAATACTCAACTGTATTCACATTAAATCTGATTGTTTTAATTAACATTATGCTACAATATTTACCAACTATATTTATGTTCCTAACCTTCAACTTTGATAATTCCCAGTATATTCCTATAAATTACTGTTAATTCCCATGGAAGGTTTCCAACTTTGAAAATTCATGAGGGTTTGCAACCCTAGCCCCTGGTGTGGATGCCTTTACATAAAAAATGTAGTGCCCCTCTGCACATGGGGAGCTGACTGCAATTACCCCGTTATCAAGAGTCTACTTTTACCATCAGGACGCAGATTTGTTTTATTGAGAGTGTATTTTTTTGTATTTATTTATTGTTGATGTGCGTATCTCTCTGCTGGATGTTTAACAAATTGTCCCTTGGGGACATTAAAGGTACCTTAACCATGACCTTAACCCTTGCCAATAGGTTGGCACTGCAGCCCCTGGGGTACTACACTACTACTACTACATTACACTTAGCTGACGCTCTTATCCAGAGCGACTTACAGATATTTACAGGGTTTCAGTTACAGTCCCTGGAGCAGAGTGGGGTTAGATGCCTTGCTCAAGGGCATCTCAACCATGGGTAGGGCGGGACTCGAACCGGCAACCTTCCGATTGCAAGACCAACTCTGCGGGCCACTCACCTCTCCCTCGGGGGTGTCGGAGGGGCACAGCATGCCCCACTGCGAGGGCTGCAGCGAGCGCGGCCCGCTGACCTTGCGCGTCTTCTCGAACTGGGACGAGATGCGCGTCATCATGCCCAGCGCCGAGATGTAGGACAGCCGCGACAGCACCTGCGTCACGCCCTGCCTGTCCATCTTGAATCGCTTCAGGGACCAGTTCCCCTGCAGCCAGAAGGATGAGGGTGGGAACAAAAAACACGAGTGAGAATGATGGCGCAAAAGAGACAGTGCACTGAGAAACGCAGAGCAAGGCCAGCATGGGGGTAATTTTGCTGAAAGAGGGCCTGAGAGAGACAACATCCTGAGAAAATGGAACATTGGTCACGTATCCCCTTTGAGGTGTCAGCAAGGAGGTTTAACCAATGTATTTACCTTAAAGCTACCAGCAGCTTTCATTACAAGGACAGAAAAAAGGTGGGTGAACATGGTCAAGCAGGACAGAGCAGAGCAGAGCAGAGCAGAGCAGAGCAGAGAAGAGCAGAGAAGAGCAGAGAAGAGCAGAGAAGAGAAGAGAAGAGAAGAGAAGAGAAGAGAAGAGAAGAGAAGAGAAGAGAAGCCAGTATGGGGGTTATTTTCCTAAAATGGAGCTGAAGAGAGATCGAATGATATGGGTGTGTGAGTCTGACACAAGATCTTTGCTACTGCTGAGCTCAGTGGGGACTTTGATGTTGACGAATGCACCTCGTACAGGCATCCATGAGCGGGCCCCTGCCACTCACCGTGGAGATGGTGTTAACCATGCCCCTGCCACTCACCGTGAAGATGGTGTTAACCATGCCAGTACCACTTACCGTGGAGATGGCGTTCACCATGTCCATGCCACTCACCGTGGAGATGGCATTAACCATCCCCCATGCCACTCACTGTGGAGATGGCATTAACCATGCCCGTGCCACTCACCGTAGAGATGGCGTTCACCACGCCCCTGCCACTCACTGTGGAGATGGCATTAACCATGTCCGTGCCACTAATCTTGGAGATGGTGTTAACCATGCCCCTGCCACTCACCGTGGAGATGGCATTAACCATGTCCGTGCCACTAATCTTGGAGATGGTGTTCACCATCCCCCTGCCACTCACCGTGGAGATGGCGTTCACCATGCCCGTGCCACTCACCGTGGAGATGGCGTTCACCATGCCCCTGCCACTCACCGTGGAGATGGCGTTCACCATGCCCCTGCCACTCACCGTGGAGATGGCGTTCACCATGCCCCTGCCACTCACCGTGGAGATGGCGTTCACCACGCCCCTGCCACTCACCGTGGAGATGGCGTTCACCACGCCCCTGCCACTCACCGTGGAGATGGCGTTCACCACGCCCCTGCCACTCACCGTGGAGATGGCGTTCACCACGCCCCTGCCACTCACCGTGGAGATGGCGTTCACCACGCCCCTGCCACTCACCGTGGAGATGGCGTTCACCACGCCCCTGCCACTCACCGTGGAGATGGCGTTCACCACGCCCCTGCCACTCACCGTGGAGATGGCGTTCACCATGCCCCTGCCACTCACCGTGGAGATGGCGTTCACCATGCCGTTGGTGATCTGGTCCTGCCTCATGTGCTTCACCACGTCAAACTGAGCGGCGCGCTGCTTGGGGATGATCTGGTCGGCGATCTTCTTCAGTTCCGTGTTGAACTTCTTGAACAGATCCTCAAACAACAGGGACAGCAGCTGTGGAAGGTAGAGAGAAAGGAGAGAAATAAACACATCGCACAACTATCACTACTAGCACTAAACTATCGCTGTAACATTACTGCACATCTCCAACAATAAGTTTCCATTATTGTAGATTGAAAGTCAAAGGCTGACTGACATGAATGGAAGACTAGAGACCAACACATGGCATGGATTTTGGGATTTTGTTTCCAGGGTGAAGACAAAGTGGATAGGTTGTTAAGCAGGTAATGGCTGAGGATGAAACAATTCTTTAAGCAAACAAAACACTTGTGGAGTCAGACAAAACAGAGATGCAGTCAACCTTCAAAACTCCCGGCACAAACTCCACTCTCCACTGCTGAACTTTTAATACAGATTAATCTCTGAAGTAGCTCGGCGCTCCAACGAGTCTTTTTTTTTTCTGACCGAGACGGCGACGTGCCACCGGCTCTTTCGAGCGACGCATTCATCCTCCGCCATTCACGCGGCCCATCTGGCTCAGGTGGCGTCTCTTTTCTCCTCCGCTTATCGGCTCGCCGGCCGCCACGCAGCCCCCGATTTAATTAACAGGTGTCCCGCCGCCGAGATAAGCTTAACCTGGACCCTCTCCCAGGGCGTTCTGCGCTCTAAAACAGGGGTCTTCACCGAGCACCTCTTCATTTCGCCTTCATTCCCACTCTCGCACGCATTTGCATACATCAAAACAAGCGGCGGCGGGGAAAAAATTAATAAAGAAATTAAGCTCTTGCCTCACAGCCGGGCCAATTAGTTGAATGTCAGGGAATCGTAATTGCCGAGTGAGGAGAATGTGTGTGTGTGTGTGTGTGTGTAAGCCCTGACTGAAAGGGGGCCATGCAGCCAGCAACCACCCCCCAGTTCCACCACCCAAGTCCTCAACTCAACGAAGAGCAGGTTGCCAGTACTATGGCGGTGGGGGTGTTGGAAATTAAAAGCCCGAAGACAGACATAATTACATTATCAGAGGCTGGCTCGCTGGATTAGCCCAATCGCTGCAGTCAAGGCGGCCCCGGCTCTTTTGTGGCGGCGCGCTTTAAGAACGCGGCGCGGTGCGCTGCCTGGCGCTCGCACCGGTGGAACCCTCGGATTTGGTGCTGGCCTCCGCATATCTCTTAGCGAGCACCCCCCCCCCCCCTCACACACAAATATACACCCACACACACACACACACACAAATATACACCCCCACCCACACACACACACACACCCCAGTGGCGACAAAAGCACACCGCTTGGGAACGCAGGATGGCGGATGACAACAAAAACAGGCAAACAAAAGCAGCGGCAAGAAATAATGGCGGTATTAATAAAGACAGAAAGAAAGAAAGAAAGAAAGAAAGAAAGAAAGAAAGAGAGAACGAGAGAAAGGCAAAGAGGTGCGGAATAAAAGGGGAAAAGAATAGAGACAAAAAGGCAGGTGAGAGATTAGGGCTGCATATCTGTAGCCACATGCCTGTGATCAACACTCATCAATGGAAGTGTGTGTGTGTGTTTTTGTTTGTGTGTGTTTTTGTTTGTGTGTGTGTTTTTGTTTGTGTGTGTGTGTGGTTAATGTACACTTCCTACTGGAGACAGAAATACATTTTCATGAACAAAGGTTTGTGGTCCTCTTCAAAGTTCCTCCTTCTAACAAAACTGATCTCTACTAACCTTCGATGTTCTCTACACATCTGTTAGCTTATTATGTCCTCCTTTTGTAAGTCGCTTTGGATAAAAATGTCTGCTAAGTGTAATGTAATGGGATGTTTATGTTTCTCTTTTCCAAGTAAACAAATCAACTTTAATCCAATTAAATGGAATGGACACACTGACAAAAAAACAAAACAAAAACGTACTGCCCTGTCAGTTCAGTTTACTGTCATCAGCTTTGGAAAACTCAAAACACAAGTATAGAATAATCAAGATAGCTGGTGTACTATACTAAACTATACTGTTTTAGTTCACACTATACTATGGCCTACCGCTGTTAGTTGCTAGTTTTCTAGCTATCTTACTAGTTTGAGAGTCCTCTTAAGTCCTCTTAAAAGTGGATACTGTAATGAAATGTGGAAAAAGCCTCATCTCATTACACTGAAATAAAGGCAGCAGAGTGATGAAGAGATATCAGGCGGACACACTCACCTGGCCGGCCAACTCCAGACGCTTGTTGCCATAGTAATCTCGGTCATCGACTTTGTTGTTGCCCTGGGCAAGGATGACTCTGCGCACCATCACGGCCAGATAAATACACTTCGCCCGGAAGTTAAACTCTTTCACCTGGAAAACGAGGCCATTATGGGTGCATATTTCAAACTGATGAGAATACTAAGAGTGTGTCTGTGTGGCTCTCACGTGTGTGTGTGTGTGTGTGTGTGTGTGTGTGTGTGTGTGTGTGTGTGTGTGTGTCTCAGGTACGTGTGTGTGTTCCTTACAGGGACGTGGGTGAGGATGGTAGAGGCAAGCAGCTCTCTGGCCTCCTCCATCTTGGTTTTCTTGGGTCCACCCCACATGCGCTGGCGTCGTACCTTGTTCCCGAGGTACTTCAGTGCCTGAGCAACACAGACACACAAAGACACAGTTGCGTACTCAGACGAGCTTTCACTTCATACGCAAACGAACATCCGTATGTTTGGTTCCACATGCTAACCACTCAAATCATTTCTGCTCTACCAAAGCCAAAATGCAGGAAATGCATATTTTGTCAAATTGAGTTAAGACTGAAAATTTTACTTTGTAACACCTCCTTTGTCTTGGAACTAAATCTCTTAATTCTTGCTATTAAGAAAGTACATGATAACATCACCACTATTACACCTACAACATGTTTGACTGTTTGGCAGTATAACAACAACTTGTGTTAATGCAAGGTGTTTAAACAGTTACTGCACTTTGCCTTTGTTGGGCAGATTTAGTCAATGTAAATGTTCATATTTTTCTATGAAAAGAAGTATAACTACAAAAGCACTCAGAGAGCGCAGACCTCTGCCAAGGCAGCTGAAATCTCCACCTTATACCATCCCCACCTGAAGACTTTTTGTTTGATGGATAAAAAAATCTGTTGACACTTCCAATTTGCCAATGTTTCAGCTACAAGTTGGTGTTAGTTGCATGTTTCTAGCATTATTTTTTTTTTTTTTACAGATGCCTATTTTTCACAAAGCTCGAAAATTTAACATTCTGGTCTTATACTGTGAAGCATTCTGAGTATTATTTGTACAGTTATGAGCAAAAACGTCCAAATTGGCCCTATCTTGCAATGGTGAAGAATCATTTACAAAAAATCCTGGATTCAGATGGTGATCCGGATCACCACCAAAAACTAATCAGTTCCAAGTTAGCCAACTTCTGATCTATCCTGAAAATTTCGCCGAAATCCGTCCAGAACTTTCCAAGTCATGCTCTTGACAAACAAATGGACAAACAAACCAACACCGGCAAAAACATAACCTCATTGGCGGAGGTCATAAATGGTTGGATGCTTGGACCACATGGGGACAATGTAAGGGGACTTGGGGTGAAATAACTGTGACTATAATGTCCGACGAGAGTTTCTACACACATGCATGAATGTACACATACGTAGACACACACACTCCGCCTGAGTCAGCTTTGGCAGGGAGGTCAAAGGTCACCATGGCTATGTGCTTTCTTCCTTAGACCACCCACAATAAGGGCCAAGCTGCTGACTGGCATGGGCAGCCAAAAAGTCAGCTACTACATACCCCCTTACACAGCATTACACACCGCCTTACACAGCATTACACACACTTAAGGGCCATTTGCATATTATATCCTACTTACCCACCACTTTATTGCTGATATTGATTGCGGATATTGATTTTTATGCATTTTTCATTTTTAGTTATTTTTATTCTATTTATCTGCTGTATTCTCTTAAACCTTGTATGTTCTAAAATGTTTGTGAAAAATGTGTGTGTGTTTGTGTGAATACATGTGCTACCACTGCAAAACAATTGCTCTACTTGGGACAAATAAGTAGCTATAACTACTGTTCTTCATTACTATTGGTAATCACATTCCTTGCATTGGGCAAAGGTAAAAACATTTACCATCCCCACCCCATCAAATGGCTATTTGTTACTGTTGTCGCCACATCCGGTTCACATTGACATCCCATTATCAGTTACATTGTTTAGCCTTTGAGGGTCCTTGGGCGCGTACCTGAATGTCTGAACAGGACTTTACACTACAGATATGTCAGGTTATTTGTCCCTATTTAGTCTCAGCTTCATCTAATTTTATGGCCAGTGTTCTCCAATCAAATAACAGTGGTGTTGAAATTAATCACATAATCGATGAATCGTGATGCAGACATGAACGATTAATAATCGTTTCAATAGCAGATCATAATTGATTATAATATATTTTCTTTTATTTGCCATTAATATTGGTGGCTGTTACGTTCTATTAAATAAAAGAGGAAGGTTAATAACTGACTGCTTGGGTTTGTTGATAAAATCAAAGCTATGTGAAGTAATCTGATGTGAAGAATCGTGATGCATCGAGATATTGAATCGAATCGAAAGCTTAATAATTGTAATCGAATCGTAAGATGAGTGAAGGTTCATACCTCTAGAGAAGAGTATGTATTTGTAATATAAAGTATTTTACTCCAGACAAATAATCATCTAATACGTCAAAATAGCACTGTGACAAACATTTTTTTTACTGATGACATCGCTTTTGTGCAAAATAATGGTGTATCAATAAACACATAGTTTGAATTACAGGAGGTACTGGGGGGTACGATACCCCAAAGACAACAATAGCATGGCTGGGGGTACCGACATATCAGTGTAATTAATTTAGAATGTAAAAAGTAGTTCCCCCCGTAAAAGGTAGTACCGCCCAATTATTCCAAGGGCTACTTTAGGCATTCTCCCTTGATGTCAAATTACCAGGCTAGCTTACCAAAGACTCAGAGGGACTCTGGGTAAAAATCAATAAAGAGACGCCATTTTTCAGCCTGTTACACCCGTGAGCTGTAATGTCTTGTGTTCTGGACAATGAGACGGGTCACGTGGCCTCATCATAACTCATTAAAGCCCTATGGAGCACAAAAGGGAGGACCACGGGGATGGACGAGCACTGAGCAGACATGCAGAGGAGCTCCCACAGGGTTGCTAGGAGGCAGGGACGACCACTGCCCCTCTCACCCTGTGTGGAGGAGGTGAAGGTTTTAAGCTTGCTCACGTGTACCACATACCACCCAGCTGATGACTGGGGTTGACACATGTAAACCCCCCCCCCCAAATGCTTAAGATACAGTAGTTTGTTTACTGTACTGTACTGTATTGAGTGAAGGTGTGAGTAAGCATACCCACCACCATACACACTAACCTCAACATTATCATAAGGACACTCACTGATCTCCATGAGATGCACTGAACATCGCCTGCTTCTGTATCGTTTTGTATCGGTTTTCTGTGACCTGACCTTTAAGTAAGCAAGTGTGTGCCTGTGAGAGAGAGAGAGAGAGAGACTGTGTGTGTGTGTGTGTGTGTGTGTGTGCGCTTATGTACCTGAGTCTGGGTGAAGATCTGAGCCTTCTGGCACTCCTCCAGACTGGGGGCAAAGGCAGCCATCACATGCTCCTCTGTACCAATCATCTGCACAATCTCCTGATCGCTCTCCACACCCATGGCCTAACACACACACACACACACACACACACACACACACACACACACACACACACACACACACACACACACACACACACACACACACACACACACACACACAGGGAGGACAGGTGTGTGAAGGGATGTGTGAAAAAACAAGAAGCCATGTTACAGCAGACTTCCATAGCTTTCCCCTGGCTCATAGCTTGAAATCTGAATGCAAGCAAGACATGGGGTACAATACTCAAGACATCCAGTGGAGGTGTAGAATAGGACAGCACCACTCTGATGTGAGACATGAGGAAAGTGTGTGTGAAGACAACATGGGGGCATGGAGACAAGAAGAACATAATCCGCAACATTTGTCATTGAAATGACACATTTCTGCACATTCTGCACAATTGTGCTGCATACATACGTTTACGCAGAATTGGCCAGAAATGTAAAACAGAGGCCAGGACATGAAGCAAATGAGATTACCAATAACCACATGAGCCAAACCAGACCAGAAGCTGGAAGAGGTACAAAGACTCAAATACTATTACGTACCAGCATTAGCAAAGACACTGGATTACTACAAAGCAAGAGCCAATTCACCTCCACTGACTCGCGAAACCTAACCTGACCTAAACAATGTACGAAAGAAAGTACATCATACTATTGGCAGTGACCAAGAATGCTAGACAGGGTTTTGTCACCTTGTTAGGCCAGTTGGCTAAGGGAGTGTGGACTAGCATCACAAAGCAGGTGGAATATTTGGATTGTGCTACCATGTGGTAACAGGCAGAGGCAGAGGCAGTGGCAGCGGCAGTGGCAGAGAAAGGCAGCGCTGGGCTGGCCCACAGAACAGAGGGGAGTCCCAGGGTTCCCTGACATTTGCTTATGCTAATGGGGCGGTGTGGGAACAGTGGAGGCCTGGTGCTTGGAGCTGGGAGCGGGGCTTTGACGCACAGGCGCAGGGGCTGAGAGAGCAGAGGAGAGCAGAGAGAGGGGTCTGGCTCTTCCGGCAAGAGCTCCTCAAAGCGAGTGCAGAGCAAACACACTTAGCTTCCAATTTAGCTGTGAAGCGATCGGAGCAGTCAGAGGCTGCTTCTCCATATGGCTGGAGGGTGCATGGGGCTTTGACTGGCTCCCTCGTATCTGGAGTAGTGCCCCTAATTAAAAACCCTATGTCAGAACAGAAAAGCCACCAACAGATGAACAGATTTTCCATACGGTCCCATTACTGCATGGGGACATATGGAAAAGCCGTTCTTATATTTTGTTGCTGTGCCTGAGAATCTGTTTTTATTTAATTAAAAAGCAGACTGCATAAGCAAATTTCAGTCAGCTGTTTTTTTTTTTTACATACATCCCAGAGGAAATATGATCCTAAATATTGGCCTGTTGCATTATTCCCTGTAATTATTAGGATGGTTATTTTTGATAGGTTATATGTTACACAAGATCTGTGCATACAAAAGTCTTAATATGTAATCCTTCTGCAGTCGTGATATTTGTTGAGGGCGTCAAAACAGGATCGTTGAGACTATCATTAGACTATAGCGCCCTCTTTTGGCAGTGTTTCATCATCTCTCTATCATGCACCCACTTTGGCACATTTGAATCTGTATACTAGTGTTGGAGGTCTTTGCATCCATCTCCTTTAAGACCGTGCAACATGGACTAGAGCCTTATGAAGATAACACTATGTCTATTTAACTCTGTAGCTGTAAAGAAACTGCATAAAACAAGTTTATCAGAATGCTGCCCCATTCCTCTGTTGACTTCCGATTGTCGATTAGCAGACCACAATCAATTATTGAACTCGTTTCTATTCCCAATTTCACCAATGATAATTGACAAAAAGGTCCCACCTTGAAGATGATGGCGATGGGTGCATCCTCTGACAAAGTATTGTGCTTCAGGTAAAAGCGACCCTGTTTCACAATCATGTTGGTCCTACTCTTCTTCTCATGTGTGGAGCTATAGACAAACAATACAAAACAGACCATAAGACTGCAGGTTCTCCCTCGCTCTCAAACACACAGTACTAACAACATTTCCTCATAGTTTCGTACATTACCGACTATGTGAAGGTACAAGTAACAATTCTAGACCTCATCATTTTTTTTTGTTTCCACAGACGGCTACTATATTTGTTTAACAATTTGATTAAAAACAATCTCTGCACACTTCGATCCATGCCCTGATGATGGTCGTTTGACCGAAAGCTAGAAATAAAAACTTTTTACATGTGTCCTCTGGCACCGTAGTGGCTGGGAGTGTGGTGTATAACCTCTAATCTTCAACATTCTGAATGCAATATAGCAAAAACTGCATCATTACACCATCAAATGCCGTAAAATTCCAAAAACTTGTACAGTATAATATTCACTCACTGGCAACCTTATTAGGTATATCTGTTCATTTGTTACTAACAAAATAGCTAATCAACCAATCACATGGTTGCAATTCAATGCATTTAGGCATGTAGAGGTGGTCAAGACAACTTGCTGAAGTTCAAACCGAGGATCAGAATAGGGAAGAAAGGAGATTTAGGTGACTTTGCTTGGTATAGTTGTTGTTGCCAGATGGGCTGGTCTCAGTATTTCAGAATCTGCTGATATATTGGGATTTTCTTGCACAACTGTCTCTAGGGTTTACAGAGTGTGTGTGTGTGTGTGTGTGTGTGTGTGTGTGTGTGTGTGTGTGTGTGTGTGTGTGCAGGAAGAGCAAGTGCACCTGGTCACCGAGGCTCCAACCGCTCCCTTCCTGTCCTGTTCCACGATAATTCTGTTCTTGGACAGCTGCTCCTGGATCAGGATGACCTTCTCCTGACCTTTCACAATAAAGTAGCCACCTGCGCACAAACAAAAAGTTGCTAAAAGCGTTTTAAATGAGGTTATGGTTTCTTAAAGGCATTGAAGTGTCACTTACCTGGATCCAGTGGACACTCATTTAGCTTCGAGAACTCCATGGGGGTCTTTCCTGTGAGAACACAGTTGGAGCTCCGCAGCATGATGGGCATCCTAGGCAAATGAATTCGATTAATACGATTTATTTACAACCATTTTTATTTATTTCAATTTTGTATTACTGCTAGGAGGGTATTTTAAACTACCCCAAATGATTAAAAAACAATGCATTAAACAAAAACAAGTGCAATCAGAGATGGCAACCTGGTCCCCCATGTGGACGGACAGGGTCATTGTAATACGGGCGTGCGTACATACATACATACATACAGACAGACAGACAGACAGACACAGACAGGATCATTGCAATACCTGGTCGATCCTCTTCAGGGGACCAGGTAATAATGAAACAAACAAAAGACTAAAACAAGCAGCATAAATTTAGGTAACTAACCGTCCGATAGGAAGGGCATTCCGGATGATTCTCTGACTCCCACGGGTGTACTCAATGTCCACTGTGATGGGTGCAGAGTATGTCATCTCTCTCAGACGACACTGCAAAGCAAAAGGGCAGAAAGTCAATTTCATAAGACTTTTACTTTTGTAAGCTCACAACAGGACAAACTACTGTTTTATACAAAAACACAAAGCAGACAGGCTCTACTAGCCCTCTGTAGATTATCACCTCATGCGGAGACACTGGCCTTGTTACATTAAAGCTCTCCTCCACATCTGGCATGCCAACATAGATATTGAGGTACCTGCAAAGAGAGATTTGCTGAGTTTGGACACAAGACGAATTGTCTTGTTTATGAAGACATAAACACCACAAAATAACTTACTTCAGATACCACATTGGGTCAGCATCACTAGTGATCTTTTCATTAGCTTTCATGATCTTCTTAATCTAGAAGCAAAAGGCATGACACTAAGAAATAGAATTGTGCTTGTTAAAAAAAACAAAAACAATAATTCCTCCTTCTTTCCTTACTTACCTCCACATTGATGAAGTAATTGAAAGAGTCTATGTGTTGCTTCACAAGGCCTTTGACCTTAGATTGATAAGAAATAACACTTTGAACATTGACATTATGTTTCATTACGCAGCCAACACAATTATACAAGCGAAATGGCATCACTCGCTACATCCCAAAATTTGTAAATGATCCACATTGGCTAGCAAGTTGGCACAATGCGAGGCATCATTTGCTCACAACACAGTATTGAAGGGAGCTGGTGAAAGACTCACCTTCAAAAACGCTGGGAGAAGTTTCCACTTTTCCTGATAAAAGAGACAGGGGTCGTCAGTATAGAAAGACTTTCATTGCAAAAGTTTGCTAGCCTATCTGACATTCTCCAGTACACGGAGGCCTTGACAGTCGAAATACAAGCCAGAGTAGAAATCATACAAAAGTCTTACGAACATATTCGCAGAGATTTTTCGTGTTTTTCGTAAAACAATGAGGCCAGACAAGTCCTAATGTCAATATTGTTATCATGTGTTACAATCACAACTCGTGCAAAGCCTCTCTCACCTCCACAGTATTTACAGCAGCCGCGAGTTGTTGGTGGGACATGTCCCCGAACTCGTCTTGTAGCATTTCCATGGTTTACTCTTTTCTATTATGCCACGAAATTTAAAGATGAAAATGTAACAGTTGCACTACATCACACATAAACCTTGCAGCTACATTGCATGTGTCAAACGGAAGTTTGCCATACATGTGAGCTGTGAAGTGCAACATCGAAAAGGTGCCGTGTAACAGAATTCAGCTATTGAAAAGGTTCCGGCATTCTTTTCGGTTCCGGCATGTTCAGTGAACTGCACATATTCTCAAGTTGTAACTATGTAGGTTATAATAATAATAATAATAATAATAATAATAATAATAATAATAATAATAATCGTCATCATCATTTAATCCTTATCAGTTAGCCAAAGGTATGCCAAAATGTCAGAACACCTGTTAACATATTGTTGAAAAGCTTTATTGAATGAAACGTAACAGAAATGCAATTATAGACTACTACAGAAGCAACAGGATATACACTGTTTTGTGTACAACAATAGAGCCTACTATTTTAACAAGTCATAATTTTCATCTGACATAGAAAAGCCTACTTTTAAAAATGTTTCTTATTCAGTCAGGTTCATCTTGAAGAAATCAATTACAGAGCAATAGATTATCAGTGCTGTGTTGCGGGTATAAATTCAAGCCAACTTGAAGAACGTCTTGACCAAAAAGCAACAGACAGGAAAGAAACAAACTGAGAATCATCACACATATTAAGCTGAAAGACTTTGATATTAAGTACAACTAATCAGCTACACCACAACCAAATTATTTAAATGCAGCTTGACCTTTGAACACAAGCATGGCTAAGAGAGGAATGACAGGGGCCAGCCTCTACACATGCCTCTTGTTGCTGCTCAGCAGCTTCGGATAGGCGGTGCCAATGGACCGGCCATGCCTGTAAACCACCAGCTCCAGCTGGTACTCATCCAGGTTCACTAGAGCGGTGGAGGACTTCTCTGTGGAGGTGAGGAAGAGAATGGTGAAGATGGCAACTTCAAACTCGGGGCTGACCCCGATGAAGGCACTCCCCACTGGCTTGATCAGGCCATGCCAGCTAAACTGCGTGTTCACCACATGGTCATCTGCATCAGGCTAACAAGGGAGAGAGGTAACACATGGGTTAGTCAGAGAGATTCTTGGCTATGTGAAACTAAGTTGATTATAGTGGAGTCAGGTTCACAGCTAAACCGTGTGCCACAGCTGAATACTATACATAGCAAAGTTTAATTGTACAATACTGTACTGTACAATACTGTAAAAATCAGCACTTTCGCCGCATGTCCTACTCTACCCAGTATGTCTATGCATGTGAAAATAAATATCCTCGTATCCTTGTATATGACCTTGCTGTAAAGCACCACAGACTAGAATTGGCAGGGCACTGATGTGGTTTGCTAAATTATTTACTGATACACTACCAACTTATCATACACATACAGTTAAGATACAAAGTCAATATTCCTAAATACATATGCTTCTGTGTATGATTGGTCTGATTGGGTTAGTTATGACTGGGTGCAATTACCAAATCATTGCGTGATGCTTTGTATCCTTTGTAGTCAAGGTGCTTGGCCTTCTCCTGCAAGTAGAATTGGACCCAGTTGTGGAGACCCATGATCTCTCTGCCAAACTTGGTCTCTCCAACGAACACATGCTCAAATCCACTTGAGTCAGCACTGCTCCAAGGGCAGAGAATTAGTTTGTTAATTTTGGCTCAACAAACCTAATTTTTTAAGATAAACTGTGACAGCATATAACAAATCCAATCCACAAAGGATTTTTACCCACCCTCCATTGCGGTCTCTGTGATAGACGCGAAACCATATTTCATACAGGTGCGTCTTGAACTGCTTCAGGTCGGCGCGAGCTTGGCCTTTCTCCACCAGGTACTTGTGTGCTCGCTGAGGGACACCAATCCAAGGCACACCTGCATGTTAGTTCAGTGCAAGCTGGGCCACAAAGAGCATTCTAAATATTGATCATGACAGACAGATGGGCTAATGGGGTATTTTCATGTGTTTCACTTCTATTCCTGTTCCACCTACATGTTTTTTGGCTGGTGTATGCTTCCCCTTTACTGTATATTTCAGGAGTGTTCAAATTAGCACACTACATGTAAAGTCACAGTTGTATTTCCTACAGTTTCTACATAAGACTTCATATGACTTCATTACAAGCCATTAACAATGGCTGCCTGAGATGAAAGTTTAAAATCAGTGCTATAAATTGCAAGAAATGATAAAAAACCTTTAAACAGCATTTATACAGCCAGTAATGCTCTATTATCTTTGGTACATAGCGCTGACAGGCAGAAGTAACAGTGTGTCGAAACTAGAAGGACAGCAAAAACAACAAAATAATAAAACAGATGAGATGGGTCTGTGCTCCAGCATGTTTTCACCCTGTCCTTTGGCAAATGGCTTCCAAGAAAGGAGTTCCCATAGTGGCTTCAAAGAAAAGAGTTTGAAAGGACATAGCACACTCCCTCTGAAGGCTGGCTGACTATGGGGGAGTAATGGGTATGTGTACATTAGAGAGAACAATTGTTCTGAGTCTGGGGAGTTGCATATCTGGTCTAACCTTCATGACCTCAGTCTCCAGTATGGCATCCAGGAAGTCGTTGTTCTCTTTCACCTCCTCTGGAGTGATGCTCTCGGCAGTGCCTGTGGCCAGCTCATAGTTGTCCAACAACTTTATAAAGCCTGGATGTAAAGACAAGGCCAACCAAATACAGGAAATATCTGATAAGCCTTTTCTACGCTTTAAGTTATATAATCAAGTGATGTGAAGATCACTGTAGAAGATCATGTTTGCTATTTTGGACAACTTTTCACATGCAGGCAGAATAATGCCTTTGATTCTGGTGCTAAGATGTCTGTGATAGACCGTTTTTCCCACCTTCAGAATGCTTATTATTGTATATTCAGTGGGAAACTTTCTCAATGTTTTTACTGGGCCCAGACTCTGCTTTTTTTTTGCAAGAATGTAATTATGGGCTGTTACACAACAACATTCTGAGGCCTGCTCTGCATCAGCTCTCCAAAAGAGGCCTGTTCCAGCATGTGCCCTACAATCTGTGTGCTCTCACACACAGTGTGTTAGGGTGGGGCCCCATAGTCACAGTGGAACACAGTCTTAACAACATAATATGTTACGTAAACATCAACGAGTCTGAACAGAGTACTCTTTTTTGACGAGATACATTATTTTAGGCAGGTGTGGCAGTACCACCATTTACATATACTCACAGGAATAAGTGGTGATGTTCTCAAGCTTATTGTCATCGACATAGGAGAAGAGAGGTTTTGCGGCATAATCTCTTGCATAGGTGCTACCTTGGGTAACATAGCCTGCTTTCCCCTAATGACAATATGAAGACACAGAATAAGATTTTTTCAGATCTCTCTCCAGTATATCAACAACAAACAAACTCCAGATGCATTTATCCTCAGTAGAAAGCAAACCATACACTTCACCTGCAGAGAGATGGTGTAGTCAGTCCCTGCAGTGAAGCGGTTAGTATCCAACTTCCACAGCTCTTCCAGAATGTTTGACAAATCCTGGTTTACAGTTGGTCTACAAAATGTGCAAGCTTATGTCAATTTTGTTCTTTTTTGAGGCAGAAAGGAATGTGCTAAATATCATGGAGTGCATGAATATTCTTACAGGAACATGACCATAGCCAGAGTTCGTGAAAAAAAGCCAGTTTCATTCATTGGTCAACACAAGTGACAATCTGGTACACATTAGCTCATAAAACATATTTGAAAAAGCATTACCAACCTTGCTGCATTTGACAGAGGCTGGGCCACTGTTAAAAGTATCATCAAAGCCCCAAACCTCGTTCTGAGAGAGGACACAATAACAAGTCATGCAGAAATTGATTTAAGAGTAGCATGAAACGAGTTAACAACAAGTGTATCGATCTTAAAAGTATGCAACAATATCATTAACTTAGTATTTAATTGTTCTACGGGATTGATGTCACAAATACACCACCTGTCTATAACGTTAGAAGAACAATAAGTAACCCCAGTAATCATTTTTATATAAATAACAACCAACAGAAATAATGCACAAAAAATACTCACCCGCACGCCATGGTTGCAGGCAGCAGACTAATAATCAAGCACTGATGTTTTTGCAAGCAATGCTGATTCTACAAAGGCAAGTCCTGCCCCCTAATGACTGAACTGTTACTTACTGGCATCCTATGCATTTAACGCTACACTCCTACATGTTGGCTACATACAAGATTTTGACGTAACGTGTTGAAACGAAACATAACTCAACTCGTTAGGTCTTGTCTATTAAGGAATCGATACAACACCTTCTTTTAACAGTGTTATACTTTGTCAGAATGTACGTTCTTCCAGGAAGAAAAAAAGTTCCAAACTAAAGTCTAGGGTAGTCCCCACGTCCAAAAATGATCAAGGCAAAATGTAAATGTAGCAGTAGCATTAAGAGAGGTTGTCATTCCCATAGTAAAAAGCCTAAAATAATTATTTAAATAATTAATTAAATAAAATTTATTTATTAAAAAAAAAAAAAAAACTAAGGGTAAAAATTATACGAGGGGCAAAAGAAAACTCTCTGGGTACGCATTCTGTTATAAGAATAGAAGAGGTTAAAACAATCTTTGACAGGAGCGAAAATGAATAAAATGAAAAGGACATTTACACAGTAGGAGGGGTTTGATATGTGTATTTGAGGAGTGTCAAGGACACACCAAAGGAACACTTCAGTCATGGGTGCATGAAATGTCTAACAGTAGGCTTGATGTCGATGACCCAACTGCTTCTGTTTTTTTTTTAAACAAAACACCATGAAACATGATTTTAGCTTCAATAATTTTATTGACCTCATAAAAACGGATAAAAGTGGACACAGTACACATTTCTTCTTCTTTCTTCTTTATGTGGTTAGGGCTGTCTGAGGCCCAACACAGCCTCTCTGTATATTTTCACATAGTAACAGTCAACATGATTCAATAACACATCTCTGTTATTACCAATATAGAAATGATTATTTCTCTGTGTTAGGACATGCGCCATATCTTGGCAGGACAGGACAGGAATAACATGCAATGACATTTTACAGTGGGGTTCACTGTGATGAGTTACATGTTGGGTACAAGTGAGAATGCATGCATAGGTATGCACCTAGCCTAGCCTGTGGAGCGCACAGCAGCATTCCCCCGTATGAGGCAAACGCATGACAATGTTTTGGCATTAGACTCACAAGGATGCAAATTTCAGTAGCACAATAACCTCAAAAACGGTTTAAATTTTTAATCTGACCCTCTTTTATAAAATCAGGTTTAAACTCCACCAATATTCAGATCAGACAGAAAAAAAGTGTCATTGTGCTATTGGGGTTATAAAAAGGGGGCTCTACATGTATTTTTTTAATAGTAAAAAAACGCCATAATAAAAAATATTTCCAGGAACCAGCTGGTAGGTAGATGAAAATGCAATGAGAACACAACAGTTTTTACACGTTTTATGGAATCAGAGGTTGTCTGACCGGTACTGTTAAATACACATAGACAGCTGAAATGCATTTAGTTAAAATGGCTGACTCTTTGAGTGAGGCAACTTGTCAGCTCTTAGTTGACACCAAGAAACACTGAGAACAAGGAGTGATGCTGTTATATGATATGAATGTTGACGTCATGACCTTAGTGTGGCATAGAGGTGCTGCTCGCACACCAAGTTAATGAGCTTTGTAGAGAATGCTGAGGAGGAGGAGGGGCCATGCAGACTGGCACTGGCCCAAGGGGAGAGAGAAGGGGGGTTGGGGGTGAGGTGGGGGTACACGTTGGCACAGGTTTGGCACAGTCATCATCACAGCAGCATCTAGAGGTGTGGGGGCCCGGGGATCACCGCCTCCCTCACACGTTAGAGTCGTCGTCAGTCATGCTGGGGTTGGGAGAGCTCTTGGAGAGCTCCTTAAACAGCTCATCGTCTTTCAACATGCTCTAGAAATACACCACATCAGACCAGCAATCAGTGTTACAACTACTACAGTTTACTTTAGCATATACATACCATAGATAGAACACAGAGTATACATCTAAAATACATCTCATTATTAAATTCACCATCATTGTACAACACATGTATCATTTCATTAACATGTGATGCCACAGCTCTACAGGCCTGGTTTAAAGGTTTAAAGCATGCTGGGTCTCACTATACTTAGTATACTCTGCTATACCAGGCTGCTATACAGGGGTATTCAGAATACTCTGCTATATTCAGTATACTCTTACCGTCAGGTTATTGATTCCCTCGGAGAAAGCTCCAATTTGCCTGACTGTGCCTTCGGAGTCCTCCATCTAAAACCACACACAAAGTAAGAACTCAGTCTGTTCCCATTTAAAAAAAACATTTTGCCGGACACATAAACATTTCTTGGCTCACTGACGCCATCTACTGTAGCTAAGACTCAAGTCTGTCTTGGCAGTAAGCTTGTTACTGGTTTGCATTACAGTTGCACCATCTTGTGCACATTCAGATGACTCATGACCTAACTTAAGTATCTGACAAGTTTAGATTTACATGCACAAAATTTTGGTTTAGTTTACACGAATATACACAAAATGTTTCTGTATTCACGTTCTTCTGTATATTGCTGTAAAGTGTTCGTTGTTGTAAGTATTAACCAGCCTACATTATTTTGCGAGCATAGACTACTCTGGAGTACATGAATCGTTTTAAATCATTGTCCTAGTTGTAGATAATGGAGTCCTGTGACGGAGTGCCATCACTAGGGTTTAGAATGTGCTCTGGCTGCCATTCCAACAAGCCTGACTCTGTGGCATTGCAGTCAGAGTGCATGTTTGGTACCCTGGAGACCCGGGTTTGAAGCCGGGTGGGGTGACTCCGCTCTCCCTTCGCTACAGGCCCTGTCTAGCCTTCATCACCTGTTCTAGCCGGTCCAGGTCGTCCTCGTAGATCTGCAGCTCCATGCCCCGGTATCCCTTCTGGAAGCTGCGTCCCTTGGGCATCTCCACATCCATGGGGCACACGTACTCCTCACGATCCTCCTGCTTCTTCTTTCGAAGAGTGCCGAAGCCAAGCTTTCTGGGCTGGAGACAGAACATCAACAGTGTTTTAAAGAAGTTTGCTGTGTGTGTGTGTGTGTGTGTGTGTGTGTAAGAGTGCCACTTCCACAAACAAATGTAACACAGTAGCAATGAATGTTTCATTATGCACGTTTTAGTGAGAGGTGTGGATTTGTAGGAATGGGGTTCTCCAAGAATACCCCTTTGGTAAACAAAATTACAAATGACATATCTAAATATGGCAGAATCTAATGTCATTCCAGTCAGACCTCCAGATCTTTTTGCACCCTGCATCTTTTTGCATTACCACCATGATGGCTAGCTGTGCCGACAGACTTGTTAGTGATTCCTCTCTGGAGTGTGGTGTTACCCTGAGCCTGGTGGTGGCTGTGAAAAGGGTTTAGGGTAGTCAGGGGCTGCGTACCTTGACCTTGGCAGTGGTTGTAAGGGGGTGTGTAGTTGAGGTTTGGGTTGGCGTTTAGGGTAGTCATTATTTGCATACCTTGACTTTGGGGTTGGTGGTGGTTGGTGTAGTCGGGTAAAGGGTTAGGGTTTGGGGTAGTCAGGGGCTGCATACCTTGACCTTGGCGGTGGTGGTAAGGAGGGTGTAGTCGGGGTTAGGGTTTAGGGTAGTCGGGGTTAGGGTTTAGGGTAGTCGGGGTTAGGGTTAGGGTTTAGGCTAGTCCGGGGCTTCGTACCTTGACCTTGGCGTGGCGGTGAGGAGCGTGTAGTCTGGGTTAGGGGTAGGGTTTAGGGTAGTTGGGGTTATGCTTTAGGGTAGTCATGAGTTGTGTACCTTGACCTTGGCGGTGGTGAGGAGAGTGTAGTCAGGTTAGGGTTAGAGTTTAGGGGTTATCAGGGGCTGCAGCCCTTGATTGGCAGTGTTTGTGCAGAGGGTATAATCAGGGTTAGGGTTTAGGCTAGTCGGGGGCTGCATACCTTGACCTTGGCGGTGGCGGTGAGGAGCGTGTAGTCTGGGTTAGGGGTAGGGTTTAGGGTAGTCGGGGTTAGGGTTTAGGGTAGTCATGAGTTGCATACCTTGACCTTGGCGGTGGCGGTGAGGAGCGTGTAGTCTGGGTTAGGGGTAGGGTTTAGGGTAGTCGGGGTTAGGGTTAAGGGTAGTCATGATTTGCATACCTTGACCTTGGCGGTGGCGGTGAGGAGGGTGTAGTCGGGGTTAGGGTTTAGAGTAGTCGGGGGCTGCGTACCTTGACCTTGGCGGTGGCGGTGAGGAGGGTGTAGTCGGGGTGCTCCACGCACTCCTGCTTGGACTGCTGGGCCTCGGTGCCCACCAGCAGGGTGAAATGGGTGCCCAGGTGGCGGCGCAGCAGCGTCTTGTTGGGAGGGATGTTGAGCAGCAGGGCCATCGTCTCCACGTTGAAACGTGGCTCCAGGACCTGGCACAACACACACACACAAGCAGAGGTTAAATCAGCTTTTGTAAGGAGGAAGAGCCCTTCTTTCCTCACAGTGGACAATATCTCCCTCGATTGTATTACTATAAATACTGTAGAAGAGGGAGCGAAGCTCCGGCTGGTTGTATTGCTGAGGTGAGGAGGTGGAGCTGAGCTTCGGAGGACTCCGGCCCAATTTAAACTCTACACACAAGGGGGACATATCGTAAGTGTGCCGATATAGTTAGCTGCAAGACTGGGAGAAAATGCCTACTTAATGACATTGTAATTGTCATTTCATTAGAATAAATATGATATGATTTTGACAGTCACATTTCAGCTAATGAAGAGCTTCACTGTGTCACACAAAAGTATGACATAACTATAATAATCATATATGTGAGAAACATTAATAATTGGTGTAGATTTGAGAACAGTCTGGATACATTAGTTCAAAATTAATCAATTAATTAATTAATTAAATTAATATGGAAGTCTAGTATACAGTTGTACACACCTCAAGTCAAAACAGCAAAATGTTTTTGTGAGAAAACACTTTATCAATCAAGCTCATTCTAATAGCCTGATAAACTGTTAGTAATCCAGTTTTCCACAATATAATTTGGGATGCCAGTTATTACATACACATTCCACCTAAATACCTGTCAAACCCCCTCCCACCCCACACCAGGGATGGAAATTGGCACCAGCCACCAGCCAAAAGGTGGTAAAATATGAAAGTAACTGGTAGATTATGGACGCAAAATAATTTGCTGTTGAGTGGGTGGTGAATTTCACTATTTATTTGTCAGAGGCTGGTAAAGATTGACATTTTGTGAAGGTAATTTCCACCCTTGCCCCACCCCCAACCCCCTGTCTGCTTACCATCAGTCCTCCGTGTACGCCACTGCCTCTGAGATTGGGCGCATACTCAGCCAGGTCCACAGAGCGCAGCCACTCCATCACGCGGTGGTTGGTCCACTGAGAGATCTCCGCAGGGCTGATGTTGCTCTACAGACACAAAGATGACATGTAACCTCAGTACGGACACTTTTCAATAGCAAAAACAAAAAAATAAAACTATTCCTGAATGTTCCACTTCTTTCCAGACTACTTTTATGTTTCACATCGGTGAGAATGGAAAATGGAAACCCTGTAGGAACACCTATGACAATAATCAAACACTCCTGAAATGGTCCACTGTCAGCTCAATCACTGCTTAGCATTGGCACAGGCTGATACAATAATGATACGCAGAGCCTCGAGCCCCGTTTAGGAACTCCCATTTGTATCATTTAAACCCCTCATCTTCCACACTATGCATCATGTAAACCCTGCCTCCCTCACCTCATCGGAGGGGCGGCGTCGCAGGCAGTTGGGCTCGTAGTTGTTGAGGCGGAGCACCTGGATGGCCCTCTTGATGCTCAGGTGGTGCAGCACACTGCCCACCTTCAGAGACAGCAGGTCATCCTACAGGGAACAGACACACAGTCAAGCCTCATCATCTATGTGAACATACAATGCGGTCTTATGAGGGAAGCTGTGAATTACATTTGTTGTTATATAGCAACAACAAAAACAACAACAAAAACAACAGTAATGGGAAGATGTGAGTTGTGAAGGTATAGGATAAGTGCCTGCTATGCATACCCATAGCTATACCCGGCTTCATCCTGGATTACAGGATTACGGACGCTTTGTGTGTTTTAGCATTTACAGTGTGTGTGTGTGTGTTTTACAGTCTATAGAATTATACAGTGTCCAGGGTCAACAGAGTCACCCAGGCACTCACCACTGTCATGTAGTGCAGCATGCGGCCGTCCACTCTGGCCTCATCAAACTGGGTCTTGTACTGGGGCAGGCCGATGTCATCCAGCCACCCTACAGCAGACAGGAGAAAACAGGGATGCAAGTACAGGAGAAGAAAGAGTGGTTACAAAATCAAAAGAGAGATGGTCTTTGTTGTCTGTAATGGAGATTTGTTGTAACAGCCGGTATATTGCCTTAAAACCAAACATCTACACATAACATCAAGCACCATTACCATCACCTCTCCTTCATTTTCTTCGGGATAAAGTATTTTGACTACTATCGTTACTATAACATCCAGCACCATCAGAAATCACCAAAACATTAAAAAATTTGAGACAAAACTCAAAAACATGGACAATGTTGATAATATGTGCAGCTGATGTGATATACAACGTAAGGGGTGGGGAAATTATGCGGGTATTGTCCCCCTGAGCAAGGCATCTAACCCCATATTGCTCCAGGAACTGTACCCTGTAAAATAACTGTAAGTCACTCTGGAGAAGAGCGTCACTTAAGTGTAATGTAATGTAATGGGTAAGAAACCCTTACTGGTGACCCAGTGGTAGTCCAGCTTGCCCTTGCTGTCCTCCTCCTCGGAGCCCAGGGCCTGGAGGGCCAGCTGCAGCTTCTTCCTGTGCAGAGGGTGCTTGATGCCCAGCTCCTGTGGGGAGGGAAGGGTTAGAAAGGGAGCCCAGACAGGGAGTGAATGGAGCATCCTGACAAAAAAGAGAGACCTACTTTCTATTTCTGTTCAGTTGTGTATGCCAACGGCTGGCCGTGACATTCGGAATGAACGAATGAAAAGAGAATAAACGTGAAATTTCACCTTCGTTAAATGTGTATCTACTTGGGCCATCTACAAGGACATCCGAACATGCCCGTGTGTGTGTATGTGTATGGGAAGGGGGGGGTTCTGTAACTTCTGTTTAAGTATTTTTCTATGTGCATGTGTGTGCGAGACTGTTTATCTCTTCTTTTCTCTCTGTGTAAGAATAGTCAGTGAGTGTGTGTGTGTGTGTGTGTGTGTGTGTATGTGTGCCTGTGTGGAAAGGGGGGAGGTTCTGTAACTTCTGTTTTAGTGTTTTTCTGTGTGAAACAATTTATCTCTTCTTCTCTCTCTGTGTAAGAATAGTCAGTGAGTGTGTGTGTGTGTGTATGTGTGCCTGTGTGGGAAGGGGGGAGGTTCTGTAACTTCTGTTTTAGTGTTTTTTTTTTATGTGAGTGTGTGTTAAAGTGTTTATCTCTTCAGTTTATCTCTTCTCTACTTTCTCTGTGTTAGAATGTTCAGTTTATGTGTGTGTGTGTGTGTGTGTGTGTGTGCGTGTACGTGTGTATGTGTGTATGGGAAGGGGAGGGGAGGTTCTATAAATTCTGTTGTAGTGTTTTTCTATGAATATGTGTATTAGGGTGTTTATTGCTTCTCTCTCTGTATAAGAACTTACAGTGTGTGTGTGTGTGTGTGTGTGTGTGTGTGTGTGTGTGTGTGTGCGTCTATATGCGCGCATGTGTGTGGGAAGGGGAGGGGGTTCTGTAACTTCTGTTTTATTGTTTTTCTATGTACGTGTGTTGGAGTGTTCATCTCTTTTTCTCCATCTAGAATGTTCAGTGTGAGTGTTCCCTTACCCTCTCCAGGTCGTGCTGTGAGGCCTGCAGCAGTGTCTGTCCTGAGGAGATCCACTGGCGAGCCAGACTCACATACAGGCCCAGGCCCTGCTCCTGCAGCCACTCACACACCTGCTCCCGACTCCAGCGCGCAAATGGTGCATCTAGGTCACTACAACACACACAAAAAAAACAACAACACATAAACACATCGTTTAGAACACAGTCTTATAAAACTGACTGTGAGGCAAAACTGGTGCAAACATACAGTACATTGCACCCAACCATGCAGAACAAAGTTCATTTAACCATTCCCCTTAAGCTAAATTAAAATATGGATGTTGAAAAAAACAGTCTTCTTTTCATTGTGCTGTTCAGGTGTTGCGCTAGTGGTAGTGCTCTTCCTCTCTCTGCCCTCCTCCTCCTCACCTCCTGGTGTTCTGGAGGTCCCGTGACCAGCCCAGCCGGGGGCCCGCTGTGGCCCGCACCCCTCCCCTCTTGAACTCCCCCTCAGGCAGGTTGTCGTCCAGGTTAAAGGAGGTCGACTGACTCCTCCGCAACCTGCACAGGAAGAATAGGAAACAAAGGAGGGGGTGAAATTGAATGAAAGATTTCAAAAATAATTTCATTTGCTCATAAAAAAACTTAAGAGTTGGGCAGGTATATCATGGTTTAAAAGCTACTGTTTTGAGGAATAAACTCAGTCAGCGGTATTTTTAATCAATGAATCCCATAATACTTCTGTGACAAATGCGGAGTAGCTGTGGAGGCAGACTCACTTCCCAAACAGAGCTTTGATTCCCTTTGACTTCTTCTTGCCGTCTGGTGACGTGGGCAGTGTTTGCGTGCTGTCGCTGTCTGCCGATCGCTGTGGCATCCCGGCCAGGTCAAGGTGGTCTGTGCCCCCCCGCTCCGTCTCAGCTGTGTGCACAAAGAACCACATTACCCACAATCCCCAGCACAGCAGGCGCCTGATGATGGATGCATCAGGGTGTCAGGGAACAGCCATGACTTGTGAAGCTGCGCTGAGCAAGCACACGTGAACTCAGGATCGTTTGTCCATGAGGAGAAGAGAAGAGAAGAGAAGAGAAGAGAAGAGAGGAGAAGAAAGATATTAACCAAAGTGGAAGAAAAAGCACTGTCAAAAGAGCAGAGGAACTGGAAGAGGGGCAAAATGCAGAAGATGCTATTCGACAGCCTTACAGAGCTTTCTGCATCATGACATCTGGGTTCAGCTACAGAACAACTGGATAGGAGGACTGCTAGGGGAGGGAGGATAGGGTCAGGAAATCACACACACACTTTTTCCAGCATGCAGGGGAGGGGGGGGGGCATACAGGCTTACAAACGAGCATACACACACATATTCGCTCATGCACCCACATACACATACGAGCTGACATTCGATAGCACTGGTGTGCTCATTTACTGTAGTTATGGGCGGCGGGCCTGTTTCTAAATCAGACACAGGAGCAGGAAACGGGGTATGGGGCGGTGTTGGGGGGGGCTTGCTGCTCGGGTGTCTGTGGCTGCGCGCCAAGCCAAGCTCTATGAAGCTGAAGCCACTAATGGATGACTAGTGGGCCCAGAAAGGCCACGGTGGGTTTTCAGCGCATCAGACGGCGCACACAAGAATGTCTGGGGCCCAAGGTCCCCGCTTCCGGAGGGGAACCCCGCGTGTTCGGTTTCGGTCATGTCAAACTAGGAACATGGCGGGAACAGGGAAAACACTGAACCACAAAAGGTTGAGGTTTTTTTTTGGCTTCTTTTTTAGCCCATGTGATCTAGATTTACTCCAGGGCTTCTTCACAGTGACTCTTTGCCTCCATCTTTCAGCTTGGGTTCCTATGCTGAGAGTACTAGCAAACCTTAGCATTAGCATTAGCAGAGCTTTGGTGAGATTTGGCTGACTTTGTTGACTCATGGTCATTCAAAAAAAAAAAAAAAAAACGAGCCTTTAGCAGACGTCTGGATGGCCGGTGCTTAGCAGATGTTGGGGGTAAGAGGGTTGCTCAATGGGAACAGGAAGCAGTGGCCTGAGGCTGGTGCAGAAACTAAAACAAGGACGAAAGGGGGTGCATTCAGGGAGGACTGTACGGGAAGTTAGCTGGGAGAGTTATGAAATGGGGGGGTGCCATGAAGGGGAACGGGGAAAAGGGGGGGAGGGGGGGGGCATCCAGTTGTTCCTCTGCAGTTCTCCAGAGAGGCCATGCAGCATCAGCCTCCGCGCTGCAGGGGGAGCTCTATACCATACCTAGCATGGGGGCGCTCGCACTTCGCCCGCGGTCTTCGCGCGCCACAAAAACGCACACACGCCACACACCGGGAGAAAACAAATGACAGGAAGGACAAAGGACAACAGAAAGTTACGACAATGAAATTACACGCCCATACAAAAACAGTGACATGGAAAAATGACACATTCCAACCCTCACAGCAGAGGTGCTTCCCGCTTTGCCAAACACACTGAAATAACAACACACAGCGCATGGCTGAATCTAAAGGTCACACTAAAGGAAACCATCAGTCATATCTGAAACACGCACAAACAGGCATATGTGTTAAAGTGTCTGACAGCTCAGCTCCAAGCCTACTGCCTGCTCACCCAGGTTGGGGGTGCTGGACGTCCGCTTGCCCCCTTTGACCTTGAAGAAGCCCCGGCCGAAAGAGGAACGCGCCTTCTTGGTGCCAAAGCTGCTGTCCTCCTCGGCTGTGGCGCGGGCGGTCGGGGGAGACTTGGGGGGCAGGCAGGTGATTTTGTTCATTTCCTCCTGAGCTTTGCTCTGCACAGGGAGGAAGGAAAAGGACTTTCAGTACAACTGAAAAACTGGTGAGATAAGAGAGCTGTTAATTAAGCACAAACTTTAGCACAAAATTAGAACATATAATGAGTGTATGGACATGTATTACGATGACATGTTAGGACATGGGTCTGGATGGAATCTGGATTTGGTGTCTGTTAGTGTACACAATCCATTTAAGAACAAAAAAAACAAAGAAACACAAATGGACAAAGAAATGATAAACACTGGACTTAAGATCCTGCAACATTAACACCATGCAGTACAAGCAATCCTTCACGATGAGACAAAACCAGCCAAAACACAACACACAGCAGCTGCCGACAGTGGCTGCTAACCTTGAGGAGAAGAAACAGGCTGTCAGTTGCCTGCAGAGTCCCAAGAGATAAAGACACAGAGAGAAGGAGACAGAGAAAGAGAGAGAAGAGAAAAAGGGACAGAAAAAGAGAGAGTTGATCTAAGGGGCAAGTGAGGATAACAGAGTGCGATCAAGGAGAATGATGGGAGAGTTTGCTCACCTCCGATGGCCTTTCCTGAACAGCCAGCGGCCTCTGGGGATAGAAAACACACACACACACACACAGGCACAGGCACACAGGCACACACACACACACACACACACACACACACACACAGGCACACACATACACAAACAACATTTGACATTTATCAAACCTTTTAACTGACTGATCTCAGAAGCAGAGGGGCCTGGAACGCAAAAGGCAAGATCTGGCAACTCTAATTATCTGACCAGTTGCACTACACAACATGACATCCAAAAGACGTGGTATGTGTCGCACCCTCTCACTCGTGCTGACGTCCAGGTGGTCCTGACTGCCAGACCTGACCGGCTCTGAGGAACTAAAAGACAACAACAAAAGAAAAATTATAGAGAGACAAGTAACAGAGCAGCACCTTTTTCAGATGAGACTAACAAAAAGTAAGTAGCTGAACAAATTATGTGCTTTATTGGACCACAATATAGGCTTTAAAGTAGGGGTTTGTGTGTGTGTGTGTATGTGTGTGTGTGTGTGTGTGTGTGTGTGAGAGAGTGTGTGAAGTCTTCACCTCTCTGGCTGTGGGGGCTCCTGCTCCAGGCTCTCTGAGGGCTCAGGCCTGATGGGGGGAGTTGGGGTGAGGGACGTCTCCTGCAGAATTGGAGCAGGGGAAACGATTTAAAGTCAATTTAATAGTCAACAAAATGTGACGTACAAAAAACAACATTTCTGTCGCAGCTTATTGCATATGAATAAAAATTGGCAAAGGCAAAAATGTGTAGTGTGATTGGATAGCTACACAAAGATCAGACAATTTGGAACAGAAATCACCGGTTCTATTAATTCTACAGCGTTTTTTGTCACTGGTGCAGGACTATGCATGTCTGCCTACAGCACTGCAAACATCTGTCGGCAGCACACTCAAGTGGGACTTGTCGGCTGGACTATAACTTGGTCTTTAGGATCACGCCAAACACACAGCTACCAGTGAATTCTTCTCTACATTCAGCCTGCACGTCTCTGAACTGTCTTTGTGTTCCATATTATGTGCAACTTGGCATAATGGTGAACAACAACCATTGCCCACTGACCCACTTGCAAGGATTTGATGCATAGACTCAGCACTGCCACCAGCACCAACAAATCACACATTCAGAGGCAACATGTGCCGTCTTGACTTCAATTCACTCTTTCATCTCAGAGCAACTCTGAGAGTCTGTCAGCTGCCTGTTTTGGCCTTGAGGTGTCATCCAGAGTATATTTTGAAAAACCTTGAGAGGCCCGTCAAGGAGCAAAGCCCTAAAACTGTCAAAATGGGACCTCAGGCCAAATAGTGCACGTCTATTTCCTGAATGATGGCCAAGAAACAATGTGAGCCTCTTCAGGAATGAAGCCCTAAAGTCCACGGAAGTACGATCCTATTTTTTTTTAAGGACCTATGCTTCAGTAATCTCATTGTGTGAGTCTCAAGTGAGTGTTGGTGAGCCTGGTAAACCAGCCCCTCGTGTACTGGGGGGTCTTCCAGGGTCTGGAACAGAGACCGTCAGAAACGATTTGTTGGAGGTGTGGACTCTGCTGAAGTTTAAAAAAAGTGCCTTTACCCAATCGCTAACGCCTGGTCGTCACATATGAAATTAGCCTACCTACGTACTACAATTCAAATGTCACACAAGGTCAACGTCACAAGGTCAACGTCACGGCTAACGAACACACCCTCTGTTTGCTGATTGGATCAGTCTCTCCGGTCCAGACCCTCTGTACAAAATGAAATGAAGTACGAGGGGCGGGTTTACCAGGCTAAGTGTTGGTTAGGGCTAGGCGATATATCGATATTACGATAATATCGATATATTTTTGAAGGAAATATGTATTTGACACTCTATCGCCATATCACTATATTTTCAATACTGCAATACCACTTTATCAAAACCACTTATTCTAATGTGTTCACACTGTTCAGATAGCCGGAGCATTCTCGGATAGCTCAGCTTTGCCCCCCCCCGAGTGTTACTGTTTACTTTTTTCATTTGCACAGCTCTATTAGAGTCTTAACTTAACATAAAACACTTTGCTCATTCTATTTTTGAAATATCGATATAGCTGTATCGTATATCGCCAGTCATCCCAGAAATATCGTGATATCAGCTCTAGTCCGTATCGCCCAGCCCTAGTGTTGGTGTCTCTCAAACATCACTAACAGACCTCTTCCTGTCCCAGTCCTGCTGCTTCCTCCATGCCGGCCAGGGCCAGCTTCTCCGCCTCCATGGCGATCGAGAGGGCCGTCGACACGGAGCCAGAGCTGTCACTGTGATTCCCATCACTTTCTCCATCTTTCACTTTCTCTGAGGTGAACAACAGGGAGGGAGGGGGTGGGAGAGAGCAGAGCACACATTACCGAAAAGGTCAAATGCACACACACACACAAGAGACTGACATACCAACACAGGCTACATGCAAGTCCACACTATATTAGACACATTTTAATAGTTGATCTGCCAACACATGTTTAGTTTCTAAATGTATGATAAGTAATAAACTGAGGACACAACACTAGTGTACAACAAAACATGCAACAAAATATGAGCTACAAACTTAAGGCCACCACAAAGGATCAGTCTGACTTGCAGCATACACATATTTACACATATTTATTTAAAGGTTATATTGTATTTTGCAATTTTAAGTTCACTGTATTCAAGTTCATTTTATTAAAGCACAAGGGCATGGTGGCTACAAAGTGTAGCACTAGCACACACAAGCCATGATGTGCTCAGCACAGACAAGCCTTTCTTTGGAAGATGTCATCAGTGCTTGCTGGGGCAGAGGCCTCAACGGCAAACTCACCTTTCTTCCCCTGCACTGACATCACCATTTCCTGCACTTTCTTGTACCGCGCTAGCGACTGACGAAGCTCCTCAATCTTGCGGTCCTATGTGTCAGAAACATAGAGAGAGAAAGAGAGAGAAAGAGAGAGAGAGAGAGAGAGAGAGAGAGAGAGAGAGAGAGAGAGAGAGAGAGAGAGAGATTCAGTGAGAGAGAGAGATTCAGCAAGAGAGAGAGAGAGAGAGACAAAGAGAGAGAGATTCAGAAAGAGAGAGAGAGACAAAGAGAGAGAGAGACAAAGAGAGAGAGATTCAGAAAGAGAGAGAGAGAGAGAGAGAGAGAGAGAGAGAGAGAGAGATTCAGCGAGAGAGAGAGAGACAAAGAGAGAGAGATTCAGAAAGAGAGAGAGAGAGAGAGAGAGAGAGAGAGATTTAGCGAGAGAGAGAGAGACAAAGAGAGAGAGATTCAGAAAGAGAGAGAGAGAAAGAGAGATTCAGCAAGAGAGAGAGAGATTCAGCAAGAGAGAAAGCGAGAGAGAGAGAGAAAGAGAGATGAAGTGAGAAGCAGGCAGACAGACTGAAATCAGTAACAGAAGGCTCTATTGCCAACCAACCCTTGCAAATGAGCTAAAGTGACCTAAGCAGCCCTTCCTACCTTCTCTTCATTAGCAGCCATTAACGATTCCATTGCCTTCTTCATCCTCTGCACCTCCACATCTGTCAAGGCAGATTACTCACGGTGACCCATCACTCATAAACAACACAGGCTTGCAAATGTAATAATTTTAGGTCAGAAAGAAAGAGCACAACACAAAGAACACAGAACAAGTGACATCTTTTTCGACTGGGTCAAGCGGTACACTAGAGGTACCCTGGGGATGCAGCTGGTGGAAAGAGAATGACTGGTGCCTCAGCTTTACAATGGCAGGCAGCCTCAGCCATGGACAAGAAGGTTGGGAACGATACTCTCTGGAAAGCTCCAGTGCCGGCCAACAGGAGCGAGGGATTAATAATAACAGATGCACTGAGAGGAGAGCGAGACGGTGGGGGGAGGGAAAGGCATTGGAGAGGGTCGGGGGGAGAGGGAGATAGGGGGCTGAGGGCGTGGGTGTTGATGGAGAGAGGTGAGAGATAAGTGTTGAGAGCAGGCTCCAGGCTGGAGAGGGTGATGACTGCTGATGGAGAAGACAGAAGTGGACAGAGGGGACATGAGGAGGAGGAAGAGGAGGAGGAAGAGGAGGAGGAGGTGGGACAAGGACACTGAGAGGGATGCTTGAGACATGCTGAACAGCCACCAGACCGACGCCTTTCTGAAGACCTGACTAAAGTGGAATACAATCACAGCAACCAGTCCATATCCGTACCACAGGTTCGGCTGAGGGTGCGTAACGATTCTTCGCTTCCAAATTGTTATCAGATATTACAAATAACCAACAACATCCAAAAACGAATCCTCCTTCAATTGATAGAAAATTATCTTTCATATCAACTATGATGGGTGTCAGCAAGTAAATATTTGTACTACTTCTTAAAGCTGAATGCCAGCTGAGTCAGTGGCAGCAGATTCAAACTAACTTAATAAACCGACAGGAGATCAGCCTGAGGCCGCCACAGTACACTGCAGGACAACGTGTGAAGACCGGAAATAAACAACTCCCTGATCTGTGCTTCACGTCACCCCATGGGACTGTTTTTTGTTGAGGCTATTTCCAGACGTCGCAACCTATTCCCGTCTCTGCACTCGTCTCAAGCACAGACTAACCCGTATGACATCTCTCGATTTGCACACTGCATGACTGCACTTGCCATAGCTATCCGACTTTATACAATGAAACAAGTCTTGGGCCAACGTGTCAGGAAGTGTGTTTCCCAGTGGGGTAGAGGTGATAATAGATTCTCTGTTGCTTTAGAGTTGTGAGTGGGAGATGATGGTACATGCCCACACATGCAAAACATGAGGCCAGAGGACAGCTGTGCGAGAAGAATAAACAAGTAAATAAGTAAACAGACAAACGAGTGAATGGGTGAACACATGTACAAATGGACAGATGGATAGAGGGACAAGTAGAGACATGGAAATGCCCCTTACGTTTCTCTTTCAGCCTCTTTTTATAAGTTTCCTCTGTGAGGGAGACTGGACAGGATAGAAGTGTACAACACTCCAAGTTAGTGCAAAAAGAGAATCAGTGGAATAACATCATTTAAAGATTATATGACAGAAACAAATCGAGTCCAAAAAATCAACATGACTGTTTAGTCTCCCACAATGACTGGTGGGATGACAAAGTGTTTTTATTTCCACGTCGCAGACACAGCTCTGAAAATCCCCTCAAATCTGGGCCAGGTATGAGGGGGCGTGTTTGGGCAGGCGAGTCAGGTGTGGTGGGTATTCCCCTGGAGTAGTTGGGGTAACGGGGTGGGGTCGTCGGATGGGCCCACTCACCTCTCTCTCCGCCGTCGGCTCCAGCGGGCGTGCCCGACCTGGAGCCCGTCTCGTCCTGAAGCCTCCTCAGCTCGCCGTCTCTCCCGTCCAGCTGCTGATGCAGGATCATCAACTCCTCCTGCACCACCACAGACAGCATAGTCTCAGATAAGGAGTCTCGTCCACTTTAAACACCCACACAGCCAGACAGTCAGCCAGACAGTCACAGATAAGGAGTCTGTCGCTTCAAACACTCACACAACCAGACCACAGACAAGGGAGTCAGTCATAGATAAGGAGTCTGTCGCTTCAAACACTCACACAGCCAGAAAACAGAAAGGTGAGAGTCACATAAAAGGAGTCTGGTCCACTTTAAACACTCAGACAGCCAGACAAACCAGGACAATGCTCCTAAGAATCAGCCAAGGTGTTTGCAAAGGTAAAGAAGGGTAAAACAGGGGGGTAAAAGAGGTAAGCAAACACCTCGGAAATATGGGATTAGGGTTTGGTTACAAAAATATAGTTCCACTCTCAGTAATTGGTATTTATCCACTACACTGCATTCGGGCTGACCACGAACACTGGCAGGCACAAACACGTAGGTTGTCAGGAGATCACGTATCACACCACACAGGAAGGACACTCTTCACAGAGACTCAAGACTGTTGAGTATGGTTTTGACATCATCCACCCTAGCCATCCGAGTCACCTCTGACGTGGGGTGTTCACTTCCTGTGCTGTTGCGTTCTGTCTCGTTTCCATCCCAATCTGTTTTATTTCCCCTTTCTCTGAGGAATGTACCAACTAGGGAGGCGCTGAGTAATTCCAACCCCAGTGCCTGAGCCAGATTTAGAAGTAAATTGGCATATAGCGGATGATGGCTTTGCCATACTCAGCGTGTTTACAGAAGAGACTCAAATAACAGAGAAACAAAATGAGAAAAGCAAACACAAACTGACGTGCAAATAAAAAAAAGTTATGAAAATGGAAGCAAACAGCTGGCCCTGTTAAGATATTTTGCAAACAATCTGATCAGTCGAAAGACTGGTGGGATTAGCCCATTTCCAGATACAGATGAGGATTTTCGCATCATATTATGATGCCTGTTTCCAGAGACACTGTAAAGGTCAGACCTTTCAACAGATTTTTTTTTCTAGAATAATAAATACTAAATCTGATTAAAATACTAAATTTAGTATATTAAAATAGTAAATCTGTCACAGAAAAGAGTTGTAAATAAACTGCTTTAAGCATATGCGTAAAAACCGTTCATATTTTAGATATATGCTCTCCTCATGAGAGCAGAGAAGGCTAGAAACCCTTAAATTTGAGCATGCTTGTGGTCAACTTTATGTGCCTCTATCCAAAATTAGTACCTCAAGGACATTTGTCTGTGAGACTCAAGATCTCATTTTGCACATAAGCACTTTGTCCTCCTCAGAAAATCAGTGGATGTGTTTGTAGGAGCTTGCTGGAACAGCATGTGTCTCTCTTGCTCACGCCCCTGCAGGCATGACTGTCAACCCCCACTCATTTCGATGATTACATCGGGTAGGAGCACTGAACTGTCAATCATTCATCGATCTCAGTTCTGATTGGCAGAGTGGATGGGCTATTTTAAGGGCAATCACGACACATTGGCCGTGAAGTGAGCTGGCACGTCCTCCCTCATAAGTCATGTTCATCTTTAAAAGGGCACTGGGAACACAGCACAACAAAAACAAAATAACAAAAACGAAAAAAAAAAGGGGGCACAGCAGTACAAAAATGACTAAACTAAACGAGAACAAAAAAGCCAGTCCAAACGGCAAGGGGTAACCCTGCAAAGGGGCCAAACCTTCAGCGCCTGGATTTTGTGTTCCTTCCTCTGTTTCTCATACTGCATCTGGCCCATTTTGATTTTCAGGCTAGAGAGCTTGGCCATTAGTGACTAGCAGCAGAGACGGTTAGCCCAGGAAAGAGAGGGATAGAAACAGAGAGAGAGAGAGAGAGAGAGGGAGAGAGAGAGAGGGAGAGAGAAAGAGAGAGAGAGGAAGATAAAGGGGAAGAGATGAGACAGAAGACACTACAAGAGCAAAAGATGATGATCAGATATGCCAAGAGCCTTGCAGAAGTATAGACAAGTATCACAGTTAACAGAAAAAAAGGTAAATCGTCAAAAGTTCAAAAGTGTCTCTTTTAAAGCGAAAGTGATTGCCAGGTTTTTCAGTGAAGAGAGGACTGGGTATCTGGTCTTCACAGATATTCAGTTCACAAGAAGATTCAGTCACCTTTGTAGATTTGAGTTTCTTCTCATACTGCATCCTCTCGCTCTCCATCTCCGACACCCTGTACCTCAGGTCATTGATCTCCAGGATTAAAGTCTGTCCAGAGAAACAGACACACACACACACACACACACACACACACACACACACACAGACACACGTGCACACACACACAGACACAGACACAGACACACACACACACACACACACACACACAGACACAGACACACAGACACAGAAAGTCAAGGAACAGGGAAGAGCCATATAACAATGCTACAACAAACCCACTGCACACCAATGAAAAGCTAAACTGGCACCAGCTGCATACTGCCCACAAAGTGCTGGCAAATGTTTTGATCAATGAATGTCACAACCTGGAAAAAAGAGAGCAAAGAAATGAAGGGCAACAGATAGGAGGATGGAGAGGAAAGGCTAGTAACATCAATCAGACTTTAGAAAGGTGATAAAATACATAGTGTAAACAACTTAAACGCTTTGTTTAGACAGAGGATGCATTAATACAATTTTGCTGAAATCTTGAGAAAATGATTTCCAAAAAGGTTTGGGAAGATCAGGACAACTTTATAGCCTTCAAGTAAAGCTAAATAACATATGATTTTTTTTATCCATGACATGGCTCCAAACTTTGATATGGCTGGGTGGCAAAATCTTTTTTTGCGTTTTTCCTTTTTGTACACTGAAACTCTCCCTGCATGGGATCCAACTGCAATTATCACCACATGTTTCTAGAGCGCAACTGAACTTTAAACACAGGCCCATCCCTGGACACAACACCCACTCACTCAGGAAGCCGTCCCGTTTTGCTCTCGACTTCTCAGCCCCATGGCTTTCTGGGTAATAACTACTTTCCAGGGAGACGAAAAAGAGGAGGAGTGGGGGGGGGGGGATAAAAATCTCCCAAACCAGCTTTTCAGAGGAAATGGCTTCTGGCTGTTTTGTGCCATTCCCCCCTTTTGTCCAGATAGTAAGTGAAGCACAACATGGATAAAAGCCCACTCTTCCACTGGCCTGGAAGAGACTGCCGCGGCTCAACAACAACAACATCATGACGTGACTGGAGCACGGCCAAATGTTTCCCCTTGGTGTGCTGTGGAGAGAGAGGGAGAGAGTCCCACTGCTGCAAGCAGGTCACAGAATGTGCTAAAAAGGAAGCCTGTGCTTTGTAAGCCCTCCATCTCAAGCTACGCACTTTAATTGCATATGGTCCGCTTTCTGGGCACAAAACCAATGTCTGACATAATACAATACAAATGGAACGATGACCAAACTGCTGAAATGTCTCTGACCTTTTCTAAATTGGCCATGCATCGTTTGCAGAACTTAAACCGCTGGTTTTCTCCTGAGACTAAGGTCGAACCAAAGTTCAGCAAGCAGAGCGCGAGAACTCCCATTATTCTGGGGGCAGGCTAATGTGTGACGGAGCAGGTGTATTCCGCATTCCGCATACCTCGCCGTCTCTGAACTGCTCGTCGAAGTCCAGCCGGTCCTTCTCCATGGCACTCAGCTTGAGTTTCAGGGTGGAGATCTCGGTCATCAGATCCAGCTTCTGCGTCTCTAGGGCCGAGCGGCACAGGAGCTCCTGGGAGAGCCGAGCAACAGCGACATGAGATCACAGAACACCCGACACAGATGCTCCACATCTAGCAGAACTGTTTACTTCCTTCTTTTAACTCTTGACACAACAAGCGTGAATGTCTTTTTTTTTTGTGGTGTAATAAAATACACTGTGACTTTGTAAGCTGGTAAGTATGGATTGTTATTGACTGGAGCAAAAATAACAGGTCTTCGTACATTTTGCTAATATTGACTACAAGTAGAACAATACTAAGTAGTAGCAGTAATAATTTATCCATGTCTCTGTTTTAGAGCTTTAATATCTTGGTCTAAATGACTACTATACAATAAAGGTCTAACAAATATTCAAAAGGTGTAAATGTCCACTGATGACTTCTGATATATATCAGATAATACCAAAATAGTATATAATATAATTCTATACTATTCTTCTTAAAATGTTCTCAAATGTGCTGCCGTACCTGTTGAAGCATTTCTTCTGTGGTGTTTAGCTTGTCGCGGTGTTCATCAAGGCACAGGTCCAGGTCCCGGATCTTTTCCCCTTGTGCCTCCACCTGGTCTGTCAGCACACTCACCTGCCCACACAACAGCATTGAACCAAGGCGTCTTATACTAAAAGCATGTGATACAGCACTGCACAGCACTATGATGTGAACTGGCCATTAAATGACCACCAACTTATGCAGTGTTACTATAGAAAACCACATTACTACATTACCTGAAGCACAAGGGACTCTTTGTCGCTCTCGAAACGAGCAAGTCTGTCCTGATAAAGGTCGGCGCTCATGGGGATGTGGCCATTAGACTGCGTTTATGTGGAGAGAAACAAAATCAAACACATGCATAAGTGGTGTGGTTGAGCAACTAATTGTGACAACGTTCGACAAGCCTGAACATCAAAGCCACAGGTAAAGCGTTTCAGGGCACAAGCAGGCCCACTCAAAGGCTTGTGAGCGTTTTGAAATCTGAGCCGCGTTCGCTTGCACCCCTTTTGTTCTGCCAACAGAGCCTTAAATGGAGAACGGGCTGATGGAGGGGAGCTCAGAGCAAACACTGAGAGTTATGGTATTACTCGCCTGCTTTGGCATCTCTCTGGACGCCTGCCAGCAGCTACAGACTGCTGGCGCAAGGAACACTTGTTCCCCTCCAGTGCTTGCCCTCCCCAAAATGTCTACTGTAGTTTTGTCTGCAGCAGTGTTTACAAAGCGCATGAGACAAAACCTCCACAGTCACCACCAAAGTGTCTTCTTCATCTAAAGCAGAACAAGCACCATGTGTCTGTCTAGGCTTTCAGACAGCAGTGTTTACCGTCAAACAGACAACAAAGTTTTCTATGAAACCGGCAACAACTCAGTCATGTGACCAAGAGTTGCTGTCAAGATCACAGGCATTTGATGGATGCTGAGTAAAGTTGGTCTATTCTCTCCTCTCTTTTGAAATTATCTGAGCAAATAATAGCCAACAGAAGAACTCACAAGTGCTCCCCTCTGGAAATGCCTTTCCTGTAAGGTCAAAGCAAGTTCATCCTGCCACTGATTTTGATTATGTTTTTCAACCTGTTTAGAATTATTTCAATATGATTAATCATTACTGCATTTTATTATGGACTGTGAGTGTATCCAGACACGCTGTCCACCTGAGGTCAAATAATTAAAGGGCTTATGTTTAAATGTGTCGCCAAGCTGACTGGTATGTGGCAGTCACAAATTAAAAATATCTCCTGTTGCTACCTCTCCAGATTTCAGACTTCACACCTCCCCATTAAAGTAGTGCTGGCATGTATGACAAAAAGGTCCTGTGGCACTTTGGTTTCAACATGGCCTCACCTACATATCGACAGCTCACCCATGCACGTCCAAATATACATATCCATTCTCTTGTCTGGCTACAGCATAGCAACACATCACACACACACACACACACACACACACACACACACACACACACTTATGCTATGGGTGATTAAATAAGGGAATACCCCATTGCTCTCGCAGTGAGAGTGTGTTTATTTATATTTGTGTCAAGATACGTGTGGGAGCATAGCCTGTCTGTGCATACATTCCTAAGCCACACACACACACACACTCACATGCCTAATGTGTCTGCGCACATCTGTGCATGTGTGTGTGTGTGTTTGTGTGACAGAGAGAGAGACTGACAGAAAGACAAAGAAAACTCCTTAATGTCCACACACAAAGGCTTCTCTAGCCACTCTATCAGGCAATTAGCTGTGTGTGTGTGTGTGCGTGCGTGCGTGTGTGTGTGTGTGTAAAACAAAGACAAAGGTAACTGATGAATGTCCACACACCAGAGGCCCGCCTAGCCACTACACCAGGCTATTAGCTGTGTGTATGTGTGTGCATATGTATGTGTATGTGTGTGTGTGTGTGTGTGTGTGTGTGTGTGTGTGAATGTGCATGCATGCGTAAAACAAAGAGAAAGAGAACTGATGAATGTCCACACACCAGAGGCCCGCCTAGCCACTCCACCAGGCTGTCGGCGGTGGAGTCGGGGATCTGGCAGCGTAGCCCCTCCCTCTCGTCCATGTCCATCATCTCCAGCACGCCCCGCAGGTCCTCCAGCAGGTGCAGCGCCCGCAGCCCCCCCATGAAGGGGGACGTCGGGGACTGGCAGTCGAACATGCCATTGGAGTAGTCCAGGGCCTTGGAGCCTAAGCAGGGGGGTGCAGAGGTCAAATGGTTCATTGAGGTTCCTGCCCTCAAGAGTGGGTTGCTTATGAAATACAATAAGCATGGCTTATGAAATACAATAATCAGGACACAGCATGACATAAACATTAGCAATGCATGATGTTGGATATAATTGATATAATGCCAATACTTTTAATTTTGGCTGAAAGCTGATACTCATACATTTACACACATTATTCATTTCACTGAAATAACCAAGTGCCCCCTGTACCAGACATGAGATACTACCCTAATCATGATATCCTTATTTTAGTAGATACAAACGTGAATTGTTGTCTTCAATTCTCAAAGCTCATGTCTCAGTTTGGTCCTAGCAAGTTGTTCTTGTGTGGTCTCTAGGTACATGCACAACTGCTCCCTTCTCGACAGCCTCCACAGCCATATGACCAGCACGCCTTAGGCACACGGGCAACAGAGAGGCAAGTCTGTGTGGTGGTGGGAGATGAGCTGCTGATTGGGACTGTTTGCACTCAGCCAGAGAGGAAGGAGCAGGGGGAAGACACTTAACAAAAGAAGAGGCTCTTGCCTGCGGCCAGTGTGACGACCCCTGACAAGCAGAGCACGCACACCACCACTCTACTGCACTCTACATCCCTTCACTGGACAAACCCCAAAGAAGAAAAAGGAAAAACGAATAAAAAAAGAATGCACTTCACCTAATTGTGTAACTGCCACAACCAACATGACGCAAGTCTTACTTAAGGCCTCGGTACTATCCAAGTTATTGGTTGCTAAAGACTGGCGCTGAATCACTGCATGCTGCCCGGACAGAAAATAAGCCTTAGACCCTCCGTTTTGTTCTTTGAAGTCGAGATAATTTTCCTCGGGCCGCCATTAAATGGAGCACATCATTGTTTGATTGTGACATGAGCGGAAAGCTATTTTAATTCCCTGGTGGAGACGAGCAAAGGCCGAGGCGACGGCGGACCACAGGGATGGGAAAGCAGGACAGAAGACAAGCCGTGGTCTTACGGGAACCTCGGGACATCATGTGATCCGACAGGCCATTTCCACTTGGAAATGTCAGCTATAATTAACCGACAGGGGAAACGAGCCAGTACTTCGTTTGCCTCGATTCCTCTCAGCTCGACCGAGAGCTGTGGGATTCAACTCAAATGACTGATTGTGTTTCACCAATTTCTTAAGCATTCACATTGCCTGACTTCATACCCTCATGTAACTGCCGGCAGTGATGATGTAACTGCCGCTTCTAAAACTGAACCATTAAATGGCACAAAATACCAGCACTAAACACACAAATGACAGCGTAATAAACACTGCGACTTCTTTTTAATAGCACAACGGCCACCACTTTAAACTTCAGAAGCCTGCCTATCATTTACAGTTTGACAGACAGCTGTGATATGATTTCTTTTCAACTACGCTTAACCTTGTAGCTTGAAATCGTGAGCCTTGTGGTGTTTCTGAGAGGCTCTGTTAGCCTAGACTCATGGGCCCAATTACAAATACAGTGGTCCCTCATTATTCACAGGAGTTGCGTTCTAAAAATAACGGCGAAATCCGCAAAGTAGTCAGCTTTATTTTTTACAATTATTATAGATGTTTTAAGGCTGTAAAACCCCTCAATACACTTATACACTTTTCACAGACAGGCAAAGTTCACACTTGCAAACATACAGCACTTCAGAGTGACACAGCTAGCGGTGGAGGATTTATGTAAATTTTACAAGCTGAGCGCATTCTGTACTGTACAGGAGATTAAAAAAATCCATGAAACAGCGAGGCCGCGAAAGGTGAACCGCGATATAGCGAGGGACCACTGTACAATACTTTGTTGTCATTGTTTATTACACAACAAAATTTATTCAACAATATGCGCAGATAGGGAATTAAATTTGGACAATATGTGGGAAGCGTTAAAAGGGCAAAATGTGGGAAGGGCAAATAGGTTTATGAAAACAAGTATTGCATCTGTGAATATCTAAAGTCTTATAATTAGGTTATAGTCTTATAAGTCTTAATCTGGTGTTGCAGAATGTAAACCTGTTTCCAGGACGCTGTATGTGCATGGAGCTGAGATTTAATAGACAGCGCCATCAGTACACTACTCCGTATAAAACATTACCCACATTGTGGTATGCAATTTGCAATTCAAGTGCCAACAGGTCTTAGCATGTCAGGTTTGACAGCTTCAGCCCAGACACCTGTGCAGGTGTTCTGACTGAGTACAGCGACAGAATGCAGTAGATAAAGTCTGCAACACCAGCAATATGCTCCTATCAGTTTGTGCTCCCATCATTCTATGGGCCTGTTGTGTGGTCCAAAGCCCAGCCCTTAAACATCAATGTGGCTGCTTTTTGCTTCTCTCTTTGGGAACAGCGACAACCTCTTACCTGCGATGATGCCATCCATCTGCTCCAGTGCAGCCGCCAACATCTCACTGGCATCCGACATCATTCTGGCGGGTCAGCCGCAAGCCTGAGGGAGAAACAACACACCATTAGGTCACACGATAGAGAATAAAACGTATATGATGACGTCCCACAGACCACTGTGTGGGAAAGTCAAAAACACAAGGAGCACACACATACACACATAGTTATTCCTAAGTGGCACATAGGGTAAATGAATGTTATACTTAAAAACATCTCTCTTCATACCACATTGGCAATAACATCAAGGAACTGAGAACAATACATCCAACTCGACATCCAAAGAACAGTGGACCTCATATATTAAATGGTACCAAGGAAGGAATATACAGCCCCACAGATTTCGACAGACCACAAACCTTAAGCTAGAAAACACAGGGTTAAAGGGTGGGCCTTGCATGAATGAAACAGGCCCCATCCCCCCACACACCCCAACCAGTCCGCAGCGGAAACACTGACATTCAGCAGTGCACGTGTCATAAAGAGCAAACGGAACCCGAGTGTACTCCATGTCCCAGAACAATGGGGGCGGCTGGCCATGGGAACCAGCCCCTTGTTCCCTCTATGACCTCCGGTGGAGTGCAAGAGTCTCGGAGGCAGTGTTGGTGGTGGCCCTGGCTACGTGGGGGGGACTGTGTCATAAAGCTGGGGGAGGGAGAGAGGGTGGAGCCGGGCGTGCTGGGAGTGGGACGACAGCGGAGCCGCTCTGACACGCTCCCTAATGAGAGGCTAGCCACGGCGGGCCTGTCATAGAGACCCAGGAGCTCCACCAGAGGGGAGCTTTACTTAGCGCCAGGGAATGACTGGGACACCAATTAAACCTGGGCTATGCCCACACAGAGCGCACTGCTATCCAAATAATACACTACAGTGTATGATGTGGCAGACGCAGCCTAACACTACTTCTAGAAGGGAATGTTCACAATACCACAGAGGTATTACATTGTCTTCAGATGAATGTTAGCTTGAAACATGACTTGAAATGTGACTTCAATAGAAAGTAAGGCAAAGGTAAAGTTTGCAACCCCACTTTACTCAATTTGAGGTTGTCTGGGAGGTGTTGGTGGTGTTTTGTGATGTGTGTGGAATGTGGGGAATCTTTGAGGCTTTGCAGACGCAGACTGGGGTCATTAAGTATGTTGTAAAAAAAAAAAAAAAAAGTGCTCCACTTGTTTTAGGCTGAAGGGATGGCTGATTCTCAACCATTCCGCTGTTCCCAGGGTTACGCAGATGGCCTCGCACCAACAGACACCCCGTTTCAAAGCGGAGTCGTTCCCAGTCACCTCAATCCCTGATGCCGCGCTCTGAGCTGCCGCCGGGGGGACACTGGGCACTTTGTTCGGCCAACGGCAAGGACACGCTGTGGGCCTCCCTTGGCCTGACGCCCAGGAACACAGTGGCCCCTCAGTCTAACTTCTGCTTGGCACTGACGCCAAACACAAAGTCATATTTGCATTTAATTTATACACTTGTGCTATGACAACACAGGAAGACGTCCTGGGGCTTTCATGAGCTGTGGTATACATGTGAAGAGATGGCTGAAACTATGTGCCAAGGTGCAAAAGAAAAAAGTCAGCTCAACCAGGTTTTTGTTCCCAAAATGTTTAATTTCTAGACCATGACGTTTCAGGATTACTCACCCTTCTGTGAGAGGAAAGGTGAGTAAGCCCGTCACAGCACGGTCTAGAAATAAAAAATTTTGGGAGCAAAAACCTGGTTGAGCGGACTTTTTGTTTTGCACCCGTGTCTACTCTTCTTTGGTCTTGCTCCCAGTTTAAACTCTGGATGTGCATGCTTTGGTTGAACTCTAGTGAAACTGTGTGCCTAACAACTATGTGACAGAGACCAGGACTACAGAAAGAAAGCAATGGGCATGTCGCATGGAGGCTTGACCACACACCTGTTTAGGGAGCAAAGGCCACCTCATTCACAACAGTCCCTTTGAGTAAGAGGGGAGGGGTCCTGCAGAAGCCAACCAAGCATTTGCACTCTTGACACAGTGGATATATTCACCTTTCTTAACCAGGGCAAAGGGACACGTAAGCATACCCACCCAAGCGCCACAATAAGCAACCCTAGTGTTATCCCTTGCAGTTTTTTTTATTCTAACAGAACAGCCCAAAGTTTATAGTGGTTGGAGAAAGTGTTGAGTCATTTCGTTGGTGGAGTGTCCTATTTAACCAGCTGCTCGACTTCCTGAGGACTGCCCACGACAGTGCTGACAGTGTCTCTGTTCTTCTTTTAGGGCTGGTGTGGGAGACCCCTCCCACAAACCCCCACCTGGTGCCTCTAAGGAAATTCCAACAAATGGACATTACACACTTATTCGTCTGCAAAATAAAAAAAACAAAAAACTTCCCACAAAACCACCTGGAAGGTGCGAACTGCAGACTGCAGAAACATAGCAACCCTAGTGTAAATTCATAGCCTACACGAAGGAGGGTTTATACTGTAATTTTGCAAGTGACTATTTGCAAACTACTCCTATGGAGGGGGGTAGAACAAAGTTAGAAACTAGGCAATAATTTTGTGTAAATACAGGTTTTGGGTGAGTGTGGTAAAAATAGTTTTAACAACTCAAAATATGAGCATTTATTCATTTATCAAATGATCACTTTCTGAGATGTTTCCCAGGGTTTGAGACAACATTTTGCAGTTGATATACTTTTCACAAGACTTCGAGAGATTTACCAAATGGAAAACAAAAATTGTGCCATTTAAAAAACTAGCACCACCAAAGTATACTGAAGTTTTGTTCGCCTTAAGGAATATAGGCAAGTTCAGCATGTTTGAGCAAAACCTAAATTCCATTTGGTCACACAATGACTCAGGGCAGATCTCCCCTTGAATGCCTCTCTGCCCTCACCTCATCTGGCTAATCTGGGCACGGAGGTGTAATAAGGGTGGAGGAGGTGTTGGCATGGGGGTGTAGGGGAGGGCAGTTCCTGTTGAATGGGATAAAAAGAAAGGAAACTTGCCCCACGGATGTGTCTGTCTCGCCATCTCACACCACAGACAATTGCTGAGCAGAGCAGAGCAGAGAATGCCTGCGAGCCTATGAAAATCTTCAAGGTCGGAACAAATCACTAACTGGGAGCTTCTCAGCTCCTGAAGGCTGGTTGAGGTAAGTGGCAGGAGAGAGTTGATAAGAGCTGCTCAGAGACAAAAAAAAATTATAAACATTTCTTTTGTTGGCAGTGGATTCCAAACAAGCAGTAGCCTTGAGAGGTTTTGTTGATTCTGAGTCTGGATACACTAGACCGAGCAGCTGGAAGTCCATTTTGAAAGACTGGTCTTGGCCAAGCCTCAACAAAAGCATTTACAAAAAGCTGCAGTAAGGCATAACCAAAGGTCCAGATAGTATTAAACAGTAGATCTAACACAAGCACACTATTCCAGTCTAAAAGCAGCAGCACCAAAGCCGGGGGAGCAACAAATACAACTGTCTTGCGTACGTCTCTTCAAAATCCAACACCCTAACAACAATTTGGTACCACTGATTTTCCACAAAATGAGCACAAGCGTGGAACTGCAGAAAATGGAAGCATTCCCACCACTTTGCTGGAACACACATCATATTACTTTTCCACACGGACGGAGTGCGCCGGGTTAAGAGTGCAGGTTGCTTTGCATAGCGGGAATCTGCAACGCTGGAATTTCCTCCTGGCACTCAGACACACAATGGCTTGGAGCCGTGCACGGCGATAACACACAAGGCCTTTGTGAGGATCAAGTTTCGCTCTCTTCTGGCTGAAATCACATGGCCCAACACACTGGCATCCACGCTCAAGAATCCCAGGCCTTGCACAAAGGGAGAACATTTCAGGCATTCCAGAAATGAGCATCGAGCAACCTTACAATGCAGAGGACATTTCGTGTAACATGGAAACGACAGCCATGAGATCCTGCTGCATTTACACTGACTGAGAACCCAGTGTGGTCACGACATTCTTATGGGGACTGGCAAGGGTCACACTGATATACCGCTGGTGAGGCTGGGAGGACTTGGGAGAAGTGTTAATGCTCTGACCACTGCCATTAGAAAACAATGAACTTCACATCAGGAAAGCAGGTTGAAGTGAATGTGGATTAGTTCAGGTCTTGCCAAGAAACTTGATATTATGCATTTGCTTCAGGGGGCTGTCCACATGACAACACAATGATTTGGAAATGATATTTTCCTCTGTGCCAAAATGTTTTTGTTTCCAAATATTCTGCATCCATGTTTTGAGAAATCACACTCAATTCACACAGATTTGCAAAACTAGTGAAAATGTGTAGCTCTCACATTTCAAAAGAAGTGTTGCACAATCTATGCTTTAAGTTCTGCAAAAGTAGACACGAGCAATGTCACTACCAGACGCTGAAATGCTGTAGTGTTGCTTGGCAACACATAATGCTATAACCTTTTATTAAACATGTTATCTGTTCTTTTCCATCTTTATTAGTTGGCCATGGAACTATTGCATAAAGCAATATGATGCGTTTGTGGGTTTGGGAAAGGATTAAGCCTTCAGACAATGTGTGCATGGCTGGATCCCACCCTCAGGGCTATCCTTTACCTGCCCCATGCCCTCTGGCGTCACATTACCTGCATGGCATGCTGACCCAGTCCTCTTTGTGTTATTATTGTTCTCACTACTACCTCTGGCAGACAAAACAAAAGTCTTATATATCAGCCTGTTCTCGTTGTCAGACAGAGATTTCATACAAGTTTCCAAAGGAGGTTTAGTGATATACCACTTAACATTAGAGTCTTTTCTCTTGGTCCACAAACAAATGAAAACCAAATGTATTAAAAGCTTTTACTATAGTCATAAAAAGCTTAACATTTGTTTGAATAAAGAGGAATAGGCGTGACGGCGTGAGAGGAAAAACCATAATGACGGCTCAACTCCATCAACCCAGGCCCTTCAGGGCACACACAGCACCAGACTCCTGGTACTGGCACACTAACACACACATGGACCACACACACACACACACACACACAGAGACAGAGACAGAGAGAAAAAGAGAAAGAGAGAGAGAGGGAGAGAGAGGGAGAGAGAGGGGGGTGGGGTGGGGGGGGGGGGGTGGGCGAGCACAGCGAGAGCTCTTCCCCGGCACAATGTGGAGAGAAATGTCAGCCTTCGGGTGACCCATCTCTCTAACAGAGGAAGGAAGAGAGTGTTTGTGGCAGGTCAGCTGAGATGCCAGGCCTCGCATGAACAGAGCAGAGCAGAGAGAGTGCAGGCACAGAGAGGGAAGCCTTTGTGAGGGGTGGATTTTGTGCTAATCTCGTTTTCACTTGCAACACATTGTGGCCAGTACAGAAGCACAACTCTTTATGCCATACATATTTTTAAAAAACTATATTTATGAAGTGTGAAGCATAAAAGTGGCGCTAAGTTGCACTATGTAAAAGATAGTAAAACAGCCTTGGGGGATTTACTGAGAGAAAAAACACACAGATATCTGAGGCAAACACAGTTGTGGCCTTCGCAAGAGTATTCAAAAGCTCGGATCACAGTGCTGTCCCCAGGCTAGACCGCTCGGTGTCATCAGGCGGTGGGATTTGTGCTGTGCTTGAGACAGCGAAAGAAAGGGCTATTTCTGGATTTCCAGTTACTTAGCCTCAATAACAGCAAGCCTTTCACTGAGGACAGGCTCTTTATGCATGACCCCAAGCAGCCTCCGCTACGGTTTTCTGGGCTCATGTTTACCACAGTTAGCACATTTCAGAACCCTCTAGGATCCTCCAGCTTAAGGAGTAATCCTGGTATTTTATATTTAAAGCCTCATTTTCTGGTTGTTTGCGGTGTATAATAGAATGGTTAACATGGGAATTTGACGAACGCTGCTGTTTGGAGTATTTTAGGTTGCGGCTGTTGTCACTCCTTAATTCTCCTTAATTTAAAGGCCTTCATGCTAAATTACATATCCTAAAGGACTAGTTAAAATGTCCGCGTGTAGCTTCATGGGGACTTCTTCGGAGCATGGTAACCTAGAGCTAGTGGTGTTTTGTTGATGCAATGCCACAGAAACCATGGCATGTACTGGTTGAGCCATTCTAGCACGTCGTAAAGCAGAAAATGAGGCTTTATTGTAAAACACCAGAAATACCCTCTAAAGCACCACAGCAGCCTCACAGGCAGCGTGGCGGGGCACACCAGAGCAGCTGTAGCCCAGGCATGTAGTCGACAGTCTGGGCGACATCAGCACGCATTCCTGGCATCCTCCAGGACGCCCATCAGGCGAGCATCAGAAATAAACACAGACGAGAACATCCATGTGAGCATAGAGGGGGAGAGATATTGGCATACATATAACTAATTTTACACCCATCACAAATGCCTGAGTGAGACATGGCTTGCACCTGAGGAGGCCTGGGGGCTTCCAGCTGCTTAAATATAGCCCTAGAGTGAAAATAAAAGTGCCTGAAGGCTTAGATAAACATAATATATTTGTAAATAAGACCACCCCAGACAGATGGTTTAACTGCCTGTGTTTACTTTAAAGAGGAGACTAGACAGAGTTCATGTAGAAGACTAACTGGAATCAGCTGATGAAGAACCGCCAATACATCTCTGCAGAGAAATGACAAAAAGATTTACAAGTCGAGGCAGAACGGATGCATAGTCCTGTGCCAACTCTGTCTGAAGCCACTGAGCAAATTCTTTAGACAGAGCGCTGAAAAAAGTTAACCACCCAGATGGGTGACTGGCAAGGCAGATGATTCAGTAAAGGGGTTTTGGCTGCAAACAAGTCACAGCTTCACTGCCTAAATGTTAAGCTCTTATTGTCAGGCCTACATTAACATTTCTATCACTGAGCATGGAAATCATGTAAAGATAAGCCACTCTCATCTTCCTTTTCTGAGTTGCCATAGGCAGCACTAGGCTCTGACCGACAACAGATGCTTACTTGAGGGGGAAAATGACGACTGCTCACAGTTGGAAGGGAATTCTTCCAAGTTCTCACATTTTTATGACATGACTAAAGTCAGCCACACTAAACACGTCTTCTGACCAAATGGCAATGTGAATCTCAAAGAAGGCTCCTTAACAAGTGGGCTATGGTTATGCGACTTTCTCCACAGGCTGCTACAGCTGATGGTGCGCTTCAGGAAGCTGACACACAACGCGAAAAACTGTAATAATCCCATCAAGCTCAAGTATTTCAGGTTTTAAATAATGACCAAAGCATTTGATAAGCAAAACCCAACACAGAGTTAGTAGTGAGCTGTGATCCTGCCAAGACGTTGAGTAGCTTAGGAAACTAGAGGGTTGCAACTGTTGTGCCAGCTACAGCAGTGGGTTTTCACTGTAGTGGGCTACAAGGAACAACGCTTTCTCTCGGAAAGTGCTACGTGGAATGTGTGAATCACGACAAAGCAGTGAACAACTTTGCGCAGAGAGAAAGTGCACAGCACTGAGATCTTATTGAAAAAACAGGCACTGTCCCGTTAATAGTAGTGTGGCATAAATGCGATTTGGGAACTTAAATTGGGCGAAATATTTACAGGTTTTGCTAATCCCACTAAATCCACAGCTTTAGGCTATGTTTTACTTTGCTACGTGTGCCTTGTAATCATGACGTTAACATGCGAAGACTAAAAGTACAAAGAGACTATATGTAGGTTATAATACACCACTTAAAATTCAACAAAGTGTACTTTCTGCAGCCGTGAGATTCCCCGCCGTTTGATTTCACTTGATTCAATCGTAGTCTAGACAGAACTCGAAGGAGACAACACCAACAGGAAGGGAATTCCACTATCTTAGAATGCGGGTAACACATCTTATGCTTAATGCGTATTTTATTTAAAAAAAGAGTGTTATACTACAGTATAACTTACTTTAAAACTAATCTGCAAACTTTTGACTTGCATTCAAGCAACCAAGTCCTTTCTGAATTGACCAGTCAAGATTTTCAGGTTATACAAAATAGGCGCTTAAACAATAACCTTACTTACCAAAATAACGACAGAAATAAACGTTTGATCAACTGCTGTCCTCGAGGCAATAAAATAATGTTCTCTTTTCCTTCTTTTAACTTAGTCCAGTTTGCTCGTCTCGTAGTCCGTGGTGTCCCCTCGCCTGCGCCATGACGGTAAAGAGCTAGGGATGGGAAGGGAAGGCTTGTACGTCATGGCGCGCGCACATCCCGCCACGGGGGCACGCACAAGTCATGGATCAGTCATGTTTAGGTTTAACATGCCACAATCAGCTTCTACGCGAGAATAAACACCCGCGTTTGTTCAATTTACCCACACTCATGAAAGCAAACCGTTCAGAGTGTTACATCAGTCATATCGACGGGCTACATAAAAAATCTAGGACTTTTCTTGCAGCTCAGTTATAACAGCTGGTGATTTTTCAGACAGACAGCCACTCACCGTGAAAACGCCTTTGAAGTTTGCACCGCCGTAGGCTAATGAAAGAGTAGTCATGTAGAATAGTCGTTCTTCGTCATAGAGTACCTAACCAATAACTTCGACAAAGGTATGTTTGATGGTGACATGTTATCAAACCTTCTTTCATTACAGGGATAACTAAAGTTTTTCCACAATAGATCACATACTGTACCAAGATTTACAAACAATCAAAACAAACAAACAAAAAACCGAGATTGGTTGTAAAAAAGAAAAGTTGTTAATTGTGTCGTTTGCATTCATATCCAAATATTCATATAATTAAATGCATGACTGAGGTGAGAGGGTTATTCCAAATAAGTGGTTTAGTAATTAAATTAAAGCAGATAAGTTACCTCAGCGTGGCTCACCTCCAAGAACAGGCTTTGTTTTTCTTGGGAATAAACCAGTAGGACCTCTCCATTCAGAGGTTTACCACTTGCTCTAAGTTGACATACCCGAGTAAGTGATTAAACCTGCTTTCTGGAATACCCCCCTTTAGTGCCAATGGCCCTTGAACTGAGATCATGTATTAACTGACACCAACAAGTCCAACTTGGAGCTCTTCACAGTGGTTTTAATTGCTTTCGGGCGGCCGGTGCATGGCTTCCAGCACTGCAGCAGCTGGATGTAACTCGTGCAGAGACCGCTTTGATGGCCGCTCAACCTTCACAGTGTTTGGGTCGCACTCCAGCATCTCCCTGATCCACTCGTCATCCAGGGCTCCTTCAATGAACTCCTCCATGCTGATGATAGCTACAGGAAGCGGTAAAGGAGTTTGAAACATGGTTGACATATAGCTGAACATTTGCGTAATGGAGTGTCATAATGCAAAATCAGTCATGTAGTAGATATTTCTGTCTTGAACCAATTGTGGGGTTTAAGCCTGTGCACTATGCCCACAGATTCTTTATTATACACACTTATCCTACAGGTAGGCCTACTTGTAACGGTTCTTAGTAGAATTGAAATATGTAAAGGATTCAACTGAAGTACAAATGTTTAGGGACAGTATTTACCCTCACCCCTATCAGAGTGAGAAGCATGGATAAGTAACAAATAGGCTTAACTCAGGGTAAATTAAACTTTCTGATACAGGTGTCCTTCATTCTCACTACAAAACAAAACAAGGCTCTTCTATTGTTACATAAATCAGTTACACTAAGGTACTTCAACTGTGTGACTTGTTTATGTTCCTGAAATAATCCCCCTCAATCTGGACTATAGTGATGATCACATCCATCACTTATTGTGTGATCTGAAACATGACCTCTGAAGTTTTGAGATTTAGAAAACCTGTTAAATTATATTAATAATAGCATCTGAAATTGGGTATCTACTGCCAAAAGGTTAGGCCAACTATTTTATCCCAATGGCCATAGTATTCTGCTGCAGTCCTCACCATTGTTGTCTTTGTCAAGACGCACAAAGATTCTGTTGGTACACTCTTCTGCCGTGAGGGGGTTGGGCTTAGTGATGGAGGCAGCCACGCTCATCTTGTAAACAGCCTGTGGTCAGTCAGAGAGGATTCAGTCAGTATGTGTGGAAAACGAGCTCTCTGCTGACTCCTTGTGGGAAAACTAGATATTACTTACAAAATATGACTGTCGTGTGAGTTATTGTAGCAAATGGATTATTTGTGATACAAAATACTAACAATATGTATTAGAAGTGTAACGACATATAGCATACATTTGTGTACATACATCTGCTTGTGGCATGTATATAATTAGCTGATAAGTACAACACCGACACCGTTTATAAGATATGGAATAATGAATATTGTCAAATGCCCTTGTGTGGAGGAAGTGGGTCCCACCTGCATGATTTCTAGCATCTCTGCTCGCGTTATGGCTCCATCTTTGTCTTTGTCGTACAGCTTAAAGGACCAGCGCAACTTCTCCACTGATGAGCCCTCGATCAGCATACTGATGGCTGTCACATACTCCCTGAAGTCAACAACTCCATCCTACAAAGCAACAACATCCCCAAATGGAGTGGTATGATTACAATTTTAACAAATTATTACAATTTTTACAAATTTTAACAAATCCGTCATCTATAATTGTGTGTAGATTGTCTGACATATAACATACATTTGGTGGCTAAGATGATGGAATTTATTAGAACAATGACCAGAGAATATACCAGACTGAAAGGTTTTTTTTTTTAAATAAATGAATTAATTAATTTAATAAATGATCACAGGGAGGGATCAGCACACACCCAGAAAACTCCTTGGTGATAAACCCTGAAGGTTTTAGCACTTAAGGAAATGGAACACAACATGTCTAGACACAGGTCTGGAGTCACCAAAATGAGAAATTGATGAATAAAAGTACACCGAATACCCAACAGGCTGCTATAACTTCTTTTAATGTTAACTACAGATAGTTTAAATGTTAACTACAGGTGGTACTACCAGTACATAATAGACAATCTGAGCATTATCTGGTGCCTTGAGAGAGCTTTCAGCTCAAACAGCGAGTGTCCTGTGCCAGGGTGTAGCTGGTGCTGAGTGGGTGCTGATGATGCGGGTGTGAGGCCGATGCCTACCCCATTGTTGTCCAGCGTGCGGAAGATCTGCTCGGCGTACTCTGCTGACTCTGCCCCCACTGTGCCGTCACAGAAGTGCCTCCTGAACTCGTGCAGGGTTATCAGACCACTCGGACACTCGTTCATGAACTTCCTGTCAATGACATGGAACTCATGGCAATGTGTGGTGTACATAGTGTAGCACCGGTGTTCTAGACTGTCAGCTAATTCAGTTAAGTGAAATGAATCATATTGTTCCAAGAGGACAAATACTAATAAGGACCTGATAATTACTGGAAATTTACTGAAGGGAAATGTATCATTGTTTTAATAGAAAAAAAAAAGAATGAAGGCCTAATAACTACTAGCAGATCAAAACATCTATAAAGGATTAACAAAACTCTGTTGAGATACAAAGTTAAAAAAACAATTTCTAAACTATCTCTTGAAACTAATGGTTAGTAAATTAAACAATAAAGAGTAATTAGGTATTCTTTAGTGATCCTGACTTACCTAAACCATTCATAGAGTTCGGTGATATACGTGCCTCCTTTTCTACAGGGCAGTGTTGCAGCTTGACCCATCCTTCTCTTAACCTGAGGTGAGACAACTTGGGTCCTATTATATACCCGCATCCAGCTTACCTTTCACGCAATTAATCACATTTACTGGTGACCTTCTAGAGCGAAGATATAAGGCAGAAGTAATCTTCCCGGTGGGAGGCCAAAGGATGGAGGGGGAGAGCGCCAAATGTAATTAGCTCAAACTGGGCTGCTGGCGAGCGTGCAAGAGAAAAGGCGATAGGCACGAGACACTGAGGTTGTTTTTAACAAGATGGAGGTGGGATGAATTATGTTTTCTGAATCGCTTCACATGACCCAGCAACCTGTTTACCAATGAGCATTTTTTTTTATCATGAATGTTTACTCACTATGTTTTGCAGTTGCTTAAAATGGGGGAAATGGGGTTCAAGTTAGGGCTGGGCGATATATCGATATTATCGTAATATCGATATATTTTTAAAGAAGATATGTATTTGACACTATATCGCCATATCGATATATTTTCGATGATACAATACCACTTTATCAAAACCACTTATCCTAATGTGTTCACACTGTTCAGACAGCCGGAGCTTTCTCGGATCACTCAGCTGTACCCCTGTGTATGTTACTGTTTACTTTTTCATTTGCACAGCTCTTTTAGAGCAGTCTTAACTTAACATGAAACACTTTGCTCATCCTGTTTTTGAAATATCGATATGTATCGTATATCGCCAGTCAGCCCAGAAATATCGTGATATTAGTTTAGGTCCATATCGCCCAGCCCTAGTTCAAGCCTACTTTAACATGATTTCTCCTAAATCAGGTACTACTGACCAAGTGAATGTTCTAGAATGGCTCAGTAAAAGCTGTGATTATAAACTTCCTGAGGTGTTACTGTCCAGGATCCTCATCTTATCCGCTTAGATGCTCCTGATCAATTCTAACAAGAAGTAATAGAGAGGAAGTATTATAAAAGAAGTATTATAGGAAAAATGTGTAAGGGGGTTCTCTACAGAGAATGGATGTCGGGGCAGGATAGTATATGCTTTAGTAATTAGCCGTTTGTTTGGAGAAATATACTATAAGTCAAGCGTTCACGAAGAAAACACTGAGTGGGGAAAGTGTGTGGAAGTATCTTTTCTAAATCCACAAAAGGTTATACAGTCAAGTGGTCTTAAATACCATTACCCATACTCTATGTTAAGATCAATGCATTTATGGTACCAATATCACTGCCAAAATTACTGGCCAGTCTTTACATTAAACGTTGTAACACTAAACCAGTCTGAACAACACAGTTGATTTAAAAGCTGGAGCGTTAACTTCAAATTTCCCTTTCATTTTTTCCCTAATGGAAACCAGACAAATACCAAAATATTTATATAACCACCGCTGTTTACAGGCATGAGTCATACACTCCAAATCTGTATGTGTATCTGTGTGTGTGTGTGTGTGTATCTGTGTGTGTCAGAGTTCAAACATGCCTCATTGACCACAGAGAGATACAGGAAACTAATGTTTATTTAAGAATCTTTGTACATGACAGCCTGGAGACACATGGGCCCTGTGCAACAAGATCAGATGTGTTGACAGCAGCAACGATGGCGCTTCATAGTAAACCCAGCTACAAAAACAAATGACATCAAAACAAACACACACAGAAAGAAAAAAATGCACAAATAAAAGGTAAGCCCAGAGAGGTGACTGAGAAAGGGGGATTTGGGAAGGGGGAGGCGAGGGGTATTCCACAAAGCAGATTTAGAGCCTTATCGAAGTATGTTAACTCAGAACAAGTGGTAGACTTCCTAATACAGAGGTCTTATGGCTTTATTTTTCTTGTAAAACAAAGGCATGGACTTCTCGCTATTATGAGGTTAGCACTTACTCTGAGTTTACCACATACTTGGAATACCCCCCCGGTGTCAAATGGGCACCTTGCATCACTATTGTGCACAAGGCAAGATGGCTGCCCTGCCAGCGTCAACGAAAGATGACTGCAGTCCGTGGCGCATCGAGCTGTGGCCAGTCAAGACTCCCCAGGTTCTCAAGAACCTTCCAGAAGCAAGGAAGAGTTCAAGCCACTGGTGCAAAGATCCCTGTAAAATGCCAAGGGTTACCACCAGCCATTACCCCACCACCACGACACAAGCCAAAACTGCTGGTCCAGTAACACCCTGCACTAAACACACACACACACACTCTCTCTCACACACACACACACACACACAAACACACACACTTGGACACGCACACAACAAAAAGCCAGTATGTCCAATAAGGCAAACAGTCTTTTATCCTAAATGTCCACCAAATGTTTAAAATAATAAAAATCAGACCCAACTTTAAAATCTACAAAACAAGAATGTACAGAAGGTGGCATGCTGATTGCAGGGGACAACATACCTTAAAAATAAAGGGAAGGGGTGGGGGCACTACACTGGACTTCACAACTAAAACAGGAACGAAGATAAGGTCTGCATCTCAAACCAATATACATTACAGTACTTTATTTCTGCACTGAGCTCCAGTCTAGTGGCCAACGCAACAGGAGGTGCACACATACTGGAAACAGTCACCCAATCACACAAGAGCATCAACATGTACAGTACAGTGATTTTAAAAATATATATAACAAAATAAAGATGTATAATGCAAGAGCCTACATGAAAACAAATCCTATGACTTTTTTGCCTTTGTGTAGGACCAGCCTGTTTGTATGGCACATGCATCACAAGTCAGAGTGGGTGGGTGGGCGGATGGGAGGGGGTGCCGAGATAGGGGAAGAGGGCAGCCATCGCTAGGCTTAAGGTTACGGGTGCACACCCCATCCCACATCTCGGCGAGCAGACCCAAGGGCCTGACTAATGCGTGACCTCCTGATGCCGACCTCTACTAGTCTCTCACACAGCTCTCTGACTGCTGGGCCCAGTCTACCAACAGATAGCTTCCTCAGAGATAATGCCCTTCACGCAAGCTCTCACTTAGCTTTCAGTCAACGGTCCGAGTATGGGTGGTCAGGCTTGGTTCAGTCCTAATATGGATGCTCAGGGTTGCTTCAGTCTGAGTATGGGGTGGTCAGGGTTGGTGCAGTTCGAGTATGGGGTGGTCAGGGTTGGTTCAGTTCTAGTATGGGTGGTCAGGCTTGGTTCGTGGTTGGGCTCACACATAGCCCTCTGTGACCTCAGTAAGCAGTTGCACGACTGGTCAACAGCGCTCGTGTTCGGGCGGAAAAATATGACGAGACCCGCCCGGACCACTCATTAAGAGGTTCAGTGTGTTTCTGCCTGGTTCCCCCTCTTTGCTTCGGGTGCCCGGCTCACGTACGCTGCATACGTCATGTGGGTCCAAAGATAGATACGACCAACTCCCGCTGGCAGGAAGGGGAGGGCATGTGAGGCGTACTGCATGTGAATTTGGGAAATTCCCATGTACAATACCTTTGGTTTTGTCCATAAGCACAATAATGGTCTTGCATCCAGTCCAGACATCCACAACTATGAGTAGGTCCATATTTAGAAGCTTTACTCTCCCCATGGAATATCATTCTAACCAAGGGGGGAAAAAAAACAACATTGCCAGTGTCCCAAGATTAACTGTCCTCGTAATAAATTTTGCAATCCATCCTTTTAAAAACACCTGTATAAAAACAGTCATCTGGCCAAGTGGTACCAGAACTCACAATACCTCTTTCAAATACGGCTTCTGCTCAAGTACTAGAGAGTAGAGGGGCAAGCGTGACAAAACGGGACCATACCTTTCAGCTACCGAGGAATGTAAACTGCATAGCTTAGCTTTTGTCTGTCTGTGGTTGGCCGACTCCGTCAGCCTGCCTTACTGATCCCCGTCCCTCAGTGCATAAGAAACTACAGGGTGTTTTGGGTGGGGAGGGGGGAGGGGTGAACAGCAATCATCACCCGAGCAGCTGAAGAGTCTTCTGGTGTGAGGCCTGTCAGAATGAGTGAATGCCAACAGGCCTGTACTCCTTCCATCCTTCCTTCCTTTCTTTCTTCCTTCCTTCCGTTCTCCACCATCACTAATGATGAGATTACCGCCAGCAGCAGCAGCACAGATGCAAGCAGGTGACATTGTGTGTAACATGAGCAGCAGGAAGTCCACATCGCTGACTTGGGTTCTGCATGTGTATTTGTGTGTATGTGTGTGTGTGCGCACATTTTGGGTAGGGTGAGGGGGGTATCCACAGCATTGCTCTCCTAGGGAAGCGGCCTCAGCTGGAATGACTGTGTCAAAAACATGTCCTCCTCCACGGTTGTTCTTCATCAGCGTCCTCACCCTCGCCATCCTCTGCCCTCAGCGGCGCCCCCGCTGGCTGGCTGGTGACGGTGCAGCTGGAGAGCAGAAGAGGTTCCTCGACTGACTACCATCAAACTAAATTCAAGTGTAGTGGACAGACACAAGGGGCCAGGTATAAAGCACACATTCATTAAATCATTCATCAATCATTCAATCAATCATTCGTTCACTTGCTCACTCATTCATTTCCATAATGGGTGGCGGTTAGAGCAATATTCGAGGCTTACCAAGTAATTGCACCAGCTTTTTATCTGCGCCCATTTCCTGCAAGGGTTGTTTTAAAAATTACACCGTTTGTGTGTCAATGATAAAAAATGTTTTTGTTTAATATAATATTTATTAATTTTCCTTAATAAAATGGGTGCAAGTTCTGGGTGGTTCAAGTACTTGGTAATAAAAGTTAACAAAACTACTCCGATCCCTACAGCCACAAGTCCTGCCAATACCTACACATACACACACCAACAAATTCTCATATACCCTCATACATACGCACAAAATACACACACACTCACAAACAATTGCCCCTTGCAATAAACACAGAATATTCCCTTGCCATCCCTTAAGGAAGTAGGAATCTTCCAAAGTATTATATCATTCAGTGCGTTTTTGCTTGAACACATCCATGCTTTACGTGTAGACAGCACAACCTCCATGTCTCTGTAGGAACCCAGCTGAATGACCTCTGACATCACATAGAGGGCGCTGGTGAGCGGTCTGGGGAAGGCAGGCAGCTTGAGGTCCTCCAGTATCCCATCAGGCCTTGCGACCATTTTTTCCTCCCCCCAGGCAGGAAGTCCAAGAGGTAAGTAGTTCATCACCCTTCTGTGACAGACAGCCACTGGAGCCGTGGGGTGGGGTGGGGGGGCTGGGTATCGCTGAGCTTTAGTCTCCAGTCAGCACAGTCGGACTGACAGTGTGTCAGAAGGGAATTTAAGAACCCAATAAATTATGTATAGATTAAAAAAAATGAGAACAAATACAGAATGTTCAGAGGGACACCTGCTGGCTTGTGTGGATGGATAGTCTTGTCTTTTCTTTTTTTCTTTCTTTTCTTAAAAAAGTAAAACGGGCTAATGTTCTCTTCAGGAAAATGGGTCCTGGTGGCGGGACATCACAGGGACCAGTGCATGTCGTCAAAGTCCATGGCCTCGCCGAGGTTGGCGTCCGTCTCCAGCAGGCTCATGATGACGGCCATGGCGGCCTCGTCACTGCTCAGGTTCCCCAGCCCCGCCCCGTCCAGGTCCAGCTGAGAGCTCCCCTCTGGAGGAGAGGAGAGGGTGAAGAGAAGAGTGGTGAAAAGAAGAGGAGGGGAGGAGAGGAGAGGCGACAAGGAGGAGAGGAGAAGAGAGGTGAAGAGGAAGAGAGGAGAGGAGGAACAGCAAACATTGCTACAGGTCATTCAAGAGAGACCAGGCTGATTTCAGAAATGTATAGCCTAGCTGCTGTTGAGGACTTACTGTGGCTGGGTAACTATGACTGACAATATCTGAGAAAGATTTTTTTAAACTTAACTCACCCAAATAACATTCCATAGCTACACAGGGAACTTTAATTATACAGATAAGCATAAGCAATCAAAGGTGTCATTCAGATAACTTTAGTTAAACTGTACAATGGGTTTAAGCGTTGAGTCAAAGGTGCCGTTTATGGTTTAAGTATATATATATATATATATATATATATATACTTAAACCATAAACGGCACCTTTGACTCAACGCTTAAACCCATTGTATATGTATATATATATATATATATATACACACATATAGTTTTACATATAGTTATGACATAAGCAGCTAATTTGGTCCTATAGAGTTCGGTTTTGAGGTTTTCTGCATATGTATTCATCTGTGGTAAAAATCAAAGAGCAATACACACCCATGAGCGAGTCACCCCCGCTAAATGCTGCGTTTCTGGATTCTTCCTCAGAGTTGGACTTGCCTGCTACCTCCATGTCCGTCACCTCCCCGTTTGGCACCTGAGGCTCACAGAACACAACCAGTCACACACACACACACACATACACACACACACACACACACAACAGCACAACATATGAGATTCACGCAGCGTGCCTAGGACAGGAACCTCTCATTGGCCCCCCATACCTCTTACTGTATATTACATAAAAACATGCAGTAGTGTAGTGGTAAAAACAAATGGTAGATAAACTATACACGCAGCCGTAAAACAATGTGGGTAAACTATGCATATTTTTAACGCAAGTAATCATAAAAAGGCAAGTAAATGTTGTTTCGTAATTTAAAGAGGTGCGTAAACAGCGTTTACCCTCCACTACATCACTAAATGCATGCACACACGCATGTACAGCAGAGGCGGACATCCCGGGTTCAGAAAGTGAAAGTCCTGCCACATATTTGTTCCAGTTGTTGTTAAGTTCACTTAACCAGCTGATCCTTACTAGCAACACTCTTCAGCCAGGTAGAGGAGCTAATGAATGAAATCACCTGTGTTAAGAGCACAGGCAGAAGGAATATATGGCAGGACTTTTACCTTCTCAAGCCAGTTTGAGTCATCCTCCACTGATGTACAGACACACACACTTACAGGCACACTGCTGTTTGACTGAGTGCTGGCCAGTGGGGATTTATCCTGCAGCAAGCTGAAGGGACTTCCATTCCCACTGGACGGCGAGGGGTTCATCCTGCAGAACAAGACACAAGGGAACAACACTAGTCACAAATATGCCATGACAGTCCTCTCAAGCATCACATTGAGGATGTGCAGGTGAGTAGGAGAGTGTCTGTTCAACAATAGCCAAATGTGTGGAAAGCCAACTTTGTAGTCATTTGCAATGACTACATTTTCATTTGCAAGTTAAAAACCAAAGCACTTTCCATGCACTTCCTCACCTGTTGAAGTCCAGCAGCTCATTGGCGATCTGGGTCCCGATGCTCCCGGCGTAGATCATGGTTCCTGGGGTCGTGGAGATCCCGGGGATGATGGGAAGGGCTTTCTTCGAATCATCTAAAAACAAGCAAACACCAGCATTAAAAGCTCATCCACTGCGGGATAACTGGTCTAATAAAGAGAAGGTCATTTACTACAGTAGCACACGCACGGATGGAAATTAACTTTACAAAATCTCAATCCTTACCAGCCACTGACAAAGAAATGGTTAAATTCATCTGCCACTGAACAGTTAATGATTATTTTCTGTCCTAATCTACCAGCCACTTTCACATTTTACCAGCATTTCTCTGGTGGCTGGTGCCAATTTACATCCATGACACGTCATCGACATCGTCCCCTGTAATAAACCCTGCTTGTGTACTCACCCTCAGACGTTCTTGAGTTACTTGGTTGGTCAGACTTGTCCCCCGACCCACTGGCCCCACTCTTACCACTGTCACAAAGAATAAAGACAAGGAGATACAGCTTTCAATTTATCTTTAGTAGGCAAACATCTCTTTACCCATCTTTTACATGCATTTACATATATGTTATAATCTAATATATCTAACTATAACAGCATTACACAAAACTTACACAGCACTAACAAAAACAAAGGTCGTACTTACAATATGACCGTATTTGTAGATACGATGTACTCTACTTCTTTGGTCCAGGGATTTATAAAACTAAACCACTGGCTTTGTAAGGTGACAAACGAGCCATATTTTGTTTTGAACTTGTAGCAGTTTGTCTCAATCTTCTCTTTAGTCCTTAGAACTGCAGATGTAAAAAAAAAAAAAAAGTGATTTGTGGTTAAACGATGAGAAGTCCGATATTACAGAAGCTGAATACAAAAATTTCATCCAAGATATGTATACTTCAAGTTTTTTTTTTTTTTTTTTTTTAGTGAGTGTGGGCAGACGAATGAAGAATATTTACATGTTTTCAAGAGGAGCCATTTATGGCTACTGAGAATAGGAGCGTACCTTTTCGATGTCTATCTGCTAAGTGAGGCAAGTCGTCTTGATGGAAGTACTCGTAGCATGATGTTCCCAGCAGCTCCTGGGGCAGATAGCCTAGGATGGTGGTAGCGCTGCGAGACACAAACAAGCAAACAACAACAGATAAACAAACAACAGATAAACAGAAACAGACTTTCACTTTAAGTCACATATCCTCCAATAACCCCGAATAACCTGAACCCAAAATTGCCATCGCTTAGGACCCGACTAATTCTAAAACAGAGCGCATCTTCAAGTCAGATTCCTCAGCCAAATGCTACAGTCACAGGATCGGCACACATTTCCAGCAAAAACACACACATGATTCTGGCTAACTGAATCGAATTAGCCAGCAGCAGCAGATTCTCAGACTGAATCAGACACTGCATACTTTATGCACAACATATCCAGTTGCAGACAGACCTTACAGAGTTAAGGTGACCAACATGACTGCATTCTGTGATTGCAAAGCCGTAGCAACTCTAAGAGACCTAAACATGATCTGATCTCAACGACAGAAGACTAGATTGGCAACGTGTGTGAGCATGGGAGTGAGTGAGTGAGTGTGTGAGACCCAGGGGTGCGGTTGGCATGTGTAATGGCAGTAGGTCAGTGTGAATTGCGAGTCGTTTGTGACACTCATTAAGTGTTCATTTGTGAAGAAAAGGCGGCAGATGGAGTATGAATGGACTGTGAGCAGTGAGGTGCAGGTACGGAGCATGTGCGTGTGCGTGCGTGTGGGTGCGTGACCGATATGACTCACATACAGACTGACTCAGACACAGATCTTCCATTACTACGAACCCATCAACAACAGTCCTTACCCTCACATTCAAACAGTTATGGTGTTTAGAAAAGCTATATAAACAAATTGAAGTGTACATGTATATCTGAACATTGATTACAAATGCTATATAAATACACTGAAGTGTATATGTACATTTTTAAACTGTAACATATGATGAAAAACATCTTGCTCTGTATTTCATGTATGGGCGTTTTTCACAGTGATGCCAAATCTAGAACATCGGCACCATCTGTTGCACTTGTGCAACATTTGTGCCTCGGTCAGGTGCCTCCCACAGATCTCTTTCAACAGATACCCATCTCAGACTGTGCAAAAGCCCTGTTCACCACTGGTTTAAGAGCATGTCAAGCAGGTTGATTCACCTCCCTGACAACCCTACTGGCATTATTGTGTGTGTGTGAGACTCAGATCTCTGCCGTCAGCAGGGCTGTTGTGTGCAGCACGTGTGTGTCAGATGTACAGAGCTAGCTCCGCGCGTACCGCTGATCCACGTAGGTGAACTTGCCGTCCATAGCGCAGCGCGTGATGAACTCGGTGGGCTTGACCTTGATCTCGCCGTTGAGCTGCGGCGTGGAGTGGGGGTGCACGCGGCCCACGGCCACCAGGCAGCTGAAGTGGGAGCTCTCCTTGTCGGCCTCCGCCTCCTCCGAGCCCAGCTGGCTGGCGGGCCACGTGCGCATGTAGCCCGTGCAGTGGACCGTGCAGTATCGCTGGGATTCTGGGACGCAAACACAGCGATGTGTAAGTGCGTGACGCACACACAGACGCAAGCGTACTAGGGCTGGGTATCATCTAGGACATGGTGATTCGATACGATTTTCAATACAGGGCTCACAATACCATACGATTTTCGATACAGTTCAATTCAATTCGATTCGATTACAATATTGTTTGGTTTAGAATCAATAGTGCATTTCTCTGTGCAGTAGCTACTGGGGGGGGGGGGGGGTGTATCGATATTAAAAGCCAGAATATCGATATTATATCGTTTTTAAACATATCAATATGTATCGCTGTATCGATTTTTTTTTGCACAGCAGTAACGTGCACAAAGACGCAGACAGACGCATGCGCAGACAGACGCATGCGCAGACAGACATATGCTTCTGTTGCTCAAATTCACTATTTACAGCAACAGTGTAGATTAAAACAAAGGTGAGAAAATTAACAAGATTAAAATGGCACCTCTGATTGAAATACTTGAGCAGTGTTTACACATTGCACAAAAATGCTGTTAAAAAATGTATTGCACACCTCGAGTAAAATTTCAATTTAGTGATCAACTGCATGGCAAAGGATTTCCTAAGCTGTATGCTGCTAAAGGTTCATTAAAACTAAAATGTAGCAATAAAACTAATGCCAGCTATTAAGTATGCTGCACTGTGCTGTTTTGCCCGTTTTTACATTGGGGCTGCATAGGGAAATATCAGAGCCAAATGGTATTTTTAAAGCAGGCCAGAGAGAGGACGAACCTGTATATGCACTTGGACGATACCAATTCTAACAACTGCAGTGAATAGACAGAGAAACAACCCCAGGGACAATGTTTTTCCCCCAAATGCACAGCGAAGTGCTGGGGTATGATTTTGTGGTCTCTTGTAACCTTTTCTTGACAACATGACTGATGGCACTGGCTGAAATGCATTTCTGTCCAAAATAACACTCTAAAATATGCCAGCTTCCCTCTGTTAGTTTTAGGCCTGTTTTAGGGTGTTCTGAAATATGCAGGAACAAAACCCTGGGAAGATTAAAGGAGTGATTTCACAGCAAGACTTTGACAAATATATAATCCAAGATTTAGAAAAACAACAACTCTTTGTTGTACCTGTATTTATGTTTACACAGCATGTCTGTCAGCTTTAAGCTTCTGAGATTTAGGGAAAAAAAAAACAAAAAAAAACCTTATTACATGCTCCCCGTTTTGCTATTTAAAGTCTAAAAAAAGGAAACTCAGCTGCCCTGGTAACTGGAGAAGCTGTACTCTCTTCACTGACTTTCCCTAAACCCTGCAAACAGACACACACACACACACACACTCCACAGAGCCCAGCCCTCACCTTTCTTCTTGGTGGAGCTAGAGGGGAAGTCCTTGTCCTCCACCTTGACGGTGACGCGGTTGTACTTCATCCTGCAGAAGAAGGAGCGCCGGGCCCCTGAGCAAAAGCGCGCCGTCCCCACCGGCAAGTCTGCCTGCACCTGAAGGCCCGCTGTGGAGACAACACGGGGTCACCATGAGGACACTTAACACACACACACACACACACACACACACACACACACACACACACACACAAAGGCCTGCTGTGGATAGATCACACAGTCACTATGAATACAAAACACACACACCTGAACAGACACACTTTAACACACACACACACACCTGAATGTCCGCTGTGGAAAAAAACATAGGATCATGATGAGGACTCTTAATGCACACAGACACATACACACATTCATCCATCTGAAGGTCTGCTGTGGTGAGAACACAGGGTGACAATTGGGACACTTAATACACCAACCTTCAGACACACATCCACTAAGAGAGGACAAAACCAGTGGGCATCAAATACAAAGCATGTCCACAAAACCATGCAGACACAGAAAATAAAGTATCCAAATCCACCAAAAAGATAGCAAGAAGAAAGACACAAAATTGCATACATTTCATAAATAAAAAACCAAAACCAAACAAATATATGTATAAAAAAAACAAAAAAAAAAACAATGTGCTGCAGTTTTTACTTTTGGCGTCGATGAGTCTCTCGCGGGGGTAGAGCTCTGAGGCCGACAGCTGCTCCTTCACCTTGCCAATGTCCTTCGGGTGGATGTAGTCAAACAGACTCTGACCAATCAGCTCCGCCTGAAAGACAGCCCCTCACAGTCACTCACCTGCATCTCCTGCATCAGGCGTCTGCTTTGAACATTCAACCCTACTATAAGCTCCATCAGCGATTCTGAGCCAAAGCAGTCAGCGATGTCATTTCTGTTGTCGTATCGAACCCCAAACAAAACATTGAAAGCTTTGTTTACAATCAACAATGGTAGCTGAATGGTAAAAACTGTTTATAATTCAGGATACCGTTATAATTTCACCCCTTTCCTGTCAGTTGTGTTTGTTTTTGGAGGCTGGTCTGCCTGCAGGTGCCGTGTCAAGTGTTTTTTTAAAACAGCTTAGCTATGGCACAAGTAGCAAGTGCTTCATGACGAGATGCTCTCTGAACAAGACACAAAAAAAAAATGTTTTAGATGGTCTGCGCTCTGTTGCTGATATAGCCTTTAAACTGGGTCACTGTTCTACTTTTGACAAAGCATCTTGCTGAAGCTCAGCTAAAAAGCTTCTCCATACATCCAAGCTCTAACCACTCATACAACTTTTACAGGCCTGACAATGGTTCCTCTCCAGCATGCTCTGTGTGTGCCAAATATATCTGCTGCTAAGCAACAGCTTGTGCATAGCAGTGGGATTTGCAAATGACACTTACCCGACTGTAATTCAGCGTCTTCGAGACCGATTCAGAGACGAAGACGATCTTGCCGCGGTCACAGCCGACCACAAACAGAAAGCCATCGGCAGCCTGGGCACGAGGATGAGAATTATGGGAGAACTAAGAACACAACGACCACACCTAACCATAAAAGCCATAAAGATCTGCACTGACATCTCTAGACCTGTCAATATTATGCCTCCCTAAAAAGAAATCTTTTACAACAACAGCAACATCATGATGAGAGCAGAGCTGAAAGGAGCGTCTGACATGAGAGGTGATCAACTCGCCGTAACTGATTACCACCCTCCTAGTCTACTGTCTTAATTAGCTCTTTCTAATAATCCAAAGCCCTTACCCTGAGCACTAGGTGCTTGAGCTCATCATCAGGCAGGAATGAAGGCTTGTAATTGGCTTCGGCAAAGGAACTTGTTGTACCTGGAGGTCCAGTGTAAAAGATTAGTGACTCAAGCAACAAGTTACTGGTTCGTAATTCAAATGGCACTTAAAGAGATCAATGTGCTACTGTGTATTCAGTTCTCCTATGAATTAGTCAAAAAACCCTTTTAGAATTCTGGACTTACTGTTATTACACAACATTGCACCCATGGTGACACAATAAAGCCATTTTGCACATATTTTGGATTTAAAACACTGACTTACTTGTCTTGTACTTGACACTGCCATCAAACTAAAACAGCATTGCCAACAGCGGTGTCCTGGTGTTCACCGTGAGAGCGTCACGCTCACCTTTTAGAGACTTTAGGTGCTGGACCGCGAGCCGCAACACGGTGAGTTTGTCCAGTTTGCGCGCCATGGGGTTGCAGGAAGGGATCATGCCCGACAGCTCGTCAATCAGGTTGTTCATCTTGTCCCTCCTCCGCTTCTCGATCTGACTGTGGGGCTCCCTACGGACGGACAGACAGACGGACGGACAAACAGACGTTACTCCCAACAATCCTCTTTGAGTCAAACAAACTTCTCTACCCACAGCTGTGTGCTATATACAGGTACGGATGGATGTACTAACGGATGTTATTCCCAACAATCCTCTTTGGGTCAAACAAACTTCTCCTCTACCCACAGTTGTGTGCTATGGACAGGTAATGACTCAGTCTAGCCTGCACTGTAAATCAAGTACTGGACAGATTGTCTACACACACGGCCATAAGCTGCTCAATTTTTTGTTCTCCCTAACGTGATAGTCTGGGTTTGCTTCAATTGACATGGTTGACTCCTGTCGTATCTTTACCGGACCAATCAGCGAACAGAGGGAGTGTTTGTGAGCGATGACATCAACTTTGTGCGCTACATTTGAATTGTAGTGTGTAGGCAGGCTTATAGTCACGACCAAATGTTAGCGATTAGGTAAAGGAAGACCCAATCGCTTTAAACTTTAGCAAAGTCTACACCTGCAGGTAGCAAATGTTTCTCAGTACAGCACAGACAGACCCTCTGTACGCAATGCAGTTAAGTATGAAGGGCTGGTTTACCAGGCTAGTTATTCACAACCCCGCTCACATTTTTCCTACTACTGCTACAGAAACCGAATCTGCGGCACACAGACCAACTCCTTAAACAAGAAGCCACAGCTGCACCATGTGGTATTTACAGTACAAATTGCAAAAGTAGGTACCTGAAACACTTGATCTTGACATGCTGGTCATCGCCTTCTGACCTGAAACAAAGTGAAAGTCCAGACAGTTCAGAGAGCAGGTGTGGTACAGCAAACAGAGTGATGAGCTCATCTGAGTGGACACACGTTAGCCTCTACCTGTCCTGGTCATCCTCCATGTCCTCGTCCACAAGAGTCAAAGATTTAGTTTCCCTAGAAACAAAGAGACAAACGTCTGTAATCGCTGTGAGGAGGCCAACAATACAGAGACATAGACTGTCTCCTCTTTCACCTTGGGGAATACAAAATAACCTTCCCTCAAGAGAAATAACAGCAAATTACAGTCTCCACACCGCGTTGTTGTGTTCTGTTTTTTAAATTATTTGTTGTATGTGTAAGAGTGCCTCGTCGGTGTGACAGATGAACAGTAGGCAAAAAAAGGGAAACTTACTGCAATTTATTGTCTTTTTTTCTTCCAATTTTGGGCACACCCCACTGAAAGAGGGGGTTGGGGTAAGCAACGGCTCATTGCATCATATTATTACATGGCACTTAAACCAGATGAGGCTGCACTGGGCCACTTAGACAAGGATGAAATAGTGACGGGGCAGCAGTGGCGAGATTCTTTATTATAGTGGCATTCAGATCTTGTGACCCACGCATGATATTACAAGAGCTTGGGCCATTTTGTGGAAAAGAACTACATCACATTTAACACAGTCTGACGCACAGTTAGTGGTATTTGAAGCCAAAGGTCCTCATCCAACCTCTTCCACTGATGGCACTGTCCGTACACACACCCCAGCTGTCACTTACAAGGGGGGTGTTTGAACTTAGCGGGCTATGCCAACCCAATTAAGGCTTAGGAGGGTTTGGTTAAGACAACATAATGGCAAACGTTTGTTTATTTACTGCCACTTTGAGCAACTATGGCTATTTCATAGCCAAAGCAGATACACTTAAATATTATTTTTTTAAATACAACAATTAAAAAAAAAAAAAAAAATTTTTGTTAGGGAAAAAACAGGCCTTACTGGTTGTCCATGCTGCCCTTGCGCTTCCTGGTTATGTCCATGCCGGACGCCATAGCAGCAGCAGCAGCAGCAGCAGCAGCCGCAGAGCTGGGGGTCATCAGGCCTGACACAGAGAGAGAATGGCTCTGGAGCTCCTCCTCCAAAACATCCCCTACATGTGGAAAGACAGAGGAAGAGAAGAATGGGGAGGGAGGGTGGAAAATGAGGCAAGTAAGGAAAGAGGGAGAGAGAGAGAGAGAGAGAGCGGACAGAAGGAGAGGGGGGTGAATACAGCTAAAAGTATCCACTGCCATGTAGTACTTTTGGCAGACATACTGTGTAAAACACCCAGTCAAGACATTCAGTCCTAACAGCACAAGTCGAGTATTTATCGAACAGCACAAATCGAGTGCATTTAAGGTGATGTCGACTGCTGTTGTCATCTGCAATATTTTGTAGGCCGGTCCAAATATTGATAGGTGTCCACATTCTCTCAGCTCCCCCTGTCACAAAGCCTTATGGACCACTACACGTCCATGATCTGCTCTTTGTTTTGAGCAAACGAGGAAGTTAAATCTTCCTGCCTGACAGTCATGACAGAGGAGGGAGACACAACCAAAGCTCTCATTGTTTGGGTTTCTGGGCAGCCTCTCAAGGCCGGCTTAGGGGCCGAGGCCTGCAAACAAGCTCAGCTGAAGAAAGGGGGAATGACCCCTTTGTGATACATCAACAACGTCTGTAACCTTAAAGGGCCAGTTAGTCACAGTCGAGAGATCTCACTCAGAGCTCTTGTATGGACCCAGCTGTTTTTTTACAGGAGGGATTTATGAGGATGCCTCTAAACCATTGACTTGTTATGTAGGAGATCTGGCTGACGTAAGTAGCACCAACATTCTCTGTAAATACGGCTGCCAATTGGGACCTTATATTATGACCCAGTTAAAGTAATCTGAGGCTGTCATTTGTTTGATTTTGACACAGGTACACCTTTTCAACTTTAAATCCAAAGCACCCATGAAAGTGTAATATTTCAACAATCTCCTGTTTTTTTTAGGGAGCAGTAGTTAGCAGATTTGTCACAATTTCTGCACGCTTACAAATGCCCTTATTAACCATTAGCATAAACAAGATCAAAATCTTAAAAAAAAAAAAAAACAAAAAAAAACACACACATTTCAAAAGGGTTAACCTTTAACTCCGCAAACCAACATTTTCAGACAGATTCAATATATAATCATGTGTAGTTATAATCCTATGCATCCAGTTAACATTTCATAGGCACTCCGACCATAAAAGGGTTCTTTCATGTGCACCCTAATCTTCCATCACTGCTGTTCGTTAGGATGCTGGGAATGTCAATAATGTCACTTCACAAGGTTAAATCTGGAGTCACACAGCACGTGAGTTCCCTCCATTGGGGGAAGTGGTGAGTGCCAGAGGTGGCGATCCCGGCTTCGGAGCGTAAAATCCATGCCACGTATTTGATCCAACCACTCTGAACCAGCTGATGCTAATCAGTAAACAAAACATCAGACAGGTAGATCAGCTAAATAGTGAAATCACCAGTCTTAAGTACACAGGCAGAAGGAATGCATAGCAGGGTTTTACTTTCTGAAAGCTCAGATTTCCAGCTCTGGTGAGGACACAGCACTGACCTGCGGGAGACCACATGCGTGGGCTAGTAGCTTTGGCTTGGTTCCATGAGCTGGTTGTTTTTAGCACAGCACACTCCTGCTGGCCTGGCCGTTCCATCAATGCCAAACCTTGTCAAGACCCCTCAACACATTTTTGGGCTGTGTGCGCTCAAGCGAGTGCACGAGGAGGTCATCGCACTGTGGTGAGGTTTGGCCACGCATGCTGAGTGTACTAGCACCTATTTTAACCTGCTCCACAGACCCACTGACCTAAATAACCGTGAACAGATCAGCAACAACCTGATTTTTAATCATGGGCTCTGGAGTAAAGATCTGTTTGGAGGATTATTAAGTTCTGTGAACGGGATGCTGCGTTCCTGTTTAAACACACACACACACACACCTCCATTCAGCTCCACCACACACACCACCTGCCCATCCCTGTGTCTGTCATGTGGTCACCTAAACTCAGATGACCAACACAACCGGGGATGTCACTGCAGCTACAAGCACTCTGGTTCATTTCTCTTCACTCCTACAGTTTACTGACACTTCACTAATATTACCACCCTACATGCTACACTACTAAACATTTTTTTTCCATTTCATATTCTATTTCACTATAAATCAGCCTACATGCACACAGGTGCCTGGGTAGAAAACACCTGTATAAAGGACGTATAATAAACACATCTCATTAACATCATTCTTGAAAAACAGCAGCACAGACACAGATGGTTTATGACTGTGTTTTTGTAAAAATGTAAAATGGTGTCCAGAGAAATTAACCGATGGATCAAAAACTCTTGAATGTCAGCTTTTCAACAAACATATTTGGTACTCTATCCCTTCTATAATCCAAGATATAAGCATATATTTTCATCGTCTGGAACTGCTATATAGACTTGTCATTGTCCACCAGTTTGGCTGCAAGTCTGAATGTGTGCTGTGGGGTTTGTGGAACACAAGCACACATGAAGTAATCTTCACAAATCGACAGGCTTCTACTGACTGTATCTGGGAGGTTGCCATGGTAAATAAAGTAAATCCATCGAGCATTTTGAGTGCCTCAAACTTGCCACCATAATGCCCGCAACACTTGTGAAAAACAAAATGGTGATTCATTGTGCTTTCCAATTTGACATCACAGTAGGAGAGGGGCGCCTGCTTTCTGCCCTAGGCAGCCAGTCACAAACCCGATTTAGTTTTCAGGCTTTTGTGCTGGTAGCCACTGCAGATACCCAAATATGTCAACAAAAGTACAAAAAGTGATTTTTTTCCCCCACATAATACATCCTCTTTAAATTAGAATGTAATGGTATTGATGTGGTAAGAGGGCATTTCTTGAAGACGGTGGAGTTACTTTGGTAAAGGTCTGATGGAAATGCCATGCTGTATTTTTAAATGACAGCAGCAAGGTTTGCAAACCCACAGTCCACACACTACACAACAGCCTATAGTGCGTTCCATTTGTCTCCCAGACCAAGATGGGTGACATCAAACTGAGCTGAATGCGCTCCATTTGTCAAAGAGAAGAATTATAATTATTATTCAATACAATATAATTCAAATCAATATAATATATAAAATACATTACAACTGAATAACACATGTATATTATAAAACATCCAATGCTCCTGTACAGTCTCATAATGCCCAAAAGGTGCATTATCGAAGCATATGAAATGGCCCTGTTAATACAGCCATTTAACCAGTGGTCTGAAATGTAAATAGATGACATGTAAATTCCGAATCTACGCCCTACCCTCCATAACCTGTCCAGAATACATGATGAGACCACAACTTTTTGACTTGCGAGAGTCTAAGGGGCAGTTTTGCGACAGGGTACTGTCCGAAACCCTCAGGGAGGCCCAAAATGGTTCCATGCCCATCTCCCGCCCACAGGAACTGGCAGAACGTTGAACTTCTGAATTATCACAATGCCAAAATTCATTAATTTAGGTAGGTAACAGACATTAAAAGCAGAACTTAGATGTTAGGTCCAGTGTCAGTACTTGAAAAGTGATGGATTCTCTCTTTTTCACATCCCTTTGTCTGAACAAAAAAATTAGTAAAAACACACTAGAAAAATGGTTTGACCTACTTCCTATTTCATAATTATTTCGTAACCAGATGCTTATCAGTTAAAGCAGCCTCCCCCCTCTATGTGGAATACTGAAGTATGGAGACCTATTGTGATGGCCCCTTTCAAGTATCCATCAGTACCTAATGGATATGACAGTGTTTTTACAATTTTGTATATTTTCCACATAATTTCTGCGTGGACATGGCCTCTCAGTATATTATGTGCAACACAGCAGCCAATTATCACGTTTTACTTAGGAATGGGTTCAGGCGACAGGAACAGCAATCCAATTTACACACATATAATGAGGACTACACAATGTACGACAGAAACAGGAAAAACGTTTAGGGTGAATTGGTGGATTCGCTCCGTCATTTTAAGGGGCTCTTCCTCGACTCACGCCTCACTTTCCACCATGTTGAAATAAGGCCGGTGGGTTTTTTGGGTACTCTTGTTTAAACAGTCCTCCATTAAAAAAACATAACCTCCTTGGTGTACGCATTATAATAAAAACCTCACCTGGAAAGCTCTACCTCTACGGCAGATAGGCGAACGTCATGAGCCGTGTTCTTAGAACACTGCACATTATTCTACAGACACTGTTCCATCGAGCACTTCAGCTGATACATTTTGATACATTTCATGATAACACCTTACAAGCCCAGTGCGCACCAAGCATACTTTGAATATTTCAGTGCTGAAATAAATATAAAAACGTTGATGAAGCGGCGACCTGGAGAGTCAGCGAGCCCGCGTTACACTCAGTGGCCCGGTGTTTCGCCGTTTGACCTACATTTCATACCTTACATAACGATCACACTGCAATAACGTCTTTATCGATTAAAATAAACTACTAAGACACAGAAATGACGCGAGGTATTGTTAAATACACACATATATACACAACTGACAACAAACCTTATTTATATAGCCTTGCTGTATGGTAATGGATATTACGTTATATTGTTTAGCAGAGAGGTGCACGGTTGTGAGAGTTCTGAATGAAAGGTCAGATATGCTTTTCCTCTGTATTATTGCGGCTACGTTAGTTTAAAACGGGTTTATGTCTCTGCTGTAAGAAGAGATAATCACCGAATAAACGACCAAATAAACATCTCCAAAGAAAGTGGCACACTTTATAATGTCGGCCTCTGAACAAAAAGCGGTCTGTGGACAAGACCATAGACAGGACATGTTTACATAAAACCGGCACAGTGAACTATGGAGGGAAGGGTGATTTTCAGAGGTCAGGTCCACTAAAGTTTGTCTTACATTACCAGTGTCAAGGTTTATATTTTTCACATATTCGGCGACATCACTTCTTAGGTAACAACACGGCATCAGCTGCCTAGCTTAATCAACAACGTTGTGTTACAAGCACAATCAGTCAATCACACTTGCAATCAATGATTAGTGAATAGCTGACCACGATAAACACTTCCTTACTTGCCAATTCCACTGCATTATTTGCTCATATTGTAAAATATATCCAATGCTGAGAGCGCTTATCTTAGCATGGACTCATAGGCTAGCTAGCTAGCTACAATCCCATAAACTGGATTCCCCCGCAAGGCCTTGGCTAATAAAGACTTTCCCTGCTTCGTTGATATAACGTTAGATACACTTGATAAGGCTATTTCTTCACTGGTTATGTATATCAACGTCATTTCGACAAGAGTATGTCAATAGTTTTGTCGAAGGCGGCTTGGCTGTTTGAGAGGAACTTGAGTACAGTTTGCTCTACTGAACTACTGACCTAGTTTCGGTGAGAACAAGGAGTACAACTACTTGATGGGAAATACCAACGGCCCGTTCTTCACCGCACGGCGCTATCATGACAAATGCTCACAGTAAAACACAAATTTAAACGCATGTACATGTGGACATTAATTCTTGCGATTAATAGTCCTACCTGACTGTTCGTCTGACGTTCTGTCACCATCGCTCACCGCAGCATTCCTCGCCGACATGGCTGGAGCCGGTACGCCGGGGCCCAGGACTCCAATGCATGTGGACGAAGCGGTAAAGTCTGCTAACTAGACTAGCATATGTTGGAAACCGACTTGATTTTCCTTCCCGTCTGCTTGGTGGGAGGGGGTGATACAAGTGTGCGAAAGCTGAAAAGCACGGTGAAATGGGAACACCGAGAATGAATCCTGGAAAATGCGGAAGGACACGCATAGCCTCCTCCTACAAATTACTACTGGTCTGGTCTCCGGAGAGACTTGGAGACTCTCGCGATATTTGTCAATATACGACAGGGAGCAGCATAGTTTGGCCATAGACATACTATATAGTATGTCTATGAGTTTGGCCGTATGAGTTTGCCTTTCAACTCAGGTGGCTGAGGTGAATTCAGTAGGAAGAAGGAAGATTCAAGATTTTGCAAAGTGATCTGTGGTTGCTTGGATGTCTCAGGAACTGGGCAACTGAAAGAAAAAAAAAATGTCCCAAGTTTACTGACCTTCCAAAAAGAAGAATGACCCACCCAGAGATAAAAGCTTTTACACCAGACATCCTGAGAAGAATTTGCTAAAACACATGTGCAGATCTGATTCACAGTTATTAGGAGCCACAGCTTGGGTTTATTCCTGCCAAACGAGTATTAAAACAATGATTAATCAAAAGGCAAACACCCTTTTATATGTGTCAAGGGGTGTCTTCAGCAAAGAAATGAAATGTGATCATTTCTTTTGTGCCCTTATATTCAGCACATTGTGGTTGTCTACACTAGTAATGTAGCCTACATGAAGATTATTACACTTTACGACAAGTTCATACAGAAAACCATGACATTTTTAAAGGTTCACATACTAAATGATTTTTGAAGCTTTTATGGAGAAAATCATAGTAAAGACAATGTCTTTTTAGGTAATATGATTTAGATAAAATGTAAACAACTATGGCAATGATGACGTGTAAATGAACTTGTGAAATTCAGCACAATTCATTGAGTTGCCTCACCCTGCTGTAACTTCCTAAGCTCTGGGAATAGTTTGGCCCCATGAGTATTTACCTTGTGACCTGTCTAAGCATGGATCATCTGTGATAGCTTAATATGTAAGTGCTGAAATGTGAACAAGGACAATGTCCAACAACAAGAGTGTTTTTTTGCTTTGGCCTATGAACCCACGGGTATCCATGGGTATCTCATCAGGTCATATAGCCTTTACAGCAGGGGCGTAGGCAGAAATGTGTAATACTGTGGACTTTTGGGAAATAGAGTGGACCTGATTGTAAGCGGGGGGTCTGGGGGCAGTCCCCCAGAAAAAAATGTATTTCTTAGGTGCAATTTCCTGCATTCTAACCAATTTTAGGGTGAATATATGAGCAAATCCCATCTGATTCACAACCCTCTGATTAATAGCAAGAGAAGAGCTCTTTTCCAAAACGCGATAAACGCCAATTTTGAAAAAAAAAAGAGTTCGCCATGTCATTTTGCTGTTTACTAAATCTGTTCACTGGTCAATTAACGTCACATGCCAAATCGCTCTATTGTCTTGTTTAAAATGCACTACAATATGTTGTTACTTTCCAAACCGCGACAAGCGCCAAACCTATTTTATGCCTGAACGCGATATATCCTCCCAACCAATTAGAATCCGGTGAGCGTTCGATCCATTCCAACACTGCTGCGAGACTGAAGCGAGAAGTTTGATTCCATCTGCTTTGAAGTTAAATGAGTAACCTGAACAGCTCTTTCGATGGTCTGGATGAGCCTGTCAGACGTACACCCGGTGGCAGAAAACATCGGCTGGACAAAGAAAATCATCAAAAACATAAAATAAAGAAGATTCGTCACTCAGGGGGGGCTTTAATACCAACGTTAGGATGCTCCCACAAGGCTGGGACCGGGTCCTGTCAGGCTGACAAACTCTCCCCTGACGACCTGATGATGAACTTCAATAAATTCTATGAAGATCCAAAAAAGGTTTACCAAGACCGGGCAATACTTTACCTAATGGACATCACCCAGGTTAGAAGGCAGCGTCCAAAAGTCGAGGACTTAAAAAAGCAGAAAGACCGCCGAGTGTCAGTAATATACAGTCTGCTGAGCAGCACCCATCCCACCAAAGTCCCCGTCTGCAAGGCGACATTTATTAAAGTGTTTGGTGAGTACAATTTCTTTTGTCGTTTTAAATAAACAGCGTGGCAAGTTGTAAGAAATGAAATGGACAAATCATCAAAAAGGAAAACTCGATGGACCTCCATCTTCCATTTATTTTTTTATGTTTCCTTTGAGTTTAAAGCTTTTGTTTCCCTGTCTTCTAACGTCCTTGTACTGCTTTCGGCACTGTTCGAAAGTTCTCTTCTTGCCAAATTACTGAAGATATTTCCTCCCATACTTCTTTGACCCACGAAGGTTTGGGGGGATTCTTTCCATCCCCGAATATTAACTGCTCACACGCTTTTACTTCATGCACGAGCAGATCGGTCTCCTCCACCGAAAAGCTCCTCCCGTCCGGGTAAATCCTCCATCGTAATAGCGACAGGCCATGGACAATGCGCCCGCTGGCTCTTAAAGGGAATGAGAGTATAAATTCGCATTGGTTAATTGTATGTTACACCCAAAACACACCCATGACTAATGGAGTAATTTAACTTGATAACTTGTTTACGATAATGACGGCATTATCATTATCCACATCGGTGTCTTCTAATTTTGATCGCTTTGGCTTATTAAAGAAAGAGGACAGCGATGTCTGTTTAGACATTTTCTGTAGCGCAGCTAAACTAGCATTCTCTGTCAGGTCAGCGATAACTTCCGATTGTTGGCATAGCAACGTTGGCTTCTTGGCGCTTATCAAAAACGCGGGCATTACCCAATCAAAATGATATAGAGAAAAGAACACTGACAAAAATATAATTTTTGGAAATAGGTGTAAAATTATATTTAATTCAAAGTGTTTAGTTTTGTGTTACATTTTTAGCCAGCTGTTCATTGAATTTCACGTTAAAAATACACCTCCAGCGAGCCAGCTGTCAATGAAGTTGGACACCTCCGATAGGGTGGGCCAGCCGTCAATCATAGTGGACCCGGCCCACTGTTGCCCTTACGTGCCTACGCCACTGCTTTACAGTGAGTAACCAAGTTTTGATGGAGATCCGTGAGACCGTAGCGTAGCCATCATTAGGGATTTTAACGTATTGTGCCATTACATACCTTTGGAGCCAGTAACTTAATCATGTAGCCACTAGATGGCAGTCACGGTTTGGTGACTAAATCACAGTGCCACTGCCCAAGTTGTTGAGGCAAATGATGGTGTTAATCTAAAAAAAAATTAAGAAATTAAACAATTAAGGACATCTTCATATTGAGGCAGATTTAGGTAGCTACAGGTTTTACACCATCAATGACTGAAGTGACATGTGATGCCTATCCACACAAGTTTGTAAATGGCCTTTAAACTGGGTATAATCTTGTGATATATAAACGTGTTATAACACATGGATTATAAAATTCACAATATCTTAATGTGTTCATATTTCACAGTTTTTTTCTAACCTGCTTCAAATATTCAGCAGCATTTTGATTTTGTATGCTCAGGGCAATGGAAGGTTTTGCAGAATATCTATTGGCTGTGCTGCTCAGAGCTCAGTCAAACGCACATGGAAATCAGTGTGGAGGGCAGAGTATCAATATTTATGCTCGACAGGTTTATTACATGTGGTATGACCATGGCATATGTATTGGTACAGTTGTTGGATCAGCCACTGTGATTGTGCTAGCTCCCTCTCTTCTGCCTTCAATATTTAATCTCGTTCTCCTGTTCTCCGGTACTGGTATCAGATAGGCGAGGCCAGAGAAGGCAGAAGGCGGGGTTTGGTAGGGGGGTTAGGTAGCCATCATCCTCTCAAACTGTGCTGTCGTCCGTCGGAGAGGTAAGCAACAGTGTAGGCTAGTCCGTCTACTCTGGCTGCAGCAACAGGTGCTCACCCAGCAACATGTTGAACCAGTGAAGAAGCCTTCAGACATCCGTCCTTTTCCTCCTCTATTTCTCTCTCTACCTGTCTGTCTCTCTGTTTCTGTCCTCATTCCCATGCCCCTCTACCTGCCAGACTTTTAGAATCTTGAATACTGGCAACTGGGAGATTGGACCTGGTCACTTGAGCGCCGACTCAACCAGACAGTTTATGACTCCGACCGACACTCGGTCCTCATCAAGGCTACCTGAGGCTCCTCTCCCTGATCCTCCCCTCTCCCTCTGCTGTGCTGCTACCCTCAGGGGGACCGTGGGGTGGCACAGCCTCCTTCCTCCGCACGGACACACCTCCCATCAAAACCCTTTCATCCAAAGCCCGCGAGGATGCACCACCACCACCACCACCATCGTCACCACTGTGGCCTGTAGAGGATATCACTGACCGCCAGTCAGGTTCGAGTTTTTGTCAGGCACGGGAGAGAAGTGCAGGAGACACTGCGTGACGGGTTCTGTGTGAAAAGAGGATTGACAGGAGAAGAGCCGAGATGCCTTTCGGAGGATTTGCGGGACTGAAAGAAAAAGTGCTGAAGCCGGGGAAGGAGGAGGTGAAGTACACTGTGTCAGACGGACTGGGAAACCTGCAGAGGTAAGAGAGAGAGAGAGAGAGAGAGAGAGAGAGAGAGAGAGAGAGAGAGAGAGAGAGAGAGAGAGAGAGACAGAGACAGAGAGACAGAGAGAGAGTCAGAGAGTCAGAGATACAGACAGAAAAACAGAGAGTAGTAACTGAGAGAACATGTTTACCAACACATTTCAAAAACCAGATAATATTAGAAATATTATCCATTAGTTTCAAAGCTGTAGGGGAGGAGCGCAATAGTGCCACCTGCAGTTAATGGGGTTTCTGACCATTCATACAGTTTGATAAATTGTAAAATTGTAAAAGCCAGCATCTCACTCAGAGTTTTGTATCACAAAAAATTCATACTTCAAATGAATACAAGTATCACATATCATGTTCACATTGCTCAGTCAATGAATCAGTCAGTGAAAAAAATGTTCAAAGATGATACACACCAAAGTTCATTACTGTGTGGGTGCTCTACGCAGAATATTCATTAAAAAGATTTAATGACTTTAGCTCATTATCAGAGATGAAACATGGCTACCGGCTTAAACCAGTGGCAGTTGTTGGTGAAATCAGCTGCCTAGGGAGCCGAAGCCGTGGTATGTGTGGGTGGGGGACTATCAGAGGTCGCATATATTCTCTTATGCAGGTTTGATGAGAGGACCACACAAGACTTGCCCAGAGCGTCAACTCAGCCAGAACCACCCCTGCAAAACCTAGAACTCAAATGCCAAATTGTAAACATTGTCCATTCTTATGTATGTGGCAGTAGTGCTGAAAACCAGGCTGCCCGATTAAAATGAACCCTCTGTAGGTGTTTACTGGGGATGCTATACCCTCCAACTGTATGGATGTAAAACAATATACCACAGCATACAGCACAAGTAATAATCCTTAAGCAACAATCTGATACATCATTTCACAAGGGTACAACTAATATGGAAATTGCATTTAATAAGTCGATTGCTGTCTACTGTGAGATAAACGCTGATAACACAGGTAATATCCGGTGGTGATGTGAAATTGCTCAGTGGCTGATTGTAAGGTTGGCATAAGCTATGGCAGCAGCAAGCTCTCATGTGAATAATACTGTGTTACAAACTCTTTTGCAGACCATGCAGATATAAAACAGAGCTTCACTACAGGGAGGCACTTAAAATAATGTGTCGTGAAAGATCAGTGATAAAACGTGACTCTTCAAATGCCAATGCCCGAGGACACTGAATGATGGAGAGGTTATGGAAAAAAAGAGAATGGAGGAATAGAAGAATTTAATGCTTTTAGGACAACCTGGTATTTTTCCAGGAGGTAACTCAGAATGTATGGTAACAACCTTCATTATTTAGAGGCCTATTCATAATTAAGCACGGTATTCAGACTTTAAAATGTGTCGTAATTTGTAACCAAGGTCTTAATGATATATTCCACTCCACTGGGAGACTCCACAAGACCTGCCTAATAGAAGAGGTGAATCAGTCATGCTAAACTGTAAAGAACTAAACATAACATGGATAGTAAAATTAAATACCTTTTAATAATTTCTAAATAGTTTTTACACTGCTGTATAATTTTTTTGCTAAAAATTGCCACAAACATCCCAGAGCCAAGTACATCAACTGTAATAGTACTGACCTAATATAAATATCGCATTATGACAGCTGCTGTTCTTACGGTATTACATAGCTTTATCAACTTGAGTAATTACTTGTAAATAATTAATAATAATTCCTTCTCATGAATTCAATCACTGGTGTCATCATAACTCAGTTAGAATTACTAAACGGAGGATTAAGGATGAACCTTAATGCTGTGAACTATCCAAAAAGTGTGTGCTGGAGAGCCTTTGAACTGTCTTGGGTGTTCTTCAGTGTCAGAAGGCTTATAGAGTCTGCTGCTATTTTGGCTGCTTATATATCTATTTAACAGTTGTTTTGTTCTTTGTGTGCTTCTATTGTATGTTTATTACTGAAGTTATAAAGGAATAATTTCAGAATTATGAAAATCAAAAGTGACACTGAAATGGGTTGTTGTAAAATGCCATGCTAATGGCAGCCTATTTGTCATGGGTTTGGTCTTTTTTCAGATAAACAACAGGAACCTAATTAGGACTCTTAAAGGTCTTTTAAGCATTTAAACTTAACTGCTTGCCTATGGACATTTCAAGTAACATAAAGGATATCTAAAGCAGTGGGTAGTGATGCACAATAAGTAATGGATAACAGCCACTGAGGTGTGCATTTCCACAGAATTAACCAGCGCTGGCAGAGACAAAAACCTTCCCGATCCAAAGAGGAGCGTTTTTTTTTTTTTTTTTCATTTAGAGTGAGACTTTATATTTGATCATCTTGCAATTCCACCATTTAATTTGAGCATGTTTCATTTACTTTTAGAAAGAGTTAAGTTTTAGGCTGCACTGTCACCTTTCAGTCATATACCCCCGCCTATCTATCACAATCTGAATTGATTAGAAATGCCTGTCAGTGCATAAGCCAGAGCCTCATGCCAGACTAAGATGGTGATAAGCAGAGCTGATGGTGCAGCTCTGGTGAAGTCGGCTGAAGTCATGATAAACTGATCCAGATACTGATGGATGGGCAGGGCACCAAGTATGATTGGCAGGTGATAGTGCAACCTAAAACTAAACTCTTTCCAAAAGTAAATGAAGCACACTTGATTTAAATGGTGGCGCATGGAACTGCATGAGGCTTAAATATAAAGTCTTATTCACAATGAAATAATGAAACAGGGATATTTAAATGTAATGTATGAGCTGAAATGAATTCAACTTCTTATTAAATTAATTTTAAGTTTAAAGTAATTCTACCTTCAAATGAAATTGAATTAAACATCAAATTAGATTACATTTGATAACTAATGATAGATTTAAATGTGGTACTTGGTAATATGACCTATGTGAAATTTTATTTTCTAATTAACTTTTAATATTTTTTGTTAATTTGACCTCTCATAGCAATGTCTTAAATAGTTCCTCTATAACCTACCATGCTATGCTTTGTTGTGACCAAACTTCCAATGTGCTGCATAACATATTCTGAAATAATTCATTCTAAAAGAAGGGACTTTGTATTTCAAAAACTATGATATCCTGCCAACTTGAAATAAACCCCTTTCCTTGTAACATTCTTAATAATATGATGGTTATATATATACATGGGCACAGTATTCCCCTTCACTGGTGAGCAGCCTCATCCCAGCCATTACCCTACATGCACAACTGGTGAACATGCTATACATGAATATCAATAAGATGCCAAGCAAAATGTCATCCAAAACATCTCACTGTACCTTGTGAGTCATAGCACCCATATGTGCCATTTCTGAAAATCAATATAAATCATGATACCAAGTGCTCTGTAGACTTCTTCAAATCCTTTTGTTCAGTCAGGACCAATAGTAACATCTCAACACAAATGCACTATTGTGTGTGTGTGTGTGTGTGTATGTGTGTGTGTGTGTGTGTGTGTGACTAAGAGCACAACACAGAAAGTGCCTCACGCTCGCCTCATGAAAGAGGTGCCCTTTGACAGAGCCTCCATCAGCGCTCCCTGCTCGAGAGAAGTCAGGTGTGGGCTTGGGTTGATCTGAGCTTGGCTGATGAAAGCCAGTCCAGTGGGGAGGCGCAGGGGATGACGCCAGTAATGGAACAGGTGTGAGGACTACAGGGGGTGGATGGGTGGGTGGATGAATGGATGCGGAGGACTGACTGACTCAGAGACATGTCGTGACCCCTACGGGAAACACTCGTCATGATCAAGTCTCCTAGCCCCTTTGGACCCCTGAGGAGTCCCCCCTCGAGAGTGCGTGACTCTCTCATGGTCACAACCCCCAGTCGAGTGTCTTGCAGGCTATAAGAACCTCATGAAAATATGCATTTTATTGTTCATAGCACAGAACTGTTTGGAATTTAAACAAAAATATTTCTGTATTAAATATAAGATACATTCCAGCAAACTACCATTTTTCTGCACAACTTAAAATGAGTTTTAGTCCACAAGCCTGCTGGGATGCTTCAAGCAGATTGCAATGTGAGACTTCCTCTCTACCTGCTGGTCTAGGGATACTTTGCAATGACACAGGTGGTTGTGAGGCAGTGGACATCCCTATTCAGGAAAAAAAAAGCATATGCATAATATGATAAATTAGTAGCCTCATGGTTGACATGGTAGTAGGTCAATGTGTGATGGCTGATCACTGAACCACTGATTATTTGGCTGTACCATTTTTAAACATTCCCCTGTGGTATAAACTGGCTTTAATGGTAACAGTCTGAGAGAGACACATAACGTATTGTCAGGTCACTCTCTAGAGTGGTTCCACATGGGCTTGCTGTGTTGTCTTGGTCTGGTACGCTGATGCTGTTGGATGAATCGCCCACCTGCCTGCCGTCCATCACAGGAAGATCGACGGGAGAAACGTAACCGATGAGGAGGACCTGGTGGAGCTGACGGAGGATGGGCGGCCGGTGTCCATGCCCAAGAACAACCCCCCTCTGCTGGACTGCAGCTGCTGCGGCCTGCCCAAGCGCTACATCATCGCCATCCTCAGTGGCCTCGGCTTCTGTATCTCTTTTGGCATCCGATGCAACCTGGGCGTGGCCATCGTGGAGATGGTCAACAATAACACTGTCTACATCAATGGCACTCCTGTCATGCAGGTAATAAGCTGAAAAAGAAAAACAGGAAAAGCCAATAGGAGTACAGTACTAATCTCTAGGTCATTCCTTTACATTTGATTTTTAAAACTAGAAACAATGGTGTGATGAGCAGTGTAAATACATGTAAATGCTAAACTAAACAGTGTTTATTTGCCTTGTTATGATTTTTAATGTTGAAGATATGCATAGTTTGCCCACTCTTCCAGTGTGCACTACACAACTGTGATGACAATATGTGCTCTGCTTGAAGACTGAGTGACATGAAAGCTGCTTTTCAGACTGCTTTTCACTTCCCTGGGGTGACTGCCCTAAGGTGCTTTACACCAAAATGCCTTGGAACATGCCTCAACATGTAAACTTTTGTTTTATCAGATGTCATGCTATTGCCTGTTTGTCTTCCCCTTCCCTCTGTTGCACAGGCAGCACAGTTTAACTGGAACCCTGAGACGGTGGGCTTGATCCACGGATCCTTCTTCTGGGGTTATATTGTCACGCAGATCCCTGGAGGTTTCATAGCCAACAAGCTGGCTGCCGACAGGTGAGATCACTAAATGCCATGGCAGTGATACTGCACTGAAGGCCATAATGATCCTTTAGGACACCAACGTAATGGTAGAGTAAGAGATTACGAAGCTGCATCCCAGGAACGGCGGTGAGGGGAAGGCAATGGATCTGAAGGGGTTAATGTCGTGCAGCGTGCAGGTGAGGGGAACTGATGGGGAGATAGAGGCGGTGTAATAAAAGCTTCACAGGGGAGGAGGACACGTCACCGACAGAGTTAATAATGAAAGATCCTGCCTCTGATTTCTTCCCGAAACACCAGCCATGGCAATATTACAAGTGTCACTTACACTCTGTTTTGGAAAAAAAAATGGGAGAGAAAGAGAGAGATAGAGACAGCGCAGGGAAGCAGCGGAAAGATAGATAGATAGAGCGAGTGAGGCGATAAAGAGATCTCGTCGGCCAAGACCACCGGTGACTCAGGTTCGTGGCTGGGCTGGTCTGCTGCGGTAACTGCCAGAGTCAAATGTCCAATCAAGCTGACAGTGGTAGAATCGGACAGAATGCCACAGAACAGGATATGAGAGTCTCATTGAGGGAGAGAGACTGCAAGCCACAGTCTATACTACAGAGCCTCAAAACCGTTTCCCTGTTGGGTGCCTTATTTGGTTTTGAGTATGCATGACGGCTTGAGACTAGAGCATCTAGTCAAAACTACTCTTCTGCAAACTATGCCTTTTATACTAATTCAGTCATATATAAAATAGCTTTGTTATGGAGCCATTGCTATGATTAAAAGCTTTGACTGCCGAAAACAGAAAGAAGAAACCTAACACAAAAAAAAACTAACACGAATGATAGTAAAGCTAAATTCAAGGGTCCAACCTCTGAATCAAGTTTTGTGCGCCAATTCACGGACTGCGCTTAGTGTTTCCATCCTGTTCAGTGAAAATTAGCCTGCTAAAATCCTGTTGAATGACAAAACCAAAGCCTCACTGGCAACATGGCTGAAGTAATAATAATGTTGAGGAATTAATTAATCGTTAAGTACACATGCTGCAGTAAAGAGATCAATGCCTACAATTTCTACAAAATAACTTTAAAAAGCAATATCCATGGCATTTTTATGTGGCATTGGTTTTTACGTTATACCATTGAACCTGCACTCTTTTGTTCTTCTTATGTCCAATGCAGAGTGTTTGGGGCGGCCATCTTCCTGACCTCCATGCTAAACATGTTCATCCCGTCTGCTGCCAGAGTGCATGTTGGTTGTGTCATGTTTGTGCGCATCCTACAGGGATTGGTGGAGGTGAGGAAAACTTGGCTTGTAACTGAGATAAACTAATATCTAATTACACTATTACCATTGCCATAATTACTATCTAATTACAATGTAACTAAATACTTACAAATGAGTGCTAATATTTTGATGTAAATGACCTGCTGGCATATATATCATGAGACAAGACCTTATCAAATAGTCTCTAGATATATACTAACAGTGAGATTTGGTATTAGATATGGCGATCTGCAATGCATTATGCATTGCTTATTGTCTCAGATCAGTTACATACACAGAGCAACCTTCCATGTGTTTCACATCTCAGAATGTATTAGTAGTGTTCTCGTGCACCAGACGAACACAGTGTCCTGGAGACTTGGCGTGGCCCAACTGTCCTGCCAGAGTCCCATACATTTTAGATGAGCGCCGGGTGTCAGTGAACACAAACATGTACTGTGAGGCAGAGAGCTTTGGGGTTGATGGAATCAGTCAATACGGACTAATGTGTATGTAAATTCCTCACAAACACTTTACCTGCAAATCTTCCAGGGTAATCTACAAATGTTTCTGTTGTTTAGTGAACCTATTTTAGTGCTCCCTTTGTTTTACCTATTGAAGATACACCATTTCATGTCTGTACTTCTAATGAACTTACAATAATATACTTGTGGTATCACGTGATCAGGTAGAGGCTCAGGCTGAAATTGTTGTGTAGATCATATAGAAAGTTCTGATGATTACGTTTATTACCAAATGGACATGTGGACAACCAGTTCCATTAGAGTGTATTTGACACTGCACCTGAGCATGTGTCAAATACGTCCTGCCCTTTTGACCCTGTTCACTTTGCTGCCGTAGGGTGTCACCTACCCAGCATGCCATGGGATGTGGGCGAAGTGGGCTCCGCCCCTGGAGAGAAGTCGTCTGGCCACCACCTCATTCTGTGGTAAGTGGGAATACCCCTCACCTCTATACATTACATCACATTTACATACTTGTTTGGATTTACACTTTCATTCATAGCAAACGATACAGTACCATAGGAGATCTAAGAGGAGGTGCTGAGTACTAAGCTTTATTGATAAGCCACATGCAAAGAAGGCAGGTGGCGAAGTGTCAAGGCCAAAAGGATTTTATTGTCGTTTCAGCCATATGCACAGTACATAGTGAGACTAGACACAGAAACATTTCACTGGGAACAATTGGTGATCCACACAACTCTTAGAACACAGTATGTATGGACAAGACAGAAAGATAATAGTGCCTACATACACTATTAAGGATGTAGTATAGTGTAGAGTAGTCACAGAGTCAGAGGTACTGCCTTGGGGGTACAGGAGTGTCCTTTCAGAACAGTAATAATATTATCATTAATGGGCGAAGGGGTCCCAAAATTGTATTCTTTTATTGGGCCTAAAATGTCTAGCGGTGCCCCTTTGCAGATTAGGGTATTAGGGCTTTAGAGCTGTTCAGATAGGACATCCTCTGGGATGAGGTAGACTTTTTAATATCTTTTTGAAAGTAGATGGATGTGCCTGCTCTTGCAGCAAGTGGTAACAAGGACATGGATAGAAAATATCTACAAATTATTCAGCAAAAACAGTTTGTGGTTTTTATGGAGATATCAGAATTATACGGACATAATATTTTGAATGTGGACTTAGTAGCCCATAAACAGCTCTTATGTTCTCAGCTTGTTACAAAGAAATGCATTAACACTGTGAGGACTATTTTTCCAGCTTAATCCCCACAATGGTTCAGGGTTATCTAATGTAGTCAAGAGGAGCTTTTTGAAACGTACTCGGAGGCAACCTGATCTGTGTTCTCCTCTGCAATGAGCTGTCCTGGCTTAGACCTACTCAGCACGCCGCCAGCAGCATGTTTTGTTTTGCAGATGTCATCCACCCCCCACCTCACCACCCCCAACCCCCAATTACCAATCCCACCCCACCGTAATGTCCCCCCCCCCTTAATAAACTGCTACCATGGTAACTCACGCTTTTGAAAGCCCTCTTGACGTGGCGCCTGAATGAGGAAGGCCACACAACGGCTCCCCTGCTCATCTGGATCAGGCGCCGCCTCATTCAGCCCAAATGAAGTGTCACTCTCCCCGCACCACCGAGAGAACACTCATGGACGCCTGCCCGCTCCAAACAGGGCTGTGTGTGTGTGTGTGTCTGTGTCATCATCTCTCTTTGTCTTTTGTGTGTGTGTAGGTGCATGTGTTTGTAGCCAGTAATGAAATATACATTACAGCACCTTTTCATTAAAACCTCATTTCCCTCACAAACACTTACAGAGGGTTGCAGGTGACGCCACCCATGTGCTGGCTCTCTCTGGCGACGGCCCAACTACACCACCCCTCCCCCACCAGGCTATGCACCATCCAGCTGTGTCCTACCACATCTGCACTATATACACAGTCCCCAACCGATTCATTAAAGTCAGAACATACAAATGAAAACACGCCATAACTTTCTCCTCTCCTCTCTCCCCTGTCTGATGGCTGATGTGTTTTTATAGGGGGGGGGGGGGGGGGGGGGGTTCTGCATGCTGCTTGACTGACAGCATGCCTTGTGTCTCTGTCAGGGTCCTATGCTGGGGCGGTGATTGCGATGCCTCTAGCAGGAGTGCTGGTGCAGTTTGTCGGGTGGCCATCTGTGTTCTACATATACGGTGAGAGAAATGAAGATAAGCGATATTGAGAGACACAGACACAGACACACAGACAGACCAACAGACACAAACAGACACACATACACAGACAGGCAGATACACACACACACACACACACACACACACACACACACACACACACACACACACACACACACACACACACTCACACACAAACACTCACACACATACACACCCCTGTGCACAACCACGGGGAAATATATAGCCAGACTGCATTTCTAACACCACACAGCTCACATGTCTCCTAACAACACTGCATATTATATGTATGTACTGTGTGTACCATACCATATACGTTTACACACAAGACAGACAATACTTAAACAACAATAGAGATGGAGTGTGGCAGAGAGGATCTCTTCTTTCATGCTAGCTAATGCTTGATTAAAGCAAGTAGTTTTCATCTTCGGTCGCCCTACAGGTTGGAGGCGGAATTGTCTCTCATAGAGAACTACAGAGAGGCGGCCCGCTCCTCCAAACTTACTTAATGTGATTAGGAGGGTGCCAAAGTGAATATAGAAGTGCATAAGCGAAGATTTAATCTGATTAAATGACTCAAATTAACATTTTTCTGTCTGTTCCCCAATCTCATTGATCTTTCCTAACCTTTTACAAACTGAACAGAGGGCAGCAGGGGCCGTTTCATTAGTTGTATCCTTGTACAGAATTTCAAAGTTCAGATATCAAGCATTTCATGGGTAACACTTTATTTTACGGTTCCTTCTTTATGTATCTACATGTAACAACATGTGATATTATGTACTTACACTATAGATACCTAACACTAACCCTAACACTATGGTACAGTGTAAGTAGGCCTACATAATGTTGGATATTGTTACACACTTTGTTACACTCTACATAGCTGATGGTAGCTGATAACAGTAACAGTACAATAAAGTGTTTTTGGCGTTCATGAATAAGTGATGTTGTACAAGTGAGAATTATGTTTTTTTTGTTATTCCTGTGTGTTACAATGTAATTACAATCTATTAATGCATATTTATGCCTCAGAAGTTAATGAAATGTGTCTGATAACCAGGTGTCTTTGGGATCATATGGTACACATTCTGGCTGCTGCTAGCCTACACGAGCCCAGCGATACACCCCACCATTAGCGAGGAGGAGAGGATATACATCGAGACCAGCATCGGCGAGGGAAACATGCTGAGTGCCACTGAGGTAATGACCCACCACACAGATTCAGGGCTGTAGCCTGGGTTATTATGGGATATTTCCAAGTGCCCAGTTCTGGCATGGAGGCCTTTAAAGAAACAAATAATATATATTTTTAATGATATCTGGGCCAAAAGTGTGTTCCGTCTTAGGGCCCAGCCCAACATTTCTGCCTGCTCACATGAGGAAACCTGAGTTTGACGAAATTCAAATTTGTTGTCCGCTCACAAGATACAAGATCAGTCAAGATTCATGATGAAACAAGATGAAACTGAATTCTGTGAAAGTAGCTTGTCCCTTTGGTTTGTCTTCATCATTACCCTGGGGCGGTGTTGCCCCTGCATCTCCTCTCCTGCAGAAGTTCAATACTCCATGGCGCCAGTTCTTCACCTCCATGCCCGTGTACGCCATCATTGTGGCCAACTTCTGCCGTAGCTGGACCTTCTACCTCCTGCTCATCAGCCAGCCGGCCTACTTCGAGGAGGTCTTCGGTTTCCCCATTAGCAAGGTAGATAAGGATAATACACCACTTTGCAACTTCATATGTCATGTGTCTTACAGACATTTTTGAAGGAATCAAGGAAGTTTATTGTCATTGAGGTTTACAACAAAGTGAGAGAGTTTGGCACTCTCCTGACAGTAATTTAAATAATAAGTTAAAGACAAAAATTAACTATAACATGTAGGCCGTGTGTTGACATTAATACATGCACAAGACAGACATTGTCCACAGTGTGTTGGCTGACAGTAAAATATGTTTCTGATGTCACTTGGCTGTTTGTCTTTTTCACAGGTTGGTCTTCTGTCTGCAGTACCCCACATGGTGATGACTATTATAGTACCCATAGGAGGTCAGCTGGCCGACTTCCTCCGCAGCCGCAAGATCCTGTCCACAACCACCGTCCGTAAGATCATGAACTGTGGCGGTAAGTTGGGCAGACATATTGCCCTTGTGGGTGTTGACTAATGGTAATTGTAGGCTCAGAGGTTCAGAGAAGGGTAGCACAGTAAAGTTACAGAGACTTGAGGCATCTGTACCCTGACCTGCACCCTCTGATATTACTGTCAGTGAGATGATTTGTGATTTCGGTAACACTTTACTTGGGTAGTCCGCCCATCGAGACACAGATGGTTTGTGAAATTCTGTTTCTATCTGTAAATGCAAGGAACATCTGTCTGTGTGTGTGCCTGTTCTACATACAACTCTCAAGCTATTCGTTCCACTGAGCTCAAATTTGGTAGATGTCTTGTTAATGGCATGAGTGAGTGCAGTGCCAAGTTTCATGTTGTTAGGATGAAAAATGCAGAATATATCGGTAAAACAAGCTTCAATTGTCTGTGTGTCACTCTGAACACTGTAGCCACTCCCCCTCTCACATAACATGGCTGCATTAACAGGCTCTGCACTAGTAGTGTTATTTAAGCAAAATTCCTAACCTTAACAAGACTTTCAAGAGATGTTTTATTAATAGTCTCAACCTCTTTTGGCAACCCAGGACCATCCCAACAAAGGGTCACCATGTTCCATGCACCATGTGTAATCTGTATTACTCAGAAATATCACATATTTGAATTCTGTGTTGTTTGAGCGTTGGCCGGTATGTTTACCCAGAGGATATGAGGTGTCCCTGTTGTGTGTGCAGGGTTTGGGATGGAGGCAACACTACTGCTGGTGGTGGGCTACTCGCACACTCGAGGAGTGGCCATCTCCTTCCTGGTGCTGGCCGTGGGATTCAGTGGCTTCGCCATCTCAGGTGAGTCAGGAGGACTTTCTTTCTTTCTTTCTTTCTTTCTTTCTTTCTTTCTTGTCTTTTTGTGTGCCTGCATTTGTCCTCAAGTGCCCCATCTGAATATTTTATGGTCAAAGTATCCAGTAGCTTGAAGTAGCTATATATTAGCTTTTAACTATGTAAGTATGTTAGTAAAACCTTTATAAATGTAACTGGTTAGACTATGTTTAACCCTAGTTGGGTTATGTTTTAATATTGTATCTCGGCTGCATTGAAAAAGAGGGCTGCCCTCAATTTAATTCCTGAAAATTAAATAAAGGTTTCAAGTCAAATCAAATCAAGCTGAAGACAGATTTATTGAAACGCAGTAAATCCTTTCTATGCTCATCATTTCTGTATTATTTTTACAGCTCTCATCAGCTTCGTAAAAATGTAGATGTCAGTCCAAATCTGAGTAAAAAAACTTACTGTGTCCCTACTGTCTTGTGTAAAACAGGTTTCAATGTAAACCACCTGGACATCGCCCCTCGCTACGCTAGCATCCTCATGGGCATCTCCAATGGGGTGGGCACTCTGTCAGGAATGGTGTGTCCCCTCATCGTCGGAGCACTGACCAAGAACAAGGTGCAGTTTTGTGTGTGTGTGTGTGTGTGTGTGTGTGTGAGAGAGAGAGAGTTTGGGTGTGTGTGTAGATGTGTACTTGTATTTGTGTGTATCTGTGTGTATGTATACCTGTGTGTGTGTGTGTGTGTGTGTGTGTGTGTGTGTGTGTGTGTGTGGATGTGTAGGGGTGTGTGTGAGTGTGTGTAGATGTGCTGGTGTGTGTGTGTGTGTGTGTGTGTGTGTGTGTGTGTGTGTGTGTGTGTGTGTAGGCATGTGTGTGCGTCTGTGTTAATGTGAATCTATAATCCCCCAAAATATCACATCATTGCTTTATTCTTCGACTTATTCCGATTTATTCTCATTTGTTTTGCTGCTGCAGACGCGTCTGGAATGGCAGCACGTGTTCGTCATAGCGTCCATGGTGCACTACACGGGCGTCATCTTCTACGCCATCTTCGCCTCGGGCGAGAAGCAGGACTGGGCCGACCCCGAGAGCACCAGCGAGGACAAGGTGGGCATCATCGGGGAGGACGAGCTTGCCGACGAGAGCGAGCCCAGCTGCGACAGCTCCCTGGCTGCCGCGGCCAAGAAGAAATCCTACGGCGCCATGACATCGGATCACGATTCCGGCCGCAAGCAAGGCTGGAAGAAGAAAAGAGGAGTGACAGCACAGGAGGAAGAGGAGGAGGAAGGCCAGTACCACTACGAGAATGGGAACTTTCAGTAACAGTTTCACTGACTCTGACAGAGGATATTCCACTGGAATAACATAACATCATTGACTCACAAGAGCTTCAACATCCCGTCCATAAACCCATTTCACCGTTATTGATTATTCACATATTTTACAGCTGATTTTGGCTTTTTTTTGGCTCCCAACACCAACCTGATTGTAATCCCAAATAACCATCCTGAACACTGGGACTGCCCCTCCTGTTAATTAGCATTCTGAGTCCTGTGACAGAGCATGGAGCCAGGAATGGTAACGTGAGCTGACTACTGAAGTCAGAAAACTTTGTCGACAGTTCCGACATTGCACAAGCCTTGTATTGAGCAACTGATTACTGGGTGAGCGTCGGCTGTGATGTCAGCAATGCCCAGCTTTCTGAGGATGATAGCTCTTCACTCCACACGACAGCCTAAAGAATGCTATGTGAACTGTTGCTTTAAAACCAAGATGCAGTAGATTCAACTTTGCAGTCAAGTATTGGATTTTGATGTGTTGATTTTGCAGTACCTCAGAAAGAGTTATGTTTGTTTACTCTGAAGAAATGTTTCAACTGATATAATGTATAATGTAATGTAACTACAGATTATGCTAAATGCTAAAATGAAAACACCCTTTCATTTGCTTATTCATGCTTCAGTAAAATGATACATTGAACACACTGGGAGAAAAAATGTGATGGGAGAAGCATTTTCACTATTAGAGGTTGTAGAGCTTTGGTGCAGAATATCAAGACTCATTTCCTGCTGAAATTCCCTGAAAATATGGGCTACACTATCAGCTAGCAAGCTGTGAGGGTCTGTCTAGGTGAATAAAGTGGATCCACTTGGACAGCATGATATAACTATGACCTAAGCCTCATTTGTTTAAAAAAGATGCTATGCTTGAAATAAGTGGATCATTCATTTTGTTTGTGATGTTGGAAAAAGAAAAACAGTAGGCAGTCATGTTCAGTTTATGATGATTTCAGCAACCTTTGCCTTTTCATCCTCTTCATCTTAGCATGATGGATGATGTCAGCCGCTGAGAGATCCAAAAAATTTCTGTAGTTACCCCCAGACCCAAGGTAGATCCAGCAGAATGGCTACTACAGTGAACACAGTTAGTGTTAGTTTAATAGAGTCAGGGTAGTAATTCTTTTGGAGCACTGGAATGCTACGACTCCTTTTCAGAGGCACTTCAGAACTTAGTGAGGAAACCATGGTCAGATCCACAAGTTATATCTAAAAGAGTTATTGCAGCCTGAAATGAGTGAGATACTCCTGACAGTGACAGCAGAAGACACTGATTTAAACACTGACTTAACTATTAATTCCACAGATTCTATGAAAGTCAACAGAACAATCAGACAAGGAAATGACTACTTTTTTTATTTTTGTAGTTTGCTGTGCAAAATATTAATTCCTATGCCACTGTAACACACTCCTGTCATATCACCATCATTATCCCTCTTTGGTTAATTTCCTCTTTATTCTGTATAAAACTTAGTAGTCGGTTTAGTGTAAATAACACTGAATGTTTTGTGTCAGCTATGCAATACAAGCCATTTAGATGATGAACGATGAACTGAAGTTGCCCAAAAAAGCACTGTTTGTCTCAGCTTCAAAAAGCCCCTTGTTGTAATGAATATGCCTATTCTTTCTGCCTTGTTAGCTTTATAAGTGTGCTGTGGTGAAAACCCCCATATTGTTCTGCTCTGCTGTACTCTATTGGAGCTAGCGATATCCACCAGCTCAAAAACAGGAAACATTACCTTATTATAGTGTACTTGATGGTGCTGTAACAAACGCGTGTATGACAGGATATTTAGCTTTATCATTCCACGTGGGGCTCTGTCCACTGTTTTGAATGTTTGAGTATTTATTTAATCTTACTGTTTACATGACTGAAGAATGAGTAAAAGGAGGTCTTCAGACCTCAACGTGCAATCACTTCCTCCACATGTTTGAGAATCTTTTTTCTACACTTGAAGAAAAACAGTTTGATCATGATGTTGCACTGCATTCACTTTCAAAAAACCATAACCTAATTTGCAGAGGAAGGAGTGCTTACACATTTACAGTAGTTAAAAATAGTAACAAATCGGTGAGGTAGACAGACTTCAAAACACACGGATGGTACAGTGCTGTTAAATAGTGTTAAGTCTGAGTTAATATCCCTGCCTCTCACCCCTCTGGCCCTGTGAAGGGAGTCTTATCTGCTCCACACAGAGATACTTAGATGAGTTTCAAACAACAGTTTGCACAGTATTTATGTTAAATGCTTCAAATTAGCCCGCTGAGTCAGTGTTAAGATTGTACAGGAAACCTCTGCTTTCCATCATGTCTACGTAAACATCCTTTGAGCTTATCACTCTCCTCAGAAACACATACAATAAGCAGAGTAATTATTTTATACAAGCAGACAAATTCTCAAATTAGGATGTGTTACTTTCTCTTTTGATTCCATGCCGTAGTCATAGTAATAGCACTGTAGTGTACATTAAATTCACTAGGTGGTAAAATAAAGAATTCTTTGAAAAAATATTTTTCAAAAACCTTTCCAAAACCAAGGCAATTTAGATAGGTTTCCCACTGAGAGTAAATTGACATTTCAACCATTAACATAGTGCTTGTCAATGATAAAAATGTTTACTTAATTCTGTACACATTCGGTGTATAGTTTACTGTGAAAAGTGTTTAGTTTTATCTGCTTTTATAGGAGGGAGTCTTTTCATGGATCAATCTCAGGAGGGTTCAAGGTCACCGATCTTGTTGTGGTGCAGAATTTCAGCACTTTTTTTTTTACCACTGACCTTGAACAAGCTTTTGTTTGACAAAGGTGATCCAACCAACCACTCTCCAGCTGGAAGAGCTGTTTGGTTGTCTTATCTCTTTGACTCGTCAAATTTTATGGTTTGGTGAGCTGGCTCCAGAACAGTAGACACAGTAGAATGTTACAGCTGATTCCCAAGATAATGCCGAGGTATTCAAGGGTTTTTTCGAAGAATTCTCCTGACAAAGCAGTGGCATTTTGAACAAGGGTGGCATTTCAGGGTAACTCAACCACATCACATGTAAATAGTTTCTCAGTAAAGAAAAAATATCCCAGGTGTACTCATAAACACCTAACAAAAAGGACTAACTGGCAGGTAAAACTGGTATATTTCGGGTGCGATATTTTTTTAATTGGACTCTTCACGGGCCTCTGGACCCACTTGTTCCGTCTGCTCCTGTGTGGTCTTTTACTCAGAGCAAAGACTGCAGAAGTTGGAACCAGATCCAGGGACATGTCCTTCCCACAAGGCCATCCCGGTAGCCAGCAGCCAATGGCAAAGGTTCTGTTTATTTCGGGGGCCGTCTGTTGACACAGAAGGGCCTCTGTGGATGGAGCAAGAGCCAGTCAATGATTAAGAGGTTGTTTTTAGATGAAGCTATGCAGCAGAAGGCCCCATCCCTAATCCAGTAAACCATGGGGATGGGACAACAGGGAGCTTAAGAGGGGAGTGAAGAGCAGCCCTTCACGCTGTCACGTGCTGGTGAGGGAAAATGACCAGAGGCAAACTCTATTAACACTGATAAGGCTCTGAAAACAACTCGCGATGGAGATTTAATGAGGCTTCATACAGCAGAGTGAAGCTGAGTTTTTTTTTCTTATGGATTACAGCACTTACACAGTACAGCACTACAGTACAGTTTGCCCAGGCATACTACCGAGATGTATGCTACCTAGTTTCCCTGGTCAAATGTCTGCATTTAACCAGTGCCACTGCATCACTTCGGGTTTAGTCCATTTATGCCACATGTGCCATGGAGTCTTATTTTTTTGTGTGATAATGATGTCATAAATTAATGAGTCAATTCAAGGCACTTCTTTTGAGTACACGAAACCAGCCACCCTCTGTACTACATCACAGACACCCCACTCTGAACCTCATACTGGCAGGAGTATGAGGAGAAATCATGCAGCAAGCATACTAGATTATGAGTTAAAATAATAAAAAAAGAGTTACACTATACCAGTAATGACACATCTGTATGCAGTGTGAAAATACCACTCTGAAATATGAATTGGCCTATTTTTCCATTGCATTACATGTTTCATGAAACATACACATGAAACTTTAAAACATAACCCTTTGATGAATACAGTGCGTAACGTAATGTACAATAAACATAACATAAAGCCCATCACAATAAGAAAGATCTCTCTCTCTCTCTTTCTCTCTCTCTTTCTCTCTCTCTCTCTCTCTCACTCTCTCTCTCTCTCTCTGTGTGTGTGTGTGTGTGTGTGTGTGTGTGTGTGTGTGTGTGTGTGCATGTGTTTGTGTGTGTGTGTGTGTCTGTGTGTGTCTATGTCTGTGTGCATGTTTGAGTGTGCATATAATGATATATTTTAATTTGTGTGCATGACAGTGGAGGAGTGGGATACTAGCACTGTTATCAGACTTCGAGGGAGTCACTGGGGCTGTTACGTCCATCCCTCTTCCCAAACTGTTTTAGGGGGAGGTGGGGACTTCTGATGGCGAGTAGGGCAGGCGGGCGGGCTGTACATTTGTGAAGAGCGCAGTGGATAGATTAATTAATAACCACTATCCCCTTTCACCATGACCTCAGTCAGACACAGATCTGTTGTAGCCTCAAACTAATAGAGGAGAGGCCATTTTGCAAATATTGATGGTGCGTCTCAAACGTGGATCTCGGCAAAAAAAAAAAAAAAACTCCAACAGCGGACCAAATTTGCGGCGAACAGCAGCTCTGGAAATTGAATTGAGGGAGAGAACAAGGTAAGCACTCGTGGAGTTACCTGTATTTATGAGGCTCCCCAGGCTTAGCGCTGCCCGTGGACCCGTTATAGGTGGCGGGGAGAGGGGCTTTGCTTGGAGGAGGGTCTTTTTCATTTCCGCGAGGAGTTGTGCTCGCACTCCAGGGAAATTAAACAGGGGGAATTTCCTCTCTCTGAGATTAGATTTATGGTACAAATGTGTCTTTGTGATTTAGCATTCTCCAGGCCTGTGGCCTACAACTGCAACACATCCAGCAGGGAAATATCAAAGACCCTCCACCCCACTCCCCTCCATTTTTTTAACTATGAATTTTTGATATGGGCACCAAGGGTTCCAAGTACACACTGTGTAGTTCTATTAGAAAGCAGTCTTTCATCTCCCTGCCAAATGACATGGTGGCCATGTTCAGGGCCACTGGACTGGCTCCAACTCCAAATACCCATTCTCACCATTTCCACATCTTATCTGTTCTGTATCTGTCTCTCTGTCATGATGCTTATCGCATGTGGTCAGGATTCGATGAGGAGCTTTAAGAGTACTGTTTTGGCGTAGGGGGCTTTACGATAAATTAAATATGGATGATAGTTTTATACCATGAATTTTAAAATATATCCTTTAGCAGTGTGGTCTATGAATGCGGTGTGCATGTGAAATTGGTAAACTACCAGCTTCATTAAGCCTAGTCATCCAAGTGTCAGCTAGCCTTTGGATCCGTCTGCACTGGAGAAGAAGTTGCTTTCAATCTCATTATACATGTGTATAGTGTACATTGTACATGTGTATAGTGCCGTTAAATCTCATTCTATTCTATTCTATTCTATTCTATTCTATTCTATTCTATTCTATTCTATATTGTATCTATTGTATTCTGTAACGTAACGTAACATAACGTAACATAACAAATTAGTGAGTGTGTTTTCTAGACCAGCTAATGCGTTAATGTCCATGCCAATGTCCTTGGTGATGGCTGGGTTTTCTAGCCATATTTGTAGTGTTAGTGTTGTTAATGTCTGTCATCAAAAGGAGGCCATGGGGGAAGGGGAGGGGGGGGGGTGCAGGGAGGTGGTAACATACAGCAATTGGGGGCACCTGTCTTGAGTGTGGAAAAGTGTGTCATTTCTTCTACGCTATGATCCCCTGCACTGAGCAGGAGTCAGGAAGTGCTAGGCTTACTAGGTGTCAGGTGTGGAGAGCACCTGTCACCTAATGCTGCTTGTGGCCTTATCAGCACAGGCTTAAGGAGTTCAGACTGCCCACAGACGGGCCTGAGGGTGACACCAGGAGGATGAACCAAGCTGACCCCCACGCAGTGCTGGGTTATCAAGCCCTTACTGTCCAGCAAGGGTGGCGTGACACAGCATTATAACACACACACATGTGGGTGGCTAGCTATACCAGTGGTTGTCAAACTGTGGTACGATTTGTACGAATAACCCTGGGCGTGCTTGAATCAATTCCAGGGTGTACACAAAATAAATCTCTGAATGGGTTCTCTCATTTCTTACCAGCATTAAGAAGACGTTGAGGTACAGATCAGATTACATTAGATCAGTAAGGATCTTAGATCTGAACTATTGCAAACACAACCAAATTGCCACAACATTATCATGCACCATATAGTATGTGAACACAATTTATTTATGCAGCAATAATTTTGCAAAAATAATCATGCATCAAGCTTTCTGTGGTGCAGAGGGTACTGGTGAGGCCTTAGAGTGTCTCAGTGGGTATGCAGCAGTTCAAGGTTTGGGAACCACTGAGCTATACCATTTAGAACAAAGGTCACTATCGGCTTGCAGGGTCAGAATTGGGCCAAAGGCAAAGGATACGGGCCAGAAAAAATTGTAGTTGTCTTCTTTACATGGAATGTTATTTCTTTTTTTTATGGGAAGTAAATGTACTGCATCAGTTAATTTAACAGTGATTATTATAATCATATTATTATTATCATAATAATTGTTGCTATATTAAACTATTCCCATACATCCCATACATCAATATGATCACATATCAAATGGGTATATTTATGTATGACCATATGATATAAAGTCAGATTATAGTACAAGACATATTAGATGGCCGATACAAGGCATGGAACTGTTCAGATAGAGAATTGATCTCAGAAGTTATTGACATGATTACTTACCCACATTCTTCAAATAACACGGATGATTTGTCTTGTCTTTCAGGAACGAAGGACATATAAAAACCTATTTTGGGCCTCTGTGATCTGAAAGAATACGGACAGACTGCTTTTATATTATTTTATTTTATTTAGTTTTGTTTGCGGTGAACTGTCTCTGAAGCGGCTTTCTGGATGAATGAGTGGGTGGGCCCGGATGTCAATGTGGTCGGACCACTGCAGGTCCCCACCGGCGATGGCTACTGTCTCCCAGAGAGCTCCAACTTCTTTGGTGAGTGACTGCCTCTAATCTGAACAAATCTGATCTCTCACAGACAGATACCACAAGCAAACAGGATCTCCCCTATATGATGGATTTCATTTGTCCAAGGGAAATATGTAATGATTTCATAATGTATGCCAGAGATTATGTAGTTCAATTAAAAAAAACATGTTAGTTTGTTGTGTTTTGAGGGGAAAACACAAACTCACCATGTAATAAATACATGTGCCAGTGTAAAATTCAAGTCTATCCTAGACTAAACACTCAACACGCAACTCCCAGAAATAAACACGGAATAGAAATAAATAAGGGACAAACAGAAGTTTTAGAGAAGACGTTTTCGAGGAACAGGTGCAATTTTCTCTGTTGCACTTTATTGTTATCATATTATTATCAGAAATTCTGATTGAGCACCCTCATGAGACACCTGAGTCATACAGTTTGCGCCCTTTAAGATAGAGCCACACCCGTCTCATGATCGCACCACTAGACAGGGCCTTGTCACAGTGGGAGCTCCTTAGACGTGCTTCAAGCCAACCATCTGCGACTACGCACAAAAATGTGACTTATCAAGTTAATGAGCAACCCTAACAACCTTTGGTCCTCTTGGCACCCTTGAGGCTGGCGGCAAACTCCTTCACCTGTGCCATGGAGTAGACTCCGTTTGGGGCTGTCAGAACCACTGGATGATCTAGGGGCAGGATATATATATTTTTTACCACTATCTCGCTGGGGTCACCCTGAGATGGCCATGGTCCAAGAGAAGTCCCAAGGAGGTCAGTGGTGGTGCACTGTCATCTGGATGACTTTCTTTGCTGTAGTCTGATCAAAGGTTGGGTCAGTGACCGTTTCTAAGAGTGAGACCATTATTAATAGAAGTACATCCAGTCTTATGATTCTTGACAATGAGGTCCTGTTTGTCTTGGATACATGATCTTCCTGGAATCCTGGTATCCTGGAGTTTAAACTGGACTGTGAAAGCTCCACTGATTGTTTGGGTCTGCCTACTACACAGTTACTTTCCAGGATCATTGTTGAATCAATGTAATATCTGCTAAAAATGTTCCATTTATTTGCTGGTGTAAACCGTGCTGTTGTTAATGGGGAATTTGTTTTCCATGAAGAGCTAACTGCATAATGACTGTCATTTGAAACTTGTTGATTTTTAACCTGCTAAATCCTACAGGAACAAATTGACATTGTAAGTCAAATATTTACCAGCTCTTAGTAGTCATCCAAGACAATGTAATTAGGAATAGTTAGCCGTGTGAGTGGCAAAGACTTTGTAATACCATAAGAGACTGTAAGTCTGTTTAAACTGGAACCATTGAGGCTGTAAATTGCATATCTGCATAGATCCTATCTGATTTTAGCCAACCCTAAAACACCGTCCGCCGTAAATGGTCTGACATTAATTATGTGCCTTTGCAGTCATTAAATACAGAGCATTTGCACTATAGTATTAGTGTGTAGTTCTTCATCACTGCACCGACAGGAACATTAAAACTCAGGTGATGACAACTCTTTGCTGAGGTGTTTATCCCTGCTCTTATCCCTGTGCTTCCCCCTCAGATATCCTGACAGAGCAGGGCAGCCCTCTGCTCCAGGACCCAGAGGGGCTTCCCTTCACCTGCTACCCCAGCATGCAGTACTCCACCATGGAGCCCGCCATGTCGTCCCCGTCGTACTACTCCGGCCAGCACTACTACCCGCCGTACGGCGCGGAGGACTGGTACTCCCCGCCCAGCCTGTATGAACTCAGGAAGGGACCCCTGGAGGGGGCCGGCTTTGAGGCGGCTGAGATGGAGGAGAGCTCCGTTGCCATGCCGACGGTGTGTAAGAGGGCTCGCCACGCGTCCCATCCGGGCAGAGTCAAAGGGGAGGAGCTGTGTGTGGTGTGTGGGGACAAGGCCTCGGGGTATCACTACAACGCGCTCACCTGCGAGGGCTGCAAAGGTAAGGTCTGAGCTCATCACCTGAAGTAGCATCAGCAGCATTCAGCACACCCCTACACGACCAGGTCATGGACATCTCAAGAAATAAAAATTATGAAATATAAAGAGCTACTGATAACTGCTATATAGTGTAATAAGAGGAGAATAAACAACAGCTGGTGTTACAGTAATAATAAAGTAATAATATATAAAGTAATAATGCAATAATGTCATATCAGCTAGTGTTTCAAAATATTTCAATTAAAGAACTCTGCTTTTAACCCCTCTGGTTCTTATGACAAAATCCAAATGTCCATTTAACATGACAGATCAACAGTTAAAATAGTGAATATACATAGATACAAGGATACAATGACATTTATTTGTCACATACACATACTGGGTAGAGTAGGACATGCAGTGAGCTGCATGTAAAGTGCGTCTAAAGTCCGTAGAATGCAGAATATCTACTGAGTTCAACATCGATACTGATTTGCATGGTCATTGTAAAAAAAAAAACTGTGATTCTAAAAGCCCACAATTAGCAAATGCTTGTCATGCCAGATGTCATGAAAAATACATGATCACAGGTTTCCATTCCCACACAGTCCCGACAAATCCCAAGAATTTGACGGTCAAGAAGCAAAGTAGAGATGCAGCATGATAATAGATATATAAAAAACATGCAACTTGAGTTCTCTTGCATCTTACGTTCTATACAGTTTCCAAAACCACAATGATTATGAATCATGCATGGTGTTTGTGCAAAGAGCTGTGTCTGACATAAACTGGACATACAAGAGGCGAAGCCTGGAGACGAGCTTGTCTGAGCCCTTCTTGCGTCAGAAGTTCTGTACAGTTTCCAGAGCCATGCTGATTACGATGTTTCGCAGTACATGCACAATATTTCGTGCAGCATGCGGACACCTGACCCACTGTCCTATTTGTAGCCTTGGCAAAATGGCGCGCGTCAGCGTGAGCAACTGCAAGTGTAATTCCACCTGTGCGCTGGGGACAAAGGCTCGAGGGCAGCCTAAGGGCTGGGTGTCCTCTGAGCCGCAGGCTTGGCTGCGTGTGCGCGTCCCACTTGGGCCGCCGGCGTTGGGTTGCCTCTCAGCTTTCTCAGCTGAATAAAGGCACGGGCAACCAGAGCCACTCGCCGCCATGCAAACTTAATGCGTGTCATTGTGTTCAATGCCCTACGCTAGAATGTGTAATTACCTGTGCCTGAGCTATTTTTTGAGCCTCTGTGTGTGTGTGCGTGTGTGTGTGTCTGTGTGTGTGTGTGTTTGTGTGTCTGTGTGTGTGTGTGTGTGTGTGTTGGTGTGTGTTTGTGTGTGTGTGTGTGGGAGGCTCAGTAGGCTGATGTTTGTGATGTCTTACCACTGATCCATCTAATGGCCAATTGACATGATGAATTTGCTGTGATCAAATACCAAACATCAGATAAACTCTTTTCTCTTTTAATCTGACTCAGCATAATGTTGCCAAGCTGTAACTGTTCTCTGTTAACTAAATCGTGAAGCTGTCAGTAACAGACATCCCAGAAGCAGCTCTAAATATTATTAGCATCACATACAGTACATGGCATTACACATTTGTGCAACGTCTTGGAATGTTCCTCCTGCGTTATTCTCTCGCAACTATTTCTCTCAGCGGTGTTTGTGTTCTCCAAGTTCTCTGTTCCCTCTGCTTTCCTGTTGATCTTTTGTGCAGTGTTTCAGACTGTATTAATCTCACCATAAAGCCATAAAATATGGGGGTGAGGTGCACATAGCAAAGTTGTGTAATCCCGCTTATGTTTGTCAGCTCCAGCAGTCATAACAATTCTGATTTATGGTTCACTGATTGAGATAAATGATCACGGCTGACGTTTCTGCTAAGGGCATTGACATTTCTCCAGAATTAATATAGGCAATATGTAGGTCACCTGAACCTGGGTAGGGTAGTTGTATGTAACAGTAAGAATACTTTGCAAACTTTCAAGCAGTGAAAGGTTTCACAGTCTAAAGCAACATACATGTATGAGACTTGCTAAGATCAGATACTTTCAGTGCAATAAATGCTAAATTGTAAGGATACATGAACATTTACTGATACACATTCATGCAATTTGACTATTGATTGTATATGCTATCTACTTTCCTATCAAGGATGGTGGAAGTGTGCATGTGTGTGTGTGTGTGTGTATGTGTGTGTGGATGCGCGTGCACAGATTTATGATGTTTGCTCTTGATAACCTGTGCTCGCAGGCTTCTTCAGGAGAAGCATCACAAAGAACGCCGTGTACAAGTGCAAGAGCGGCGGAAACTGTGAGATGGACATGTACATGCGCAGGAAGTGCCAGGAATGCCGACTCAGGAAGTGCAAAGAGATGGGAATGCTGGCAGAGTGTGAGTACACACACCTTGGATATGGCAGTCATGTAGTCAAATAGTCTAATCGATATATTTACAGATGATGGGGCTATTAACAAACCATTTGTTGAAACTCTGCCTCTTGTTAATTTTAAGGTTAGGAGTTGGGTTTGATTAGTAAGGTGATAATCAGTAAATGATAAATACACTCACAGTCAATGAAAACTTTGAGACCAAATTTTTCAACATCATTTTTCTTTTGAAACCCTAAACTGGGATTTTTTTCATATGAATCATTTGCTTAGGAAATTGGCATACAGAAACAAAAATCTAAAGTTTCAAGAATAATTTCAAAACAAAAAAACTTAACAAAAGAAAATGGCACCTGCCAAACACAAAGTCACAACAGTCGATACCAGGTATGGCCTGGCCTCTGTTTGCTTCGATGCAGGCAGCAATCCATTAGCGCATGCTTTGGACTAGGCGTCGGATAGTGTCCTGTGGAATCCTATTCCACTCTTGCTGTAGTGGAAGTTCAAAACAAATCCTCAAAACCAATCCTCAAATTGTGCAGATACCCACTGAGTGTTGCTCAATGTGTATTTGGTCCACTTTTGCAAAGAGACCAACCCATGTGCAATGAACCGTGATAAGAAGGCAACTTATCATTATCTCAACTACCTGAGCACTAAGTCATCAATAAATCCACAATGAATAATTACAATCCCCCTACAAGTAGAAATGTGCATACATTTCTACCTCAAAGTTTCTACTGACTGTCAGTGTAAAATGAAACT